>CM042477.1:29937500-30537500 GCA_023621385.1 Quercus gilva
AAACGTAGAGGCTCTTTGGAAAAAATTGAGGAGTCTTTATGAAGAAAGACAGCTCAAAATAAAGCTTTTATTGCTAGAAAGTTTGTGAATTTGAAGTTTAAGGAGGGTAAGTCCGTTGTTGAGCAACTTAGTGAGTTCCAGGACTTGGTTAATCAGATGGTTACAATCAAGCTGGTAATAGATGATGAGTTGCAAGCTTTATTGCTTTTAAGTTCCTTACCTGACAGTTGGGAGACTTTGGTAGTGTCACTTAGTAATTCTACTCCGAATGGTGTGTTACAACTTGCCATGCTTAAAGATAGTTTGCTTAATGAAGAAACTAGAAGAAAGGATATGGGCAAGGATATTGCACAGGCTCTTGTCACAAAGAACAGGGGAAGAAGTAAGAGTAGAAATTCTAAAGGGTGAGGTAAATATAGAAGTTGGTCAGAGTCAAAAGGAAAATTCAAGTGTTTTTACTAAGATAAAGAAGGTCACATAAAAAGGAATTGCAAGGCTTGAAAGAACAAACAGAAAGAGGATAAAAATCAGAAAAAGGTGGATGATGAGAATACTACTGCTGTTATAGTGTTGGAAGATAAGGTCCTAGCCACAGGACAAGATGATTGTTGTACAATTTCAGATCCTTATGTTGAATGGGTGATTGATTCAGCTGCTTCCTACCACGTCACTCCTAGAAAGGAGTTATTCACTTCATACAAAGCGGGAAACTTTGGGAGAGTGAAGATGGGCAATGATAGTTATGTGGACATTATGGGAATTGGTGATATTTGTGTTAGGGCTAACACGGGATACACCCTGATTTTGAAGGATGTGAGACATGTTATGGATATTCACCTGAATTTGATTTCCACTCATGTTCTTGATAAAGAAGGTATTGGAAATTATTTCTGTGATGGAAAATGGAGGCTTAACAAAGGATCATTGGTGTTTGCTAGTGGGAAAATTTGTTGTACACTTTAGAAGACACAAGTAAAGCTGTGCAAGGATGTTGTTAGTGCAACTTAGGAGGATTCTTTGCCTAACTTATGGCATAGGTGGCTGGCTCACATAAGTGAAAAAGGATTGCAGATTTTGGCAAAGAAGTCTCTCATTCCCTTTGCCAAAAGTATGTTACTATATCCTTGTGACTTTTGTTTATTTGGTAAACAACATAGAGTTTTATTTAATATACCCTCTACTAGAAAATCCAATGTATTAGATCTTGTTTATTCTGATGTATGTGGTTTCATTGATGTTGAGACTTTAGGTGGCAATAAATATTTTGTTACATTTATTGATGATGCTTCACAAAAGGTGTGGGTTTATGTTTTGAAAACAAAAGACCAGGTATTTGAGC
This sequence comes from Quercus gilva, assembly GCA_023621385.1. Lineage (NCBI taxonomy): Eukaryota > Viridiplantae > Streptophyta > Magnoliopsida > Fagales > Fagaceae > Quercus > Quercus gilva. Next base: position 29,938,840 of record CM042477.1, read on the forward strand.
ACTTCAAGAAATTCCATGCCATGGTGGAAAGAGAGAAAAGGAAGCCTTTGAAGTGTCTCCATAGTGATAATGGAGGTGAATACACATCTAATGAATTCAAAGGTTACTGCTCTGAGAAAGGCATTAGACATGAGAAAATAGTTCTTGGTACCCTACAGCAAAATGGTGTGGCAGAGAAGATGAACCGCACTATTGTTGAGAAGGTTAGATGTATGTGTCGAATGGCTAGTCTACCTAAGTCGTTCTAAGGTGAAGCTGTTGTGACTGCATGCTACCTAATTAATAGATCTCCATCAGTTCCTTTGGGTTTTGATACTCTAGAAAGAGTATAGACAGGAAAAGATATTTCTTACTCTCACTTGAAGGTATTTGGGTGCAAGGCATTTGTACATGGGCTTAAGGAACAAAGATCAAAGCTTGATAGCGAATCCACTCCTTGTATATTTGTTGGATATGGAGATGCAAAATTTGGCTACAAGTTATGGGATCCTAAGGAAAAGAAAATGATCAGAAGTCAAGATGTAGTTTTTCATGAGAATGAAAACTTGGCAGACTTTGAGAAAATTGAGAAGCCTAAAGGTACAGTTGGAGGTGTTCCTGATCTTACACCTACCTCTTCTTCCTCAGATAATGCCACAAATAGGGAAGAGGTACAAGATGAGAATTATGGTTATGAACCAACTGAATTTGGTGATGATGTGACAGATACAGATGGTGTTAAGCAGGGGGAGTAGCCTCCTCCACTAGAGATGGTAGAACCTCAAGTGAGAAGATCAACTAGAAAGCATCGTCCATCGACTAGATACCCCACTTCTGAGTATACTATGATTACTGAAGAGGGGGGAGCTAGAAAGTTTTCAGGAAGTACAGTCTTATAAGGATAAGCAAAGCTAGTTGAAGGCTATGCATGAAGAGATGAATTCTTTGAACAAGAATAAGACTTATGACTTGGTGGAACTTCCTAAAGGCAAGAAGGCATTGGAAAACAAATGGGTGTTCAAGCTAAAGAAAGATGGTGACAAGTTAGTGAAGTATAAAACTCGATTGGTGGTCAAGGGTTTTAGTAAGAAACAAGGGATTGACTTTGATGAGATATTCACTCTAGTAGTCAAGATGAGTTCCATTCGGGTAGTTCTAGGATTAGTAGCTAGCTTGGATCTTGAGCTTGAGCAACTTGATGTGAAGACAGCTTTTCTTCATAGTGATTTGAAAGAAGAAATCTACATAGATCAGCTAAAGGGATTCAAAGTGAAAGGGAAAGAACACATGGTTTGCAAGTTAAAAAAGAATTTGTATGGCTAGAAGCAAACTCCAAGACAGTGATACAAGAAGTTTGACTTATTCATGGTGGGTCATAGGTACACAAGGACAAATACAGATCATTGTGTGTATGTTAAAAAATTTCTCAATGGTAAATTTGTTATTCTTCTGCTATATGTAGATGATATGTTGATGGTAGGACAAGATGCAGGTGTGATTGGAAATTTGAAGAAGGACTTGTTCAAGTCATTTGATATGAAAAACTTGGGTCCAGCAAGACAAATTTTGGATATGCAGATCCTATGTGACAGGAAAGCTAAGAAGCTATGGTTATCACAAAAGAAATATATTGAGCGGGTTCTTGAAAGTTTCAATATGAAGCATGCCAAGCCAGTCAGCACACCTCTTGGTTCTCATTTCAAGTTAAGAAAGAGATCTTGTTCTTCATCAAATAAAGAGAAGGGAGATATAGCATCAACTAATTATTCCTCAGTAGTTGGGAGTTTGATATATGCTATGGTTTGTACACGACCAGATATTGCTCATGCAGTTGGTGTTGTCAATAGGTTCACGGTAAATCTTGGCAAAGATCACTGAGAAGCAGTGAAGTGGATCTTTAGATATTTGAGAGGTAGCTCTAAATTGTGCTTAACTTTTGGTGATTCTAAACCAGTTTTGGAGGGTTATGTAGATGCAAATTGGGTAGGTGACCTTGATGATAGGAAATCTACATCAGGGTATTTATTTACTTTTGCAGGGGGAGCTGTATCATGGCAGTCAAGATTGCAGAAGTGTGTTTCCTTATCTATAACTGAGGTTGAGTATATTGCAGCTAATGAAGTAGGTAAAGAGATGCTTTGGTTGAAACTATTTCTCCAAGAATTGAGGATCTGATTTATACTGATTGAAGAAGGAAGCACTGAGTCGAGCCAACAACAATAAGCAAATGCGTTGCTTGGGAGGCAACCCAAGGGGAGTTTGTTCTTTTTCTTCTTCTTATTTTTGCATTTATATTTTTGCCTTTTCTTTGCATTTCACCTTACATTGGGGACAATGTAATTGCATCTTAGGGTTCTGTAACCAAGTGCTTCTTGATCTTCATTGTTGATGAAGTGAAGAACTTTGTAGCCAACATCTTCTTCAAGTTGGTGAGTTAATCACGTACTGGGAGCTGTGCATCTTTGGTTAGTCATGTACTGGGATCCGTGCAAAAAAGGTGGCGTTCATATATTGAAGAGTTCAGAGGTTCTGAAGCGGTAAAAGGTTTCTACTATAATTTCATCTACGAGGATTGTAGAGTCTAAGGACAAAAGTTTTGTACTAGATCTGAAACTTCTCTTTATTATAGTGGATTGCTTTTTGGGAAGATTTCCCTCCAAGTATTTACTATGAAACTAGTTTGTTTCATTGGTTTTCCTGTGTCATCATATCTTGTCTTATTTATTTTATTCCGTTGCATGATTTTGACATGATATTGATGTTTGTTTGTTTTTTTTAACAAGTTTTATTCATAATAAATCTAATTAACAATTTGGGTTTAAAACTTGTTAATTCTATCAACCAGGGTCTAAATTTCCCAACAGAAAATATGCAAAGAAATATAAAAGTAAAAAGAATTAAAATGCTTTATATATGATTGCAAGCGTGTCTTCTAAGAGATGTGAGAGTTATAGGATGTACCTCGAATGTGATAGTCCCCATCAAGTAGTTATGATTGTGTGTGAGTAAGAGTGATTTTCTCATATCTCAAATCGTCATAACATATAGACACTTATGCAATCTTGCGATATTTTTTACACACAACTTGCAATATTCTTTGCTTCTCTTGATAAATGTGCAGGTACAATATGATTTGTATTCCATAAGGAATACACGTGTTAATGTATACTCACTAAACTGTCTTAACTTGTTTTAGAAATATAAAATTGGTTAAACTTGTTTTGTGTGTGTGTGTGTGTGTGTTTTGGATCTAAATGCTTGACATTTTTCTTGTTGAGAGATTTTTGGGAGCTCAAAATGTTGTTTGGATCTTTAGTTGAGTAGCATGTTTGATTGCATTCATGTCTATGTTTTTCTTTTCCTTGAAAAACTGTTTTTAAGCAATCTCGACAGCTTCTCGATACCTCTCGATAGCTAGGCTATCTATCGAGCCTCTTGAGCTTCTTTTCTCTATAGCTGTTATCGCAATCTCAATCCATCGAGATTCTTGAGATTCAATCTCGATAGCTTCTCAACAGCTTCACGATCCATCAAGGAAGTTTCTGTATGCTCGATAGATGCTCGATAACTTCTCAATCCATTGAACCCCTTTTGTTGTGAACACCTCTCGATAGCTTCATGATAGCTGCTTGATAGCTCCTTTTGGCAAATTTTTATTCTCGACACCTGCCGATCCATCGAGCTGCAAATATGTCTATATATAGTGACAGCACAATTTTTCTTCATTTCTCCCCGATCTCTCTTGACAGTTTTTGTCTCTTCACCTCCCCAAACTTTTCTCTCTCACTCCAAATCTCAAACCTAGAAGTTTTTCAACCGCAAGATCATTTCTTCATCTGGTATGATCTTATTCTCTCTATTCTTATTTTGCATTTCATGTTTTTTGACATAACTTTTCGGATTTTTTTTGAAAATTTTGGGGTTTTTCAAAATTGATGAGTTTTTCACAAATTTTTTGGGTTGGTTTTTGTGTAAGTGATTTTAAATCATCATGCATTGCATCACATCTGCAGTTTTTAACAATGTTCATGCATTTTAGATGTGTGATTACTATGTTAAAATGTTATGTGCTAGTAGGTTTAGATTGGGCTGAGCCCGTGATGCTTTTAATGTTGAGGATGCTAACTCGCCTAGTGACGATGAGATGACTGCTTGAGTTACTTACCCTTTGTCATTTATAACAAAAAGGGGGAGTAGTTTTGGATATGAGAGTAGTCATGTACATGGCAGGAGAGTTAGCATAGTAGATTTTTGTTAGGGGGAGTGTTTTTCTTTTTGAGGGATATAGTGAGGACTTATGTATTTTTGTTCTTTTCTTCTTTTATAGATACATTGTTCTTACTTTGTGATAGCAGACCTTTTACTTATGTTGTTATCTATATATGATGAGGTTGTTATTACAGTTCTTTCACCTATCTCTACATGTGTTGTTTCTTTTCTCTCTTTATGCACATGCTTCTATTTTTTGTATGCAATCTTTTATTTCTATTTCACACTAAGATTTAAAACCTTCTCCCCTTTCCCCATGTGTGTGTGGGCTAAAAAATAATATTTAGTATTCTAAAAAAATAATAATATTTCGCACTAAGATGCCTTGATGAGGTTTGTGTTAGGACATATGTGAATCATTGTTAGGAACATATGTCAATATAAAATTGGCTAATCTTTAACAAAACACATGTTACTTGTAATTGGGTAGATCTAGGATATGTTTAATGCTTCAAGGAATAAGGATTCAAGTTCAAGTGTTAAAGCCATGCAAATCTATTCAAGAATCAAGTGAAGAAGTGCTGAATTTTAAAGCTCAATAGCTAGTATCTATTCGATGTTTAAAAGACTATTTAAGCCCGATGCTCGACAACTGCTCAATAGATAGGGTATTTGTCGATGTTTATGAAAATCATTTTTTCAAAGGTGTTTCACTCCAATCCATGAATAGATGTTTGGGCTTTCTTTTCTCACAGCCCTAAACATATATAAGGATTGTTTTAAGGGTCTTCACAGCTGATGCAACTCAATGCAAAAGTTTTTCACAAGCATATTGTGAATGAGGACATATGCCCTAGTTCATCTTTCTATTCAAGAAGCTGCTATGTTTGTACACCATAAGGTTTTGAAACCAAAGAGCTTCGTGATCTTCATTGTGTTGATGAAATGAAGAACTTTGCAGTCAACATCCTTTTCAAGTTGGTGAGTAAGCCGTGTACTGGGATCCATGCATTGAATTGGTTAGTTACGTACTAGGAGTCGTGCATTGAAAAGGAGAGATTGTCACTACAGAACAAGTCCTTTACTTGTAACCACTTGTTGTGATAATAATGAATTCTCGGAAGTGGTGATCTTAAAATCACTTGGTAAGGTTTTTGCCATGTAGGTTTTCCCCATTCGTAAACAAATCATCGTGTCAATTTATTTTCCACTGCATATTAACTTAGTTGGTGATTTGTTTATGCTACCACCCATATTGCATGTCATTGAATCTAATTAATTCACTTGACTAAATTAATTGATTGAATTACCAAAGGGGTCAATACGTTCTTGGCCTATCATTTTGTTAAAGTGTTTTAGAAATACAAGTTGTCAAAGTCTTCTTGACATAAACTATTTTCTTGCAAATTTTTTCAATAGTTTGTGTTAGAATAGATTTTATTGTATTCAACAAGTGAGTATGAGTTGAGTGATTTATAACTTCTTTCATATGTTCATTTGCTTGTTGTGGTTTTGTCACAAATTGCCAAAGGGGGAGATTGTTAGGACATATGTGAATCATGTTAGGAACATATGTTAATATAGAATTGGCTAATCCTTTGACAAAATGCACTTGTAATTGGGTAGATCTAGAATGTATTTAATTCTTCAAGGAACAAGGTTTCAAGTTCAAGTGTTAAAGCCATGCAAGTTTGTTCAAGAATCAAGTGAAGAAGTGCTAGATTTTAAAGCTTGACAGCTAATATCTATCGAGGTTTAAAAGGCTATTTAAGCCCGATACTCGACAACTGCTCGATAGATAGGGTATCTATCGAGATTTAAGAAAATTAGATTTTCTGTTCTAATTTTCATCCAATCAGTGTATAGATGTGTGGGCTTTCTTTTCTCACAACCCCAAACATATATAAGGATTGTTTTAAGGGCCGTCACAGCTTATGCAAGTGAGTGCAACTTGATGCAAAGGTTTTTCACAAGCATATTGTGAACTGGAGATATATGCCCTGGTTCATCTTTCTCTTCAAGAAGCTGCTGTGTTTGTACACCGTAGGGTTTTGTAACTAAGGAGCTTCTTGATCTTCATTATGTTGATGAATTGAAAAACTTTGCAGCCAACATCCTTCTCAAGTTGTTGTGTAAGCTGCATACTAGGATCCGCGCATCAAATTAGTTAGTCACGTACTGGGAGCCGTGCATTGAAATGAGAGATTGTCACTACAAAACAAGTCCAATTGGGTATTGGGGTAAGGGTTCAACCGTAGGTTGATATAAGATAATGAGATTCCTTTACTTATAATCACTTGTTGTGATAATAGTGAATTTTTCCCTCGAGAGTGGTGACCTTAAAATCACCCAGTGGAGTTTTTGTCATGTAGGTTTTCCTCATTCGTAAACAAACCATCATGTCAATTTATTTTCCACTGTATATTAACTTAGTTAGTGATTTGTTTGTGCTATCATGCATAGTACATGTTAATTAACTTAATTAATTCCCTGGGCTAATTAATTAGTTAATTTATCATAAGGGGTCAATACATTCTTGGCTTAAGATATATTGTTTTTATCTTCTTCTTGATAAAAGTTGCGTATTTTTATTATAAAAAAAAAAAAAAAAAAAAAAAAAAAAAAAAAAAGAATGATGTGTTGCATACATGGATGGGGTTTGAAGTGTATATGCATCTTACTCGTGAGATACTACAAAGGTTTTTTTTTTTTTTTTTTTTTTTAATCTATATATATATATAATCAAAACTTTTGAAACTCCCACAATTTTCCACGTCAGCAATACTTATATAAATAATAATAAATTTTTTTTTCCATCAAATACAAATTGCAAACCCAAAATAATAATAAATCTTTTTTTTTCCCATAAAATACAGATTACAAACACGATTCTTATTAAAACCCAACTGCAACAGGAGCCTAAACGCAGAAATCAGCCCCACCTATCGCAAAACTATTTCTCAAATGCAAACTCAGCCCTAACAAAACTCTCGATCAAACTCTCTCTATTTCAAACTTTCTCCCATCTCTTTCTTCTTCTTTAACTCTCTCATTCAATGCAGCTCTCTCCTTCTTTTCTCAACCACAACTCCTCTGGCTGATGTCAATTTTGATTCATGGTTATTTTGTTCTTGAGTTTTTATCATCTGGGCAGTGATTATTTTTTGGCCCTCTTTCTGGGCATTTGATCTTCAGGACTATCTTGAAGAATTTGGATCCTTTTCCGTTTCTGATGTTGGACGAATTTGGATCCTTTTCCATTTATGATGTTGGACGATTATTCTAGTATGAAGAATTCTAATCTGATCTTTTTCAAGTTTCAATTTTATTTGATTGATAGTATCGATTTAAAGGTTTTTTTTTTTTTTTTTTTGTGTTTTTGAAAGGCCTAAGAGTCGACCTGATGATTAATTTATTTTGGCTAAAAAATTAATTCAACAATATGTATGGGCTGTGTGTTGTAGATAGTTATGGGGTTTAATAATAATTTTAGGCACAGTTGATTTGTTTACCTCTTGATTTCATTTTTTTTCCTATAATGAATGTGTTGTGTAGAAAGAGTTGGAGAGAGAGATCTACGGGAGGCCCTTCACTACTGTTAGACCGGTCCCCTTTGATATTGATGAAGAGATTGCTGCATTAATTGCTAATCTAACATAACCGGATGAAGCATGGAGACGAATGTTTTGTCTATGAGATTGTTCGGTTATTGGACAGATTCTTTTTCTTCTCTTTTATACTCTTCCATAGATTGTTTGTTCTTCTCTTTTTTTTCTTTTTTCTTTTTTTTTTAATCTAAATCATTGATGCAACTAAATGACCAATCTTTGGAACTCTTGCATATTTCTCAAGGAGTCCATAATTTATAGTTAGCATGTCTATTTGTTGGGCTTGGTTCCTGCGGTTGTAAGGAGTTTGTTTATTTTTGTGTTGCTGCTAGGGTTTGTTTCAGTTTTGGGTTGCTGGAGTTTTTAATATCATTCTTTATCTGAATTTGTTTTAATTTAGGCTTATATTTGGATTTATCAAAAACTTAGGCTTATGTTTGGGCATGTGATTTTTTGAAAGAAAAATTCATTTTGTTAATAGAGAATGTTCATAATATATGATTGTTTAAGGTCCTCAGATATTGTCAAGAACTGTTTTTTTCTTTTTCGTTTCTCTATTGATATGACTTTTGATTTTAGTTCTAATATCACATTAGCTACTGAGCATATGAATCTGTTTCCAACTACTGAAGCTTAGAATGACCTGTTTTTGATGTTGTCTTCCAGATCTTGCACATTTGTTTGCTGCCTCCTAAAGATTGCAATCTCTATAGTTCTGTACCTCTATAATCATAATGTACCTGAGCATGTGAATCAGTTTCTGACTATTAAAGATTGCAAAGCCAGTAATTCTTTTCTCTGAGAAACTGAACATTTTGGTACTACACACAGACAGACATACATTGATCCATGTCTAGGTTTAGAAATATATATTATGTTACTTTCTTTTTTGTGTGCTTGGAGTTGCAAAGGATGTAGGAGTTAATTCTCTCGCTGTTGTTTTTGTGAGTAGGTGTTAACTTGATTTAGGTGGTCATTTACTGCACTATTATTGATCTTCATTATTATGTTTTTTACAAATTATTTTAATTAAAAAAACAAAACAAAAAAATACTTATTTTGTAGGTTCTACTTTCATTTTTGGATAAAGAGCTGCATTCTTAACTGCATCGACTCAAGGTTTGTTAACAATTTCTGTAAAAAAAAAAATTTTTAAAAAGTTCCTGTTGCATAAAAGTTATAAATAAATAGTCAATATAAAACCATTAATCCGATCATTTACTGCTTTGCTACTAATACACGTATTGCACTATTTGTTTGATGTAGATAGTTTTGTTTATGGAATCTATATTTGTTCATTATTCTGTTTACTTGCTAAATAAAAGAAAAAAGAGAAAAAAAAAATGACTCTTTCGTTTTTAGACTATTTTCATTTTAAAAATTTTTAAAAAGTATATTTAACTCAATTGAGTTGTTATACAAAATAAAAGAAATATTTCTTTTAAACAGTTGGAACATATTGTTTATTGCGATTGTTATACTCATTATAATTGTTTTTAGTTGTTTTTCCAATTATTCATTGTGAGAAGGTAAAATATTTCTTTTAAATGGTTGGAAGGTAAAACATTTTTTTTCAGTCATACAACCTGCCCTTGAATATTTTGTATCTATGAAAATTCTTCTCTTGGCTTCAACTCAAACTTTTCTCATAAACAATACTACTTTTGTTAGTGGGAAAGAAAGGAAAAACAACTACTATGCATCATCTGTAAAGGAAAAACCAAACAGCTCGGCAACCCAATTTGTTCTATGTTAGACAACACCTTTAAGATAATATACCCGACTGTTTTGTTCTTATTACAGAATCTAAATCTAAATTCCCAATTTTTTTAATGTTTACATAAATTTATGATCTTTTTCACTCATTTTTATTGTCTCCATGCTTTAATTCAAAAGATATTGCATTAAACGACGTCGTTGGGTTATTTTGGCATTTTAAAAGGTGCAGGAGTGGTGGAGAAAGTACAGGTACAGATGGAGATAAAAGAATATAAGTATGAGGAATTAGTTAAAGCCCTTGAAAACTTTGAAAACAGGTATTATATCTTTCTATACTTTTTGTTTGTTTATCTAATTCTTTGACTGGGTTGAAAAGAATTAGATTCCCATAGGTGTATAAAATTTGTTAACCCTAACAAACTTTAGTAGTTTTGGAAATCATTAAACATTTTTGGCAGTTATAAATAAACAGTTAAGTTCTTTCTCAATCTAACATTTTAATCTATTTAGATTTTTATCATTTTGGGTGTGTTATTGATGGTTGATAGTTTTGCAAGGCAGAAAGCTTATGATGGGGGGCTTTAGTTGTAGAGCAGAGAGAAGAATGAAGCAATCCAAGAGAGACTCTTTCTGATACAGTGTAGAGTCAACAACAATATGCTTGCACCTGTTTTGTCATATTTAATATGATAACTTAAACAAATCTTATGAAGAAGGTTATTTTTGTTGATAAAATATAGTTAGTGAAGCTGCCCCTAGCAATTTAATAAGATTTTGTTGTTGATTTACAAAACTCTTTGAATATTATGATCATTTGTTATTAGTGCATGTCATATATTTTACTTTTTGTTAGTGTTTCTTTTAAATGTGATATGTAATCTTTTGATTTGAAATTTTACCCTTTTTGTTGTGAAGGCAATAATTAATGATAGAACATCATATTATTTTTCATCTACTCAAATTGTAAATCACAACAACAAAAAGTATGTAAGCTTCTGCCTAGAATGAACATTGTAAATTGCTTCAAATGGGCAATAATTTTCTTTGTCGATAGATTAAGAAATATATATATATATATATATAGACACACACACACATATCTTGGTTGACCAGCTCAAATCCTAATGAAATTTGTATATTCCTTTTTGTGTGAGTTATTCCTTAAAATCCAAAGCGAAAAGGTTCATTTAAGTTAACTAAATTTCTCTCAACCTGACTAAAAATGCATTTAAGATTAAAAAAAATATTTAGCATTTCTAAGAACTTTCCCGTGCATTGCACAGGTTAGCGACTAGTTTTATTAAAAGACAAGTAACTTTATTCAATGAAGATAAATTCAATACATCATGAACCAAAACCAACTCAATGAAAGTCAGATTTTCCTCTACCCAAGTTACATAAGAATCTAAATCCCTAGCATATTGAGCTAACAAATGTGCAGGTTTATTCCCTACTCATGTAATGTGCGACACTTGCACAATGCGAAAACCTTGCATCCTATGACACATGCCTAAAATGATGTTACGAATAACTGTTAGGTTCTAAGAATTAGGAACTAATGTATTAGAACTTCATTTTGTAATGTTGGCAAACCATGATCAAAACATTTTAGTCTTGTTTAAACTTGCTCAAAGTATATGCTTTTTATGTAAAGTTGGAATTGAGTTGCTGCAGGATTTACTGTGTAAATCTGCCTAGCTCGATCAATTGAGAATTAGACTCGACCGATCGAAAGTTGTACAGATTGTTTTTTCTATAGAATTTCCAACTCAGCCCGAGCCCATTTGACGTGTAGGGTTTTATGTTTTACTCTAAGTATAAAAAGGGAAAACCCTAACCATGTTTTTAGGTTGCTCTTTATGCAATGTGTGTGAATCTTCTATGAGATCTAGAGGTGTTTGCCTTCACATATACTTAGGGTTTCCAAAGTTCAAGATTATGTCAAGAACTTGGTGATCATTCAATTGCAGATTCAAGAGCTTAAAGATACACAAGTGGAAGTGCTTGTACTTGCTGGGAATCCAAGAAAGAAGTAGTTCGTGGACTCGAAGCTATCATGGGGTCGTGGTAGTAAGTTTCCTACTCGAGGTAACAATAGGATGTTAGTGGTCTAAGTCGCTATTATGTAAACTTCAATTCTTTCATAGTGGATTCAGTTTACCTTGAGGATAGCTAGGTTAAATCCTCCCCAGGCTTTTTACCGATTTGGTTTTCCTGGGTCATCATATCTTTGGTTTTCCTAGATCTGATAATTTGACTAAGTAATCACTTGGCTAATTAACTAGGTTAATTTGGTCATGTTTTAAAGGGTTTAAAAACAAACAATAACAACTGGTGGACAACTTAGTTCATGCATAGCATTAGCAACCACCCATAAATCGCACTCAAAAAGAGAATCATGTATACCAACATCCCATGCGAACTCGACAGCCACCTCCAAAAGACTCTGGCTCACTAAATTTTTAAGTAAAGCTAACAAACCCTCTGCACACAACAAAAACAAGTATGGGGAAAGTGGATCCCCTTGACGTAATCCCCTAGTAAGGGGAATGTTACCACAAGGGTTCCAGTTGAAAAGGACTGAGTAAGAAACAATACTAACACACCTCATCAGAATCTTCACCCACCTTTCATTGAAGTCCATTTTTTGCATGATTTTTTCTAGAAAACCCCATTCCACCCCTGTTATAAGCTTTGCTTATATCTAGTTTCAAAGCCATCTCCCCCACCTTTTGGCTTCTTTTCTGACTAATATGATGCATTGTTTTGACGGCCACCAACACATTATCAGTTAGTGTGTGTTTGACTCCAGCTTAAAAAGCCAGCTTATTTTTGCTACTATTCATGGGCCTACTACATTTTTTGGTACTATTCATAGGTCCCACTGTACTATTTTAGCTAACTTTTACCTCTATCTATAGTACTTTCAGTAAAAACTTTTCAGTTTTAGCAAAATAAGCGAATCCCAAACAGATCCATAAGATGATTAGACATAAAAGCACTTTGATTCTCACTAATGATATGTAGAAACAAACATTTAAGTCGATTAGCCAAGACCTTGGAAGGTAGCCTAGAAACAACATTACAAAGACTAATGGGCCATATTGAGTAACTTTGGTCGGATTCATCACCTTTGAAATAGGCACAATATAAGTTTCATTAAACTTTGGGGGAAGGTTACCATTATTAAGAAAATTAAGCACTGTTTTGAGTCACACAGTTACCCACTAGAGACCAATAGTGTTGATAAAAGAGAGGGGTATACCGTCAGAACTCGCTGCCTTTTTTGGTTGCATTTGCTTCAAAGCTCTATACACCTCTCCAGCTTGAAACTCACGGCCTAGCTTAGCATTCATCTCCTCTGAAATTCTTGGTTGAATTGCCTCAATCACCACTGTAGGATCGGTCTGACCATTGGAGAAAAAAATATTTGAAAAATAGTCCATAATCATCTGCTCCACTAACTTATCATCTGTATGCTAAGTACCATTCTTATCATACAGACCACGAATGGAATTTCTTTGCTACTAACTAGAAGCCTTAGCATGGACGAACTTGGTATCCCGGTCACCATTCGTAAGCCACATGTTCCGAGATTGTTGGTTCCACATAAAACTTTAGGCCTCCAATTAGGTATTGAGAGCTTTACAAGTTTCTAGGATTTCCATCTCATTATTTCTTCCGTTGGCCTACAACTCCAACCTTTGCAACCGCTTTTCCAAACTTGCAATTTTTCGACCTACATGGCCAAACTCCGTTTTATTCCAAACTAGCAATTTTTCCTTGCAATTATTAATCCCATTAGTGAACATAAAACCACATACTTTCAATATACCTCCCTACAAAGCATCCTCCACTACTTCATCACAACGTGGGTCACGAAGCCACATGGCCTCAAAACGAAAGGGTCACTTCTTTGGTCTTCTCCTAGAATTAGTAGCTAATCGCAAGACCAAAACTGAATTATCTGATGTGGACATGGGAATATGGTGCACCACGACGTCATGAAATTTCTCCTTCCAACATTATCGTCTAAAGCCCTGTCCAACCGAATTTGTAATCTTACTTCTCCAGGCTGGGTCTTGAACCAAGTGAAAGGTGATGTTGGTGTGGGTGTGTGTTCCAAACACTTTTATTGTTATTTACTTTCTAGCCGTTGGAAATTTATGAGTAAAATAGCTGTTGGGCAATTATGAGAAAAATAGCCGTTAAGCAATAATTGATAATATAGCCGTTGGGCTTTTAAGGATTATTAGTAACCAATAACTATAGACTATTATCTTCATAAGTAGACTATATAATACTCATCATAACACATTTTCTAAAGGGTGTCTTTTTACTATATATTTTTAGATATACACAAGTCTACTATCTTTCTCTCCCACATATTTTTCTACAAGAATATTTTTCTAAGGAAAGGCAATAAAGAGTCGTTCTTAAACCTTTTGTGAGTGGAAGTGCATACATCACAAAGGTTGACGCTATAGTCTAATTCTGGGGGGTTGTTTGGCCAAGAGAACCAATCGCACCAAGTTTTACTTTGGGTGGCACGAATCAACCTTTAAGGACAACGCTCTTTGTGTGATTCTATAGCACTGTGAGATTGTTTCTAATTTTACTTAAATTTATATTGTTATTGCTTATTTACATTCTTGCTAATTATTTGGGATATTGTTTGTTGTATCAAACTTTTTTATTCACTATTATTTTTCCAACAATCTTAAAGGTTGATTTCTTGCTTCAAAATGGATAAACAAGTTATTGATCATGAAATTTATATTGTGATATGATACTATGTTTAATAGTTTATAAAGAAAAAATGCTAGTAGTTATATTCTTAGATATAATTACTTATATCTTTTGTGGAGTTTATTTTGCTATCTGGTTTATCTAAGCAATTTGGTGGACTAATATTTTAGTAGAAAAAAAAAAAAATGTTGTCCATCCAAATGTGATTTTGATTCTCTAATCTAAACTAATATGTGAATAATATCGTTGTCTTGATATGTGGATATCAACTTATTGCATTTGCAATTATGTGATACTATATATATATATATATATATATTATATTTTGTGAAATTGTTTTATGTCTATTGAAATTTGAGGAACATGAGATTGAAGAAAAATGTATGTGTTTTGGAATTCAAAAAAAAAAAAAAAAAAAAATGGTGTAGACTTATGGTGAAGGCATTCCTATTGTTAAGTAGAATCAATAGTGCCGTATCAACTTGGTACTCCTTTTGTATAATGAAGATACAATGATACTATAATTTTATTTTATTTTATTTTCCTTGTTAAAGTATTCAAGTAATCATTTATGGTCATGTGAAAAAGAAATTGTGGATGATTAAACGTTTGTACTATACAATTGTGGTATAATGATGTCAAATTTTACAAAATATTAAGTGTCTTATTCTTGTAAAATTTTGGATATTCCTAAGAGTGGTTTCTAGTAACTAGAGGCTATTGGCTCTATGTACAAAAGCTATTATTTTTACATCTCTTGACACAAATATATGAAATGAGAAATTACGGAAAATAATTTAAATTTTTATATATATTAAAAAAAAAATGATCCAACTAGTATTTTGAGCTAGTGGATAAGATTTAGTGGGAATATATATTCCTTTTATCCACCAAGTGCAAGAGTGATATTAAAAAAAAATATATATATATATATATAATATATATACACACACACACATATACATATACATATTTTTATTGGCTATATGTGTTGTTTTGAGATGGTGGATAGGTTTTTATGAACTTGAAACAAAAAGACTTTGCAAACCTATAACAAGAGGAACCAAACTCCTTAGTTTGGTACATAATAATTTGGATGATTTAAAACACACAACGGTTAGAGATGGTAAAAGATTTTATGTAATCTTTGTTGATGACCATTCTATATTTATTTAACTTTGTGTATTAGGAACCGAAGATGAGGTATTGGAAATTTTTATAAAATAGAAAAATGAAGTTGAGAATGGCATAAGCCTAACTTGGTATACCTCAAATTGTGGGGGTGGTTGGTTAAGTTGTTACCCAAATCTAAAAGGAGAATACCTCAAAGTGTGGGGGTGCTTGCCTAAGGTCATGCTACATGAACTTAAAACGAGGAAACTTGATTCTTAAATATGTGATTGTGTGTTTATTGGTTATGTTTGTTATAGTTCATGATATAGAATTATCTTCATCAATAGTGATGTATTTAGAATTTAATACTATTGTTAAATCTTAAAAATACTTTCTTTAAGTATGAGTTTCCTTTGAAAAATAAGGAAAATATGTTTCATGAACCTATTGATACTTCTAATGATCTTGTTGTGATGTGCAAGAATTGAGAAGAAGTAAGCGAACAAGGGAGAAAAAGAGTTACGGTAACAATTTCTTACATATATTGTTGAAGATGAACATGCAAGTTATTATGCAATTAAATTTGCTGATGCACCATTATTGTTGGAAGCTTTTAACAAATTATTAGATTATGTCTAATCACACTGCTTCCACCTAAGGTTAAGCCTATTGGTTGCAAGTGGGCGTTGAAAACAACATATGTATGGTTGCATGCGGGCTTTCAAAAGAAACTTATAACTGAATGTGATCATAGATAAGTATAAGGCATGCTCAATAGCTAAAGGCTATAAGCAAAAATGTCATGTTGATTATTTTATATTTATTCTTCGATTATTAGAATTGAATCTATAAGAATGTTGTTTGTCATTGTATCTATTTACAAACCCATTATATATCATATGGTTGTTAAAACTGTTTTCTAATAAGTGGATTAGAAAAAAAATATATATATATATATATATTATATGGAGAGACCTGAGGGTTGTGTTGTCCTTAGACAATAACGTAAAGTTTGTAAATTAGTTAAATTCTTGTATGGATTAAAACAAGCACCTATACAATGACATGGAAATTTTGATATATGATGCTTACACATGGATTTGTGACTTATGGTCATATAATAAGTTAAATAATAATGAAGGTGTCATTATTTGTTTATATGTTGATAACTTACTTATATTTGGAACTAGCCATAATGTTGTGCATGATACTAAATGTTTTCTTGCCTCTAAATTTGATATGAAAATTTTGGTTGAGGCAAGTGTACTATCACAATCTAATTATGTGAACAAAAAAAATAAATAAATAAACATTTTGATATGTGACCTATGTCTATTATGTATGACTTAAAGATGCACTTGGTTAAAAATCATGGTGATAGTGTTTCACAAGATAAATATGCACAAATTATTGGTAGTTTAATGTCTTTGACAAATTGTACTCGTCCTGATATTGCATATGTTGTTAGTAGATTGAGTAGATACACTCATAATCCTAGTATTGAGCATTGGGATGCAATATCTAAATTATTGAGATATTTAAAGGGGACTTTTGATTTTGGTTTGTAATATCGTGGCTATCCTACTATTTTAGAAGGATATTGTGATGCTAACTAGATCCCTGATATAGATAAGGTGAAGCCCACTAGTGGATATGTGTTTACACTAGCTAGAAGGGCTGTCTCTTGGAAGTCAACCAAGAAGACTTGCATAGTGAGATCTAATATGGAAACAGAGTTAGTGGCCTTGGAGAAGGCTAGGTCCGGAGCTATATGGCTTAGGAGTATATTAATTGATATGCCTTATTTTACTAACTCTATTGTTTCTGTTTGCTTTCCTTGTGATTGCCAAACTGCCATAACACGTATTAAGAGCAAAGTTTATAATGGGAAAAGTAGACATATCCAATTGAGACTAAGGCAACTTATTAATAATGATGTTATGTCATTGGACTTTGTGAGATGGGAAAAGTCAACATATCCAATTGAGGCTGAGACAACTTATTGATAATGATGTTATGTCATTGGACTTTGTGAGTTCTAAAAGGATCTTGGCCTATCCTTTGACCAAACCACTAGCAATGAGGCTGGTGAGTGAGACATCTAAGGGGATTGGACTGATACCCAAGTTGCGACACTGTGGCTAATGCCCAACCTCTCTATAATGGGTGATTCCACGCAAGAGGTTAAATGGGTAGAGGTCATTAGTGGTCCATGGGCACTGTCATTTGTTATGTGTTTTCCGCTATCTCGATAAGGAGATTAGTGATGAGTCCATCCCTATGGTGTGCGACAGTGCTAAGTTGCAGAATTTGGTGAGGATGAGCTTAAGCTCTTAATGGATCCATATCCCTACCTGTTGGGATGGGGTGTATCTGCAGACACTCCTGATGGATGCCACCGATGAAGTTACAGATTGTTGGAGGTTGAGCTTTAGGCTCTTAATGGATCCATATTCCCTACTTGTTTGGATGGGGTGTTCTACACGCATTCCTGATGGATGCCACCTATGTGTGAGTGGAAGTTGTGCCGCTTCCTATGAGACTTTTTAGGTAGGTCTCTAGAGCTCTCATGAAACCCAGTGGCGCATGGCCTGGATAAAGCGCCAACCTGCTTAAGAACAACCTTGATAAAGAAAGTTATGTGGGTGGTAAGTTTGGTTTACTAATAACTTGTTAAAAGAGTTTTAACTCCACTATTGTCTTTTAATTCCTACTTATTTATCCCATGTATGGTCAAAACCTTCTGGTACCATATTGATGCATGCCTTCTTTAGTTGCGTGCCTTTCCTATTTTGTGTTTGTAACATGTGGGGGATTGTTAGTGTGGGTGTGTGTTCCAAACACTTTTATTCTTATTTACTTTCTAGTCATTGGAAATTTATGAGTAAAATAGTCGTTGGGCAATTATGAGAAATATAGCCGTTGGGCAATTATGAGAAAAATAGCCGTTAAGCAATAATTGATAATATAGCCGTTGGGCTTTTAAAGGTTATTAGTAACCAATAACTATAAACTATTATCTTCATAAGTAGCCTATATAATACTCATCATAACACATTTTCTAAAGGGTGTCTTTTTACTACTCTATATTTTTAGATATACACAAGTCTACTATCTTTCTCTCCCACATATTTTTCTATAAGAATATTTTTCTAAGGAAATACAATAGAGGGTTGTTCTTAAACTTTTTGTTAGTAGAAGTGCGTATATCACAAAGGTCGATGCTATAGTCTAATCCTAGGGGGTTGTTTGGCCAAGAGAACCAATTGCACCAAGTTTTACTTTGGGTGGCACCAATCAACCTTTAAGGACAACGCTCTTTGCATGATTCTATAACACTGTGAGATTGTTCCTAATTTTACTTAAATTTATACTGTTATTGCTTATTTACATTCTTGCTAATTATTTGGGATATTGTTTGTTGTATCAAACTTGTTTATTCACTATTATTTTTCCAACAGGTGAAAGGTGGTTTGTTGAAACCAAGGTCATGGAAACCACAATGATTTATTGCACTCCTAAATCGATTCGTCTGTCTGGCTGGTCTTGGATTACCATCTAACTTTTCTGCTGCACTGGTGATTTCATTGAAATCCCCAATACATACCCACGGAAGATTGCTAACTAGACTAAGAGATTCCAGTAGGGACCAAGTTTCCACTCTCTTACTTGTATCGGGATGACCATAAAAACTTGTCAATTGCCACCTATCCCCATTACTCTTAGGGTCCACAAAAGCATCAATGTGCCAGTGCGTTGCCATCCTAACCTCCACCCTTGAATCCGGTTTCCAAAGCAAAGCTAAACCTTCACTAGCCCTGTCACTAGAAACTGAAATACCTTCACTATACCGTAACTCATGCTTTAAACAATTCATTGTGTCACTTGATAATTTGTTCTCCACGAGGAAGACAAAAGTGGAAACTGAAAGCTCGAAAATGTGTTGAAAACACACGAGTGGTTTAGACCCCCAAATTAAAATTACGGCTTGGTTGATTTTACACTAACTTAAAGATAAGTGCGGAATAGTGTAAACACAAGCGTATAAACAATACAACTACTCTAATATATATTTAAAGTAACTCAGCAGTAAAAATGAAATGAACAAGAGTAGGGAAGAAAGATGCAAACACAGATAACACCGAGACGTGTTATCGAAGAGGAAATCGAAGAACTCGGCAAAAAACCTCTCCGCCGCCCTCCAAGCAGAAATCGATCCACTAGACAATCAGTTGGGATACATGGGTTAGAAAAAGACCCTCCAAGCCTAGTCTACCCGCTGTACCTAAGCCCTCCAAGCTCCTACTCCAACAAGGCTTCTCGGAACCGTGTCTTGTCCTAGTTATCCGGATCCCGCAACAAGCTCCATCTTGCATCTGCCATTCTAGGCTTCTTCCAATGCTTCCCAGCAGCACCAAAACGTCACACAGCACTCTCAATGTGTGGTAAGTGTTTGGGCTATCAACCTCTCAAAGATATGGATAATGGAGAGGGAAGGGTTGAGGAGATACCACAAGCAATTGTATAGAGAAAGATGGGGAAGACAATCTCTAATTACCAATGTGTTTGACTAGGGTTTTCTCTCTGAAGCATTCCTCAACAATTGTGGGTAATGATGGTATATATAGGATAGGTGCAAAAGGTGTGACTCAAAAAGTACAGGCTGGCAGAACATATTGCCTCGCGGGTGTCTCGCGGGAAGGCCTTACCCGCGAGATACTCGCGAGACATAGCTGTCTCCACCTGGCCTGACTCTTCGCATTCCAGCATGTGCCTGGCACATGATTCACTTTGCGGGATGCTAGGTCGCGAGACACCCGCGAGAATCCTTCAATCTTCAAATGCTTGAGTCTTCATACACTCTCTCTATCACACAACCCTTACAACAAATCCCACAACAAATACAGAGTTTAAACGATTGAACATAATTACAATCAAATTTTGGCACGGAATAAAAGCCAACAAAAACATAGTTGTAAATTACAACTTTACAGAAACTTCTGGATTAAGCGCTCTCTTGAGAGCAAGAACTGTCAGACGATTCTCAGACCCCTGAAAGTTTCAACTTAGGTTACTCATTGGACCCGGCAGTGTTGCACAGCAACCACTGCTGATCCAAATTTTTGAGCCACTAACTTACCCAGTGCCACTGCCTCATCATCCAATTTAAGTTTTTTCTCACCATGTTTGTCCCCGTCCCATTTTATCAGGATCCTTTCGTTTAGCTCCTGATGGATTCGATAAATCCATCGCAGCAGCTCTGTCATGTTGATGTGCTATTCTTTTTCATGTGCTAGCTGTGGGGTCTTTGCCAGTGTTTACTCTCTCATGCCTCTCCTCCAGGCTTGGTTTATTCACATCCTGGGAAATAACCCCTCCTCTTCCCTCCCCAAAATCACAGGTTTTAGTGTTGTGAATAGTCGGGTATGTGAAATTCTCAATGGCTTGCAAATTCAACTATTTGTCAATATCAAGTAAATGAGCACTGAACAGATCCGTATTGGTCAAAATATCTTAGGTAGTTTGTTTTGAATGTGAGTCATCCATCCCTGTAGACCGTGAGTCATCCATCCCTATAGATTGTGAGTCATCTATCCTAGTATTCCTTAATGCTTCATTATCTATACCCAGATTTTCCTCCATCCTATGAACCCGTTCCTCATCCATGCTAGTGATTGTTAACGTTGGATTTTGTCTTATGGGTGATTCGCTACTGGTAGCCCCGTTGGCACTATCCTGGTAAGACATGGGTGGGGATTTGTAAAATCTTTCCATGGTTGCTCGCATCCAAGCTCCATATTGTTGTTCCTATTTCTATAGCTTGCCTTTGCTTCATAGCCACAACTTGCAATCCTTTTCATCATGGTTCAACATCCCACACCAGTAACAAAATATTAGAAGGCGTTCGTACCAAAACTTGACCCACTGGGGTTGTTCACTGCCCACATTCACCATTCGTCCCTTGCATAATGGTTGGGTTATGTCAATACTAACTCGGACTCGAATACACTTACCTCGACAATCTGCGGAGTGTGGGACATCAATCCTATAAAGTTGTGATTTACAACCATATTTTTATGTTGACTTTAATTCCATGTCAAATTTGATTGTATTTCTGTTCAATCATTTTCCTGTATTTTTGGTGGGGTTTAATGTAAGGGTTTTGTGTGAGAGATTAGTGAAGTTTTGTGAAGATGAAGAATTCGCAACTAGCTAGTGATTGGCTCGCGAGTGCCAACTTGCGAAAGGCCATGTGAGAAGCACATGTTGGAATTTAAAGAGTCTCTTAGCCAGGCTGGATTTCGCGAGTCACTTCGTGACTCAGGCCAAGTTACGAGTGATCCGCGAAACTCTGCCTAAAGCTTTTTTATTGTACTTTTTCTCATACCTTTACCAACACTATCTAAGCCATCATTACCTATGAAATTGTATGAAGTTTTTCCAAGAAACTTTTGGGAGAGAAAACACTAACTAAACACTTGAGAGTTAGAGATTGTATACCCACAATCATCTACACCATTTCTCTAAACTTTTCCTTTACTCCTATCTCTCAATTTACACATCCTTGAGTGGTTCTGAACCCAAACACTTACCTCACCCAATCTGAGTGTTGAGAGAAGTTTTGGTGCATATGGGAAGTATTGGAAGAAGCCATTAAGTGGCAGATGCAATTTGGAGCTAATTAAGAGATTCGGATAATTAGTGAAGACATAGCTCCATGAAGCCCGTTGGTAGCAGGAACTTGGAGGATTCAAGTACATTGGGTAGATTAGGCTTGAAGGGTCTTTTTGATATTCATGTACTCCAACTTTATTCACTTGTGGATTGATTTCAGCTTCGAGGGCCATGGAGAGGTTTTCTACTGAGTACTTTGGTTTCCTCTTCGATAACACATCTCGACGTTATCTTGTGTTTGCATTTCTCTTCTCTACTCTTTAAGCTTTACATTTATTGTTTATTTTACATGCTTATGCCTTAAAGTAGTGTTTCGGTTTTATTATGACTTATTTACTCTTGTTCCGCACCTAGTTAAGTTAGAGGAAAAATAATCAAGTTGTTATTTAAAAATTGGGGGTCTAAATTAGCTATAGTATTTCACTCTATTTGAGCTTTCAAACCCTGTCAATGTTACCAATGGTATGGCCAATCGATTCAACATTTGTCTTACTCATCCTACAAATTGGGAGGCCATGGAGTTGGAGCCAAAACAAAGTTCTATCAAAATCAGCATCAACTATCGTTGCGTTGTCGTTAGGTTTATACGGACCAATTAGGTATTTGTCAAAAGGCCAGGGATCCTACATAAGAATTCGTTGAAGATTAGCATCATCAGCAAAAAGTAATAGAACTATATTATCACCTAGTTCCCATATCTCAAAAGTTCCACATGCTCCTCAGGGTACGTGTGATGGCCTCCATATTTGGCTTACGCTTGGTGAAGAACTTAGCCACCAAAACCTTCACGTTATCAACATCGGCGCTTTGATCCTCCAACTCTACAGTATCTATCTCCTTACCGTTAGGGGATAGGCTGGCCCAACAACCTATGATGTCCTCTATACTTATGAGAAAAGATTCTACCCTAAAGGAGAAAAGATGGCCTACCAAGGGCAAGCAACAGGTTCCACCGCCCTAGGGTTTTCTAAAAACATATGTTTAAACACATATACCAAACGGCCTATGTTCTCAAAATACAATTTTAATTATAACTGAGAAGAATGAAAACACAACACGATAGGTTTGTAATCCGTACACACAATGACTATCACTATTCATTGGTTTTGTTTATAGTTCACTGCTTAATACGTGGCCAAATACCTCCAAGTATTTGGCCACGTGTAATCCATTCATTGCTTAATTTGTCATGTCACATGTTTTATATAGGGTGAGTTAGTTCAGCTTTTTGAAATTGGACTTTTTGAAAAAGTGGAGTTTTCAAAAAATGTAGTATGAAATTGGACTTTGTTAAAAAGTGTTTTTTAAAAAAGCTAAGTATTTGGCTAATACTTATAAAAGTGGCAATTTGAGTTATAAATTATCAAAAAGAACAAGATTTATATAAAGAGAATTCTTTGTTTTAATTACCTCTCTTAATGCAAGTTATGGATACAATATTTTCACAAAAATTTAACAATATAGTTTATATGACAAGTCGTTAATGGTAGGGGGAAAAAAAATAATGTCACTAGTAGGTCTAGATGAGAACCAATAACAACTTACTATGTAAACTTTATTAAGAAATTGTTATAAAAATATTCTGTCAATATCACCATTTTTTTTTTAAAGTACTAATCTAAAAAGTTTAGAGATATAATAAAATGTCACAATATTTTTACAATACTCTTTGTTTTTAGTTGTGGTTAATCATAGTCTAATATTTTATTAATTTATTTAATTTTATTTTGACATATGAAATATTTGATACCTCAACTGTTATGAAAATTTGTTGTGTTTTAACACAATTGTAATTTTTATTTAGTAAATTTCCCTACATCATATCCACATGTCCCACTCACTACCAAATTTTTTTTTTCCTTCCCTTTTTTCTCATCCACCCATTTCTTCCCCCATTCCCATCAAATATCTTTTCTTTTTCTCCACTCACTATCTTGTCTCTTCTCTTCTTCAGGTCTTCTTCCTCACCCAAAATACAGTTCTTCTTCTTCACCCAAAAGACAAGATAGAAAGAAATATATTACATAAAAAAAATGAGAGAAGAAGCCACAACTGCAGAAGAAGAATCACGCTGTAGAAGAAGAAGCCTATAGCAATAGTGGGTTTATGGGTTTACATTGGAATTGAAGAAGCCTGCAGCAATAGAAGAAGAATAATGGATTTTTTTTTTTTTTTTTTTTTTTTTTGGCGTGAAGGATTGTTGATTTATGGGTTTATGTTGGAATGAGGAATCTGGCATGAAGGATTGTTGATTTATCAAAGGGCAAAGTTAAAGTTTTAAGTAAAAGTGAGGGCAATTTGGTAATTGAACCAATAACCCAACTGATAGATTCATCAACGCGTAAGAGCTTTTGTAAAATGCTCCTCACGGCTCCATTATGCAAATGCGCGTTCTCTTCACAAATCCAAAACGCAATTTTTTTCAAAAAGTTGCTTTTAATACCTAACAAAGCGCCTATATTATATTTGTAGTTTCAAAATGGGCTTTTTGGTTAGAAAAGCTGAAACAATCAGGCACATAATGTTTAAGCTCCATTGGTCATTGCTACTATTCTAAGAGCACTAACAATAATAATGGTGCTAAAAAGTTAAAAAACTATTTTTAGCACCAGTGTTGCAAGAGTGGTCGTATAGGTAAAAAAAATTTATTTTTTTATTCCCCCCCCCCCCCCCCCCCTTTAAATTATTATTTGTTTGTTCTTTTTTCTTTTATCTCAGTCACCTCTCTCTCACCTCTCTCTCTCTCTGTCTCTCAACTCTCACCGGCCCATCCCTGAAAGTGTTTTATATATCTAGATCTACTTCATTTTTCCATGTAAAATAGGAAGCTTTGAAGATGAATATGAAAGTGAAGCCACAGTCTTCTCCAATATTTGCTCATGGTTACTGTCTCTTGTTCTTCTTCCTAGTATCGTTTGACATCTCAAACGCCCAAACTGCAACCACAGACCCTTCTGAAGGTACTACTCTCTCTCTCTCTCTCTCTCTTTGTATATTTTGTAATAAATTCTTCTTTTCATTTCATTTCAATATACTGATATGAACCTCTCAAATCTGTATATATGAATTGTAATAAACCAAACCTGTATTGAGTTGGCTCAATATGAAATTGCAGTAAAGCAAGCACATCACATGGGGTTTAATTTAAACGTTGGGAAAGCCAAATCTGTCCATTTTTATTCCTAGCTTTGTATGAGATATTAAGAGATTTTAGCAAGGACTCACTCATGATACAGAGAAGCTCGTAGTACATATTTTATTTTACTTCATATATGTATCTTAACCAAGAAACGTGGCATCTTCATGAGATGTGCTAGAGATTGATAGTTTTAACTTTTAATTTGATTGATATATTTTGGTGCGAACTTGATATCACATCGTCAATTATTTGTTACTTTAATTGCATCAACTTTTTTCTTTTCTCAAAACCTCCGTGCAAAATGTATCAATTTATATGTTATGACTTTATTAATTTACCAAAATGTATTAATTTAATTTAAATTGAATGAAGTTTATTATAATTTTTGGAGGACAAAGTGTATGAAATCATAAGGATATAAACGACCACTTTTCTTATTTTTAGTCACTACAAAAATTATACTAATTATTTTTTGAGAAACAAAAATCATACTAATTAACTGAAGAATTATGCACTAAATGGAATTTTACAAGATATTAGCCCATATGTTGAGATTTTTAAATTCTTCTTTCACTACAGACAATGCTTAATTGTTTCGAGATTGAAATGCCTAGCTATTGAAAATTAAAAGCATGAAACCTCATTTCATAGATGTTTATTTATTTATTTTCTTCCCGGTTAAACAATTCATTCTACGTTCCAAAAGTGAATGTTGATATGAAAAATCTCATTAAGCATTTTGAACAAAATTCCTAGTAAATTATTCTGTATCATCACCACCAACGCCTATGCATTGACAAGGCTTCCTTTTTCGCATCACATGATTCACATTGGAATTATTTGAGCATGATAGTCAAAACTTTCGAAGGATGGAATTGACATTTGCGACAACACATGACCAAAAAAATGAAAAAAGGTACTACTATATTACATAATGCAATTTTTATCGTTCATAAAGTAAAAAAAAAAAATTAAAAATTAAAAATTAAAAATTAAAAATTGCAATTTTTATCAAAGGCGGCATGTTTAGTCAAACTTCATTATTGTTAATTTCGTAGTTAAGACTTTAACAATAAAGTAGTTTGTACTTTTCCAAAAATATTAATAATAAATTAGCCTCATTACACGCACTTTGCACAAGCGATGAGGCTTTTTTTTTTTTTTTTTTTTTTTTTTTTTGTTTTTTTTTTTTTTTTTTACGGTTAGTGAAAACATTAGTGATCATATTTTATAGCCCAAAAAAAAAAAAAAAAACTGTCTTTATTTTTTATATTTTTTATATTTTAAGAATTTAATTTATAAATAAATAAAGTAATTTGAAAATTAACAAGAGAATGACACTACTTTTTAGACAATGTTTTAATGGGAGTTAAAGTTGTATATTTACCGAATTATCCTTTACTTTTATCTTTGCATAAACATAAAAAAGTAAGGGCATTTTTGAACCAAAAAAATGTGGATCCTAAACAAGATAGACTCCTTAAATAATAATATAGATTAAGTAGGTTATATTTTTAAGTCAAGAAAGTTAATTTCAAACCGTACCGGCTGGTACAGCCGAAATTTCTCTTTTGGGCGAGCAAATCAGAACAGCTGACCCCCTATTTCGTTCCACTTTTTATACCGGGCTGTTTCGGGTTATTTCGGCTATTTTGGGAAGTTCCGGTCATTTCGGCCGAAATATTGATTTCAGTCTGAAATCAGTTCAGAAGAAATTTACCTCTTTGAAATTGATTTTTGCCAGTAGAAACCCATCGATCCGTGACACTGATACAATGACGAAGTTTCGGCAAAGTCCACCACTGCATCATGTCTTGCCCACCACTGCATCATGTCCTTATTCTGTTAATCTGCATCTCTTGTTCTTAACGGTTTGTCTTCTCTTCTTTGCCCAACACAAACTTCTCGTACCAGTGTTTATAGCTTCTCAATGCATTTTTAAATCGTGTGGCTGTGAAGTTGTGTTTATTATTTTTTTGAAGTAACGTGTGGCTTTGGTAAAAGTTAAAACTAATGTCAAGCATTGAATTCAATTTAGAATTTACGTGGGTTAGGTAGAGTCTATACCTTCTGCATTTTTTTTTTTTTTTTTTTTTGAGAAATATGCCTTTTACAGTTGTTTTTAAGTTTTATTATTATTTTTTAAAATATGATGATTAGACAATTTAGATTTATATGTAACGGACTGGGCTATTATAGAAGTATAAAATTGATGATGAATTGAGTCTAATATACTCAAAGATAAGGGTGTTCACCAAATCTCATAAACCGTAAAAATCGCACCAAAACCACCTGTAAAATGGCATAACCCGCGTTGCACCGCACCATAAGTAACAATGCACCACACTACACCACATGGTGTAATGCAGTTTGCGATTTTATAATAAGAAAACCGCACAAACCGCACCCTCTCTATATATTAATATATTTATTTTTTTAATATTAAATATATTATTAATTAATAGTTTAATAACTTTAGTTTTCAAAAAAAAAAAAAAATTTAATAACCCTTGCAAGTGTTGATTAGGAAAGCCAACCCAAAATAAAGAAAAATTAGCTCAATATTTTAAAACTTGGCCCAAAACAAATGGGAAAACTTGTTTTTTGCTAGGCGGGAAAACTTGTTTTTTGCTAGGCAGGAAAACCCCAAAATTTGAAAAATATATTGGTTTCAAACCGCATCTTATACACCACACCGCACAAGTGACCGCAAAAATGAGGTGCGGTGCGGTTATAGTTTTCGCTAACTCTAAACTACACCATACCGCACTGCACATGTGACCGCAAAAATGAGGTGTGATGCAGTTATGGTTTTGCCTAAACCGCACCACAAAGTGCAGTGCTAAAAATGACTCAAAACCAAACCGTACCGCATCGTGAACACCCCCACTCAATGACATAGGATTTAAAATACTATGGAAATATATATATATATATATATAGTGGTAACTTCAAAACAATACACCAATGTTAACCGGTACCAAAATATATCGTTCTATTAACTAAACAGAAACGGCTTCTAGTACGAAATTGACTTCCTTGTTTTTAATTAAGAATAAAGTAACTTCCTTTAGCATTTTGATAGTTAAGAATTATTAGTTACAATGTACATTTTCTTTGGGGGGAGGGGGGGGGGGGGGGGAACAGCTGTCTATAGTTATGATAGTTTTAAAAGAAAGAACAATTTTTTTCCCTAAATGCAGCAAGGAAACAAAAAAAGGGTCATCAAAGTTATTATATTTCTATAAAAAAGAAGAAGAAAAAAAGATCTCTAACAAATAAATCTATTATTATTATATAGATTGAAAAAAAAAATAGAAATGTATGAATTGAGTGAAACTCAAAAGGAAAAAAAAAAAAAATCAATAATTCATAACCAAATGATTCACTAATTGTCCATTAAAATTTAATCTATGAATTGGGCAACTTATTCCTTGACCAAATAAAAAAATGAAAGATATGATGAATATATAATAAACATAGTCATAAATCAAATAGAAACAACTAAAAAAGATAATAGAATAATATTTATAACTCCAGAGAGAAAAATTAACCCTAGACACATCTATTTTCACACCCAAATCTATATTCTCCTTGTGTCAAGTCTTAATTAGATTTTGTCCCAAAAAAAAAGTCTTAATTAGATTTCAGTAAACAATTTACAAAGAATAGAGAGAGATTGCTTCATTTATTTTTTTTATTTTATTTGTATTGGTGATAGATAAATAGTAGGAGAGGGAAAGGAAATCACAGACATAACTTAAGGGATGGATGTTATTACTCGTTAATAGTGCACTATCACTTGATAGGAGACTTTTAAAACTGTTGTTTTGGTGAAGTGTTTAACGTGCTTTAGCCTTGAGGATTATCCAAAATAGATCTTGGGCTACATATAAAAAAAAAAAGTGTACTAGGCCTTGGCCATCTATAGTTATATACGGGATTTGGGCCTTGGGCTACATAACAATCTAATCCCCAAAATATATAAGAGAAAAGACCTTGGGCCTTGGCCATATATTATGTACTAGATTTGGTCAGGTCTTTTTGCAAGAAATTTTGAATTTGAATTTTGTTTTATATCAAAGCGTATTTTGGAATCTGGAACGTTTTTATATTTTGGTCATATCATTTGAGTATGTGATAGTGATGTGATGATATTGAGGGTTGTGTTACAGTGAGGGCATTGAACTCAATATTCCAACAATGGGATGCACAAGCAGTGGCATTGTGGAACATAAGTGGAAACCCATGTAGCGGAACTGCCGTAAATGATACTGATTTGGAGGACCCAATGAATAACCCATCTATTAAATGTGACTGTAACTATAGCAATGGTACCATCTGCCATATTTCACAATTGTATGCCTCTCTCTCTCTCTCTCTCTCTCTCTCTCTCTCTCTCTCTCTCTCTCATAATAATGGGACATCAAAAGAGAATAAATACTAGTTTGCATTTTATCACCAAATTCCTTCCATAATCTATTCTCAAGTTCTAATATTCACTCTAGCCTTGGGTCTAAACAAGTGACAAGGTTTGGACACGTGTTTTCATTGTATCAGTTCAGAGTGCACTAGACCCAAATTATGTTCAAATATCTTACCTTCTTGTGCCTTTTTTCTCTAATCCTAACTTCCATTCGTGGACAATTAACAGTTATTTGTTAGAGTACTAGTACAACCAAGGAAATGGACTCCATATCCATTCAAGATTCACATGTATGGGCTGTTCAAAATTAAGATTTACTCAAACTCTGATAGTAGATTATAGAGTATTTTCTCTTTCCATGTTCATTTGGCAAAGATTATTTTTCGTAACTTGTTTTACTATTCAGCTTATTTTTACTACTATTTATGAGTTTCATTGTACTTTTTGGTACTATTCATGGGTTTTACTGTACTATTTCAGTTAATTTTTACCTTTATCTATAGCACTTTTAACAAAAAAATTTTAATTTCAGCAAAATATGCGGATCCCAAACAAACTCTCCATGTTAACCCCTTGAGATATATTCAACTGCTTTAGAGAGGCCATGAAAAAATGTTTGGGTGCCATCGCCCATCAATAATGTTACACCTCAAGAGATTCTCACTCAACATTGGAGAGTGGAGACATGTCTCCTAAGTCCTCATAGATACATAGTGCCCTACTTTCATTCCTCATTTCTTCTTAGGCCCAACCCTCCTCCTTAGTTTTGTAAGGATTTAATTCACATTTTACCTCCAATTTAAACTTTTGTGGGACAAAGGGTATTTTACTATGGTATCAAAATGGATACTCTTGAATTTGAGTCTAGTTTCACTCTACCTTGCATTTAAAAGTTATTCAATATGTTGGATCCTATTTATTGAAGGCGATTTTGATCCCATATGTAAGGGGGGCTTTTGGGCTTATAACAAGTGGGAGAGGGGGATTTGAACCCAACCTCTCCTCATGAGAGAGAATCGATAGAGTCACTGAGCCATAAATCTCTTGGCATGTGATGGGATTGTTAGGATAATGGTTAAGTGATTAGATTCTACATTTTTCAATCAATTTAAACTTTTGGAATAAGTGGTAGTCTATCACATACTAACCTTAACATATCTTTTTGAATACATATCATTTTCTTTACTTATTGCAAGCTAGCTGTTCTTATATTTTTCCAGGAGAGTGTATGAATTGAACAAACTTGGAGTGATTCCAGAAGAACTTGTGGCTTTGAAATTTCTTACCTTCTTGTATGGATTTCTTCACTCTCTGCATTTGATTTATGATAGTTAACTCATTTTTTCTATTTGTGTTTTTTAAGGTGGGGAAAGAAACTTATTGTTTATTAGATTGTCAAAATTTTCATTTGAATGAGAGATTCAGATTTAAAGATGATAATTTTGTTCTACATCTGTAGGAAGATTGATCGAAATTTCTTCACGGGCCCCTTGCCAACCTTTATTGGAAATTTATCTGCATTGCAGGAATTGTAAGTATTGAAAGAAGGCATATATATAGTTCAAACTTTGAAGAAAATATTTGACTTTATGCTTGTCATCTATTAGAGTAGGTTCACGTTTCTGCAGTGACTAAGGTAACATAAGGACATTGTTAAATTGCATTTATATTCGGTAAAAACATGTAAAACATATCCAACTTGTTAAGTGCAATATAAACTATGATAACTATCTGACCATGAATCATTTTGGTTCAGTAGAACCTTTTCTTGTGTCGTGGATGAATGCAAGTACCCATCATGTGGATGGAGAGAGGGAATGAAATGAAAGGCCTAAACCTAGCCTTCTATTTTATTTTAACAGTTGTTAAGAGGAGAATTAGTTCATATCTAATTTTCAAAGGCCTTCTGCATTACGAAAAGGGGTTATAGAGAGAGTTTCCCCAGCAAATGAATTTCAAATAATATGAATCTTCACAACAAAAAATTCAAGTAATTATCAAGGCTCCTCAAAACGACATCGCAAGCAGCACAGGAACATGTATAATGCGTGCCTAACATGCGTTCATATTCAATTAATTATCAAGGCTCCTCAAATCCTCTGTTACCCTTGCTTCAAAAAGGTGAAACCTTACATGTAACAAGAATTATCATGCCTTAACACTTCTATTGCTACCTTAGACAGTTACACATTAAGCCAGCAACGTATGCTGTCTTGGACATTTTTCATACCAAAATTCTTTTGTCCTTTCCAGTTATAATCTGTTTACTATTTGTTCATTTTAACAATTATTTCATTTTCTTAATTATGCTTTTTGATACTTCCATATAAATATAATGTGACGTTATTTATAGAAATAATTGATCAATACTGGTGGGTAAATTATAAAGTATAATTGCTGAGAATATCTGGTTGTTGATTCCTAGATTTATTGTTTTTTTAATATTTTAGGTCAATTGCCCACAATATGTTCTCTGGGACCATCCCAAAGGAGCTTGGAAACCTGAAGGAGCTAAATCTGCTGTAAGACACGAAAGCACCCTACAGTGAAACATCAATTATTTTGTGAAAAGAAAGCATCAATCAAAAGTTTTGTTTTGTAAATGCATGGCCTTATTTTGATGGAAGTTAATTGCTTCTCTGAATTCTAGGGAATGAAGATTCATTTTAAAATCTTGCAAATAATATAATAGAAAGTAAAAGTGAGTTTTAGAACGGTTTCATTTTGCAAAAAATACTACCTGTTGTTATTGATAATGACTTACCTGAAAATTCTTAAAAGGTAGCATTCTGGGCCTGGATACTAGCTACCCTTTCTGAGTTGTCACTTTATTATTCCTATCCAAATTGTGTTTTGCTAGAAATGTTAAGAGTTTTACATAAATATTCAAGTGATCTAGATTATAATTGTGAATTTTTTGATATGATAATAGACTCATTGTCCAAAAGGTACATAAACAGAAATCTAACTAGGACTATCTTTGATATTATTTTACTTATTTCATTGGAAACTTAACAAATATAAAGTTTTCATAAATGTCAACTTAAAAATGAAAATTTTACAAGGCTCATTCTATCTAACATTACTACAGAAGTCAAGAAACCTCTAAATGGCAGTGATAATTAACTTGTATTTTAAGACATTAGTCATCTAGGATCATGAACTTAAAATAAATTTCACCTGGTACTGTTCTTGACATTATTTAACTAGTTTTGATGATTTACAAACTTGATGCTTAAAATATGATAATATCAAAATTAGAAATTTTTATATGGCTCATTTTGTCTAACATTATTTCATAATAAATAAAAAGGCCTCTTTTACTACCAGATTGAAAAAGTTCTTGAATGTTAATCAGAAGTTGCATTTAATTAAATAGTCAAAGAAATCAGTTCTGAAACTGACTACTGGGAGAGAAAAATACACCATATGAATTTTGATGATTCCTTTGACATATAAGTTCTCCAGATATAAACCATGCAGGTCTATTGCTTCAAATAATTTCTCAGGAACACTTCCTCCAGAACTGGGTAATTTGGTCAAACTTGAGGAAATGTAAGTTCTAACGTTCTTTTACTTCAATTTAATCATATGCAAGAGTGTGTCAAATTGCAATGTCTAAATCATATTGGTTTGTGAATTTTGCAGTTACATTGACAGCAGTGGATTGGGTGGTGAAATCCCTTCGACATTTGCCAACCTTCAAAAAATGCGAATCATGTTAAGAGGATATCACTTTTAGTTATTTATATTGCTCATGTAGATGAAAATTTTATCATGGGCACAGCTTACAATAGATATAATTGGGTTTCAGGAGGGTATCAGACAGTCCTTTCACTGGAAGGATACCAGACTTCATTGGAAACTGGACAAATCTAACAGCTCTGTAAGCCATCAAAGTTTGTGGTTGCATCTTCAAGTGTATTTTACGTGGACGATAAGTTGTAGTTATCTCTAGATTTTTATGCATTCCTCCAAAGCAGAGAAGTATGGCCACTATAATACTACTGTTGATAAGCCGGTTAAATGTTTTTGTAGGAGAATTCAAGGAAACTCTTTTGAAGGTCCAATACCAGCCAGTTTTTCTAACTTGATCTCATTGCAAAGTTTGTGAGTATATTTTTCAAATTATTGTAATCTCTATCTCTCTCAACAAAACTAGTTTCATAATGTTTGTGTATACGTGTAGGCGAATCAGTGATATATACAATGTGAGCTCCTCCCTTGACTTTATTAAAAGTTTGACGTCCTTGACTGACCTGTAAGTTAACTTACCCTGCCATTCGCTCATATGCCATCCAACATTGTTTTTTTTTTTTTTTTTTACCAAATATACAATTTAAACTCATTCACCTATGCACTAATTATCCATTCTTATTTTTCCCCTAGAGTTCTAAGAGATGCATTGATTACTGGAAATATTCCATCTGATATTGGAGAACACAAAAAATTACTAATACTGTAAGTTCCAATGGACAGTCAAACCTTAAATTCTGACTGATTTCTGAGACATCTTTCTGTTCTATTTATTTCTCTCAATTTATCAATTACCTTTTTAGGGATTTGAGTTTCAACAACCTAACAGGTGAAATACCAAGTGGTTTGTTCAGTATAAGTTCTCTCAAATTCTTGTAAGTATGCCCTTGTGTTCTTGTTTTTCCTTTCTTCTTGCAACAGAAGGATTCAAAGTTACAAACTTAAGGCCTACACCCAACCTGCCCCCCTACCACCCAAGCCAGGGCTGAGCACTTTGTCCCCATTGCTTGAAGATCTTGATCTATGCCCTCTTTTGTTATCATCGTGGACTTACGTTTTATCCATAATTGCACCCCCGGCCATACCATCCCCCCCCCCCCCCCCCCCCCAATTCCTTTTTTAATTCTCCTTTGCTTTCTCTTACACTCTATCAAAATGGTTAGGTTTCTTGGAAACAATAGTCTCTCTGGAACACTTCCTAGCCTAAAGAGTGAAGAACTTCTGAATGTGTAAGTTCTCATAACATAATAATACGCCATCTTAATCTCTTAATGTTTTCCCTTTCAGTATGATTTAACATTATTCTTAGGTTCCAATGAGATTATAATAATGTTATCTTAAATATTTAATGTAAACCCTTCTAGTTTTTCATTATGCTTTAACATTATTCTTTTTTATTTTTTATGTTTCAAGTGAATCTCTTGGGTATGTGTATCTTTTTCATTTCAAGCAAATCTGTGTGTGATTGTGTGTGTGAGTGAGTATTTTAGTATCTTTTAACAATATTCATCCTTGGAAAGATGGCAAACTGAAATGGTCAACTAGGTAGAGTAGCATTACTTGAGATCCTATACTTGTTACAAAGTCTAAAAAGTAGTTAGATAGGTTGCCCTTGGCAGAATTAGTTAAGAATACTCAGTGGATGATTGGTTGTTCTTGAGACTCCCTTACAGACAAAAATATTTGGGACTTCAAATGATTCCTCTGAATTTCAGATCCATCCAGTCTTTCAAGTATCACCTCAAGCCAAAATTGGGAAAACATACCACTCCTTTGTCAACATATCCTCAAGTTGATAGGCCAAGAATGTATTGACCCCTTGTGATGAATTAACTAATTAGTTTAGCCAAGTTAATTAATTAATTCAATTAACATGCGATAGCGTAGTAACACAAACAGATCACCAATTAACTAAATGCAGCAGAAATTAAATTGACACAGTGATTTGTTTACGAATGGGGAAAACCTACACGGCAGAAACCCCACTAGGTGACAACAAGCGGTTACAAGTAAAGAAATTCCAGTACCTTATACCAATCTACAGTTGAACCCTTAACCCAATACCTAATTGAACTTGTTCTGTAATGACAATCTCTCTTTTTCAATGCACGGCTCTCAGTACGTGAGTAACCAATTCGATGCGCGGATACCAGTACGCAACTTATTCACCAACTTGAGAAAGAAGTTGGCTGCAAAATTCTTCAATTCATCACAAGATGAAGATTACGAAACTCCTTGGTCACAAAACCCTTAGGTGTACAAACACAGCATCTTCTTCAAGAGAAAGATGAATTATGGCAAATTCTATCTCCGATCACAATTTGCATGAACACAACTTTGCTTCACACTTACGCGCCTTTTGACGGCCCTAAAAATAATCCTTATATATTTTCAGGGTTGTGAGAAAAGAAAGCCTAAACATGTACACACGAATTGGATTGAAATCAACTCTGAAAAACTGAATTTTATAAACCTCAACATATAGGTATCTATTGAGCTAGTTGTCAAGCATCAGGCTTTAGCAGCTTTTAAACCTCAATAGATACTAGCTGTCGAGCTAGCTGTCGAGATTTAAAATCCAGCACTTCCTCACTTGTTTCTTGGACAGATTTGCATGGCTTTAATACTTGATCTTGAAATCTTATTCCTTAAAGCATTAAACACATCCTAGATCTACCCAATTACAAGTATTCTAATTTGACATATGTTCCTAACATCAAATCACATATGTCCTAATACAAGTTAACAAAAAGGGGGATCTTTCTCTTGAACCTAAAGAAATCTTACAAAGATCAGTGACAGAGCTGGGCAACGAGGTTGCTATAGAGGTACTTGTCAACTCAAGGCACTCATGCAGATTATGTTACATGAGAGTTATTTCATACCTTGTAGCTCCAATTCCCTCACATTGTGGGCAACCCCAACCCATATGCTATGCATGCCACGCAACCCCAACCCATATGTCATGTGCAAGCAAGTCAACAGCCAAAAGTTATGCCTGTAAGCATGTGAAAGTAGCATCATGTGTAGGAATTATGTGTGAGAATCATGACGTGTGAGGGAAATAGGCAAGTAGGAAGCTAAAGATTGAATTTCATTAAGGTAGTTGTTAGAGCACTTTGTTACAATTGGTTCGTTAATTAGAAGTTATTTAGAGATAATCTTGCTAAAAAAATACCAAGATCTTGAGTATATATAGAATCATGTATTTGTACTTGCTCAATATGTGAACTAACAGCAAACCCACGCGTTGCGCATGATAATTATTTTTATGGTGGTTTTATAAATTTTTTTTTTTTTTTACAATTTAAACTAATTTAATAAGGAGTAATATATTTCATAATCATATTTTTATTTATTATAAGAATAATCATAAATGTAATATAGAAACAATCATAAATCATAAATATAAATTTTGTCATTCCAAAATGAAAACAATACAAATTTTCTCAGAAATTCATAAGGCAAGTTAACATAAATATTCATTTTTAATAAAAGTTATTTATAATGTAGGTCACAAATTATTGGCCCAGGCCCAAAAACTTATTTGGACGATGGTTTGGTGAGCCCAACAGAATGAATTTGTAGAGAGTGGGCCTAAGAGGTAGGTTTTAATGATTTACGTTAATGGCTAGATAATAATTCGAGAATAAACAAAAGTAAGCGGCATAACGAAAGGGTTATTCGAGGAAACTAGATATGATTCAATACAGTAGTTATGAACTTTCATACAACCCTTAGTGCTACAGTAATTCTCTCTTCCCTCTTTTTTCCTATTTTTCCTGATCCCCTATTCATGGAAGATTTTTTTACGTTATATAGGTCCTTTTAGGCCATCCTGATCTTACACTTGTTACCCATCTAAATCTTCACTTGAGTACATGTCCCACAAAGTATCTTCTTTTGTTATTTGTGAGTGGCGGTAGCTGAAAATTGTACTATTCAGGGGTCTTCTCCCCATAAATGCGACTAGAAAAGTTGCTGCAGTGCATTTAATGTGGTGATAGCAGCTTTCTTTGAGATATTTCCATGTTATTATCTCCTTTGTATGTGCCTGAAGTTCATCTTTATTGCTATAACTTTCTGAACGATTACCTAAATCATCCGAGTACTTGCTTAAGCGACATTCATCCTATCCGAGAAGGCCAACCTCCTCGGACTATATTCCTCCCTCCTTTCCTTGCGTGATTATCTATTCTAGGGCCTCTTCTAATTATTTACCACTCCTCAGATGTATCCACGAATAGGGCCCAAAGCCTAATGTACAAGTTTGGGCTCTTACCCCCACATATAACATTTTGTGAATCATTAAAAAGAATATAAAATTTTGAAATTATTCTTTTAGTTTTAAATAAACTTTCTCAAATCTTTTTTTTTTTTTCCTACAATTCAAAACATTGAAAAACATAAATAAAAAGATTAATAAAACTTAACAATGATTAATTAGACCAATTAGGAAAGCACTTTGTTGCTGATAATCTATTAAGGTTATTTTCTTTGCAGAAATTGTAATTTCGTCCACCCAAAACATATTATCAAATAAACAATTATTAGCAAAAGCTAAGAATTAAATTTCTATATATGCATTGTTATAAAATAATAATAATAATAATAATTAAAATAAAATTTCAAAAGCTAAAATTTGTCACCCATTCGATTATTTTCATTTGGCTAAGAAAAACCTTTGATTTTCTCTAAATAAATGACATTATAGCGTACTTCTAATACAACTATTAAGAATACTCTGTCCGCCACAAGAATTAAAAAATAAACAAAAATTAGTACAGTCTCATAGTTTAACGTCTAAATTGAGCACTATAAAAAATTATGCTATGTAATAGAATAAAAACCAAATTATCCAAATCATGTTATGTAATATAATAATATTTTTTATGCTATGTTTAATTCCTTATAACGCAATAGGATAACATTTAACAAATAAAGAGGAAAAAATCCAACAACAATAACAATTTAAAAAACAAAACTAAATCACATTAACCCAAAGTAGAGTTTTAAAGAATATAAAAAATCAACCTAAAGAAGAGATGCAAGAAAAATAAAAAAATCCACCAAAAAATTGAGAGAAAGAGAGAGAGAGAGAGAGAGAGAGAGAGAGAGAGAGAGAGAGAAAAACAACCTTTTTTTTTTTTGTGAGGGAAAACAATGCATAGAATGGAAGAGATAGGAAGAATGATATTAATGTAGAGGATAGTGAGGAGATGAAAAGATAAGGGAGTGAGAAAGGTTAGAGAGTGTAAATATTAAAACAAATAAATGTTAAAAACAATTATAGAAAAATTGGAAAGAATTAAGATAATGACGTGGACGCTGATGCGGCTCAACGGAAGCATAACAACAATAAATACTACGTTTCAGCTTTTAGATATATATAGATATAGATGATAAGCTAGTTCTCTCTAAACTCTCTCTACCTTCTCTTGGGAGTCCACAACTATCTCGAATTACTCCAATTCTTCCTTCACTAGTTATGATCCATACAATTGCTAACCTTAAGGACTAGTAGAAAAATTACACTAGGAATAGTACAATGGGCCAAAGCTCACACATGGACTTGGGCGAATATAACCCTAACAATGGAGAAAGTTCCCTTTCCCTATAAAATGGAGAAACTCCCCCCTTTTTTTGCTTAAATAATAGTATTGTCATATTCTAGTATTCTACTTTCTTTTCTTTCTTTATTTTTATTGCCTAACTACAAATAAAATATGTAAAATATACCTAAAAATATTAATTAATTAATTAATTTATGTTATTATCATTTCAACTTTGCATAATTCTTAAATTAAATTGATCAAGGGGCAAAAAAGAGAAGAAGAAGAAGAAGAAGAAGAAGAAACCTTTTTCTTTATATGGTATATTCTAAATTTCATGCAATAAAGTGTCCAAATCTGAACGTTTTGCATTTGGCATGTGACCAATTGATAAAACAGTCTAGTTGCTTTGTAGATTTCTTTTTCTTTTTCTTTTTTTTCTTTTTTTTTTTTTTGTTTTGGTAGAGGTGCATTATGTGTTTACTCAATACTTTTCACATTCCTTTGCGTGCAGAGATTTGTCCTACAATCAACTGTCTGGAGGATTTCCCTCATGGATAACTGCATCCTCAAACTTACAACTGTATGTATCTCAACTAACAGTACTCTTTTCTTTCATATCTTTTTTTGAATTTAACACCTAGGTATGAACACGAAGTGCTATTGACATAAACCTAACTGATTTATTTTAGTATATGCCACATGAATGTAATTGAAGAATCAAATTAATTTATTCCAGCCATGGTAATTTAAAGAATATTAATTGTTTGTTTTTAGACCCCTTAAAACACAATAGGATTAACCTAGTTAACAAACCAAGTTATTACTTAGTCCAAATTCTAGATCTAGGTTAACACAATCATATAATCATATCAATGTAAAATACAGAATATAAAGAACACAAAGATATGATGACCCAGGAAAACCAAACCAGTAAAAAATCTGAGGAGGATTTAACCTAGCTATCCTCAAGGTAAAGCTGAATCCACTATGAAAGAATCGAAGTTTTACAATAGCGACTTAGACCACTAACATCCTATTGCTACCTCATGTAGAAAACTTACTGACACAACCACATGCAAGCTCCGAGACCACGGACTCCTTCTTTCTTGGATTCTCCAGCAAGTACAAGCACACTCGCTTGTGTATCTTTAAGCTCTTTAGTGCAGCAACTGAATGATCATCAAGTTCTCAATGAAATCTCCTTCTTGATAATTCTAAGCATGTGTGAAGGCAACCACCTCTCAAATCTCACAAGAGATTCACACACACCTCAAATAGAGCAACCTCAAAAATGTGGCTAAGGTTTCCCTTTTATACCTAGGATAAAACATAAAACCCTACATGTCATATGCGCTTAAGGCTGAATTAAAAATTCTGCAGAAAAAACATTTTGCCCGACTTTCGATCGATTGAGTCTAATTCTCGATCGATCGAGCCAGTCAGAATTGCACACTCAATTCTATAGTTAACTCGATTCCAACTTTACATAAAAGACCTATACTTTGAGCAAGTCTAAACAAGACTAACATCTGTTTTGATCATGGTTTGCCAACATTACAAAATAAAGTTCTAGTACATTAGTTCCTAATTACTTAGAACCTAACAAGCTCTCCTTTTAGCAATCTATGGCAAAACACAAACACAATGCTCAAAGTTACAAGTAAAACAGCCCTTTACAATCAATAAAGCCCAAAAAAATCCAACATAATTACTATCTATTAGTTGCAAGTGTAGACAAGAGTAAGACTGAATCAACCTGTATATTTCCTGAAACACTTAAACAAAACGTATAAACACATGTGTGGAAAATAAAAGTAAAACACAAATAACTTCTTGATTTCACATAAAACAAAATAAAGACATATATCATGAATAATTCATAAATATAAATCAATGAGCAATGAAACAAGAAACATAGTATCTCCCCCTAACATGAATAGCCCAAAAACAATACATCAAGAGCCAAAAAGAATGTAAAAACACAATGAAGCACCTAGATACAATCTAAACTCCACAAGCTCTAACAAACAAAAAAAAACTCTCCCCCTAACTACAAAAATCTCTACAAGTGTCCAAATGTACTCTCCCTTTTTGTGACGGAATGACAAAGGGCAATTAGAAACCATCATCAAAAGGAGGTGGTGAAGGCGAATGTCTAAGATACGCCGAATCTGCTCGCAAAGCACAAAGCTCATCAAGCATGTCTACCAAAATCTGACCATGAGCCACTTGAATGGTCATGACAATCTCTAATGTACGACGAATGTCAAAGTCATCCGAGGTAAATGGCGGAGGAACAGCAATAGTAGCAGCAGCAGCAATAGGATCAGCAGACGCCTCACTAGAAGTAGTTCTTGTAGAAGAAGGAGGGGTGTGGTACCAAAAGGCTCAACACGAGGGCGTTTAGAGCTCTCGCTCATATGAGTAACCCTCTACCTAAGAAATGAGGCACCTATAAGAGCAACAATGTGTACGGGCTCAGAAGCGGAGATGTCATCTAAACCAAGATGTAACAAAATCCTATGAATGAAAACAAGATGAAAAAGAGCATGAGCAGTAGAGGAACTCCTATAAACTTCGTTCAGAGAACGAAGAAACAAATGAGAAAAACTAATAGGAGTATCCGTAACAAGAGCGTACAAAAATGCACATTGCTCCAAAGGAATGGTGTCCAGATGAGATATAGGCCACAAAAACTGACAAGCTATACTAAAGAAAAAATTGTGTAACTCGGTGAGCTCAGTAGTAGTAATTTGAGGATCAGAACCCCACTGAATAGAAGACCCAGTGATGTAAGACATAATGTCATCCAAGGGAGGAGACTCATCATAAGGATAGACAAGGTGCTGGACCAACGGTACCCCAAGTGCATTAGCCACTACAGTAGGAGTAATGGTGAACTCTACACCTCGTATCCAACTCTTTACCAAAGTGTTGAAATCATAGACGTGGATAGAGAGGTTCAAGTAGAACTCTCTAATTAGGGTAGCTGAAGGTGGATAACCAATATCCAACAATGGTAGCCAGCCCTTATGCTCAAAATTAGTCCTAATGGCTAGATCAAGCTCATCTAATAACACCTTACGCTCAGCCCAAATTTTTCTCTTAAGGTTCAGTGAGTCAAAGGTCTCTTGGTTTTTCTCACTCAGAAACCGCTCACTATCAAAAGAAGGAGGAGGAGAAGAAGGGACAGACTTATGAGCTCTAGTTTTTCTAGGCATGGTGCTAAGGTAAGAACAAGACACAAGAATAGAACAAAAAAGAAACAAAAAGAAAAACTAAGGGCAGACTGCAAGTTAGCACAAAAAAAATATAGAAATAACAATCTATATGATGCG
This sequence comes from Quercus gilva, assembly GCA_023621385.1. NCBI lineage: Eukaryota > Viridiplantae > Streptophyta > Magnoliopsida > Fagales > Fagaceae > Quercus > Quercus gilva. The sequence goes on from CM042477.1 coordinate 29,981,106, forward strand.
TGAACAAATAAATGTCATGATGCATGCTCTAATGCAGTGATAACAAGTTCAATTTAAGTTTAAAATCACAAAATTGGCATAAGCATAGAGTTTATAACAAAAACCCCAAAATTTTGAAAAACCACTGGTTCAATTTGTACTAAATTGACCAATTAATCACCACACAAGTTAGAAAACAGTTTATAATGATTAAATTAATCAATCCAACAAGCCAATTTCAGCAATTAAACTTAATTTGAACAAAATCCTCAAATCGGGTAGTTTCAAGCCCTAGAATTTTCAAATTCTCACAATACATCAAATTGATCAAATTAAACACCAAAGATCATGTGTATAACATCCCCCAACAAAAACCCATTGATCAATTTCAAGAATTAAGGCTTGAATCATCAAAAACCCCAAAAATTCATTAGTTCAAAATTATCCCCAAAATGCATGATTTAATACATAAAACTTGAAAATAAAAGCATAAGAAGGGGCAAAAAGGTCTTACTGGCCTTGAGAGAGAAAAACCCTTGAAGAAATTTGAGGGAAAACGACAAAAATCTTGATTGGAGCTTTGACTGATCGAATAGAGAGAGAAAGTGTTTGAAAACTTTTTGAAAAGTAAGTTGAACACGTGAGAATCACCTTTTTTTTTAAAAAAAAATCTCTATACGATTTTCGATTGATCAAAATTTAGATTCGATCGATCGAAAATGCTTCAATTGATCCATCATCAATCGAGCATTAATCGAAACAAACAAAGGCTGACCAAAAGATTTTATCGCAATTTCGATTAATCGAAGAACAAGTTCAATCAATCGAAATTCTAGGAAGAAACAAATTTTTTGAAGAACCAAGCAATTTTGTGCATAAATTCCTTAAAGTATTGAATTTTATGAATAAAATGCATGAGTATAAGATGAAATGTTTTTCAAAAACACAAGGTTTGAACCCAGTTTTACCAAAAATAAGATTTTCAATCCAATCTCTTAAATTCTCAAACATCAAATATGTTTTGCATAAAACTCAAGGAATTGGCAAACTCGGTTGGTCAAACCAAAAACACACATAATAACATGTACAAAGTTTAGCAAAGAGAAACTTGTATAGTGTGTGCAACTAGCAAAAGCTCGAGATGCATGTGAGGTGATATGTGAATAGAAATCAAACACAAAGTCTACAAAATTCATCACATAGAATTTAAAAGAGACTATCACCTAAAGAGTTACATCATATAACTCCCACATCTCCTAGATCATAAGCTTGCAATCATGTAAGTTTTTTTATTTGCCTCATGTTGTACACAAATTATAGTTGATCAGAAACTTATTAAAATGGTCGGGATAATGTACACACCAATTTTAGTTGTTTGATTTAACTTTAAGTCCAATAATGTACACACCAATTTTATGCATTTAAACCGAGGCTACACCTTATATTCTTTTTGTGCATGTACTACACTTTCTCGAGCACAAAATCTTACGATATGCACTAAGGTGTTCATGATTGGCTAATGAACAATGGTAAGATGGTTATTTATGTATTTCTCAAAAGGTTCAAGTCCAACAGTCTAAGACATGTGATTTCAAGATTAAGACAAAGTGATCAAAAACTATAAACATCTTTCTCACACAACATGCACCACAAAGCTTCAACTAGTAAAGTGCAATAAATAAACTCATCAAAGCTAAACAAGATACAAAGACAAGTTATGTGAAAATAAATTGACCAACCTTGTTTTCAAAACCAAGAAAAATAAATACAAAACTCAATTTGCTTCCCTTTTTCCTTTTTTTTTTTTTTTTAAATTTGAAAAGAAGAAACAAAAACAATCCTAGGATGAAATGCATGAATGTTATGCAATGCAAATCTTAGAAAAAAAGAAAACTGAATGTTCAAAATATGTATAAAATACCTTTGAATGTTAGACCCCAAATTACAAAAAATCAATTCAAGCTTATTGTCAAACAATAAATGTCCGGAACATGAACATAAACTAAAACAAAATTGATAAACAATCTAAACCATAAATAATCACAACCACAACAGTAATTAAATGGCAAAGATAAAAGGAAGAGAAATACAAACACAAGGACAACACTTGATGTGTTATCGAAGAGAAAACCGAAACCTTTGACGTAAAACCTCTCCGCCGCCATCCAAGCGGTCAATAATCCACTAGAAAATGTAGTTAGGATACATGAACAGCAATAGACCCTCCAAGCCTAATCTACCCAATGTACCTGAGCCCTCCAAGCTTCTTGCTCCAACAAGGTTGCGCCGAACCTTTTTCTTTTCTAGCTTACCGGAGTCCGCTATAGCCCATAGCATTAACCAATATGAATTGGTCCCTTCTTAACTGCTTCCCAAAGCACCAAACAACCTTTTCACAGCTATAGGAATGGTGAGAAGAGGATTTGGCTAAGAACCTCTCAAGGATGTAACAATGGAGAGGATGAAAGCAAAGGAATTTGAAGAGTCTCTTAGGTGAAAATTGTGGATGAATCAATCTTATTTTTCTCTAGGGTTTCTCTCTCAAAATTCTCTCTGAAAGCTCTCTACATTTTGTGGGTATAAGGGTCTATATATAGTGGTGTGTGTTTAGAATGCGAAGAGTCAGTTTTTCCAAAACAGAGCTGGCTGGCGGCTTGGCCTCGCAACTTGACTGAGTCGCGAGTTCAAGCGCGAGGTAACTGCATTGCCAGCCTAGACTTTTTATCCTGTAGTGCAACAACTGGCATAACGCTTCAACTTCCCGCATGCTTGACATGTGACCATCTTCTGGCGGCTTGCCAGTCGCAAGCCACCCGCGAGTTCCAGTTGCGAGTCCCTGCTTCTTTGTACAATGTTGAACATTTCTTTAAACTCTCTCACACACTGCCCTTACATGATTCCCACCTAAATACAGGGTTACTAAATGCTGAATTATAAGCAAATTTGGTACGAAATAAAGCCAACAAGATGGTTGATTAAATTCAACCTTACAAAAACAAAAACCAAACAACAATGGTCACAAAGAGTAGAGCAATGAAGCACAAGGACCATGTCAGAAAGACTCAATTAGATTGAGCCTTTTGCATCCAAAACTTTTTAGATGCATCTCAAGCATTGGAGTTCTTATTCACATTAGACTGATTTCCAACTCCAGGATTGGAATAAAGGTTAAGAGCATTTACTAATTCACCAATAAGTACTATAGGATCTTGTGCTTGAGGCACAGGCACTTTTGGCTTATTTGCTCACTAGGCAGCTTACAGCTTGAAACAGTTTAGACGAATGTGCCTAGACTTTCCACAAAAATGACAAACCCAAGCAGGCTTACCATGCAATTTGTCCTTAGAAAGGGTAGACTCCTTAGGTTTAGACTCTTCCAGATCAACCTTAATCTTCCTAGGAGGTGTGACCTCTACAGATTTAACAGTCTCACTCATAACCTCACTCACAGAGGGTTCAGAGGAAGAAGAAGGAACAAAGTTTGTGGAATGGGGTGCAGACACAGAGATGCTTTCTACAAAACCTAATCCAGATTTGTCAGAATGAGACTTTTGAACACTCAGCATATGATCAAGTTTGGAACTAGCAAATCTATTAGTTTGTTCTCTAGCAACAGAAAATTCAAGTTCCAAATTCTTAACTTTATCAAGCAAAAGCAAATTCTCAGTTTTCACATTGTTCAAAAGTTCATTAGCATCAAACAGTTTCATAAGCAAATTTTTCTTATCAAGCTCAATAGATGCAATTTTCTTTAAGCCTAATTCAACACTCATAGTATCCTTTGCAATAACTTTACAAAGTTTATTGTAGGCTTCTTAAAGATCTGCATCCTCAAAGAGTTTCCCGTCAAAAGGGTTCTCTTCAACAGACATATTTTCATTGACTACAGCAATAGCAATGAAAGCAATAAAGTTTCCATCCTCGTTAGAACCAGACTTATCATCGGAAACTTCATTATCACTAAGGGTTACAGCCATGGCCTTACCCTTAAATCTCAAGTATGTAGGACATTCTGATTTCATGTGACCATACCCTTGACATTCAAAACATTGAGGACCTATAGAATTATTAGGAGATTGACCTACATTTTCTCTAGATTTTTCAATGTTGTTAACCTTAGTGGGATCATTCTTCCTAAAATTTCTAGGTTCAACAGTATTCTTACCTCTTGTCCTTCTGTTATTGTTTCTAAGGAAATTCCTAAAGTTCTTGGTAAGGTAAGCAATCTCTATAGCAGAAAGCTTATCATCAAATCCACCAACATCAACATCATCAACTGACTTAAGAGCCATTGATTTGGATTTGCTAGTTTTGGGTAGGTCCAACTCATAGGACTGAAGAAATCCTACAAGTTCATGAACAAGGATGGAGTCCACATCCTTGCTCTTAGTGATGGCAATCACTTTAGGTCTAAAATCTTCAGTTAAAAATCAAAGAATCTTCCTAACAATTTTAGGTTGATCATAGATTTCACCCAAGTTATATGCAGAATTAACAATGTCATTAAGTTTAGCATAAAATTTATCAAAGGATTCATCATCAGACATTCTAATGCTCTCAAATCTAGATGTTAATTGCTGCAACTTATTAATTTTGACAGTCTTTGTGCCTTCGTGCACAGTCTGGAGGATATTCCAAGTAATGTGAGCAACCTCAACATTAGAGATTCTCTTAAATTCCTCCACAGAAACAGCGATAAAGATAGCATTCATAGCTTTACTGTTGAACGCGACTGCTTCTTTTTAAGAAGTTTGCCACTCACTAAAAAGAGCAATGGGTTTCTCCCATCTGTATTCAACAGAGTTTCAGATTCTCTCATCAATAGATTTCAGGAATGCTTTCATCCTTACTTTCCAATAAGCATAATTATTCCCATCAAAGTGAGAAGGAATAACTAGTGTCCGTGTTCCATGACAGTAGGGGTCAAGGATCAACTTAGTGATCAAAGGATCTACAACTAGAGAGCAACCTGCTCTGATATCACTTGTTTGTTTTTAGACCCCTTAAAACACAATAGGATTAACTTAGTTAACAAGCCAAGTTATTACTTAGTCTAAATTCTAGATCTAGGTTAACACAATCATATAATCATATCAATGTAAAGTGCGGAATATAAAGAACATAAAGATATAATGACCAAGGAAAACCAAACCGGTAAAAAACCTAAGGATGATTTAACCTAGCTATCTTCAAGGTAAAACTAAATCCACTATGAAATAATTGAAGTTTTACAATAGTGACTTAGACCACTAACATCCTATTGCTACCTCATGTAGAAAACTTATTGACACGACTACGTGCAAGCTTCGAGACTACAAACTCATTCTTTCTTGGATTCTCTAACAAGTACAAGCACACCCGCTTGTGTATCTTCAAACTCTTTAGTGCAACAACTAAATAATCATCAAGCTCTCAATGAAATCTCCTTCTTGATAATACTAAGTATGTGTGAAGGCAACCACCTCTCAAATCTCACAAGAAATTCACACACACTGCAAATAGAGCAACCTAAAAAACATGGCTAGGGTTTCCTTTTTATACCTAGGGTAAAATATAAAACCCTACACGTCATATGGGCTTAGGGCTGAGTTTGGAAATTCTGCAGAAAAAACATTATGTCCGACTTTCGATCGATCGAGTCTAATTCTTGATTGATCGAGCCAGTCAGAATTGCCCACTCAATTCTGCAATTAACTCGATTCCAACTTTCCATAAAAGACCTATACTTTGAGCAAGTCTAAACAAGACTAACATCTGTTTTGATCATGGTTTGCCAACATTACAAAATAAAGTTCTAATACATTAGTTTCTAATTACTTAGAACCTAACATTAATAAATGCTGGTTAGAAACTTGAACTTGATTTCTTTCATTCTATGGGTGTCTATCTATACTATAGCTTCTGGAAATGATGATTAGCTACCTCAAAAGAAAACTTCTAATGCTCCATTTTAAAAATAAGAAAAAAATAAAAAAAAATAAAAAATAAACATCATGTTAACTAGGTTGACAAAGATGGCGGAAACTATATTAGGTATAGCCCATCCTGCATAATTTTTTTCTTTTTCTTTTTTATTTTAAGGTCATGTCAAACGCTAATAAATCTTTATGCCTCCTCTATTACTTGGTTAACCGTTTTCCCTTATTTTATGAGAACCCTAACAATGCTCTTCACCATACCTCAGTGGGTGTTAACTACTGATTTTTGAAGAATGGTGACTTCAGGAGCCAATGCTCATTTGTAAATATCTGCTGTACCAATGTTTTAATATATTATCCTATATATCATCTCTAATAATAAGTATCAGTTGTGATAGTGACGAAGGATCATTGGATAAAATTATGTAGGAATTTGGTGGCAAACAACTTCATATTTGACAAATCAAACATAAGGTGAGCTGTGGTTCCTCCTCTCACCCTCTTTTAACGAAGTCCAAAAGTAGGCATGAGAAAGAAAGCGATTACCATTTCACATCTTTAGTTGAATGAATTCTTTCATGAAATTTGTTACTTCAGATAAGCAGTATTCATTCCCTGTGTTTGCAGTGTTATGCCAGGACTGAATTGTCTCCAAAGAAATTTCCCATGCAATAGGAATTCTCCACTTTGTAAGTTATTTCTTTCTTATACTTTGTTATGGGATATGACAGGGCACAACCTATCATGATTGATGGGCCCCGGTATTTTCCCATAGGATGGTGGGATCATATATAGATTCAAATCAAACTGTATCAAATTAATCTACAACCATAAAAAATTAGATATCTTCCAATTTTCTTGAGTATTGTGTAGCCAAAAATATTTGAACAATAAATGGTATTTCATGTATAAGCTAAAAAATTATGTTCATTTTTTTGAAAAAGGAAAGAATAATCTAATTCATCCTTCCCCTTTTAAGAGCTTCCTTTGACCTGTTGATTGGCCGAATTTCTACAAAACCTGGCATTATTATAGCAGAAAGTGGGTCAGACCCTGTTAATCTTGATAGGGTAGTTTGCCATAGGTTATCCCTTTAGTTATTTATGATTCAATTTAATATCAAGTTAAGGAAAATTGCGCTGCATCTCAGGTATTATTTTTCTGTTGATACTTCCTTTATATCATAAATAAAATTGCTAAAGGGATGAAACACATTTGTGTTCTTGTCACAATGAGAAACTTGAAGTAAGAAGGCAGGCTAGCTTATGTTAATTCTATAGATGTCAAAAAAGGAACAAGAAAGTCATACTGAAATTTGGCTTTTTGGCAGCTCTGAGCTGTACTCATTACAACTCCTTTTGAGATTAAATAGTCTAAAACTCAGATGGTTATTGACAAAAGAAGTATGCATGAACTTTGCTACAACTTGGAAAGCCAGAAATTTTACAAACTTGAGCCTTCATCTTTTATAGAGCCAACTTTAGGATGGACAGAAGCAATACCCTCTTATTTTATACATGCTTGTGTGTATTAGAAGAGAGAGAGAGAGTTGTTGCTTTCTGCAGCTATTAATTTTACCCTGATAACCTGAATGGTTAATGTATAGTGCCTACTTTATTAATTTCAATTATACTTAGAAATGAAAGGTAAAATATATTGCATTGGCATGTAACTTATATAATGGCACTGTTCCAAGCCAGAATTAACCTGAATATATTTATTCTGGACAGAAATTTGTATTAGCTTCTTTTGGGAAAACATCAGTAAGTGAAATTGGTCTTATATAATCACACTCTTCCAAGCCAAAATCAACCTGAATATATTTATTCTGAACAGAAATTTGTATTAGCTTCTTTTGGGAAAACATCAGTAAGTGAAATTGGTTGAGTTTAAATAATCTAAAAGCTTCAGTGTGCATCTTTTATTTTTGAAGTTTTAATTTTCTATCATGACGAGTGCAATCATATGATTCTACAGATGCAAACTTTTCAATCAAGTGTGGTGGCCCAGAGATGCCTGCTGAGGGTATAGTGTACGAGGCTGAAAACTCATCATCCTTTGGTGCAGCATGGTATTACGTAACTAATACAGAAAAATGGGCAGTCAGCAATGTGGGGTTATTTGCGGAGAGAACTGATCAAAGTTATGTTCAACACACAGAATCACAAGTCATTGCAACTAACATCCCAGAACTTTACCAAACTTCAAGGATGTCCCCAGAATCACTTAGATACTATGGCCTAGGCCTTGATAATGGTCTTTACAATGTCAGCTTGTTTTTTGCGGAAACTGGTTTTGATGATCGAAGCTCTCAAACTTGGAAGAGTCAAGGGAGGCGTGTATTCGATATCTACATTCAGGTGACTATAGATTGCTTCAGAGAAGAATATATTCCATTCTTGAATAAAGATCATTACCTCCTCGTGTAGAGTTTCTATAATACAAATTCTTTTTAATTTCAAAGAGTTCCATTTTAATTCATTCAATAAGAATTATAAAATTATCCTATAATTTGTTTTCTAGGGTAGTCTAGAATTGAAGGACTTTGACATATCAAAGGAGGCAGGTGGCGTTGAAAGAGCACTCCCGAAGATTTTTAAGGCTAATGTGTCAGAGAATTATCTTGAAATTCATCTATTTTGGGCTGGTAAGGGCACTTGTTGCGTACCTATACAAGGTTATTATGGGCCACTAATTTCAGCCATTCATGTTGTTTCAGGTAATGTATATGATATGATTTATGAATTGATTTGGGATGTTTTTTATATGATTATTTTCTGCTTATTACTAATAATAAATAATTACTCAGATTTTGTATCTAATGTTACTGGGATTCCACCAAGCAATCGAGGAAAGAAAAGCAGGTTGGGTTTGATTGTAGGAATTGCAGTCCCTGTTGGAGTCGTGAGCTTGATTTTCATATTTGCAGTTTTCTACATGAAGAGAAAACCACAGCACAATAATGAGGACGGTAAGAACATAACAGCAGTAGTGGAGGTACTGGTGAAATACAGCCTAAGAAATAAACACTAATGGACTCTGTACCACTCACTAATGGAGTTTTCTACATAATTAATATCATTAAATTGAAATCCTATGTTACCAACACTCCCTCCCCTCCCACCTCCGCCACCCCCCCCCCCCCCCCAAAAGAAAAATCAAATTCTTCAAAATATATAACTCTGACAATATGAAGAGTTTAAATCAGTTAACTAGATCCTCTCTTGCTTGAACGTGCAGAGCTTCTTGGAATAGTCCTCCGACCAAGCACTTTCAGTTATGCTGAGCTGAGAAGTGCGACTGAAGACTTCAACCCTTCAAAAAAGTTAGGGGAGGGAGGATTTGGACCTGTTTTCAAGGTAAAGTACATTATTGTATGTAATGTTGGATAGACACTTGACATTTGGTTTGATGACAAAACTAAGTCAGCAAAATCTTCACCTAAATGATACTAAACGCAACTAAAATATTCTTTTAAGAAAGTAATTTCTTAAAATATATATATATATATATATTTATGTTTCCAAAGACTTAAAAAAAAAAGTAGGAGCTTGTGTACTGAGAACGATCTTTTTCCTAAGAATTGTATATAATTGACTATTTTTAACATTTTAGCTACAGTCAGTAATAAAGTTTTGTCATGCTATTTATCAGAGTTGCTTAAAAGAATAAAGAAGTAGTGCAATGTTCAAGGAACATACCAACATTCCCATTTTTGAACCAAAAAAACCATGAATTTCACTTTTCGTGTCACTGATTTTTACAACTTCACAGGGCACACTATCTGATGGGAGGATTGTAGCTGTGAAGCAATTATCAGTGGCATCTCACCAAGGGAAGAGACAATTTGTAACTGAAATTTCTACCATATCTGCTGTGCAACATTGTAACCTTGTGAAACTATACGGATGCTGCATTGAGGGAGAAAGGCGCCTTCTTGTTTATGAATATCTTGAAAACGGAAGCCTTGATCAGACACTATTTGGTAGGAACATACTTTATAGTCATTTCACACCTTCCATGCCGCCCATAAAATCATCATTCATTCAATTATTAGAAATATTTTATTATTGTTAGAATTATGAAGTTTAATTATTAAATCCACCATCTCCTAATAACTTAAACTTTTGGGAGAATTGGTAATTTAATGGTATCAACTTAGAAGGTCCTAAACTTGATCATTGTCTCCTCCACTCTACCTCCCATTCAGAATCCCCCGTATTGGACATTTAGTGATGAAAACTTTCGTCACTGAAAATACATTTTGTTGTAGACATTTATGCTCACATGTGAGGGGGAGTGTTAAAATTATGTGGCTAAATGATTAAATTTACCATTTTCTAATAGGTAATTTAACATTGTATTAGAGCAATAGTGACTAGACTAGTCTTTTTGGGATATAAAGCAGACGAGACTAGCACTTTTTTTTTTTTTCCAGGTGGTTACAAATAATATTAAAGCCAACTTGGTAACCTCTTGTTGAGCTCAGAGACATTGCCCCCACAAAGTGGGCTTGGACGAGAACGTTATGGATTTAGGTGGAGGATCTTGTGATGCCCTAGGTTGATATTGAATAGCAAAGTGTGTTGAGTCCCATATAAGGCGTATACTGGGTTGTGGGTTTTATGAAAACTATCATGAGTCTCAATTATGACTACACTAGCCCTTTTGGGGCATAACACAGATGTGAGTAGTGCTTTTCTTTTGGTGGTTGCAAAAAATTTGGGAGAGTGTGATTGAATATAGATTAAGCCACGAAACAACAATATCAGAGAATCAATATGGTTTTATGCCTACTATTTTCTTACATAAACATCTAAAGGAAAGATACAAGGAAGTCAGTAAAGATCCCCATATAGGTTTTATTGACCTAGAGAAATCATATGATAGGTTATTTGAAGAGTTTATGTGGTGATTCTTAAGGGAAAAAAAGAGTTACTTTTATGTATATTAAGTTGACTAAGGATATATATGACCAAGTTGTAACTAGAAAGAGAACAGAGAAAGACATCACAAGTAAGTTTCCTATCCTTATAGGTTTGCAACAAGGATAAATATTAAATCCATATCTCTTTCTGTTGGCTATAGGAGTTCCCCAAATCAATTCAACATGAAATCCTCTAATTTATGCTTTTGCAAATGATATAGTTTTAATGGATGAACTAAATGCGGAATCAATGTCAACTTAGAAATTTAAAGAGATGTTTTAGAATGAAAGTTCAATTAGTGTGTAAAACACCAATGAACGTTTAGACCCCCCAACACCCCCCCCCCCCAAATTTAAAATAACCAACATAACCTTATAATCAAACAATATATGAGCGGAATATAAATATAAGCTAAACCCAAATTGGTAAAACACTCTAAGCCATAATTAATCACAAACACAGTAGCAATAAAATGGTAAAGAGTAAGGGAAGAGAGATGCAAATACAAAGATAAAACGGTGATGTGTTATCAAAGAGGAAACCAAAGTACTCGGTGAAAAACCTCTCCGCTGCCTTCCAAGCGGTCAATAATCCACTAGAGAATAAAGTTGGGATACATGAATAGCAGAAGACCCTCCAAGCCTAATCTACCCAGTGCACCTAAGCCCTTCAAGCTTCTTGCTCTAATAGGGTTACGCCGAACCTTATCTTCTCTAGTTTACTAGATCCCGCAATCGCCCATTACATTAACCAAATGAATTGATCCCTTTTGAACTGCTTCCCAAGCACCAAAATACCTATTCATTGATTTGGATATGGTGAGATAAGGATTTGGCTAAATGTACCTCTCAAGGATATGTCAATGGAGAGGATGAGAGTAGAGGAATTTGGAGAATCAAAGGATGAAGATTGTGGATGAGTCAATCTTGTTTTTCTCTAGGGTTTCTCTCTCAAAATTCCCTCTAGAAGCTCTCTACATTTCATAGGTATAAGGGTATTTATAGTGGTGTGTATGAGGAATGCAAAAAGTCAGGTTTCTAACAAATAAGGCATTCTGGCGACTCAAGCTCACGACTGGAACAAGTCGCAAGTTTGAGTCACGAGTTAACTACCCGGCCAGACTGGAAGTTTTGTCCTATAGTGCTCCAGCTAGTCTGACCCTTCAGCTCCCCCTACATGCTTTACACGTGTGCCATTTTGGTGACTTGCCAGTTGCGAGATCCAGTCGTGAGACTCCCTTGAATTGTACACTCTTGAGATTTCTTCACACTCTCTCACACACTACCCTTACATAATTCCCACATAAATACAGGGTATCTAATTGCTAAATTACAAGCAAATTTGGGATGAAATTTTCACTAAATGATTGAATAAATTCAACTTTACAATCTCCCCCTTTGGCTATTCTATGACAAAACCCTAAAACAAACTTTAGACTTAACATGTGAGTTGAGAACAGTTGCCAAAACTCACTCACACCTAACTCTAGAACTCGTGAAACTCTAGAACCATATGAACAAGTATTTCCTGAAAACAACAACACAAGTTGATCATTGTAAGCAGAAATCTTGAAATGCATATGTAGCAAGCACAATGCGGTCAAGCAATAAAAATTAAAGCAATAAAGCATGGCTTGACCACACATGCACAATTACTATAAATTGTGATCACAATGATCATTCACACAAGGAATGAACATTCAGACATGCAAGCTAATAAGCTCAATGCAAAGTATCATTTGCATGTCCAACACTTAACCGCTACAAAAACACAAGGTAATTGCATCAAGGATATAAAATCCAATAAGGGCACAAGAGTGATGTACTAAAAAAAATGTATAACATTAACTAAAAGTATTAAACTACATAAGCATGGGTACATAAATAAAGCATGGTTTAAACAGTTAAACATAATCATGAACTATAAGTAAAGCAAAAACATAGTTAATATAACACAAAGCTCTTTCTCTCTTTCTCCCTCTATCATATCACTCTGCCTATCATGAATCATAGGAGCTGTGATGAACTTGGAACATATATGCCTGTAACATGAAACACTTGCACAAAACACATTAGACCCTCAAGGTAAAGCAAGTAATAAAAGGACAAGTATAATGTAACAAGTAAATTGCGATCAAGTAAACATGATGTAAAATATATGAGCAACTTGACCATACACCAAAACAGTCAAAAGAAATGACTACAATGATCACATAGCAAAGCAAACAATCATCCAAACATGCATTCAGTGAAGCACAATAGCATAAGGATGTATGCATGTCCAACACACAAACACGATGCAATGAGAACAATAAAACATAGATACTAAGCATAACTCAAAACACCATAAAGCAAACAAGAAAGCAAACATAAAGAAAAACAAACAAAACAAAGTTTTCTTACTAACACAAAGTCTTTTCCCCCTTGGTATATGCATCTGCTCTATAGAATATCTCTTATCCTACAAATGTGCACAAGAAATAGAATTTCTCCCCCTAAGAATGTGCATAAAAGTCATATAGATATGACAAAACTCTCCGGTATACTCTCTAGAGTATACTCTCCCCCTTTTTGTCATGAATAGACAAAGGGTCAAGGAGAAACGAGGGCAAGAGATAATGGTACGAATAATGATAACGATGCATGAGGGGTGCGAGATGAATGAGAAAATGAAGCTCAAACCTAAGACAAAACAAAGTGCTACAAAGCATAAGATAAACATAACATGTTGGGATGAAGAAACAAGATATAGACCAATGCATGACAAGGGTAGCAAAGGTGTGTGCAAAAGGTGGTTATGTGCAATGCATGACCAAAGCATGGAAAATGCACATGTGGGGCAAGGTGTGTTAAATACACAACCAATGAATCAAACACATTCCTAATGAGGAAACATGAGGAATTTTATCAAAAAGAGGCATTTTATCAAACACCTAACATGCACACTATGAACAATAATATAAAACAATGCATAAACATCATGAAATCCACCCTTAATACATGTTTTTTTTTTTGCCACAAAAGGCCAACATCCAAAGCAAATCATCAAAAGAAACCAATTCCATACAAAAATTTGACAAAAAAATAAGTTTTCCCAACCCCTATAATGAAAATCCCAACCAAGGGCACAACACTCTCCAAAACATAATCTAAGGACTTAAATCAATGAAAAGAGTTTAAAAGTATCTTAGATATGTTAATGGAATGAAAAACCATTCAAATTGAATGGGTTTTGATGCAAAAATATTGAAAAAGGGGTTTAAGAGAGGATGGGAGAGGTTTAAAACAGGTTTCCCACAAAAAGCACTTTAAAAAGCTGTTTCTAGGCATTTCGCAACTGGCGAATTGCAAGATGAGTCACAAAAATTTTCACGAGTCGCAAGTAAGTTGTGAGTGAGTCGCAAAAGCTTTTGGATGAACGCGAGACTTGCATTGCGCGACTGGCAAGTCGCAAGATGAGTCACAAAAATTTTCGCTAGTCGCGAGTGAGTCGTGAAAAACTCTGACACCTGTTTTTCAACACAAAACATGTTTAAAACAATGAAAAACAAAGTAAGCATAAAACATGAACACAAAGAGTGATAAAAATCACTTCCAAATACATATAAAATGATCAAAATTCTTTTTCGTTTGATCAAACATGTAGTTGAGCCCACATATAATACATTTAATCAAGTACAATCGAACAAATGAATAAGACATTCATTGAGCATTAGGCATGTGTGTTGTGTGTGAATATCAAATGTCGAATAGTCCTTAGTCTAGAGTGAAACTTCAATGATCAATTCAATCAAGTCATACACAACTAGTATTAAGTCAAGTGGTCTATCTCAATTATAGAAATGAACATATATGACCTCTCACAAGAAAATGATTACATGTCTTTGAAACTTTTCATTTGGCTTCTTTACAATTCATAACATTTGATCATTTTTTATCTTTACATCTCTTTTTGAGATCGATGCCTGAAATTTTTGATATTTCAATTTGATGAACAAGCCTTTGGCTTTTAGGCACCATACATTTTCAATACAAGTCGCTTTTCCTTTTTCCTAGTCAAATACTAGTATATACGACGGCTTTTGTAACTCATTATCTCTTTTCAAAATTTGATATTGGTTGAACTCTTAAGCAAAATAAATGAGTGGGAAGAGATATAGGCATAAGTGTATGCATGTATCAAAACCAATAAGACTATTGACTAATCATTCATGACAAGCTTGAAGATCGATTTACAATAATCACACATAGATGTCAAGATTTTTCCCATGAAGATAGATGTGCATACATAACAAACTAAACATATAAATGCACTAAGCCATTTGTACAAAGGTACTATGCCAAACACACATGTGATATGTGCTCAAACATATACGATTGAACTTTTTGAATTTTTCACTTTTTATGTGGTTTTGGATTTTTTACTCACACAAAACTAAAACATAAAAGTAAAATCAAAACAAAAACAATACATATGAATAAATACAGGATGCACAAAATGCATGAAGATATGACATTCAATGCATGAAGGATCCTACAAAGATCAAAAGAATTAGATCAATGACCAAAAGAGCAAAAGCTCAACCATAGGAACCCTTCCTCATCCAAACGGAACAATTGTTTGGAATGAGTGTCTCATGAGAAGTGAGACAAGGGTTGGAAGAATGAGAATTGGAGATGCACATAGACAAGGAGTTAAGAGCATTAAACACTTTCTTTAACAGCATGTTATTTTCACTCAAATTCGGTTTACTCTTTTTAGCACAACTTCCAAGAAGCTCAAGTTTCTCTTTTCTTTTGATTCTTTTAAGAGCATGAAACTTAGAGCAATGAGGTCTTAAAGGACCAAAAGCACCACAATGGTGACAAATAATGTGTTTAGGTCCACTAGGCTTTTTAGGGAAGGATCTAGTAACATGGTTTTGTTCTCTCTTCAACTTATGACATTGAGGTCTTATATGACCAATCACACCAAAATGGTAACAATTTGGAACAAACTTAAATCCATCCAAAACCTTAGGTTGAGACCTAAACAAAGGCTTTGACTTAATAGCCTTTCTCTCCATCTTTTGATTTCTTTTATGTGGAGGAATGTACACCGATTTGTCATTTGAGGTAGAACACACAATAAGCACAAAATCAGGTATCATAACATGATTGCAACAAATATTTTCATCCTTTTTAGCAATAGGTTCAGCAATCAAACACTTGGCATGCATCTTAAGAGATTCATTTTCACCTTTTAGCTGATTAACAAGTTTGTTAGACAAAACAAGTTTAGCATCCAAGTCCGCATTCAAACATTCAAACTCCTTTAGTTTTTCAAGAGAATTTTCAGCAAGTTTCTTAGAATTTTCAACCAATTTATTGGATTCATTGAGCTTAGCAACCAAATCTTCCTTTTTGCCGATGAACTTGCTCAAATTCTTATGAAACTTCTTAGCCTTTTTCTTCAAGAGTTTAATGTTTGGAATATCAACAACACCCATAGATTCAAGTAACATGTCATCACAATTATGAGGATTAACACTCATAGAGGCATTATCACAAACACATGGCATGTTACACTCACAATCATCCATAGAAGCATACAAAACACTATCCATGGCAATAAACACAAGGGGTCAAGGATCACACTTAGGTAATGAAACCAAACAAGTGTACCTACTCTGATACCAATTGAAAGTTCAATTAGTGTGTAAAACACCAATGAACGTTTAGACCCCCCCTCCCCAAAATTTAAAACAACCAACACAAGCTTATAATCAAACAATATATGTGTAGAATATGAATATAAGCTAAACCCAAATTGGTAAAACACTCTAAGCCATAATTAATCACAAACACAGTAGCAATTAAATGGAAAAGAGTAAGGGAAGAGAGATGCAAACACAAAGATAATACAGCGATGCGTTATCGAAGAGGAAACCAAAGTACTCGGCGAAAAACCTCTCCGCCGTTCTCCAAGTGGTTAATAATCCACTAGAGAATAAAGTTGGGATATATGAATAGCAGAAGACCCTTCAAGCCTAATCTACCCAGTGCACCTAAGCCCTCCAAGCTTCTTGCTCCAATAGGATTACGCCGAACCTTGTCTTCTCTAGTTTACCGGATCCCGCAATCGCCCTTTGCATCAACCAAATGAATTGGTCCCTTTTGAACTGCTTCCTAAGCACCAAAATACATCTTCACTGATATAGATATGGTAAGATAAGGATTTGGCTAAATGTACCTCTTAAGGATATGTCAATGGAGAGGGTGAGAGTAGAGGAATTTGGAGAATCAAAGAATGAAGATTGTGGATGAGTCAATCTTGTTTTTCTTTAGGGTTTCTCTCTCAAAATTCTCTCTGGAAACTCTCTACATTTTGTGGGTATAAGGGTATTTATAGTGGTGTGTATAAGGAATGCGAAAAGTCAAGTTTCTAACAAACAGGCATTCTGGCGACTCAAGCTCGTGACTGGAACGAGTTGCAAGTTTGAGTCACGAGCTAATTGCCTCGCCAGATTGGAAGTTTTGTCCTGTAGTGCTTTAGCTGGCGTGGCCCTTCAACTCCCTCTGCATGCTTCACACATGTGCTATTCTGGCAACTTGCAAGTCGCAAACCAATTACGAAAGCCAGTCACGAGACTCCCTTGAATTGCACACTCTTGAGATTTCTTCACACTCTCTCACACACTACCCTTACATAATTCCCACCTAAATATTGGGTATCTAATTGCTAAATTACAAGTAAATTTGGCACGAAATAAAGCCAACAAATGATTGAATAAATTCAACCTTACATAGAATATAAAGGATTTCTATTAAGAAAAATTGAAGTAAAGTACAACCTATCAAAAAAAATTGAAGTACATATAATGTTTGTTTGGTAACAATATAAATAAAGTTCATAAGTTCTAAGACTTGAGGGTCAAGAGATACCAAAGAGTTAGTGCCTTTGATATCTTAGATCCACAATTCATAAGGGTGGAGAGTTTGAAGATGATATGAATCATAAGATATATGAAAGCAAGGTGAAGGAAGTGGAGAAGCACATTAGAAAAATTGTGTGATCATGGAGTACTTATTAAGTTAAAGGAAAAATTTTATAAGACTATTATAATACAAACTATGATTCGTGGTACTAAATGTTAGGATATTAAGAAATAACATGTTCATAAAATTATTGTAGTTTAAATGAGAATATTAAGATGAATAATTGAAAATACAAAGAAAAATGGTATTTAAAATGAAGAAATTTGCTTTAAAATAAAGGAAAAGATGAGAGGGAGTCACTTGAGATGGTTTAGTTATGTGCAAAGGAGTGTGATTAATATTCTCATTAATATTGCTTGAAGCAGTAAAAAAACATGTCAATTAAGGAAGTAACAAAGAGTATGATTTTAGATAAGATAGAATGACAGAAATGAATACATGAGCCTAATCTTGATTAATCTATGTAGGATCTATAACCAACCCCCAAGTTTTGGGACTAAGGCGATGTTGTTATGTCATTAAGCATTGTCAATTATGTTTTGGACCACTGCCAAATAATTTGAAGTAGCCCAAATCTCATATGATAATACGTTATTTTACCCCAAGACATAATTTGATTTTTCCAAACTCTAATGTTCTCTTAACATATCCATATGGGAAGCTTCGTATCATTGCACTCAAATAACTCTTGAATAAGGATTTGGCATTTGATTGATGACTCTTAATCTAATTAGATGGGAGCTACTACTAATGCAGGAAAAAGTAAGTTGCATCTTGATTGGCCTACTCGCTTTAGTGTTTGCTTGGGAACTGCAAGAGGACTTGCTTATCTCCATGAAGAGTCAAGGCCAAGGATTGTACATCGAGATGTGAAGGCTAGCAATATTTTGATTGATGGAAATCTATGCCCGAAAATATCAGATTTTGGATTGGCAAAGCTTTATGATGACACTAAAACCCACATCAGCACCCGAGTTGCAGGGACCATGTAAACTTCTTATCCACTTTCTCAAAGGCATTGTCTTTAATGCCTATTTTATATTGTACCAAGATGCATAATACAGTGTAAGATGTAGATCCTTATATAAGTTTCTAATAGTCAATCAATAATCACTAGATTCATTTGAAGAATGATCAATAACTATTACAAACTTGAGGATGCTATTGGAGTTTTTTTTTTTTTTTTTTTTTTTCATTACTGATAATCAATTTACCTATGGAAATTGAACCTGATCAAATACATTGACAGTTTTAAATAGACTTGCATATTAATTTTAAATCTTGCAGAGGCTATTTGGCACCAGAATATGCGATGCGTGGGCACCTAACAGAGAAGGCTGATGTTTTCAGTTTTGGTGTCGTTGCTTTGGAGATCCTAAGTGGTAGACCAAACTCAGACAACAGCTTGGACACTGAAAAAATTTATCTCCTTGAATGGGTATGGGAAAGGAAGTTTTTCTCTCTTTTTCCATTTCTTAATTTATTGCATTAAAAAGAAAATTCTTATTTGCTCTCCTTGTCATGAATCACCAGGCATGGACTCTACATGAAAATAATCAGAGTTTAAGGTTGGTAGATCCCACATTATCAGAATTTGATGAAAATGAAGCTGCTCGAGTGATAGCAGTGTCTTTGATGTGCACACAGGCATCACCAAACATGCGGCCACCAATGTCCCGTGTTGTGGCCATGCTTGCAGGAGATATTAAGTTAGGCATTGTTACATCAAAGCCGAGTTATTTAACTGATTGGAATTTCAAAGATATAACAAGCAGCTTTTTGAGTGAAGAAGATAGAAAGCATCATGAGGATAACACTAATCTTAGCCAACTTGGTGATCCATTGCCTTCTCCTGTAAATGTTACTGAAACCATGTTTGGTGGCATAATTGGAGATGGAAGGTGAAAAAATCTGTCTTTGTTGCAGTCACTCAGTAACACTACCTTTGCTATCTAAGGCACTTCAAATTCAAAACTCTTTATGCTTGACTAGTTTTCACCTTTTGCAAATAATAATATGTGATGTCATGTGTGTAAATACTGAGATACTTGTCTTGTCTTGAATCATGATTTCAATCAACAATGAAAATTTTCTTTTTTGGGAAGTTATAGGCTTATAGCTACATAATACCGATGTGAAATCATATGCCTGGCCACAATTTTTTACTATCACGACTTTATTTTGATGTTTCTAGTCTTGTTCTCTTTTATCCTATAGATGAAATGGCATACGAGCCATGAATGTTGTAGAAATATGAGAAATCACAGGATAGGTGAGCTATGCACATAGGAAACACAACTTAGCCTTGTTTGAATAAAATGGATTAGACCCTATAACCAACATAAAATGAAGGACTACATCATTCTTACATTTCTCAGTTCTTACTCAATAGGACTGTGAGATATATAGGCCAATAAATAGGCGATTTCTAACTAATGTAATTGCTCGTATGGTAGGACTTATTCGAAGTAAAAAAAATAAATAAATAAATCACTAAATGATACTAAGAAATTAGTTTTGGCCATTTGGTACCAATTTGAAACATGCCTTTCGGGCTAAAAAGGTGAGTTTTTAGAATGGGCAATGCAATACTTGATAGTGTGGATATTAGACTATGGATCGACACTGTTTTTCATTTGGTGATGAGTGTGTGGGTACCATCCCTGCTTGTGCTTCTTTCATGTGTTAGGTCATTGACAGTGCATGGATTGTAAAAAAAGTGAACAGAATTATCACCAATCATCCAAATTTTTATCATGTGATAGGTCATTTACGTATATTCGATTTTAATCTTAAATTTAAGTAGCGAGGGTACTAAGAGCATTAGCATCATGTGGCTTTAGCATTTGGCATACCAAACACAAAAAAAAAACATCTACATCACATGTTTCAAATTCTAAAACATTTGCCATTCATCTACAATACCATTCTAATAATAGAATAGTATGGCAGAATGGCAAATGTAAAAATTATTTTACTCATTTTAATCAATTCTTCCCTCTCTCTCTCTCTCTCTCTCTCTCTCTCTCTCTCTCTCTCTCTCTCCATGGTTGGGGTGGGTTGATTTTTGTGGTTGTGTTTATGAAGGCCGGTGGTGGTTAGGTTGATTTTGAGTTAGGGTTAAGATGGTCAATGGTGGTTGGTTGATTTTGCTTGTTGGTGGTGTTTGGTTGGTTTTAATTGGTAGGGTGGGTTTGTAATAGTGGTGGGGTGGGTTTGCAATAGTGGTGGGTGTGGGCTGTGGGTGGTGGTGGCAACGGTGTTATATGGGTTTTGTATTTTGTATTTTTTTTATATTGTTGGAGTTTTTAATTTTTTTACACGTTATTTTAATATGTGTATATATTATTTTAATATATTGAACTAAAGAATAGAAGATGTGACGTATTGTGTATTGTGAAATGGTATACTAAAATAATAAATTAGCTTTTTGATGTGTTAAAATCACATATTTTTAGAATTGTTGATTTGTTAATGTTCTAAGGTAAGTGTAAGAACCTGATTTGGGTCCTTAGCCCAAAGGATAATGGACTCAGGCCTAAAAAGCCCAAAACAATGAATTTGTAGAGAGTGGGTTGGAAAAACTAGGCTTTAATGAATTAGACGAACACCAAAATAGATTCAAATGGCAAGAGAATGAAAATAAACAAGTTTATACTAAAGGAAATCATCATCGGCAAAGTCCGAGGAGGTCCGTTCTTATATATATTTCTCCCGGGTTGGATTACAGGATTAGTTCTTGATGCCACAGTCTTTTTCTCTTAGTTTTTCGATCCCCTTTTTCTCAGGGATCCCTTATTTTATATATCCCCCCTTGATTGATCTTGAGCCTCCATGCGTTGATCATCCAAGCTATTACTTGAGTGCTTGTCCCATTAAACACCCTCTCTGGCCTTCTGTGAGTTGAGATAGCCTAGACAACACTATTCAGGGGTCTTCTCCATATAAATGTCACCAAAAAGTTAGCTGCAGAGCATTCAATGTGGTAGTAGCAACTTTTCCCTAGATTCCTCTGAGCCTCCACCCCTCTTGTACGTTTATAATACACGTCCCTATTAATAGAACCTCATGGAAGGCCACTCTAATCGACAAGATATACCTTTGATTTATGCTTTGTTCATCCGAGGAGACACTCTTCCTTGGACCACCTTCCCAGCCTTTCTGCTTACATATTACTCATGGGATTCTAAGCTTAACACCCTCGCTAGTGCTTATTTGTCCTCGGACCAACCAACGTCCTCGGCCAAGGCCCAAGGTCCAATATACAAATTTGGACCCTTAACCCTACAATAGCCCCTCAAAACTCCGGTTTTTTCCCCTCTCATTCGAGGAGAAAAGCGGGTTTTGATTTTTAAGAATCAAGACCATTCATTTCCTTGGTTTACAAGTGTGGAAGTACCGTTTTGTGCTCCCCATAACCGTCACTGACATTTCGAAGCCCACGATGCGTCATTAATTACTCCAGGCGGCGCTTTGTTCCCCGCATCCAATGTTAAGACGCAGATCCTATGGTTGACATTTCTCCTTGAATTTTGGGCAGAATAACTCCCACTTAATTCCACCCCTTATATAATGCACTCAGGGAAATCGTTTTCCTTCATTCTCACAAGTCTTCAAGCTCTCCAGACACTCTTAGCTCTCAAACCTTCAAGACCTCCTAAATCTTCAAGATTTCCCAATCATTTCCTTTAAAATTTAAACCTTTGAGAAGCACTAGAGGCATCACAAGTGTTAATTTTCATAAGTTTCTACTTTTCCTAGGTCTATTTCTTCTTGACTGGTCTCCTTAGCCTTCCAATTCATATTCTTTCCCTTGAAACTTCATTCGTTTCCTTGTAGTTTGTCCAAATGGATAGGTTTAAGCACCTTGTAGACTCCCTTGCAAAAATAGAGCCCTTTAAGGCTAGATATCACATACCACAGGAAGTTGCTCTGCGGTACTGTGCTCCAGACCAACTATTAATACATAAAGAAGAGGGAAAAGTCATCATTCCCATGATAACTTTTATAGAAGGGGGAATGACGCTCCCTATGGGTAGAATAACCCGAGACTACCTTATTAACCATAGGTTGTGTCCTTATTAGTATGCACCCAACCTTTTTAGGGTCTTAGGTAGCGTCGATGCTCTAAACGAGTATCTAGGTTTGGGGCTTACTTGGTATGATGTGGTCCATATGTATGAGTGCCACTCACTCGCTGACGCGGGGTTTTACCTTAAGTCCAGATCGCCTATCGTTAGGCTCGTCTCATGCCTCCCCAAATCTAATAAGGGTATGAAAGACGACTATCTGATAGCTTCAGAAGCATGGCATGATGGCCTTCACTGCCTCATCCGAGAGGGAGAGCCAGGTGGGATACCTCAGAGTTAGGTTCCTTAGCAAGAGATTTAGATCTTTTGACCCTAACTATGTTATTATTTCTCTTTCATTTTGCTCTCTTTGATGACAGATTTTAACTTTTTAACTATGTTTTACTCCTCGGCTACTTTTGCAGACAAAAGGCACGTAACGCCCATGCTCAATTTGACCAATGTTGTAGCTCTTAACTATTTGCTGAGGTCCGAGATCTTTGTAAGTAAGGATAGGCAGTTGTGAGCCGTCCATTTGATCTTAGACTTTGAGCCCATCTCGGAGATATATCAAGAAATAGGACACACCATAAGAACAGGTGACCTGCGGCTGGCTCAAATTGACATGTCACTCCCTAATTTCTTAGCCCGAGAAGATCTTCCACCGGTCGTACTGCCACTTCAACAGGTTCTGCCTGAAGCAGCAGCACCACCACCAAGGGAGGAGATTGCCTCTTCACGCCTATCACTTGAGGAGGAGATAGACAAATTTCACTTTGAAGAAGAGGATAATCTAGGGGCTATTGTAGTTCACATCTCGGACGCCGAGGACGAGCCTGATAGGTACTCTGGTGTTCATGCCCCGATTCTTGTGATTTCCCGTACAGACAGCACTTCTGAAGAAGAGGAAGACGAGATGGCCTTGAACCGAGGGAATAAGAGCCTAAAAAAGCTCATGGCCGCAAGGAACAAGGGGCCAGCTTCAAAAGAAGTCCCCAAGTCCCAAGTTCCTCAGTGGTATGCCTCTTATCTTTATAGTAAGTACATTACAAGTTCTAATTTCTCCTAGACGGGTCTCCCCCCATCTTGTTTGGCCACCTAAAATATGGCTTATTTTTAATCCGATCCACGATCCTATGCACCGACTCCTTGAATGTCACATTCACCTCCCCCATTTGTGGGCCTGGCCCTTGGATCCTCAAATCTTTTTGGTGTCTTGCTTGAAAACCGCTCTGCTGAGGATGATTTATGACCAGGGCCTTACCTTTACTTCGCAATCGGTTATCCTCTAACCGTTTATATTATTCAATATGCCTCATCAACTGCCTCATATCCTCGGAAGGTCTCCTTGTCAACAAGTCTCGCAATTCGGAATCCTCGAGCAATCCCAACCGAAAAGTACTCGTCACAATTTTTTCATTACCCCATCAATCTCGTTGTACAACTCCCAATACCAGTTAGCGTAACTATGAAGGGTTTCCCGAGCCCCCATTTTCATTGATAGCAGCACATCCACAAGCTGCAAAACTCGACTGCAGGTCATGAACCGGACACCAAACTCTTGAATCAACTCGGAAAAACTGTGGATCGAGCCTTTCCTTAACCCATTGAACCACCTCAAAGAAGTAGGACCAAGACTCAAAGGAAACACCTTACACATCAGTGCATCATCATGAGTGTGCAAAGACATCATTTGAATATAATGGCTTATGTGTTCTACCGGATCCATCTTTCCATCATAAGAATTGAACAATGGCCGTGTAAATCTGCTCGGCATAGGGGCCCCTTCAATCTCCCTTGAGAATGGTGATCGGGCAGCTCGGTGCAATGTGTGGCTCATAGCGTCCATGGTAGAATTTCAGGGTCGTCGCTCCTCCAAGGAAATCAAGTCCCAGTCTGCATATTCCCGGGAGCGATCCCGGTGTCGATAGGATCCGGATTAGTGGGACCCTACTCTATAGTGACCTCCCACACTAGCCGACCCTTCTCCTCTCTCCTCATGGTCCCTTCTCCGACACCTACCTCTCGCTTCCAACTCCAAATCCCTTACCAACCTACATAGACGTTCAAGTTCCTCATCCCTTCGCTCGAGCTCTTCATCCCTTTTGTCGAAACGATTATGCCCCGAAGCACCGAACATTGTCTGATATGTTTGAAACAACCTTTCTCCAAGGCTAGATTGCCCTTCCTCCTCATACTCCCTATCTTCGCGTCCCTTCTGCCTTCTTTCCCTCCAGGTGGATCCCCAAGAAGACCTCTGAATGTTCGAAAAGAGTATGAAACACCCTTGAACGTTTAGACCCCAATTAACAAATTATCAATTCAAGCTTATTATCAAACAATATATGTGCGGAATATGAACATAAGCCAAACACAGAATTGATAAACAATCTAAGCCAAATATAAACACATCCACAGTAGTAAATATGAGGCAAAGATAAAGGAAGGGAAGATGCAAACACACGGACAACACACAATGTGTTATCGAAGAGGAAACTGAAGCCCTCGACGAGGAAACTGAAGCCCTCGACGTAAAACCTCTCCGCCGCCCTCCAAGCGGTGAATAATCCACTAAAGAATGTAGTTGGGATACATGAACAGCAGAAGACCCTCCAAGCCTAATCTACCCAAGTACCTAAGCCCTCCAAGCTTCTTGCTCCAACGAGGTTACGCCAAACCTATTTCTTCTTTAGCTTCTCGGATTCCGCTACTTGACCATAGCATCAACCAATGTAGATTGGTTCCTTCCTAACTGCTTCCCAACAGCACCAAAATAAACCTTCTCACAGATGTGGGTATGGTGAGATAAGGATTTGGTAAAAAGGCTTCTCAAGGGTATGACAATGGAGAGGAAGAGAGAAGAGGAATTTGTAGAGTCTCTAAGGTAAAGATTGGGGATGACGCAATCTTGTTTTTCTCTAGGGTTTCTCTCACAAAATTCTCTCTAAAAGCTCTTTCCATTTGGTGTGTTTAAGGGTCTATATATAGTGGAGTGAGAAAGGAATGCGAAGAGTCAGTTTTTCCCAAACAGGGCTGATTGGCGGCTTGGTCTCGTGACTGGTCTGAGTTGCAAGTTCAAACCACGAAATAACGGTCTGGCCAGCCTGGGACTTTTGTCCTGTAATGCAACAGCTGGCGCGACCCTTCAGCTCCCTTGTGTGCATCTCACGTGCTTGCAGTTGGCAGCTTGCTAGTCACAAGTCAGCCGCGAGTCCTAGCCGCGAAACTCTACCTTCTTGCACATACTTAAGCTTTTCTTCACATTTTCTCACACACTACCCTTACAATGATCCCACCTAAATACAGGGTTACTAAGTGCTTAAATTACAAGCAAATTGGCATGGAATAAAGCTAACTCCCTGATTGACCTCCAGACATATTCAACCTTACAACCTCCTAAAGCCACTTTCAGCATAACTCCCTGATTGACCTCCAGACATATTTACGCGCATGTCTTGATAGAACCACAGCTTCTTAGGAGATTCTCACAGACGACACCAATTATGCGTACCCAAAATATGTCTATTGGGCTCAACCTCTACTTGGGCTCACAATCTATTTGTATTGTGGGTTTTGGGTTTCCTACTATGGGTGGTCCTATGCTCGGAGACCCAAGTACACTCCTATTTCTTCAAACCCTTCTTTTTACCTCACAGAGTCACTCCCTTTTTCTCTTGGAGTGATTGCTCTTTTCTCTCAGTGTTCTCTAGAGAATTGCCAACTCCCTTTCCTCATTCTCTTCGCCTATTTATAAGCTAAGATAAGTGGAGGTGTTATCATTACTCCCTTTTACT
This sequence comes from Quercus gilva, assembly GCA_023621385.1. Lineage (NCBI taxonomy): Eukaryota > Viridiplantae > Streptophyta > Magnoliopsida > Fagales > Fagaceae > Quercus > Quercus gilva. The sequence goes on from CM042477.1 coordinate 30,007,771, forward strand.
AATGCGAATGGGGGTCCAATTTCATCATCTCAAAGTGGATGTTCCATCGAGAAAGGTGGTAGTGGCATTGGAACTGATTCCCACCTCCAGAAGCCTGCTCGACAACGATGTTCTCAGAGGCACTACCAGGCAGCCGAGTATAGGGTGTCTCCAAGAAATAATGCTCCCAACCAGGTTAGAGATGATTGGGAGGGGTTTGCTTGAGGTCTTCAAGCTAGCATGATCTTATTTCAGCTCTTGGGCCCAAATTGGGCCCTGAGGTGTCCGGGTCAAGGCTAAAGGTCCAAGAATGGGGACAGGGTCATATATTGCGCTGCAAGGCTTAGGCCCAAGGCCTGTGAGGCCAGGGGCCTAGCCCCATACAAATATTTATAGCTGATATTTAGGGGGCAAATTTTGCAAAATAATATTATTTTTAAATGATAAGTAATTATTTAAATTGATACAATTATCAAATTATTTGGCCATTATTAAGCTAAATGATATAAATTGTTGGATTTAATATAGTGTTTAAAAAAATCATAATAAAGATATTCAAATTTGGGGGTTTTATTATAAATAAACAAATGTGTTGGGATATTTATAACCAAGGAAGCTTCCAAGAAGCTCCATTGCCAAGTCCCACCACTACCCGCGTGCATTGCTTTATTAATATCACATTCCAAGGCTGTATTTGAAAGTCTACAATCATCTGTCATCAAACTTTCCTTTTTGAAAGTTCCAGAGCGGAGAGTCTCTCAATGGTAGTAGCCAGCATTTGAGCTTCATCCACCACATCTCCACATCATCATCATCATCATCATCATCTTCTTCTTCTTCTTCTTTTCTTCTTTCCTCACAAATCATTTGGTAGCGGATCTTTCTTCTTCTCATTCCCCCATTTTTTTTTCTCACAAATCTTTTGGTAGTAGATCTTTCTTCTTTCTCTTCTTATTTAGACAAAATCAGACCAAATTGGGGCTATTTCGGCCCGTTTTGGACTAAATCAGCCCAAATCGTAAAAATAAAAATTAAAAAAAAAAAAAAGAAGAAGGATTTGCCTCAGATGCACATGTACAATCTACATCTCTTTCAAAATTTTAGTTCAATAAATATTTTATTGGGTTTTTCCTTTTGTTTGTAAATGCCTAATATTGGTAAGGGGGTCTAAATTTAAGAACAAAGTTTGGCTATAAACTTAGTTCTCTCACTAAACAAATCAACATGACCACATATTTTGAAAATCTAATAATTGAACTATATGTTCTTTATATTTTTAAAACATGAGTCAAATTTCATTTCAATAAGATATTACTTATTATTCCATCCATAAAATTATTTTTTATGTATAAGTTTAGACTATAAAAACTCAAAATTTAAACATTTGATTGATGACACAGTTATTCATCTTTGATTGTATCGATATTATGCAAATATGAAGAATATAATAAGAAAATGTAATCCAACACTAGATTTGTCAAAATTCACATTCAATAAAAAAAAAATAATAAAAAATTAAGTGAAGTTATAATCTTAATCTGCAACGAAGTTTATTACCAAACTTTTGCAAGGTTTATTTATGTTGGGCCTAGAAAAATTTAAGCTAGTCACAAAATTTTTTTAAAGGTAAAAAAATCATAAATTTTTCTTAAAAATTTATATATAATAATTATTTTTTTCTAGGTCAAGGTGGTCTTGTGAACACCCTGGCATCAGTGTAGAGCTGCCCTTGCATGAATCCAACCCACAAGTTTAATAAATTAAGGGTCATGTTAACAAGTGCTTTTAGAGTAATTATTAATAAACAATTTTAGAAAAGTTTTGATATCACTTTTATGGAAAATATAAAGAGTCATAAAAAAATTAATTACTATTTTCTTTTGTCATAAAATTTTCTAAAAATATATTCTAAATTAATGTTCTTAGGACATTCGTTAACTTTTCCCATTAATTATTATGGCTTGAGTCAGTCATTTTTTTTTTTTTTTTTGGGTCCACTTTGACTGGGGTATGCATCTTCAATTATGGCTTTCAATGGTTTTTTTTTTTTTTTTTTTTTTTTTGGGCCCATTTTGACTAGGGTATGCATTTTCACTTGGAGTTGATTTGCACGGATTGTTTACAAGTGTTGAATTTTATCTTCAAAGAGATCAAAATATGCGGCCAAAATTTTTGTGTCATAACTCTAATGTGGTAGAATACTAAGAATAACGGAGAAAAATTGGTGAACTCATGCAAAAATAGTGTAACTTACCAAGAGTCCTTATGGACAATCCACACTTGATTCAAATGTGAGGGTGGCTCTTGGACTTGAAGTCCCGTTTTGTATTTTGGACAAGTTTGTTTTGTTCCTTCCAATCTTGGACATAAAGTTTAGCCATTTTAGAGTTAGACAATATGGAGGATGATTTATGAACTTTAAACAAATAATTGACCTCCATGTGTTAAGGACAATTTATAAATTATTTAGATTATGTCCATTACCTTAAAGAATTATCTGTTCTAGATTATCCAGTGCATGCATCCTCATGATTATTTTCACTTGAATCCAAAGGGATTATCACACATAATTAATTGAAATTAAAATATTTGATTTATGCAATAAGAATGGATCCATAAAAAACCAAATGGGAGACTTCCACTCTATTGGACTACTATAAGACAGTAGATAAGGTTAAAGTAAGTTAAAAAATGATTGATGGAATTACTTTTGAAATAGAAACAAAAGCGCTTATATATTGGCTACAAGAGGAAACTAACAAATATTATAATAAAAGGTTTTTGTTGAATCTAATTCAGAATAAGATAATTATTGGGCATTTGAAGTTGAAACCAAGCCAAAATCCATATCTGAAATAGTTGATGAAGAAACAGCATCCCATGACTCATACATCTCATTTCTAGCGCTATCAACTTCTTCATAGTTTTGTTGAACATTTAGGAAAATTTGAATTGCCTCTAACTCCATGTATTGCAACTTCTTTCATTGTAGGTCTTTTCTTCCCCTTTAAGTTCAAGCACCTTTTTGAAAGTTTTGCCACTGCAATCATCTGTTCCCTTTGTCTTCATTCACAATTCGAGCGTCAAGAATATCAAATAAACTATTTGTCTCTATTGAATAAATGAAATATGTAGATAAACTTCTGAATTCTTGTGTCGTTATTGAAGAGACTGCTTTCTCTCCAATTAAGAGCTCAACAAGCACAACACCAAAACTATAAACATCACTCTTATCAGTAAATTGATTTGTTTGAAAATACTCAGGATCCAAGTATCCAAAAGTGCCAAGTACTAAAGTGGTGGTGAGGTGAGTCTAATCAATAGCAATAGATGTTGAAGTCCCAAAGTCTGCTGCTTTTGCTCTATACTTATCATCTAAGAGTATATTTGTAGACTTAATATCTCAAGGTAAATGGGTAAGGAAGCTGATGAGTGTATGTAGAAAAGAGCTCCTGCAACTTCTTTGGCAATTCTTAAGTGCATATCCCATGTTGGTGGAAACTCCTCATTTTGGTCACTAAGATATTGGGATAGAGTTCCATTAGGAATGAATTCATAAACCAGCAAAGGAAATTTTGTCTCCAAATAGCAATTGAGTTACTCAACCACATTTCGGTGGTTTATTTTTGAAAGAATGATAATTTCATTTATGACCACTTTTTTTCTACCTCTGTCACTCTAATTGTTCAATTTTTCCTTCATCAACTACCTTAGACCTTTCTACCGCAACAATTTTTCCATTAGTCAACATGCCTTTGTAAACAGTGTCTTGTCCTCCCTGGCCAAGTATTCTATTCACATTAAAATGGTCTGTGGCCTTGTCTAGATCTTTTGGATCAAACAACTTGATTTTTTCAACATTGACTTCACTTGAAGATAAATATTGTAGTAACAATAAACCACCATTTCGTTTGAAAAACTTCTCTTTGCGTTTAGTGTTCTTCCTCTCCTTTAGCATTTTGTAGGACCACCATCCAATAGTAATCAGAAAAAATAGCCCAAGTTCTACACTATCACCTGCTTAATTAACTGAAATTGGAAAAATTAATTTGTTGTACAAAAGAATATAATAGTTTTGATTGAGAACTCTAACTAAAGGGAAAAAAGAAGAAAAACAATAGCTTTAGTAAGTATTTATGAAGAATAATTGGAATTTTCTTGTAAGTATTGTGATTCCGGAGAATTAATAATAATATTCATATTGATTTATAGTAATTGGATTTGTCACGAGGTTTTACTAGATGGCTTTGTATGTAACTTTGATATGTTCTGGTGCATATTTTCTTAGTGATTGACCGGTTGCATATTTGATTTTCTCTTTCTTTTTTGCTTGAATTTATTAAATTTAATCCACATGTAAACCATAATTTAGTCCAAGATATTGATATGTATGCAACTTATCTTAAAAAAAAATACATATCCTATTTGCCTCACCCAATTGTTGAACTAATAATCAATTCAATTGAGTGACATAGTTCTAGGTTAACATGAATCGGTTTCTTGCATTTATTATCATTTACATAGGAGAAAGACGTACATATCAATAGTAACTCAAAAAAAAATTTTTGAAGTATTACCACCATAACAATAGTAACTCCCAACAGTATTTTGGCAGAGTGTATTTTGGCAGAGTGTATTGTTCTTCAATCACAGATTGAGATTTGGTTTTGCGCACTCGTTAATATCTGAGCCATCTAGGACACTTCAAGTCTAAGTTTTGCATGTGCGCATAGGAATGATTCCCGTCCATACATAACCAAGGTTTTAAAAATTAGTACGGTAAAAGAATCGAAATGGAGAGTGATTCTCGGTTTTATGGTCGGACCGATAGTCGAGCCGATGATGTCATAAATAATTAATTAATAATTATAAATTATAAATAAATAATTTTATAACTAATATTTTAACTAAAAAATGAAATTAAATAACAGTAAAACATTAAACCTTAACTTTAATTTATAAGAAATGATATGTGCACAATATTTTCACAACATTTTTACAACAAATTATAAGTGGCAAGTTATTACTGGTTGTTATTATTAGAGTAAAAAAGTAATCTTAGTATTAAATTCAAATTTGAGCCAATAACAACTAACCACTTATAATTTGTTATGAAAATATTATAAAAAAATATTGTAAATATAACATCTCTCTTTATTTATATATTAGAAAACCAAACTCAAACACACTACAAAAATTATTTTAGATATTTTTTCATTTTTCAAACAATAAAAAGTCAACGGTGAGTAACAACGCCATTGCCCACTTGATATTTCTTTTCTACCACATATCCTACCTTTAGTCCTTTACACGTTGATGCTCCACCTACCACATATTTTGAAATCTTACATTCACACCTTGGTTAAATAAAAGCTCTTTACTAGTTTCTTTTTTTACTTTTTTCTAATTTTTCATCTCTTTGCCTTCAATACTCTCTCTCTCTCTCTCTCTCTCTCTCTCTCTCTCTCTCTCTCTCTCTCTCTCTCTCGTCAATATATGTTCATCCGTGCATGTGCAAGTCTACAAGAGCAGCAGCAAGATTTTTTTCATTCTTTTTATTCAGCAAAAAAAAAAGAAAAAAAAATACAAGAGCAGCAAGAAAAGCTCTTAAACTGAAGCAGACAGATTGTACCTGCATGGCTGCATCTCTTTGGTTTGGGTTTCCTCGGTTCTTTTTCAACTATGTCAAGTCATAAATAGTAAATCTGATATTTTTTGTGTCAATGTGGGTGTCTTAGGCTTCACAGCTTTAGACTTAACAGCATCTTCAAAGACAAAATCTCTCTTCCTCTTAAATTTGAAACAAAATCTCTTATTTATTTATTTATTTTTGTCAGAAACACAATGGCTGAAGTGTTAATGATCAAAGCAACTTAAAACCGGTTTAACTGTACTGGTTTTCAGTTTTCCGATTAAACCGACGGTTTTTCTAGGTTTTTTCGTTTTTTTCTTAATTTTCGGTTTTTAATAATAATTGAACCAGATTAAGGTCTGATTCCCAGTTGAACTGGTTGAACTGGCCGGTTAGGTCGGGTTTTTAAAACTATGTACACAACACAAAAAGTAATTATTATGTATTCTAGGAATCGTGTTTCCTCATTTCAAATAATTGTGATTGTTAAGTAAATTTATGCATTATTTATATGAGATAATGAAACACTGCTTCATGAATGTTAAATAATTTTTCCTATTTAACTAAAATATATTGTTGGCCAAGTTAAAGCTAGTGTGATACCCCAAATTGTGCATTTACATATATGTAATGTAGTAAGAGCCTTGTAGTTATTGATGCTTTTTGAGCTACAAAGTTAGTAGCATATTGTAATTATCTCTTAAAAAAATATATATATATATGTGATAGTCCCAAACGTGTACTCGTCCATTGAGTAAGAACGATGGACAAGGACAACCCCGAGGTTAGCCTAGCCTTGGGGAAACAACCTGGCAAAGACTACACCATCATCCCTCAATCATGACGAAGCGTTACAAGGATAATAATGAACTTCCATACCGTTGGAAATATATCTATCCATTTAACATCCCACATGGGCGTTACAAATTCGGCAATGATATCACCATTAAGGTAAAACAAACGGCTAGAAGGAAGAAGAAAGCACCTATATATATCCATTGACAAGACCCGACAGGAAGGTACACAAAATTTTCTAGCACATCCACATTACTTTCTAAATTCTTCTTTTCACCTCTAGCTATCCTAACTTTGGCATCGGAGGCTCTGTGGCAAGCGCCACACCGGTGACCACACTCTTTCTTTTCACCATTCGCCTTGTCTTAGGATTAGGATTAGCTATGGACGACTCCCTGCTAGACGAACATTTCTACTGACGATCTAAGCATCATCAATTTGGCACTGTCTATGAAAATTGATTATCAATTCTTGAGCACCCAGTTCAAGAACACTGTTCCATTCCAAACTATAAGTTCAGATGGAGTCTAGCACTAACCCAGATCCTACTACACTGGCCTTACAAATTCAGTCACTCGTAGCCACTGTGGAAGAACTTACCAAGCAGAATCAAGAGATGAGGCAACGGCTGCAACAGGAAGGTAACCGCCTAGAGACCAACAGGGACGACGAAGGGGACAATCACAAGAGACGACCCAGCACCCTAGAAGAGGCAAGCTCAGATATTCTCAGGGAGATGAGAAAGGAGATGAACGAACTAAGAAACGCTATCAAGGGAGAAACAGACCAAAGTATGGACAGAATGGTCAGAAAGACAGACTCGTCTTTCACCTTAGCTGTCCAAGAATGCCCGATGCCATCCAAGTTTCGTCTACCTCAACTAGAGCCCTTTGATGGATTGAAGGATCCATTGGATCACCTCAATACCTTCAAAACAACCCTGGGTCAGCAGCAACCCCCTGATGAAATCCTGTACTGCTCTTTTCCCACCACCCTCAAGGGGGTAGCCTAGGAATGGTTCGCCAAATTACCAAGGTCGTCTTTCGACAACTTCGAGCAGCTAAGCAGTGCCTTCCTTCATCATTTTGTTGGCGGGCAGCGCTCCAAAAGATCGGACGACCATTTGCTCACCATCAAGCAAGGAGAGAAGGAAACCTTGAGGTCCTATGTAACGCGTTTCACCTAAGGAACTTTAAAGGTGGATGAAGCGAACGACAAGGTACAACTAACAGCCTTCAAGGCTGGGTTAAAGTCTAGTTAGTTCGTGGTCTCCTTGGCAAAAAATCCCCCCAAGACAATGGCACAGATGTTTTTGAAGGCACAGAAGTACATGATTGCTGAGGACGCCCTGGCAGCCATAGATGGAGTAGAGAAACCCAAGGAGAAGAAGAAAGAAAGAGAAGACGACCGAAGAGGACAAAAAATGGATCGAGCAGACTGGCAAAATGTTGAAGGAAGTAGATGCAGAGATGACAAAAACCCTCGTCTAATAAAGTTCACGCCTTTAGTGATGCCTGTTGACCAAATTTTGACGGAGATTAAGGACGAGAAATACCTTAAATGGCCTAGGCCATTACATTCATCACTCAACGTGCGCGACAAGAGGAAATACTACTGCTTTCACAAAGATCACGGGCATTACACAGAGGATTGCCAAGACTTGAAGGAACAGATAGAAGAACTTATACGGAAAGGGAAATTACATAAGTACATGAAAAAGGGAGATTCCAATAGGTACAGGGACGATGACAAAGATCAACACGAAGTTTCATAGAGAGACGAGGGTCACCTACCACCTTGTCCATAAAGTGCAATAAGAGAAATAAAAACCATCACGGGAGGACCGTCCGCAGAAGGATCATTCAAGTCCTTCAAGAAGTCATACCAAAGGTAAGTGAACAGTGTTCATAGCCTGCCTCCCCTAAAGCAAAGACGGATAAACCGGGATATGTACTTCTCAGGGGAGGATGCCAGAGGGGTAAAACAACCTCATGACGACCCGTTGGTCATTATGGTCATGATCGAGGGGTTCAATACCAAGAAGGTCCTAGTAGACAATGGGAGCTCGGCAGATATCATTTACCTTTCTGCCTTCCAGCAATTAAAAGTAGACCTAAAGAGACTTCGTCCTTTCAAGTCCTCCCTCATCAGTTTCAGTGGAGACAAGGTGTATCCCCCGGGAATTGTAACACTAACAGTCAAAGCCGGCTTGTATCCCCTCTAGGTAACAAACAAGCATAACTTTTTAGTAGTAGACTCATCTTCGTCCTACAATATGATTATTGGATGGCCTACCCTCAATCGCTAGAAAGCAGCCATTTCCAATTATTGCTTGAAGGTGAAATTCCCAACAGAACAAAGGGTTGGAGAGATAAGAGGAGACTAGGTGCTAGCGAGAGAATGTTATCAGGCAATCCTAGCCTCAAAGGAGAACCACACGTGGGTAATCGAGGACTAGATGAAAGAAATCATTGAGAAGCTGGAAACGATAAAGTTGATCGAAAGAGATCCTACAAGGACAACCCAAGTAGGGATGAGCCTAAATCCCCTGACGAAGAAAGAAATCATCAACTTCCTGAAAGATAATCTAGACGTTTTTGCATGGAACCACGAAGATATGTCGAGCATACCAGCCAGCATCATTCAACATCGTCTAAATGTGGACCTCGCGAAGAGACCCATCTAGCAAAAGAGATGAGTTTTTGCTCTTGAACGGAACAAGGCAGTCATGGATGAAGTGAACAAATTGCTCGCTGCTAACTTCATCAGGGAAGTCTATTATCCCGAATGGTTGGCCAACCTCGTCATGGTCAAAAAGGCAAAGGGGAAGTGGAGAATGTGTGTTGACTTCACTGACCTAAACAACACTTGCCCAAAAGACAACTTTCCCTTACCCAGAATTGACCAATTGGTAGATTCGACCGCCAGGCACAAGCTTCTTACCTTCATGGATGCTTTTTCTAGGTATAACCAGATACAAATGGCCGAGTAAGATCAAGAAAAGATGGCTTTCATCACTAGCCAAAGGCTCTATTGCTACAGGGTCATGCCCTTTGGTTTAAAGAATGCAGGGCCACGTACCAAAGATTGGTAAACCAGATGTTCAACAAGCAGATTAGGAGAAACATGGAGGTGTACGTTGATAACATGCTCGTCAAAAGCAAAGAAGAAGAGGACCACCTAGACAATCTCAAGGAGACGTTCAACACACTCAGACAGTACAGCATGAAGTTAAACCCGTCCAAATGTGCCTTTGGGGTCTCCTCAGGAAAATTCCTCGGGTTCATGGTTTCGCAAAGAGAAATTGAAGCAAATCCTGAGAAACTGAGAGCCATCCTCGAGATGGCCTTACCAAGAACGGTCAAAGAAGTACAATCACTCACAGGAAGAGTAGTAGCCCTTAACAAGTTTGTCTCAAAAGCAACGGACAAATGCCTTCCTTTCTTTAAGACCCTAAAGCGAGCTTTTTTCTAGACGGAAGAATGCGAGACAGCATTTCAAGATTTGAAGCGCTACTTAAGCAACCTCCCTCTCCTGAGTTCGTCTAAAGAGGGAGAGGACTTATTCCTCTACTTAGCGGTATCTATAACTGCGATCAGCACAGCCTTAATCAGGGAAGAGAACAAGATTCAACTTCCTGTGTACTACATCAGCCAGGCCTTCCAGGGAGCAAAAGCTCAATATCCACGTATAGAGAAGATTACCTACACTCTAATAGTGACCTCAAGAAAACTCTATCCTTACTTTAAGGTTAACTCGATCATAGTAATGACGAACCAGCCCATAAAGAAAGCGATGAATAAACCTGAGGCCGCTAGACGAATGGTACAATGGGCCATCAAGCTCAGTCAGTTTGATATCGAATACCGCCAACGAACGGCCATAAAAGCTGAGGCATTAGCAGACTTCATAGCTGATTTTACCATCCCCGAGCAAGCAGAAGACCAGGAAGAACTTTGGACGACTCATACAGACGGATCGTCCACCCAAAAGAAAGGCGAAGCTCGTATCTTTATCACCTCCCCTAAAGAGGACGTTCTGAAGTATAGAGTCTAGCTCAAATTCCTTATAACCAATAACGAAGCAAAATACGAGGCTATCTTGATGGGGCTAAGAATAGCTCGGGTACTTGGGGCTAAAAATATTGTGCTAAGGAGTGACTCACAGCTTGTCATAGGGCAAGTCAGAGGAGACTTTGAAGCAAAGGAGACAAGAATGCAAAAATATCTCAAATTGACGAATCAGTTGATAAGCAACTTTGATTGCGCAGAGTTTGTTCAGATCCCACGGGACCAAAACGCGGAGGCCGACGAAGTGGCATGAAGTGCATCGGCAGACGATAATAAAAGATAAATGATTAGAGGCTGGAAGAACAAAACTCTCCTAGCATTGAAGAATTTCAAACCTTCCCTGTGCATACCCACTCTAGATGGACGAGTCTAATTTTGTCTTACCTCAAAGAAGGACGAGTGCCACCGAACCCTGAAGAAGCCAAGAATTTCCAGAAACGGGCTACCTGATTCACAATATTGAATGACGAGCTTTACAAAAGAGGCTTCTCCCAACCCTACTTGAGGTGCGTAGAAGAGGAAGAAGCCAAATATGTTCCGAAAGAAGTGCATGGTGGGGTTTGCGGCGATCACACAGGGGCCAAGTCCCTCGTCAAGAAGATCACGAAAGCAGGTTACTTCTAGCCCACAATGCAACAAGACATAACAGACTTCGTCAAGAGGTGTGACAGTTGCCAAAGGTATGGAAACGTTCAACGTGTCCCAAGGGAAAATATGACGACTATTTCCTCACCTTGGCCATTTGCACAATGGGAGATCAACATCAAGGGCCCCCTACCATAAAGAAAGCAACAAATGAGGTACCTATTCGTCGCAATTGAGTACTTCACAAAATGGGTCGAAACGAAAGCGCTAGCAATGATCACAGAGGCAAAGGTACAAAATTTTGTATGGAAAAATATTATTTACAGGTTCGAGATACCAAGGACAATCATCTCAGACAATGGTCATCAGTTCGACAATCACTGGTTCAGGACGTTTTGCTCAAGCTTGGGCATCAAAAACAAGTACTCGTCCCTAGGACATCCTCAGGCCAACGGACAGATGGAAGAAACAAACCGAACCTTACTCAAGATCATCAAGTCCCAATTAGTGGGGGCAAGGGGAGCATGGCCAGATGAGTTACCAAGCGTCCTGTAGGCTTACAGAACTACTGCACGAACACCAACAAGAGAGACACCCTTCAACCTAACTTACAGCACAAAAGCAGTCATCCCAGTAAAAGTAGGGCTCACTAGCCTCAGGAGGAGGTTCTTTGATGAACAAAGCAACAATGATCAATTAAGGCTGAACCTAGATTGTCTGGATGAAGTTAGAGACCAAGCTTTCCGAAGAATGGCCAAGTACCAGCAGAAGATGGCTGAATACTATAATCAGAGGGTAAGGCTGACAAGGTTCAACATTGGAGATCTTATCCTTCAAAAAGTGACTCTTGCAACAAAGGACCTAACACAAGGCAAACTAGGACCAACCTGGGAAGGACCCTACAAAGTTGTCCACTATTCACGACAAGGAAGCTACCACCTAGAGGACCTAGAGGGAAACAAGCTACCTCGTCCATGGAATGTTAAGCACCTAAAGAGGTATTACGAAAAGGAACCATAGCCTAATTGTAAGCAGTCAGCATGATTTCATACTTTTTAACACAAGTCATGTATCCAAATAAACGTATTATTCAACATTTCATACATATTATTCAACAAATCATATGTTCTAGTTATCTCTCTCTCAAAAACCAAAATCGCCATCCAGATCTGAGTTAAAAAAGAAGAAAGACGAAAAGATTCCTTGAAAGGATGTACATCATCCTCATTAGAAAGACAACAAGATTCCATAAGTGGATGTACGTCATTAAAATTAAAAAAGACGATAAGATTCCTTAAGTGAATGTACATTGTCCAAAAAAAGGGGGGGGGGGAAATACAAAAAGGGCAAAATGGTCAAGCTGGAGGAGCATCATCACCACCCTTATCCACTTCATAGGGATCCTCACCAATGGTCACAAAAGCCTGAGCAACCTGGGACGCCTCGTCCGCCTCGATCTCTTTGTCCATGGCTTCAAAATTCAAGTCTTCTAGATCAACGCCAGAACCGTGCTTCACCAGGTACCTCCTCAACAATTCAAAGCCTTTGAAATACCACTGAAATAGAATGGTGTTGTACTCATTGATTGTCTGGAAGGCAAGGAAGGCCTTAGCCACCGTAGCTTTCATCCTTTGGCCAGCTGATGCGAGAAGTTCATCCTTCTGTTTTACCAATAACTTCTCGACATCAAGCTGCTCAGTCAAAACCTTGACTTGCTCCTTGGAGGTGTTGTGGGCATCCATGGCAGCAATTAAGTCCTTCCGCAACCTCGAAGCCTCAGCCTCCAATGCCTCCGCTTTTGATATGGCCATAACGGCCTTCTCTTTGTTCGCTAAATATTGAGAAATGAGATGCATCGCTTCTCCCAACACCTAACAATAAAAAGTGCAGTCAAAACTTGAGTCAACAAAAGCAGCCAAACACATTAAAAAAAGAAAAAATAAAAAAAGAAAAAGACAAGGCAAGAAGAGATTACCTGCATGAGTTTACGGATATACTGGCTCACCATTTCGTGGGAGGGCACGTGGGAAATCTCCTTCATTTCCTTAGGAGTCAGGAGCTCGTTCACCTGAGCCATGGCTGCTCCAGCATCAGCCTAGACACTAGAGCCCACCTTCTCCTTTAACTTGTCCCCCATCCTCCGTCTCTTGGGGGCAGGGACCTCCTCGATAGAAATGGCTAGAGAAGCTGTCCGTCCTTCGTCCAAGGTAAGGGTGGACGAACCCCTTTTAGCCGTCTCTTTCTCCTTCTTCTCTTTATCAGTTATCCTTAACTTTTTCTGGCCAATGATGGAAAGGGGCTCATTCTTCTTCCCCTTGATTTTAGCGTACATATCCTTGTTAAACTTGGTCATCATCTCTACACCAAAGAGGAAAGAAAATTAAAGAGTTAAAATGAGGAGAAAGAAAAGGACGGTCAGGCATATCAAGGCAACTCACGTTTTCTCTCTTCCCGGTCAATTGCTTAAAGAATGTAAAGTGAAGGCTCCAGCCCCAAACAATGACGAGCCAATGTGCGTGGGTCGACCAACTCATCAAAATCGTCGATCATGCTTGCGTACTTAATTGCTTCCTGAACTCTCTCTTCAAACTGGCTCTTAAGTTCAGGACGCTCTTTCACTACAAAAAAAAAAAAAATCACACAAAGTTAAAAGGACGATCAAAACAGCCAAAATAATAAAAAGAAGAGACACAAAAGGCAAATGCACCAAAATGAGGGGTCTCCCACCGGCGCAGCAACCTAGGAACATTCCCTTAAAAGTCATCTGATAAAGTCTCCCAATCATCGCCTGACATGAAAAAATATCTGGACTTCTGGCAACGGAAGGACAAAGGAAGGTCAACGACAAGACGAGATTTCCTATCCCATGGTACAAGTTCATAATACCCAATTTCCTTAGATGCTTTTAGGCAGTAAAGATGGACGAACTCATTAAGAGTGATCATGTCCCCGTCAGCTATGGTCGTCCAAATCATCATACAGCTTATGATAATTCTCCAAGAATTCGGCATAAGCTGCCCTGGAGCAATGTTCAGATGGTGAAGGAGCTCCATGATGAACGAATGGACGGGAAATCTGAGACCGCACAAGAACGTAGTCTCATAAAAACAGACCTTACCATGGGCAAAGGCACAAGCCTTCTTGCCCTTCTTAGAAAGACAAGCCCTGGTCTCCTCAGGGAACTGGAACTTGTCCCTAAACTTATTAAAGACTTCTATTTTTAGATTACACTTTTCCTTAAGGGCATGAAAAGAAGGGGATGAAGCAAAAGTAGAAGGCACGAAGGTAGTTGTGTCTGCCCCCGCCTCAACCGTGCCTATACCAGGAGACGAGTCCCTCTCCTCAATACCCAACCTCACCTCAGACCCCATGTGTTCCCTTCTAAAAACCCCTCGTACAGATTTGAACCAAACTAAAGACTGGTGCAACAAAGGATATAGGTCACCCAATGCTAAACTCAAACCACTATCACCCACAACAAAATCCCCAATTTATGGGTATGAATAGCTAGAGCGAGGTACGTAGGCAGCCTTTCAAAGGCCCGGTCCCAATCACCCAAACAACCTTAGAGAACAAAGTCAAAACAATGTGACAAAATTGTTTGGGTGCATGTTAGGCTAAGCTCATTTGTTTTGCATCAAGCATGCTCAAACTTGGGGCATTGACCTATTTATATCGTGTGCAGATTTGTTCTTATTGCATGAAAGCATGTTTTCATTTAAGGCACCAATCCATTTTTTTGGCAAGCATGTCCACACTAGAAGCATTGGACAAAAATGTTTTCTTGATAATTGGTTTCTAACGAGTTAGAGAAAGAAAGCCATTTTTGCAGGATTCAAGGATAGTGGACCATGATCTTCTTTCATGTTCCCCAATGGTCACAACATCAAATGAATTCAGTTTCAATCTAAGCATGGAATATGCCCCAAACTAGGGGCATTGGGTAAGTACTTCCAATTCATTTCAATGAATAAATCCATTGCTAATTGAAATTATCTTTTTGCAGGAATTAAACAAGGACTTATCTAGCAATTTGCATCAACTTCCAGCCAAAATTGTTCTCATTCAAAGGATAGGTTTGTTTTTATAAAAAAAAAAAAAAGAAAAAAGAAAAAAAAAAAAAGAAGACAAAAGACAAAATTTTCAAAAAAAAAAAAAAAAAAAAAGGCCTTGGGACTAGGGGCATTAAGCTCGTACTTCTTAGGTTGCTTTCCAAAAATAAAAAATCAAAATTCATTAATTAAAATTTTCAATTCCTTCAAAAAATTCAAGATTTCCAAATTTTTTTCAAAAAAAAAAAAAATCATCAATCAAAATTTTCAATTCTTTGAAAAAAATTCAATTCCTTCAAAAAATTCAAGATTTCCAAATTTTAAAAAAAAAATTCAAGATTTTCAAATTTTTTTCAAAAAAAAAAAAAAAATCATCAGCCAAAATTTTCAATTCTTTGAAAAAAAATTCAATTCCTTCAAAAAAAAAAAAAATTCAAGATTTCCAAATTTTTCAAAAAAAAAAAAAAAAAAAAAAAAAAAAAGATCATCATCAAAAATTTTCAATTTCTTCAAAAAATTCAGGATTTCAAATTTTTTCCAAAAAAAAAAAAAAAAAAAAAAATCTTCATTAAATTCTTCTTCAAGAATAGAAAGCTATGATCCTCTTCCATATTCTCCAGTGGTGCAACATCAAGTCAATTGTCTACCCTCAGCATTCATCAAAGCATGGAATATGTCCTAAACTAGGGGCATTCGCCAGGTATGCCGAATTCTTTTCAATGAATGACTCTGTTACTAATTGAAAATATTTATTTTGCAGGTACTAGGGTAAAAGGCCCACACACATCGGCATAAGCCAAAAGATCCAAGAATCCTAGGTCTCTAAAAACATGAGCCATGATCCAAAACCTTTGGTCCTCTGAAAACATGAGCCAAAGTCCAAAAAACCCTTGGTCCTCTGGAAAACATGAGCCAAGATCCAAGAATCCTAGGTCTCTGAAAACATGAGCCAGGATCCAAAACCTTTGGTCCTCTGAAAACATGAGCCAAAGTCCAAAAAACCCTTGGTCCTCTGGAAAACATGAGCCAAGATTCAAAAATCCTAGGTCTTTGGAAAACATGAACCAGGATCTAGAACCTTTGGTCCTCTGAAAGCATGAGCCAAAGCCCAAAAACCCTTGGTCCTCTGGAAAACATGAGCCAAGATCCAAAAATCCTAGGTCTCTGAAAACATGAGCCAGGATCCAGAACCTTTGGTCCTCTGAAAACATGAGCCAAAGCCCCAAAAACCCTTGGTCCTCTGAAAACATGAGCCAAGATCCCAAAATCCTAGGTCTCTGAAAACATGAGCCAGGATCCAGAACCTTTGGTCCTCTGAAAACATGAGCCAAAGCCCAAAAAACCCTTGGTCCTCTGAAAACACGAGCCAAGACCCAAAAATCCTAGGTCTCTGAAAACATGAACCAGGATCCTTGGTCTTCCATTTTTTTTTTTCTTTTTTTTTTTTTTTACCTCAGGTAAGCATGTCTTGTACTTATTCACAAAAAAAAAATTCATGCATGAACTACGTTTGGACCTGATCCTCCCACCGAGAGGTACGTAGGCAATCTCCCTCGAGATTCGGTCCACATTTTGATCCATAACATGACTTTCTGCATTTTCATCTACATGCATCATACATTCACCACGGTTAAATACTGATTGCAAAGTTAGGTGTCTCTTTCATACATTGACATTCGCTTTTCAAGCTCTGCCAATGAGGGGCATTCTGTTGACACCCCATTTTGCAACCCGTATTTAACCACGCATGGAGGGTAAAAGGGTAATTTTGCCTTGAAAATATGCATCTTGATTCTAGCCATTAGATCCTTGGACTCATTTCACCAAAATAATCTTGATGTTGTAACGATCAAATTGACTGGTCATAAGCCTTAATCGGACCACCAGATTGAAAGTTATCATCAAATTAAGTTTTAATGGCTAAGATGTACTATCGCAAATTGAGTCCAACTATATATGATTATGAACAATTGATTTCAATTGGTTATAGGAGTGATCAATTTGAGATCAATGATGTGTCATAATTTAATTGGTTAGGACTACATTTTATGGTGAGGTTGCATACACCTAATTAATTAGATAGTTAAACATTAATTATTCAATGAGTAATTTGTGTAATTATCTTTTAATTAGAGTAAATTTGGAACCAATTAATTCTGAAATGGGAGTGATTGGAGCCATTTAATGTTAATTGGGAGCTAATTTGGGACCTATTAATGTTAATTGTGTTGAAACCATTTTCTAACAAATGACCTCTGCTTACCATTTCATCAATATCTCTCAGAATATTTTGAATCTGTGAATGAGGTTAATTTTCCCAGAAACTAGACATCCGGGGCTTCAATTTGAGTATAAGAACGAGACAATTCCGATCAGAATTGGGTCAGATATGATTTTTCAAAGTTGGCTCTACAAGCTGTTACAGCAGCTACGGGAAAACCGAATTTTGGCTTGCTCCCCACTCCCACTAATCTCTCCATTTAATGCACAAGATTTTCCCCAAGGCTAAAATGAGGTCTAGGTTCATAATCCTTGTCAACCCTCATTAAATGGCCTTCCATTCATATTCCTTCCACTACTACTATATAAACCCTCCCTCTCATTCATTCTAGACAACAAAAAAACCCCCTCTTTTCTCCTCTCTTGAGTTCTAGTGAAGTAGAGTAGTCTTGTCATATCTTGGTCTTCCTGAGACTCAAGGTATTGAGTGAGACTCACTCTCCCTCTCCTAGTTCTTCTTTTGTCCTCCTCCCTTAGGACCTCTACCAAGAGTCTCCTCCTCTACCATATGGATCTTGCATGAAGGTAGAATCTCTTTCCCTAACTAGTTTTTTATATTTCTATGATGAGAGTTTAAGATTAAAGCATGATAATAATCACTTAAATTCCCTTGAATATGTTTGAATGTTCTTAATTGTTCTTATATGTTCTTCACATGTTCTTGGTTGTTCATCACATGTTCATGCATATCACTAGATTTAATCTTAAATCCACATCAAAAATATGAAAAACATGTTTGTTTAATAATTCTTTCAAATTTTTGAATCTAGGATATCACCATACACACACATTCACTAGAATTTATTTTTCAATCCAAATGTAATGCTCAATAAATTGAATTAGGGTTTATCACATGCACACACATCAAATTCAACATGCAAATTGATTGACATATTGGATGATATGACATGAATGTTGGCCACCATAATCTAGAAGACCGGTTTCACCAGGCAAGGTGGGTGCCTAACACCTTCCCACTTTGTAATATAGCCTCCGAACTTAAATCAAGGGTTAGTAGATCCAGTGCTTATCCATGTAATTTTCGATTTTTAGATTGTAACTAGGAAACAAAGCCATGTACTTTATCTTAGATTGTATCTAGGACCAAAGCCATGTAATTTCCTATGTTCAATGTAAATTCAATTTCAAATTAATAAAATGATGAATTTTTCAATTATGGTTTTCTTATTTATTCCGACAATTAAATAAGTGGCGACTCCATTGTAAAACCTTTAATCTAAAGGGGAAAATATAACTAGTCGAACCTCCATTTTGAGAGGCAATAACACGACTCCACCCATTCACGTGGGTTTGGCCCAACATTCCTATAAAAAAGGGGGCCGGGGGTGCGGTCTCTCACAACTTCTCATATTCCTAAGACCATCCGAGTTAAGGACGACCTTGGAATAGGGGGGCAGCTGATAGTCCCCAATGTGTACTCGTCCACCGAGTAAGAATGATGGACGAGGATGACCTTGAGATTAGCCCAGCCCTAAGGAAACTACCTGGCAAAGACTACACCATTTTCCCTCAATCACGACGAAGCGTTACAAGGATAATAATGAACTTTCATACCATTGGAAATATATCTATCCATTTAACACCCCACATGGGCGTTACAGATTTGGCAATGATATCACCATTAAGACAAAACCAACAACTAGAAGGAAGAAGAAAGTGCCTATATATATCCATTGACAAGACCCGACGGAAAGGTACACAAAATTTTCTAGCACATCCACATTTCTTTCTGAATACTTCTTTTCACCTCTAGCTATCCTAACTTTGGCATCAGAGGCTCTATGGCAGGCGCCACACCGGTGACCACACTCTTTCTTTTCACCATTCTCCTTGTCTCAGGATCAAGATTAACTGTGGACGACTCCCTACTAGACAAACATTTCTAGTGACAAACTGAGCATCATCAATATGTATAATGTAATTTTTTTAAACTTAGGAGGCACTATTTAAATCTAATATATATTTTAAAAATATATGAAGGGAAGGCAGATTTTTAAGCCCCCCCCCCCCCCCCCCCCCAAAATGGTATTTTCTCATGTAACAATAATTTTATTTTATTTTTTCCACATAGTCTCATGCTTGTGGGATCTATGTTCATGTGAGTGGGATAGCAACTAGCATGTAACCTATGCAAATGCATGGATATATTTAAAATTAAGCAAATTTTTTATTATAAAAGTATAGATAATTAGTCAAATTATTTTTAAAAAAGTAAACGTAATTAGTCACATACTAAAACTCTTACCTAAATTTAATACTACTTATGATAATTTTTTTTTTTTTTTTTTTTTTGTAAGATAGAACGTGTGGTGATTTTTATTGAGTATATGTAATTTTTTTTTTTTTAATTTTATAGTTTATTAATATTAGATTCATAGTATTTTGTACTCATTAACTCACATGGTACAAAGATTAAAAAATTTAAGTGGATAATTATGGTGTGGTTTCCATATAAATTTAGACATATGGTGTTAAATTTGATTCTAATTTCAAATTTTAATTGAACTTTTTCTAAGATTTACCTATATATATATATATATATGTATATGTAGGGTTACAATTTGTAGCCCAGGCCCAAAAGAGGAATTGGGTCCCGGTCCAAAGAACCCGATCTAATAGATTTTGTAGAGAGTGGATTGAAGAGCAGGGACTGGGCAAGATCCACAACCGCTAAAACAGGATTTTTATTTAATACGTCCAAGTGTCTAGCATAATAGTTCCTTGGACTGAATTCCAAACTTTTCTTTTTCTTCTTTTTTCCTCCTCCATAGTAGGAGGGGTATCTTACATTTTATATACATCCCTATGCTATCTTGACCGTCCACTTGTTGGCTATCGGGCTTGTCACTTGAGTGCTCGTCCCATCAGCCACCTTCCTCTGCCCTCTGTGAGTTGCTGTTGACAGTGCAACACTATTCAACGGTCCCTTTCACATAAATGCGGCCAGGAAAGTAGTTGGTGAGCATTTAATGTGAAGGGAGTAGCCTTTCGATGGGACGTTCCTAGGCTCTCCTTTTCTGCCTTTGTAAGGGTCTTTATCGTCCAGAGTTCTCAGACTGATCACTAGTACTGTGGGGGAATAAGGCCGACTAGTGTTGAACAACGTCCGAGGGGGTACTCCCCACGGAACGTATCTCTCTAAGATCCCTGGGATTGGAATCCCCCCTCGGACCTTCCATGATTTGAACTAGGGCCCAGGGCCCATCAAGCATTATGGGCCACTACCCCCCACAATAGCCCCTCAAAATTTCTGGCTTTTTATCGCGTCCGAAGGAAAGGTAGGGGATTTTGATAACCCTTGAAATTGACCAATGGGAGCGTCGAGAGCCTTCGAACTTACACGTGGAGTCGTAGCACTGAGTGCATTGTCATCGCAATTAATTGTTTCGGAATTCGTAAGGCCCTATTAATTGCTCTAGGCAGCGCTGTCTCTCGCATCTGTTGGTGGGGCGATAATCCAATGGCTGGCATTCTACTTCAGATCTGGGCGAGATAACTCCCCCCAACTTTTCGCTTCCCATATATAAAGCATCAGGGGGGTTCGTCCCCCTTTTTTCTTTACCTTAAGAACTCTCTCTCAAGCGATAACTAGCATTTCAGACCATCAGACCGATTAGATCGTCACGCGCCTTGTTACCTTCACCCCAGGAGTCACTAGAATTCCTTTCCACAGGATCTCGTGGGTCCCCTCTCACCTTAGTCTGCGTACGTTGAAAAGGTCCCTTAATTTGTTGTTTCCCTATCGTCAAGTCCACTCGGACTGCGGTTCTCCTTTTTTAGTTTGCCAGTAATATGGGTAGATTTGAGAGCTTAGTTAACTCTCGTGCGAAAATAGAGGCCTTCAAGAGAGAATATCGCATCCCTGAGGGGGTTAACCTGCACTATTGTTCAGTGGAACAACTATCAACCGACCGAGAAGTGGGTGAGGTGATCATCCCTATGATTGCCTTTATAGAGGGAGGGATGACCCTTCCCATGGGTTCAGTAACTAGGGATTATCTGTTAAACCATAGATTGTGCCATCACCAGTGTATGCCCAACTTGTTCAGAGTCTTGGGTAGCATCGATGCTCTAAATGAGCATCTGGCTCTGCGATTAACCTGGCATGACGTGGTACATATGTACGAGTGTCATTTCCAAAAATCCGCCGGGTATTACCTGAGGTCCCGCTCGGACGTAGTAAGGATGATATCGTGTTTGCCCAAGTCAAATAAGGGTATGAAGGATGATTTCCTCATAGTTTCAGGAGCATGGCATGATGGCCTCCATTGTCCAGTCCGAGCGGGTGAACCAGGTGGGGCGCTTAAGGCCATTTTAGAGAGATTTGAACTTCCTTTCCC
Source organism: Quercus gilva (assembly GCA_023621385.1). Classification (NCBI taxonomy): domain Eukaryota; kingdom Viridiplantae; phylum Streptophyta; class Magnoliopsida; order Fagales; family Fagaceae; genus Quercus; species Quercus gilva. The sequence goes on from CM042477.1 coordinate 30,029,525, forward strand.
TGACATTGTGCCGTTCCCCTCCCCTTATAGAAAATTTGTTATCACCATTCCTTTCTTCTCTCCTTTCTTTTTTTTTGCGGTGACTAACCGTTTTCTTCTGCTCGACGGTTTTTGCAGATAGGACGCACATAGCACCCTGGTTAAGCTTGACCAACGTCCAGGCTCTCGACTATTTGCTGCGATCAGAGATCTTTGTAAGCGAGGACGGACAGCTGCGAGCGGTCCATCTGATTTTGGATTTCAAACCACTCTCGGACACATTCTTGGGCGCTGGTAATGCGATAAGGGCAAACGACCGTCGCATCCATCGTATTGACGTATCTCGGCCGAACTTCCTAGCCGACTACGACCTTCCTCCGATAGCTTACCCCATCCCCCAAGGTGTGCCTTTGATCGTCCAGCAAACTCACCATATTCCCGTCGGAGCCCCTGTAGACGGAGAAAGGGTTGCCTCCTCAAACCGTACGCTAAACGATGAGATTGACAATTTCCAATTCGAAGAAGAGGGTCGGGGAAAGAAAGTGGTCACGTTGTCGGATTCTGAGGACGAGCCAGACCAACATTCCAGTGTCCAAGCTCCATTTTTGGTACTTTCTCGCCCAAAAGATTCCGAGGAGGAAGAAGAGATGTCGCTAAATAAGGGTGGCACTGCTCTACGAGCGTTGATGGTTGCGAGGGGCAAGGGCTCTTCCTCGAAGGACGCCCCCAAGACCCAAACTACGAAGCTCCCGCCCCCCCTCCTCAAACGGCCTCGACCGTCCAGCAGACCGTGGCTGACATGAAAAAGAAGCGGAAGGATACGGAGGTACGACAACTGGAGGAGGGCAAGGTCATTCCGCCGAGGGATGCCAAGAAGCCCAGGCGAGCCAAGGACAGGAAGGCCTCCTCTGTGGACAGCAGGGAGGAATCCCATGGCGCCGATGTGCGTCGGCCACCCCAGGTCTAGGCCCCCTCGTTAGAAGTGGATGGTGCTCCCATCCGCCCGGACGCCTCGATCCGGAGCTATCAAGGAGGGTAGGCAGGCTATATCGCCGAGGCCCTGAAGCAGCCCCTCCTCTTGCCGACGGATATGGAGGTGTATAAGCGCTTTAGGCAGCCGAACCTCTTCTTATCCTTGAAGAGGGATTTAGCAATGGTAAGCTTAAGGTTAATTGTGCATTCATTCCTTAGTTGATTTGTTTCTCACTTCTGTTTTCTTCTTGGCTCTGCCTCGGACCCCTCGAATCCATTCGTGCAGATTACCCAGCAGGTCTTCGTAGCCGAGGAATGGGTAAAAAGTAAAAGCAACCTAGCTCGCGCCGCGGTTGAATCTCGCCACGAGATGGAGAAGGCTTTGGGAGCGCTCAAGGAGGAGCATACTGAGAGCAACAAGAAGCTTGTTATATCGAAGAGGGAGCAGCTTAGCGCCATGGCTGCCCTGAAAGGCGCCGAAGCACAAGCCGAGGACCAGCGCAAGAAGTTGCACTATACTGAGATAGACCTGGCCACTGAAAAGCAACAAGTGGCAGACCTCAGGGAGGAACTGAAGAAGGCGCACGAGGCTGTGCAGTTGGCGAAAGAGGCCCTAGAGGCTGAGAAAAAGGCCTCCTATGCGCTTGGGATAGAGGAGACATAGGCGAGGCTCACTGAAGAGTTCGCCGAGTTGTGCAGGGATTACTGTGCAATTTCGTGGGGTAAGGCACTCGATATGGCGGGCGTCTCTGCAGATTCAGCCTGGAGGCTTCCCGGGAGTATTTATTATAACCCCGAAATTCGAGAGATTTCAGAGACCGCACCTTTCATCGTGGATCCCGTTCAAGAGCGCGAACAGCCCTCGAAAGCCCCAGAAACAGAAGGAAAAAAGGAAGCCAAGGGGGAGCCTGCCAAAAAGACTACAGAGCCTAAGGATGGTGCTATCTCCCAGCCGAGCCAGTGTGCGAACCCTCCAGAGGCGAAAGTCTAGCTGATTGTTGCTCTCGTGTAGCTCATTTTGCTGTAACTCGTTTTTGATGGCGTTGTAACTCATTTCGTTGATTAATGAATTAGCCTTCCTTTTGTATTATTTCCTTTCCGTACGCATGTGCACGCCCGGTTGCCTTTCTGGGTCTAATAGACTAGGAATAATAATGACAGAAAATACGTGGGTAATGGTGGCTTCATTCAAAGATCTGAGATAATAATAAGAAAGAAACTCGCGCAAACTCCTCCACATCAGCTGCTCCGAGGACTAGGCTGACGGGGGGGGGGGGGGGGGAGTTGCTCAAGCACTTAGGATAATAATTGAAAATAACTTCGTGTTAACTTTCCCACATCAGTTGGTCCGAGGACTACAGGCCGATGCATAGTCGTTTAAACACTTAGGATAATAATTGAAAACAACCTCGTTAACTTTCCCATATCAGTTGGTCCGAGGACTACAGGCCGATGGGTAGTTTAAACACTTAGGATAATAATTGAAAACAACCTCGTTAACTTTCCCATATCAGTTGGTCCGAGGACTACAGGCTGATGGGTAGTATAAACACTTAGGATAATAATTGAAAACAAACTCGTGTTAACTTTCCCACATCAGTTGGTCCGAGAACTACAGGCCGATGGGTAGTTTAAACACTTAGGATAATAATTGAAAACAAACTCGTGTTAACTTTCCCACATCAGTTGGTCCGAGGACTATAGGCCGATGGGTAGTTTAAACACTTAGGATAATAATCGAAAAGAACTTCGTGTTAACTTTTCCACATCAACTAGTCCGAGGACTATAGGTCTGATGGGTAGTCGTTTAAACACTAAGGATAATAATCGAAAAGAACTTCGTGCTAACTTTTCCACATCAGCTGGTCCGAGGACTACAGGCCTGATGGGCAGTCGTTTAAACACTAGGGATAATAATCGGAAAGAACTTCGTGTTAGCTTTTCCACATCAGCTGGTCCGAGGACTACAAGCCTGATGGGCAGTCGTTTAAACACTAGGGATAATAATCGAAAAGAACTTCGTGCTAACTTTTCCACATCAGCTGGTCCGAAGACTACAGGCTTGATGGGTAGTCGTTTAAACACTAGGGATAATAATCGAAAAGAACTTCTTGGTAACTTTTCCACATCAGCTGGTTCGAGGACTACAGGCCTGATGGGTAGTCGTTTAAACACTAGGGATAATAACCGAAAAGAACTTCGTGCTAACTTTTCCACATCAGCTAGTCCGAGGACTACAGGCCTGATGGGTAGTCGTTTAAACACTAGGGATAATAATCGAAAAGAACTTCGTGCTAACTTTTCCACATCAGCTGGTCCGAGGACTACAAGCCTGATGGGTAATCGTTTAAACACTAGGGATAATAATCGAAAAGAACTTCGTGTTAACTTTTCCACATCAGCTGGTCCGAGGACTACAGGCCTGATGGGTAGTCGTTTTAAACACTAGGGATACACATCGATGAAAGTCCATTAATAATAATATCTTTTTAAGTTGTTTACATTCTACGGCCGTGGTATCACACGTTCGTCCAGATCAACCAAAAAATATGCACCCGTGCCGGCCACTGAGGTGATGCGATATGGCCCCTCCCAATTGGGTCCCAGCTTCCCCCAGGCAGGATCCTTCGTCGTGCCAACTACCTTCCTTAATACCAAGTCTCCAAGAGCTAGGGGTCTGGTTCTAACATTAACATCATATCCTCTCTTGAGTTTGTGCTAATAGTAGGCTAGTTGGACCATCACGTTCTCCCTCTTCTCTTCGATCAAGTCTAAGTTTTTCTCTAGCAGGCCATCGTTCGTGTCCGAACAAAATGAACTAGTTCTCATCGTTGGAAGGCCAGTTTCTAATGGTATGACAACTTCGGCTCCATATGTCATAGAGAATGGTGTCTCCCCAGTGGACCTACGAGGGGTGCTGCGATATGTCCAAAGGACGTGTGGCAGCTCTTCCACCCATCTGCCCTTCGCGTCATCTAATCTCTTTTTTAGTCCGTTTACTATGACCTTGTTAACGATTTCCGCTTGTCCGTTGCCCTGGGGGTAGGCGGGGGTGGAGTATCGGTTTGTAGTTCCTATAAGTCTCCACAGTATCTCCTGAACTCCCTGCTGTCAAACTGTAAGCCATTGTCCAAGATTAGGGTCTGGGGGACCCCGAACCGAGTCATGATGTTCTTCCAGAAAATATTTTGGCATCTACGTCTCGGATGTTTGCCAGGGGCTCGGCTTCCACCCATTTGGTGAAATAATCCATGCCAACCAGCAGATATCTCCTATTGCCGATCGCTTTGGGGAAAGGGCCCACAATGTCCAACCCCCATTGAGCCAACGGCCAAGGGCTGGAGAGAGGGTTAAGGGCTCCTCCGGGTTGGTGTATGTTTGGGGCGAATCACTGGCACTGATCACATTTCTTCACGTATTCTTAGGCCTCTCTCTGCATATTCGGCCACCAATATCCCTGAGTGATGGCGCGGTGCGCTAGAGATCTGCCGCCTGTGTGACACCCGCAAATTCCTTCATGGAGCTCTTCAAGTAGTGATTCAGTTGCTTCGGGGTGCACGCATAACAAGTACGGCCCAAAAAAGAATCGTTTCTACAACTTCTAGTCCCCAGACAGCCAGAACCGTGCTGCCTTCCTCCGTATTTTGTCAGCTTCATACTTTTCTTCTGGCAACTTGTCTTCTTTCAGGAATAGTGTTACTTGGTCCATCCAACTGGGCTCAGCTCTCACTTGATGGACCTGGATCGCTTCTATCATAGGCTCGTTGGGTTTGTTCAAATATTCGACCAGAATAACCAGATGGAGGCCATCGGCCGAGGTGGTTGCCAGAGTGGCAAGGGAATCAGCATGAGAATTACTGCCCCGGGGGATGTGTAGCAAATTGAAAGATTCGAACTCCGACTGCAAGCACCTGACCTGCCCCAAATACTCTTGCATTCTTTCATCTCTCGCCTTGAACTCTCCCTTCACCTGGTTCACCACCAGTCTGGAGTCCGAGAATAACTCTATCCTCCCCCCCCCCCATTTTCTTCACCATGGCCATGCCCGCCAACAGAGCTTCATACTCCGCCTCGTTATTTGTTGCCGCAAAACCCAGCCTCAACGATTTTTCAATGATAATCCCTTCTAGGGACACCAGCACTAGCCCTACACCGGAGCCGTTGTGATTTGCTGCGCCATCGACATAGACCCCCCAAGGCGGTGGGTCACGCTGAGCAATCAGGCCAACCAACTTTCCATCTGAGCTGTGTTGAGGGATTATCTCTTCTATAGAAGGCTCCGTGAACTCGGCTACCAGGTCCGTCAACCCCTGATTGAGGTGTGGGGCATGTATTTAATGTCAAAGGACCCTAAAATTGTTCCCCACTTGGAGATCCGCCTGGTGTAATCGGCACTCTTGAGTATAGCTCTGAGTGGAAGTTGGGTGAGGACAACGACCGTATGAGCTTGAAAGTATTGGGGTAGCTTTTTCGTACCGTGTACCACGGCCAGGATAGCTTTTTCTAAGGGTAGGTACCGAATTTCAGCCTCGTGTAATGACTTGCTTACGTAGTAGACAGGTCGCTGTACTCTGTCATCGACCCGTATTAACACCAGGCTCACGGCATAAGGGGCAACGGCAATATAAGCGAACAGGATTTCGTCTTTCTCGAGGCTAGACATTATAGGTGGTTGTGAGAAGTATTCCTTTAGCCGTTGGAAGGCCGAGGCGCATTCCTCCGTCCATTCGAACCCCTTCAATTTATTCAGCAGCTGGAAGAATGGGCGGCACCTGTCCGCCAAGCGGGATATGAAGCGATTTAAGGCTGCGGCCATTCCGGTCAGCTTCTGGACCTCCTTAGGATTCCGAGGTGGCTTCAGGTCGTTAATCGCTTTGATTTGATCGTGGTTCACCTCAATTCCTCTATGGGTTATCATGTAGCCCAGGAACTTGCCTGACCCCACCCCGAATGTGCACTTAGAGGCATTCAAATGCAGGTTACGCTCTCTGAGGATTTCAAAAACGCTTCAGAGGTCCCCAACATGCTCAGATACGACCTTACTCTTCACCACCATATCGTCGATGTACACCTCCACGCTCTTCCCCAGTTGGGGTTCAAACATCCTCATCATCATCCTTTGGTAGGTTGCACCAGCGTTCTTTAATCCGAACGGCATTACTTTATAGTGATAATTCCCAATTGGCGTGACGAAAGCGGTTTTCTCCTGGTCAATTTGGGCCAGCGGTATCTGGTGGTATCCTTGAAAGGCATCCAGGAAGCTCATCCGTGGATGACCGACTATTGCGTCGACCAATTGGTCAATTTTCGACATGGGAAATGGATCCTTTGGGCAGACCTTATTCAGGTCGGTGAAATCCACGCAAACCCGCCATTTCTCGGTCTTTTTCTTTACCACTACGGTGTTAGCTAACTACTCCGGGTAGAAAACTTCCTTAATTGCTCCGGCTTGCTTGAGCTTGGCTACCTCTTCTCTGACTGCGTTTGCATGCTCCCCTGATGGGTGCTGGAGTGGTTGCTTCCTCAGGGTGACAGCTGGGTTGATGTTTAGGTGATGGCAAATGAACTTCGGGCTCACCCCGGGGGCCTCTGTGGGGTCCCACACGAATACGTCAACGTTCAACCTAAGGAACTCCATCAGTTCTTCCTTCTCTTGGGAGGGTAGTTGGGAACCGATTTGAAAAAATTTCTCCGGATCGTCGCCAATCACGATTCGTGTTAGGCTTTCGCATTCTGTCCCTTCAGCTGGGTCTTCGGTCACCAGCGCCGAGGACTCTAATTGCTATAAGCACCTTCCTTTAGGGATATGGGGCTCGGCCTCTGGCGTATGGCAAACCGCGGCCACCAAGCACTGCCTGGCCAACGACTGGTCTCCCAAAATTTCCTCGACTTTGCCCCCCGACGGGTACTTGACCTTCTGATGAAGGGTGGAGGAGACAGCCCCCAACGTATGAAGCCACGGTCTGGCTACGATGGCGGTGTAGGGCGAGAATGAGTCTACCATAATAAAATCTACTTCCACCACTTCCTAGCTGGTTTGCACAGGCAATCTAATTTGGCCCCTCGAAATGACCAATTTTCCATCAAAGCTCATCAATGGAGAGCTGTAGGGCGTCAAATCTTCGGGCGACAGGTTTAGCCCCCTGTAGAGGTCAGGATACATTATCTTGGCACCACTGCCTCGGTCTACCATTACTCTTCTTACATCATACCCCCCAATCCTCAGGGTAATCACCAAGGCGTCATCGCGGGGTTGGATGGTTCCAATTTTGTCTTCGTCCGAGAAGCCCAGTATTGGCTGCGTCTCTCCCTTGATCTTTTTAGGCCCCCGGTCATAGTCGTCAGGCGACCGCCGCACAACAGATATTACCCCTGATGGGTAGGACCCTGTCCTTCCCGGTGCAGCGAGGATAACGTTTATTGTGCCCAAGGGTGGTCTCAGGGCATCATCCCTCCGAGGTCCTGAGCTTGACTGACCCCCCTGACCGTCGGGGTGCAGGAACTGTTTCAGCTTTCCCTCACGGACAAGTTGGTCTAGATGATCACTCAGACTTCTGCAATCCTAGGTGGTGTGCCCATGGTCTTGATGGTATTGACAGTGGAGGTTATGGTTGCGTCTCTCAAGGTTGCCCACCATCTTATTTGGGCGTTTGAAAAAGGGCTTATTCTTTATCATCTTTAGAACTCGTTACACCGGTTCTCAGAACGCAGCGTGAACCGCCCGGACATCCGCCGACTCTGATTACCCTGTCGGATCCCTTCGTGGTCTACTGTTGCTGTATCGGTCCAACCTGAAATCCCTCCTCTCCTAGGGGATAACCTTGTCCTTTCCCTTCTCCTGTTGCTGATCCTCTTCAACCCTTATGTACTTGTCAATTCTGTCCATCAACTGGCGCATGCTCGTGGCTGGTGTACTAGTCAGTGACTTTCTCAAGTCGTGATCAATTAGGAGGCCGAGCTTAAAAGAGCTAATGGCCACCTTGTCAGAGTTGCCTTCCATTTCGTTGAATACCTCCCAATATTTATCCGAATGGGCCTTCAGGGTCCCCCCCTCTCGCATTTTCGGGGACAATAGGGAGGCCAAAGATTGAGGAGTTCTGCGGCACATAACGAAACGGGAGCAGAATGCTTGGGTGCTGTCGTGAAAAGAACTGAGAGAGTCAGTCTCCAAGCTGTCAAACCATCTCGTCGCGACCGGCCCCAAGCTAGAGGGGAAGATTCTACACATCAGAGCTTCATCCTTGGAATGGATGGCCATTCGTTGATTGAAGTGACTAACATGTTTTACAGGGTCGGTTTTGCCATGGTAGATGGTGAACGTTGGTTGGTTGAAACGCCTGGGGAGCCTTGCCCTGTCGATGTTGCTCGTGAAAGGCGATTTAGAGATTTGGCTCAGGGCCTTACTCATGGCGTCGCTTCCTGCTCCACGGTGCGACGGGCTTCGACTTCGACGCCGACAATGACTCTCCTTTTTATAAAATAAAGACTCGCTGGGCGGGGTTCGAGACCTGTGCTGATAATTGGCGTCCTCGCTATCAGAGGAAGAAGCCGAGTCCGGAGGAGTCCGCTTTCTCTTCGCGTGGCGTAACTCCTTTTTCAGCCGGTCGATCTCTAACTGCATGTCCTTCTTGTCGTTTGCATGGGAAGCATGGTTTTCTTCTCCGGGGTGATTCCTGTCAAGGTGCGCAGCGCGGGCGTTTCTGTCGCAGTCGCCTTTCCGCTCGAGGTTGAGGAATGGGTCACCGCGGTTAAAGCCCTCGAATTCTGTTGGACGCAGACCTTCGCCTGTCATGACTAGCCATTGCTTTGACTACCACCCGAGCTCTTCCCACAGACGGCGCCAATTGTAGGGTTACAATTTGTAGCCCAGGCCCAAAAGAGGAATTGGGTCCCGGTCCAAAGAGCCCGATCCAATAGATTTTGTAGAGAGTGGATTGAAGAGCAGGGACTGGGCAAGATCCACAACCGCTAAAACAGGATTTTGATTTAATACGTCCAAGTGTCTAGCATAATAGTTCCTTGGATTGAATTCCAAACTTTTCTTTTTCTTCTTTTTTCCTCCTCCATAGTAGGAGGGGTATCTTATATTTTATATACATCCCTATGCTATCTTGACCGTCCACTTGTTGGCTATCGGGCTTGTCACTTGAGTGCTCGTCCCATCAGCCACCTTCCTTTGCCCTCTGTGAATTGCTGTTGACAGTGCAACACTATTCAACGGTCCTTTCCACATAAATGCAGCCAGGAAAGTAGTTGGTGAGAATTTAATGTGGAGGGAGTAGCCTTTTGATGGGACGTTCCTGGGCTCTCCTTTTCTGCCCTTGTAAGGGTCTTTATCGCCCAGAGTTCTCAGACTGATCACCAGTACTGTGGGGGAATGAGGCCGACTGGTGTTGAACAACGTCCGAGGGGGTACTCCCCCTCAGAACGTATCTCTCTAAGATCCCTAAGATTGGAATCCCCCCTCAGACCTTCCATGATTTGAACTAGGGCCCAAGGCCCATCAAGCACTATGGGCCACTACCCCCCACAGTATATGTATATGTATATGTATATGTATATGTATATATATATGTATGTATGTATATATAAATTGTATTTTTTTTATATAGTTTATTATTATTAGATTCTTATTATTTTATACTCATTGACTCACTTGATACAAAGATTAAAAAACTTAAAATGATAATTATAGTGTGGTCTCCACATAAATTTAGACACATGGCGCAAAATTGGATTATAATTTTAAATTTTAATTGAACTTTCTCTGAGTTTTATCTATTAATATATATATATATATATACACTAGTATTATGTCCGTGCAATGCACGGCTTAATAAAAAAAATATTTTGATAATATAATTAAATTTAATAACAAATAAAAAGAAAAAATAATTAATTCAAAATTTAAGATTAAAAAATAAATTGTACTTGTACACTTAAAAGAAATTTAATTTTTATTTCTTATTTTGATATTTAAATAATTTGTTTTAGTGTTGATTTCATTCAAATGGTTATAAGTTATATCAACCCTAAACTAGCATATGTATACATATGTAACATTCTAAATTAATAATAAAAAAAAAATATATATATATATATATATATAATACTCTAACTTAATGTAACATTCTAACTTACTAATAAATAAATATAACATCACAACTTAAAGTAATGTTTGTAATTGTATTGTGTTTTAGCCTTTAAGAACACATATATTATTTTTTTTATCATTAAAAAAAAAAAAAAAAAAACTCAGATATTAATATTATGCATGAAAAATTAATGAATTCAATAATTGAAACGATTGAAACAAAATTAAGTCAAAACCTTAATTCATTAATGAAAAATATATGCAAATTTTTGAACTTAAAAAAAAAAAAATGGAGTTAAGTAAAGGTAGACTTACATATAATTTGTGTTAGGTTCTAAAGGTTTAGGAATTTATGTATTTAGAACTCTAATTTGTAATGTTGGCAAACCATGATCAAAACAATATGTTTAGTCTTGTTAAAGTGTGCTCAAAGTTGTTCATTTATTGTAAAGTTGGAATCGAGAGACTGTAGATGCATTGGAGCATTTCGGTCTGTCTCGATCGATCGAAGAATAGATTCGATCGATCGAAAATCAATCAGATTGCGTTTTTCTGCAGTTTTTCAATTCAGCCCTAACTCATTAAACGTTTAGGGTTTTATGTTTTTGCCCTAGGTATATAAGGCAAAACCCTAGCCACGTTTTTAGAGTTGCTCCAGTTGTATTGTTGCTCATATATTGCTGTTTTGTGTAAATCTCTTGTGAGATCTAGAGGAACTTTCCTTTACACAAAGCTTAGGGTTTTCAAGATTGAGATTACTTCAACATCTTGATGATCAACTTGGTTACTACCTTTGAAGCTTAAAGAATATCAAGCGTGGGTGCTTGTAGCTGATTGAAGAATTCAAGAAAAAAGGAGTCCGTGGATTCGGAGCTTGCACGTGGTCGTGTCAGTAAGTTCTACTGGTGGGTAGCATTAGGAAGTCGAGCGGGGAGTTTGTAGTCCTTTTGTAAGAACTTCAATTCTTTCATAGTGAATTCTGTTTTGCCTTGAGGATTGATGGGTCAAATCCTCCCCAGGTTTTTACCGTGTGGTTTCCTGGGTGATCATATCATTGTATCTTTTATTATTCCGCTGCTTTATTCTTTTAATATGATTATTTGATTGCATTAACCTAGTATTGCATAATTTGACTAGGTAACAACTTGGCTAATTAATCTAGGCTAACCAATCTGGTTGTTTTTAAGGGGTCTAAAACCGTTCAATTTGGATGAATGGATTCTCTCGTATCCAATTTCATGTTTGACAGATAATTTTGTTTTTAATTAAAGAATATAGATTACATGGAACAAAGCACCAAACAAAAGCCATAACAAATTAAATTCATAATAAAATATTGATGTCAACAACAAATAATCATGTAATAAGAAATTAAAAAATACAAATATATTGTTTGCTATATTGACTTAAAAAAAAAAAAAAAAAAACTAAAAGATATAATCAAACATAGAATTTCAGTCTATCTATAAAACTTGTTGATAAAAATCATATTATATATAATAAAAAGGCAACAAATACACAAAATCTATTCAATTTGATGAAAGAAAAAAAAATTACCTATAAGGTTGTAGGTAGAGCAAAGTGGAGAAAGGAAGAATATAGCAAATAATTGTAAAGTACGTAGTAAAAATAATTCTATTCTATTGATTTTAGGGTTTATTGATAACATTTTAGATCGATACAATTGTTATTGATTTGTTATATTTATCCAAAAAATATGTATATATCTATTCTTAAAATCTAAAAATTTATTAAAATTTTTGCAATTTGATAAAGCCACATGACACAACTACGGCGTTTAAATCTAACTTTTATTATATATAATATGATATATTCATAAAATCATTAATGTGTAATTTTAGTCAAAATAATAATAGTATAATAAATTCACTCCGAAACAAAATATAAAGACCAGAATTTTGAACAAGATGGAACAAAGAGATAGGCAAACATGATTAATAACCTGTAAACATTATTTTGTCCATTTCAATTGGAATTGATCGAAATTGACAACTTTGAATTCTAGTCCTAAAACTAATCTGACCACGCTGTGAAGCTGGCCTGTGAAAACAAGTGCTAACAATGAAATTCATAGAACAACTTCACCCAAAAAATAAAAAAGGAAAAAAATTATGTAATAAATAGACTGTAAGAGGTTTACCTTGACATGCTTGAAGAAGATACATATTTCCTTTGTAGCCCTATTTGCATTTACACATAAAAGTTTCGTTACCCTCTGAAGTTAAATGTTTTGCACACTTTGATCGTTCAATTCTCATCATACGAGAATGTAATGTTTGATCAATCCCCCATTCCAATACCACAGGAACGTGGACTTCAGGTTTAATTGGGTATCTTAATAAATTGGCATTGAACAACTCGCGTTCCAGTAAAAATGCATAGTTGCATGCTTGGTCGTTAGAGTTGGAGCTCTATAGTTACTGTTAGAAATACTGAATAATTGTATTGTATTTCTCAAGTAATGGAATATACATAAGTGCCTTTATATAGGAGGCAAAGTGTGCAATACAAGTAAACAAGGTGGGCCTAAAGCGCACATACCCTAATACACATTAATAGCCCCCCTCAAACTCAAGTTGGATGTGAGACCAACTTGAGGTTGTCAACCAAAGTACGAAAGCATCCCTTAGAATGTGACTTTGTGAAAATATCTGCAAGTTGATCTTTAGAAGATGTTGGGGACATATTTTTATGTAATTGGCATATCCTTTGACAAAACGCACTTTTACTTTTATTTGGGTAAATCTAAATAGGTTCAAGATGATCATCACAAGTGGTTAAATTGAAGACATGAAGACTACTCAAGAACTGTTCAAGAAAAGTGCAATCTGTAGGTCTCGATACCTTCTCGATAGAAGCTCGATCTGTCGAGATTCATTAAAGCTCGATAGATTCCTCGATCGATTGAGCTTACGAATTTTCAGATTATAGCCAACAATGTTTTATTCTAAAAGGCTATTTGTTTATGGATTTGTATAATCCTTATTGAACTAGGAAAGCCCAAGGTTTGTGTAAACCTATTTGGAATAGGAGAGCCCATTAAACTCCTATTTAAAGGAGGTGGAAAAAGAAAAACCTAACCCTAGAGAGCTTCATAAGGTTTTCTTTTTGAAACCCTAGCCTCCTCCTACAGAAGAAAGAGTTCTTGCTACGTTTCTTGTACGCCTTTGGGTTTTGTAACCAAGCAAAGTCTCTTGCACCAACATTGAAGATCTTATTGGTGTTTCCATGTGAAGTTGCTACAAATCAACTACAACAATCAAGGGGTTGCTGTGGAGTTAGTCACGTACTGGGATTTGTGCAAAGGAGTAAGCCGCGTACTGGGATCTACGCATCAAATTGGTTAGTCACGTACCTGGGAGCCGTGCATCAAAAGGTGGAAACTGTCACTACAGATCAACTCCAGGGTAAGGGTTCAACTGTAGGTTGATAAGGTACTTGGGATTCCTTTACTTGTAACCGCTTGATTTGATAATAGTGGAGTTTCGGGAGTGGTGACTTGAAATCACCCGGTGGGGTTTTTGCCGTTAGGGTTTTCCCTATTCATGAACAAATCACCTGTTATTTTATTTCCACTGCATATTTAGTTATTTGGTGATTTGTTTGTGCTGCCACGCAATTGCATGATAAATTGATTAATTAATAACTTGGCTAATTAATTAATTGGTTTAATCACAAGGGGTCATTCAGTTTGTGGCCGATCAGAAGAGACTGAGATCAGCTCGAGAGAACCATGGACAAGATGATAACGGATAAAATGACAATAGATCTCGATGTGTTTAGTCCGTTCATGGAAGACATCATTGTGAGCAATATAAATGGCACTCTAGTTGTCACAATAAAGAGGAGTAGCAGAGGATGTGGACACACCTAAGTCTTTGAGAAGCCATTGTAACCAAAGAAGCTCAGATGTTGTATAAGCAAGGGCACGATATTCTGCTTCAGTACTGGTCCACAAAGAGAGGTAATGACTTATACGTGAACGGGGAGATTATTGGATATATATATATATATATATACATGTGAGTAAAGTCTCACATTAAATAATAATGGTTAGAGTCAGTGATATAATTGAGCCTAAACTCATAGACTTAAACTTTTGGATGAAGTGGTCACCTTATATGTTATATTAACTACTTAATTGAAATTTTCCTAAAGTGTTATCTCTCTTAAAGATTGGGGAATATCGTTGGATATATGCATGTGAGTGATTAATATAATATGGTTGAGCTCAAACTCATAAGCATAAACTTTTGGGTTAAGCGGTTGCCTTTTATGTTATATTAATTACTTAACTAGAATTTCGCCAAAATGTTGTTGTCCCCAAAGGTTGGGAGGGGGGGGGGGGGGGTGGGATTGTTGGATATGTGTGTGTGTGTGTTAAGTCCCACATTAAATAATAATGGCAAGAATGAGTGATAAATATAATATAGTTGGGTCCAAATTTATAGGCTTATACTTTTGGATTAAGTGATCTCCTTATATATTATATTAACTAACCATGAATTAGAATTATCCCCAAGTGTTATCTCCCTAAAAGGTTGGAGAGATATTATTACATTTGACACCATCACTATTGTATATATCATCACTTGCCATATATTTTCAGATTGTTATGTTATAATTAATTTTAGTATTATCTATAAACATTCTTATATTAATAATAATATAAATGTCTAAAAGAAAATTTTAGGGGCCATTTCACCTCTACAAGGTAATCTCCACCTCCACATGGCTTTTTTGAAGACCAACTTACCAGCATCTTCACCGAATCATATCTGTGCAGTTGCCTCTTATTAAAGATCTTGTATACAAACTTTAGATAGACGCCACCTTGAGTTTAAGGGGATATTATAAAATATAGGTGAAAATCACATTTTCGTCTTTACATTTTCACGTGATTCTACTTTGGTCCCTAACTTTCTTTTCCATAGCTTTTAGTCCCTATCTTGGAAAACGTGTCTCATTTTTGTCCCTGCCGTTATATCAAAGACGGAAATTGCGCTGGGGGCAAACAAAGTGCACTATTGGCACACTAAAAGCTGATGTGACCATTTAAATAATAATAATAAAATGTTATTTAACATTAAAAAAAAAAGTCACGTCAGCATTTAAATTTAAAAAAAAAATTTAACTAACTAAAAAAATTAAAAACTAAAAATCGAGATCTAAGTGTGTCTTGATTTTCGTCCCTATAATCACCGGAATTTTGCCAAATTGAAGCTCAAAATCACCACATCAAGCCCAGATTTGAACGAAAATCACTGGATCTAAGCAAAAATCAAAGAAAAAACATCACATCAAGCTCATATTTGAGTGAAAAATTCATCTCTGTCATCGGATCTAAGTGAAAATCGAAGCACAAGCACCAGATCTTTGCCGGATCAAAGCTCAAAATCACCACATCAAGCCCAAATTTAAGCAAAAATCACCAAATCTAAGCAAAAATCGAAGCAAAAACATCACATCAAGCTCAGATTTGAGCGAAAAATTCATCTCTATCATCGGATCTAAGTGAAAATTGAAGCACAATCTTCATCTCACCGCCGAATCAAGCGTGGATCTAAGCAAAATCTTCATCTCACCACCAGATCTAAGGAAGAAAACCCAGATCTTCACTAGATCTAACCAAAAACTACCAAACCTTCACCGAAATATCGATGAATCTAAACAGATCTACGTATCTCCGGCCTTCTTTCATGGGTTTCGTCGGTTGGATCGAGTATTGACTCAAGGTGGGTCTATGAAGATTTTGAGAGAGACTCCCACATTGGCTATTGTGAGGTTTAAAGCTGGGAGTGTGGAGCCGGCTCATCATCATACTTTTGGGCATGATTTGGTGGTGATGGAGGGGAAGAAGAGTGTGTGGAATTTGAGCAAAAAGGAGAGGTATGATTTGGGTGTTGGGTATTTTTTGTTTACTTCTGCTTGGGATGTGCATAGAGTGAAGTATTATGAGGATACTAAGTTTTTCATTAGGTGGGATAGGAAATGGGATATGTTCTTTGATGAGGATCTTAAGACTGCTAAGGCTGCTGTTTAATTTTGTGGATCTAATGTTTAATTTTGTGTTCTTATTTTCTGAGTTATTTGTGATTTTTGGTTTTTAGTTTTGAGTTCATAAATCTAGGTTGATGTTCTTGTTCAAGAAACACTTAGATCTCAATCCATGTGATTTTTAGTTTTAAATTCTGTTTATTTAGTTAAAATTAATAAATTAATTTTTTTAATTTAAATGCTGACTTGGCATTTTTTAAATGCCAAATAACATTTTTTATTATTATTTTAATGGCCACGTCAGCTTTTAGTGTGTCAACAATACACTTCATTTGCCACCTGTGCAATTTCCGTCTCTGATGTAACGGCAAAGACAAAAAAAAGACGCGATTTTCAAAATAGGGACTAAAAGTGGTGAAAAAAAAAAAGTTAGGGAGCAAAGTGAGAATCACGTAAAAATGTAGGGACGAAAATATGGTTTTCGCCCAAAATATACTACAAGAATTTTGGTCTTTTGCGACTAATGTTTTAGCGACGACCAAAAAACCATCACTATTAGGCACACATTAGTGACGATTGTTAGGGTACTTTTTTTTACACCTAATTTTATTTGAGTACCACCTATTTATTTTCAAATACCACTAATAAGTTATTGGGTTTTCCCAAATATTTTTTGCTCTATTATTATATTAATCACAAATGTTTCATATCTCATTATCTAAATTGGGTCGTGATATAAACTATCACAAAAGCCCAAAAACTCATATTTTATCCAATTCTATTATTATTATTTAGCTAAGCCCAAAACTGGCCCTATGAACCCAATACACACAACATTTTCTATTTAAAGCCCAAGAATACTTATGCTTGGCAATATTTGAAAAGCCCATGATTCAAGTCAATGGCAAAACAATTTTATCAATGGAATTCAAATCCATAATCAAAGCCCATGGTTTAAACTCATGGTAATTTATTTATTCAAAACCCAATTCACATTGGCAATATCAAAACTCAATTCCTATTGGCAACATCAAAACCCAATTCTCATTGGCAATATCAAAGCCCAAATTCTTATTGGCAATATCAAAAGCTCAACTTATATTGGCACTATTAAAAGCCCAAGCTAACTACTTGGCATTATTTTATCAAAAGCCCAAGGTTATCAATGCTTGGCAAAATACTATATCATAATTATTTCACTTAAAAGTCCAATAGTGAACAATACTTTAGATTCTTAAATCTATTACGGTAATATTACAAGCTCATGGAATTTATGAATTATCTATTCTCAAAACCCATGGCAATCATCTTATAAAAGCCCATGAAAAGTTATAATTATTTATCTTAGACCCATGACATTTATTTATTTCACATCATATTATAAACTCATGTTCACTATCTATCTTACATCACAACATTCATAATATTTATTTTCAAAACTCAATATAATTATTCATCCTACATGCCCATTATGATTATCTATAGAAAAACTCATAAGAATATCACATTATTCCATTATAGTGGATATTGCCTCTATTTAAAACCCATGGTAAATATTATTCTCAAGAAAATATTGGAGGTCATTATTTAAAAAGCCTCAAAGAAAATATCATTTACAAAGTAATCCATAGCAAAAATTATGAGAAACTATACAAGTTGTTATTTAAAGCCCATGAAAATTAATACCTAAAACCTATCATAAATATTTATTAAAGCTCATGGATTCATTTTATTTCTACTAACAACTAAAGCCCATGTGGAATAAAAATCCATGGCAATATATGGTAGCTTTGTCCATTTTGTAAGGCTCACAATGAGAAAGCAAAAGGATAGGCCCAAGTTAAGAGAACCACCAAGTCAAAGGCCCACCAAAATACTCAGCCCTCATGGCCAAGCCTAACATGAAATCTCAACCAAAACAGCCCATGTGTGTAAACTAACCCCGCTGAAGAACTCCATTCAGTTCTGCCTTCCGCTAAAGGTCACCTTAAGAAGCAACCAAGCTCCCAAACCAAATTAGGAGTTGGCCACCTGTCCCACTGCCAACTCTGACGTGAACAATACCAGAAGTTGGAACCTAAAGGCTAATGGGCAATAAATACCCTTCTTCCCCAAGTTTTGGTCATAACTCAAGGAAGCCATAACCAAGACCTCCAAGCTCATGAAATCCTCAACCAAATAGTTTATTTTATTATTAAAAATGTATGTAATTGATTCATGAACAAAGCCCATGAATCCTAAAGGGGGAAAATTTAGGAACATGTGGTTTGGAGGGTATAAAGGGATTTCCAGCGAAACCCTCTGAAGTGGACTTGAACTTTAACACTTGGCTTGGGGTGTTGAATCCTACTTCCTAGAATCCAAATCTCAATTGCAGCACTAGGATTCTTCCTTAATACTTACCTTAATCCCATTGGCTGAACACAATCTCAACAAGCTTAGCATTTAACGCAAGATTACCCAAATACTACCCATGTATGACATTGCCCAAAGAAGCAAAGCAGCCCCAAAAGCAAATCTCCCATTTTTAGGCCAAATCCAAGTTATTAATTCAGCTGTCTCACTTCCCTGAATTAGACCTATGTTTTTTTGGATTTTAGCTAATTAATGCTTGCTCTAATCCTCTCTATAAAAGGCAAACCACTCCAGCCCCTAAGGGGGGAGGAGGCCTCTCTAAAAAATTTTGTCATTGACTACATTCTATAGAAATTCAATCCCTCTTAAGCTTTCTATAAGCTTCCCCAAGCTCTCTTGAGCTCACTTACAACCTTTCTCAGCCTGTAGTCACCATAACATCAACATTCCCCACCTTGCACCTTCCAACTCCATAAACGTCCCATAACTGACCATAACCAGCCTGAATTCCCTCCATGAAACTCGGCCAAACTTCCTCTTAACCAACTTCTCATAGGCTCGCACACTCACCCAACTAAATACCTTGTCCTAACATACCACCCACATTTCCCTTAAAGATATTGGTAACCATATGCTGCACTGAGCTGGGATTCGCTCTCTCCCTTCATACCATGCCAAATAACTCCTTTTTCATCACTATGTAGCCATTAATATTTACTTATTGTTTTACTATGGGAGGCAATAATGTATTTGAGACTTCTTTGGAATTTTTTCTTTATATTAATGTAATGATGGCTGAGAGTACTGTGGACTCTATTGAACAACATACACAAGAATTTCCTAAAGTTAATACTTTATTAATTTTATTTAATAATTGAATATAAATTACCCCACCTCTGGAGATAATACCGTATCGTTGGAGGACTGATTTAACTATGACATTATAAAAGGACTAATAATATAACAAACTAACAACAGTAACATGTTTATTGTAGGAATGGCAACGGGTCGGGTTCGGGCCAGGTTTTTCCATACCCGGACCCGACCCGCAGGTCAAGACCCACAACCCAGACCCGGCCCGTTTATTAAACGGATTTTTTTTCGGGGTCCGAACCCGGCCCTGTCGGGCCCCGCGGGCTCCACGGGCCCCGTTGGGCCGTGGTACTTCAGGGCCCATTCTGTGGCTCAATCAAAAAAAAAAAAAAATTCTGCCTAATATTGATTTTCTTAGCAACCAAACAGAAGGGGAAAAAGAACACTCAAGAACAGATCTGAACAATCAGAAACCAACAAAACCCAATATTTTCACAGCAACCAACAGATCGGAAACCCTTTTTTTTTCATTACAATATTTTCCCACATCAAAAGCAAAAATAAGAATTAACATACAAACCCTAGGTCTAAACAATAAGACCCTACAAAATCATATCAAACAAGCCGATCTATTCAACCAAAATAGCACTAAAACTAGACATTACAAATTTGATTCTTTGAACAGCAGCGCCGGCAAAGTGAGCATGGGAGGCGAAGTGAGCATGAGAGGCGAAGCAGCGGTACCGGCGAGGTGAGGTATGCAAGGAGCAGCGGTGCCGGTGAAGTGAGCATGGGAGGCGAAGCAGCGACGCCGGCGAGGTGAGGTATGCAAGGCGAAGCAGCGGCGCCGGCGGTCTTGCTTAAGTGAGAGTGAGGCTGAGGGAGAGAATGGGAGGCACTTCGGCTTGGGAGAGAATGACTGAATGAGAGAGTGAGACTTGAGAGAATGGGTCTGAGGATTTAGGGGAAAAGGGAGTATTTATAGTTAGGGTTTTTTTTTTTTTTTTTTTTTTTATAATATTATATATACGGGTCGGGTTCGGGCCAGGTATGCCTAATACCCGAACCCAACCCGAACCCGCTTCGGGTTTTTTAATGAAAACCCAGACCCGACCCTAATGTTAAACGGGTTGGGTAAAACCCGACCCATTAGGGTCGGGTCGGACCGGGTACCCGCGGGTCGGGTTCATTTTGCCATCCCTACCTTAGACTCTTATATTAACATGAGTTGCAAGTGCTGTAATATAGGTGGATTCTTGCTTACATCTGTCTTTGTTGATGTTATTTTTTTTTCCATCTTTTCATTTCCTATTTATTTGTCCAGTTGAAGAAAATTGAAGTGCAGATTGCAATTCATTTGCCTCTTTGTTAGATTTCTACTTTGTTCAATGTAGCCTTATTTTAGGAATACAAGATTGATTGAAAATTGAGACTGCCATTAGTATTCATTTTGATAGGTGCATTAAAAATCTTCTAATTATAAGTTAATGAATC
The DNA here is from genome assembly GCA_023621385.1 of Quercus gilva. Taxonomy (NCBI): domain Eukaryota; kingdom Viridiplantae; phylum Streptophyta; class Magnoliopsida; order Fagales; family Fagaceae; genus Quercus; species Quercus gilva. The sequence continues at coordinate 30,050,250 of CM042477.1, forward strand.
TGAGTCCTAATTTTAAGTAATGAGTGTGACTGTTGTATTATATACAAAAATAAATAAATAAATAAAGGTCATGAACAAGGAAAATATTTGGAGTTGAGAAATTCAAAATGCAAACCTTTGTAGGATATTGCCAACTTTTAAAAAACTAAATATCAGGAAAGATATTAATTTGTTGTGGCTGGTCTCTCACTTCTTTCCTTTTTAAAAGTTCATGTTGTTTAGGTATTAGGAAAGTTGTTAATTTGTTTAATAAATAAAAAAGAATAGCATAATATGAACGTATATACTCCATTCTAATTTGATCATAGATTGATCAAATCGGTTGGTGTTTGTTTGCAATGCATCTATGATTTTGAAAATTTTATAGACCCAAAAAAGGAGGAGACTAAACTGCATTTAGAATTCATATCTATCTAAACTGCACTATGATTATTACACAATCATTGATTTAACTCTATCTTTTTTTGTTTTTGTGTAGGTGATTTTGTAGATTTTCATGCACCAATGTATATCTTACTTGCCCACATTGCTTATCACGAACCAAGAACTTGTGCTACAAATAATAAAATAATGTTATGAACAATGTTAATGTTGTAGGCTTGTAGCTTCATTGATGGTATGTACTTAAAATGATTTCAAGCCGCTTCATTGATGGCATGTACTTAAATGATTTCAAGCAATTGCTTCAAATATTTTTTATTTTCTTGCTCATAGAAATAGCTATTAATAAATTATTGCATTGTCTCTATTTAAATGAACCCTACTGTTTTTTAAATTTTTTCCATAGAGAGTGGCTTGGTTGAGCCTAATAGCACTGCTTAGAATAATTGTGTATTACTTTCAACCCAACATTTGGTGTTTTTGAAATTGATTGTATGTCTTACTTAAGATGTAACCAAAGAGTTTTTGAAATTTGGTTTTAATTGTTTATAGAGATAGTTGAAAATAAAATATATAGGCATTTTGTTTGATTCCTTTCAAATAGACACTCTTTCGAACTACTATTATTTGTGTGTACTTAAGATGTATCTAAAGGAAATTAGATGCATATGACTATTTGTCATAAAGAGTAGATAAGCAGAGATACTTAGACTATTTGTCAGCTATTTCTTTTCAAAATTTTGAATATTGTGTTTATGAGTTGCTTCTTATAAGAGATAGCGGCATAGTGCCCCATGTGTTTATGTGGCATATTATTTGCTGGTAGCAATTGCATGGTCTTGCAAATGCTGTCATGAGATTATTTACACATTTAAATATTCATTTTATCAATAAATTTTTTTATATGATTTATATTGGTGGTAGACTATAAATTGATTTGCAATTGAGCATTATGTGAATTCATATTATGCCCAAATTTGTGTATGAGCTATTGGAATGATGGCAATAATTTTTTCATCGACATAGAGAAACCAAGGTGTGATCTTTATGTGTTATGTGAAACACCCTACATTTATAATCAAAGAATATATTTTGTGCGCTTTGTATGATTATTTGTAATTGTTATTTAACCAACTATCCCGGGCATCACACGGGTTAGCGACTAGTTTAGATTAAAATGAAAGTCACCTCATTCTTCTCAGCAACAAAACTTGGGCAACATGAATTCTTTTTTCCTTTTCCTTTTTTGGGTTACAGAAAAACGCTTAACCTGCCACTATTGCTTAAAACTAAATTACTTTATACTTTATTTTTGACATAAGTGATGTGCGACTATATATACTTCATTCATTTTTAAATCAAGATGATGCATTTTATTGTGAATATTTTATTTTTGGTGTACGCTTTTTGTAGATAATATAATTTTAGTGGATAAAATTAAAAGTTGGTGAGGTGCTCTAGAATCTGAAGATTTTTAATTAAGTAGAATTAAAATAGAATACATGAAATGTAAGTTTAGTAAAAGTAGAGAAAGAGATGAAGGAGAGATAAGACTAGATGGTCAAGAGATACTAAAGGGTGAGTTTTCAATATTGTGGATCAATAATTCATAAAAAATGAGAGATTAAAAATGATGTAAATCATAGGATAAGAGCACAGTGCATGAAGTGAAGAAGCACATCAAGAGTTTTGTGTGAACGTAAAATACAAATTAAGTTAAAAAAAAATTATAAGATTGTTATATGACAAATTATGCTTTATTCTACCAAATGTTGGACTATTAATAAGTAACATACTCATAAAATAATTGTAGTTAAAACAAAAATATTAAGATGGATAAATAAAAATACATGAAGAGACAAAATTTGAAATAAAGAAATCTGATTAAAAATAAGGGTAGCTATTGATGATAGGATGAGGAAAAATTTCTTAAGATGATCTGGTCATATTTAAGGAGATAGCTAATGCACCACTAAAAAATATTTTAAACATTAGAATTAATTAAAAGTTTCAAATTAAACTCTATAATTTCATAAGTTTTATTAATTTATTTTTTTTGAAAGCATAATTTCATAAGTTATAAATAAGAGAGTTTATAATAAGGTGATCTATTTTATAATGCCTATCATTCTATATATATATATATATATGTATATATATATATATGTATATATATATATGTATATATATACATATATATATGTATATATATATATATATATGTATATATATATATATATTTATAAAAGAAAAAAGAAAGAAATAAGGGGTTAAAAAAATTCTATGGTAAAATAGTAGTATGAGTTTAGAGTGATTGTAACTAAAATTTGAAAAAATTACATTTCACTCTTTTATGTCGCGAAAAAAAGGAAAATACATTTTAAACACTATAATTAATGGAGAGTTTCAAATTAATCCAACAATTTAATAATTTACAAATAAGATAAATTTATCAATATGGTTATCAAAACACCATATATTAATTTATCTTGTAGGCCTTTTGTTAGTTATAAAAAAAAAAAATGTAAATTGTAAATTACACCCCTAAAGTTTGGATTTTTGATGTATTTGGATTTTACAACCTGAAATCTCAAAATTTAAATTTTACCCTCTGAAGTTTGGGAGTGTCTGGATTTTACATCTTGACGCTTTAGAATTTAGATTTTACCCCTTAAAGTTTAGTAGTGTTTGGATTTCAAATTCCCAAATTCTGAAATTTTATGGTGTAAAATCCAAACATCCCCAAATTTTGGAGAGTAAAATCCAAACACTCCTAAAATTTATAGGATAAAATTTAAATTCTGAAACGTCAAAGTGTAAAATTCAAATAACCCCAAATTTTAGGAAGTAAAATCTAAATTATGAAATTTTAGGGTGTAAAATCTAACACTCACAAATGTTAAGGGTGTAATTTGCAATTTACCAAAAAAAAGCTAAAAATTCTATAGTAAAATGTTTGTATAAGTTTAGAGTAAATGTAAAATTTTATGTCATTTAAATAGATTAGTTAAGGAAAAAAACACAGAAACTAAAAAGATCACGCATTTTGCATGCTAAATGATAACTTTAATAATAAAGAAAAACGTTCATGAATCAATATTTGATTCTTTTCTGTCTCTTCAAAATGGATGGGTCTTCAAATCAACTTGATTTCATGAAAATGTTAGATAATACATTTTTTTTATTAATAGATAAATTATAATGTAAGAACAATTCAATAAAAAATTTGATAAGACCAAAAGAGATATACCAATTCCTTAAAAAAGAAAAAAGATAAATTAATTTAATAAATAATGTGATTTTTTTTTTTATAGAGTTTCAAATTATTGCGTTCACTTCTGTAATTTTTGCTCTCTCTCTCTCTCTCTCTCTCTCTCTCTCTCTCTCTCTCTCTCTCTCTCTCTCTCTCTCTCTCTCTCTCTCTCTCTCTCTCTCTCTCTCTCTCTCTCTCTCTCTCTCTCTCTCTATATATATATATATATATATTACTGAAACCTTTAACTTTTTATTGACATCTTCAGAACTTGCCATATCATTATCATGTTTTTTAAACAAAATTATTTAACTTTTTTTAATTAACAATATCAACTTCAACCCGAGTTGGACTAATCTTTGATATCAACAACCAAAGTCCAAACTTAACAAGGAGTGAAACTCTCTCTTTCTCTCTCTAACAAGTCCAACTTAAACTCAAACTCAAACACTGATAATTTATCTCCAAATTTGTGAGGTTAATCTTGAACATTATAAAAGTAATGCAAACCCCAATATATTTTTTTTAAAACCAAGTAGAGATATAAGCTCTTCTTCTATTATTTTCTTCTCCTCTACTTTGTTAAATATATATATATATATATTATGGTTTTTCATGTATTTTTTAAAAAGTGATTTAAAATATCAAAAATATCTTATTTTGTAAGTTTTGTTTTTCATTAGAATACAAAAATATTATAATGACACAACAACAAATTTCTAAACAGTATAAACCTTTTTTTAATACTATGTATTTTAACACACACACACACAGATGAGAAAATGTCTTAAAAAAACTGACAGTGGTGTATATTCAAAGGGCAAAACTTATGTACAATACCTTAGGTGCAATACCTTAAGTTTCCTTTTTAAAACTCTATCGTGTGTCTCATTAACATTTTCATTAAATGGCGTTAGAGATCAACTATCTCTAGTTAGAAAATTCATCTAAAGCACAAACCAATTTGCACAGTTGCCAACATAAACCCATGGAATTATTGAAACCCAAACATAGACAGTAGACCCATTAAATTATTGAAAGAAAATTTAGAATAGAAAAGATAGATCAGAGAGAGAGATTACAGGATCTAAGAGGGTTAGAGAGAGAGAGAGAGAGAATGAAGTGGAGATACATCAAGATGAGAGAATGAAAGAGTAGCTGATCCGCCATGGTTAGCTCCCTCAAGCTTCTTTCTTAGCCCAGACCCAAAATAGAACAAATTGGTGAATAATAAAAAGGAGGAGAAAAAAACATGAATATAGTAAAGATTAAACTAAGATCCATAATGCAATATTGAAAAAAGTTGAAAACTTTGATGAGTAAAGAGTACAAATTGAAAGATTCGCGGTGGATTTCTTCATAGGGTATGGGACAGGGAAGGTTAAAGAAATCTACTTGCTCTTCCTTTTTGGGCTTTGGATCCTCCTTATGCATGGTAGTACCTGAAGGTAACGCCCTCGCCATTGTTGTTTCTTCTCTACCACAGCCACTTGCCGTCGCAACCCCAAAGTTTCTCTTTCATTTTCTCTCATCTCGATTTGTCTCTGCTTCTTTATCTCTAAAACCCCCTTGAGTTCTTTGATTTTTCTCTCTTTAATCTACCCATATCTTTCTTTGATCCAACTCATAAAATAAAATATAAACAAAATCAAAATGAATCAACCTCAAAAGCCAAGAATTTCACACAAAATTGAACCTTGGGCTTAAGCTTGGACATGTCACCAAAGATAGTAAGGAAACGAAGAGGGAGTGCTACAAGGGTGAGAGGGAGGAGGTTCGCTAATGGTGGGACCCAGGTGGGGCTTAGCTAGTGGTGGGCCATTGGAGGACGAGAGCCAAGGCTGCCAAAATGAGAGGGAGGTCACTAGAACTCTCTGACTCTAGTGCTACCATTGCTTGATTGTGATGATTTGGTTTGGAGAGAGAAGAGCTTGAGAAGCTGTCCATGGTGGGCTTGGATGAAAGAGCTTTAACATTCTGCGTTTCTTTGATTTTAGGGGAATAGAGTTTTTTTTTTTTTTTTGGGTGATTAACGTTGTTTAGCTGTGATTATTAAATAGCCACGTGTCATAATTTTAAGAATGGAACTTAAGGTACTGCACCTGAGTTATTGTACCTAAGTTTTACTCATATTCAAAAGGGCTTAACTCTTTGATACACAGTATAAACTTAGTGATACATAAAAGTTGACATTTTTTTTTTAGAGAACATAAAAGTTAATATTATTATGTTTCTTTAATGATTTTATTATTAGGGAAATTTTTAATAATAGTCCAAATTTGGTAAGGATAAAGGATAAAATGTAATACCATCCAATAAGAGACTGACACGTCAATCTTTTACTTAAAATTCAATACATCTTATTATATCTAATAACATCACATCAGCCTTTTATTTGAAACCTAAAATATGATATTTATTGAGATGTATCCTATGTGATCTATTTATGTTTTAGAAATATGATGATGTGACATGTCCTTATTGGAGGATGTAAATCAAAGTGTTTGTACCAAGTTCTTGTAGAATTTAATCTTTTTTAATAATTCTTGCATTTATATGTTTTATGGGTCGAATTTGATAAGGATAATGTGTAAAACTCATATTTTACACCATTTAATAAAAAATTGTCACATTAGTTTTTACTTAAAACTCAATGTATCTTGTCATATCTAATAATATTTTAGTAAACTCTCAATTCAGTTGAATTTTCAGATAGGTATTAAAATTGATTGGATATGTTTGTACTTTTTTTTTAATATATGATATGATGATGTGAGATGTTAGGATTGAATTGAAAAATGTAAAACTCGAATTTTACACCATATCCTTATAGAATCTAATCTTTTAGTAAATATACCAAAAAAAAAAAGAAAAATCTAAAATGTGCATAATACTATATAAATGTGTTTTTGTTAATCTCCCGGGTAAAAACAAAAAACAAAAAAAATATGTTATTATCTAAATAAATGCAGCCGGGGTCCAACCTTTTCATAGGCCATCCCGCACCAGAACACCCAGCCCAGTGGTAGTTTCGTCAATCCTTGTCCCTAACTGAAAGACGTAATATTTACACACACACACGAAGCTCTCTCTCTATCTGATACAAAAACCAAAACCCCCTTCTCTCTCTCTCTCTCTTCGATCTATATATTGTTCCTGGATTTCGATCTCTGATTTTCGTGATTCAAATCCAAGCGACTGAATTTTCTCTGTCCTGCGAAAATGGTGAGCTTTATTTTTTTTTGTTTACTATTCGATTCTCATTTCTCTCTAAAAACGCTTAGATCTGCCACAATTTCGCTTCGATTCGATGCTAATCTCTATTCAATTCAGTTAATTACATGGAATTCAAACACTTTTTGATTAATTAATCTTAATGCGAGCTTGTAATTACTTTAATCGGTTTCATTTTCCACGAGATCTGGTGCTTGCTCACTCACTGACTAGTTTTCTTGTTTGCTTTTGTTCTTCGCTCTCTCACAGCCTCTCAGGCTCGAAATCAAGGTACTGTGAAATCAGATCTCAGATTTTTTTTTTTTTTTTGAATTTTGGTTTGTTCTCTGTTTGGCTGCCGAGAAATTGTCTGAAAGATTTCTTAGCATCCAAACAGTGTGCGGATGTGGTAATGTTTAAGTGCTTGTTGAATGACGGTGTTGTTTTCATCTTTGGATCAGAGAAAGCTTGCTCAAAGATCAGAGAGAGTGAAGTCCGTGGATCTGCATCCAACAGAGCCATGGTAAATCATGAGCTTGTTACTTCAATTCTTGTTATTCATATGGTTTTGATTTGAAAATATTGAGCAATGGTATACATGTGATTGCCATTGTGAAATAGTTTTCGAAAGTGCTTTTAGTTACGACTATATGCAATGCAAAAATTGCTAGGATTGTTATGTGCTGAACTCTGATGCACTTTCAATTTTATTGCAGGCTTCTAGCGAGTTTGTATTCGGGAACTGTTTGTATCTGGAACTATCAATCTCAGGTATGGGATTGTATTTACTGCTGTTATGAATGTTGGTTTTGTGTTGTTAATTGTAATAAGACAGTGAGATCTGTATTGAATTGTAAATGAGTTGCACTGTTTTTACTTTGTATGGCCTCTCTCTTGCTTCGTTTGTTGAAGTACTATATGATCTTAGTAGTCACGTATGATGTTTTCCCTTAACACACACGAATGGGCACCCACAAACACGGGGCCATACAAGGATTGTTCACCGCAAAATATAGTAATTAGGAAGAAGTATGATCTGTTCAGTTGACAAAATACTAAACCTATAAAAAAAAAAAAAAAAAAAAAATTCTAAATCCTTTGTAACCAGACCCACCACATAGAAAGAAATCACGTGGGAAAGAACCTTTTCCAAAATCTTGAAGCAGCACAACCCCCAAAAAAATCTCATTTGTTTCCTGATTTCAAATAGATTGAAACAGCGTGAAACTATTTAAATGAGTCATGTTTATTCTTGGTTGAATTCCATGAAATAAGAACTTCTTTCATTGTGCCACGTATAAATTGCTTACCTATGGAAAATGTTGCTTTGACAGTGAAGGACAAAATGACAAGATTTCAATTAGTGATTTCCTAGGAATGTCACAGCACGTGATTTCTGTAGTGTGTATATTTTCTTTCTTAAGTTTATGAAAATTATGTTATGTAGTTCCAAAATAAGATCTTCTGGTAGTGTTCTTCTGGTATCAATTTTGTTCTCTTTTACTTCCGCACAATGCCTCCCAGGCTTCTCTTATAGTCTTGGTGATGATGAAAGCCCCAATGCTTGTGCTTAAACAGTGCCATTTAGTGTTGTAGTTCAGCTTTGGTCCTCTTTCAGATTTGTGCCAAATGGGTGTACAGACACACACACACACACATCTGTGTGTTTGTGTGTCTTGAATATTTTTCTTCAACACATTTTTTCTGTCTTTAATAGAATAGTACTATGAAATAAGGCTATTCATTGAGGTCATAGAGGCATATACCAAAAGATATATAATATGTTTTATCTACTTGATGATTTTGAACATTAGGAGTTAAACAAAGTAACAAAAACAAATACAACATGTGTGGCTCTGTACTTCCTAATAAAAAAGTTTTGTGTATCTAAATATAATGGAATTATATGAAATGAAAGTACTTGGTTTTTCCCTTCTTTATGGAAGTTCTTAAGCCTATTTCAAGCCTTTGGATTTTGAGATTTTTATTATTATTATTACTCTCTCTCTCTCTCTCTCTCTCTCTCTCTCTATATATATATATATATATATATTTTGGTGTGTGTGTTCTTTGGAGGTCTTTATAAGTATTTACATCTAACTTAAATGTCCCTGTCAATATACCAGACTATGGCGAAGTCTTTTGAGGTGACAGAGTTACCAGGTATTTGATATACAGTTTTACTTTCTCTTTGCATATTCTCCTACTTGATGACATTGCACAAAACATCTTTTCTCCTGCATCATTCTTGCTATTAACATGGCTAGGGTGCTAAAGCTATGTCATTATCTGCAGTTAGGTCAGCCAAGTTTATAGCACGCAAGCAATGGGTTGTAGCTGGAGCTGATGACATGTTCATTCGTGTATACAATTACAACACAATGGATAAGGTAAAAGTATTTGAAGCACACACGGACTACATTAGGTGTGTGGCTGTACATCCTACCCTTCCATATGTGCTATCATCATCTGATGATATGCTCATAAAGCTTTGGGATTGGGAGAAAGGTTGGGTGTGTACTCAGATTTTTGAGGGGCATTCCCATTATGTGATGCAAGTGACGTTTAATCCAAAAGATACCAACACATTTGCCAGTGCATCGCTTGACCGCACCATAAAGGTATGATGGGATTTGTCAATGAAACTCGTTTCTTTTAATTTCCCTCATTTTCTATAATTATGCTTATTATGCACTGGTTTTGCATTCTTTCTAGATTTGGAATCTTGGCTCCCCCGATCCAAATTTTACATTGGATGCCCATCAGAAAGGTGTTAACTGTGTCGATTACTTTACTGGTGGTGATAAGCCATACCTAATTACTGGTTCTGATGATCACACTGCTAAGGTCTTCCTCCTGCCCCCTTTTTTTTTCCGCCCCTAGAGATTTCTGATTGAATGTATGTATGATGATCTGGAGCCTTTATGGATAAATCCTATGAATACAGGTGTGGGACTATCAGACCAAAAGCTGCGTCCAGACTCTGGAAGGCCACACACACAATGTCTCTGCAGTATGTTTTCATCCAGAACTTCCAATAATAATTACTGGTTCTGAAGATGGGACTGTTCGTATATGGCATTCTACCACTTATAGGTATTTTTTTCCCCCATAAAAGTATGTCTAAAGTTTTATATGCCTCTGAGGTTGGCTTGGCCTGAGAGCCTATTTTGTTGACTCTTTTTCCTTCAGAAACTTTTTTTCTTGGGTGGTAAATCAATAGGTTTTTTTTTGCATAATGGCTCCCTTCCTCGTAACGATGAATCGTTTTGAATTGAAATTTGAAACTAGAGTTGATAAAGGTGTTCTTAGATAAGGTATAGGAAACAACTGTTCAAGTATATTATTTTAGCATTTCATTTCTTTCGTTGCCTATATTTTCCTTACATATCCTTAGCAAGTAGTATTCTTTCACAAAGAAGCCACAAGGTGCTGGGGCTTTTCGGATTGTTCATCCATTCTTGAGTTCCTTGTTTCTCTTAGACCGGTCATTTGATTTATTTTTATTATTTTTTATTCCTTTGAGTTCATAATCGTGAACTCAAAGCTCATCCTATAAAAAAAACAAAGAAGTCACAAGGAATTGTGAATTGTTTAAGGCAGTATACAGCTTCCACACAACTTGATATCTTGTTCATGTAAACATAAAATCTATCATTTTAGTCCTGGTAATATAGGGTAATTACGATGAACATCGTTTTAATTTTTAAAGTGACAGAGGTTGAATTGTACTATAAGAGATTCAAGTAATAGTCCAGTGGTAGTAACATCCCTTGTGGTGCCTCATGATGGACACACTGTTGAAACTTATGAAGTAGAACCTGATTTGTGTTTTTTATCTTCTTCTTGCTCCCTTACTATTTATTTTTAGTTTTTGCTTATTTATAAAATGTGTTGCATAATTTTTAGTGTTGCTAACCCTTAACTTCCCGAATTTGAAATCATTTCATTTATTTGCAGGCTTGAGAACACATTGAATTATGGTCTTGAAAGAGTGTGGGCTATTGGATACATGAAAGGTTCACGCCGGTAAGTTTCTTGTTTAGTTTTTGTTTGTTTGTTTTTTTTCGTTTTAGGAATATCATTGTTGTTTATCTTGAAAGTTTGAATATTTTGGGGGATTTATATCCACTCTTAATTATTAGAAATATGTTTGAGGTACTTTAAATTTGTGACTTTTGCTTAGAGGATTTTTTTTATTTTCCTGGCACTTCTCTTCTTGAGTTTCTTTCTTAAATCAAAATTCTTTGTATGAGGTTAAATGTATGGATAACTTTTCCCATAAAGTTGTTCTATATTTTCCAAAATTGTTTCTGTTATGTGTTCATTTTGTTGTGATTTTTCTTTGAAAAATACTAAACTATAGTGTCTCTGTCTAGGGTTGTGATTGGTTATGATGAAGGAACCATCATGGTGAAACTTGGTAGAGAAGAACCTGTAGCTAGTATGGACAACAGTGGAAAAATCATTTGGGCTAAGCATAATGAAATTCAAACCGTGAACATTAAGAGTGTGGTTGCAGATTTGGAGGTTTGAACTCAGACCCTAAGTTTGCTACATGACATGAACTTTATGTATGAAATGTTGCCCCCCCCCGCTTTTTCCTCTTTTGGTGATGTCATAACTTCTCTGTTTACTTTGCTTGTTAGGTTGCTGATGGAGAAAGATTGCCTTTGGCAGTTAAGGAGTTGGGAACATGTGATCTTTACCCACAGGTGATGTGGTGTCCTTCTGGTCTAATTTAATTTTAAAGTGCTTTCTTTGTTACTTGTGTATTTTTCATTTCTTCTGCTTCCCACCATCTAATCCTTAAATGTTATCAAGAAATATGTCTTCTTGTAAGTTTACATGCACAGTAATTATGGTATTCTATCTGACTGAATATGATTATGACGAGCTATTTTGTGTTTGTATTTTAGTTGTTTCTGCAGAAGTGAGAGTCTAGTTAAGATTTACCAATTGAGTATTATTTCTAATTTTTTAGGAACAAAAAGAATATGTGAAATTCACAAATTTTTTTGTTTACGAGAAATTGTTCAGTATAAGCCGGGTTAAATTTATGGTAGATTATTTGCTTGTCTGCACTTTTAGGTCTCATACCTTTTTTTTTTTTTTTTTGGTTCTTGCGCTGCTTTAATTCATAGTTGTTTCTTCTGTAGTCTATAGGTTTTGATAAACCATATTTTATTTTGTTTATTTCTCTGCGTATCAGAAATATTTTTCTGTTATGAAGTTCTCCATATAAAATGTAATTATCTATAGCCAGAGTCCCTTTTTTCATAGAATTGAGTGTTAATTATTAAAGTAGTGATTAGTATTGTGGAAGTTTACTGTCTAAGCTGATTTTAGCTGTTCAATTTCTGTGACTTAACAAAAGCACTGCTTGTCTTAAGAATGTGTTTTAGGAGAGGAAAAAAATGGTTTTCTTATTACCAAAATAGATAACATTTACTTTAGTGAAGAAGGAAAACTGTAATCTAATGTTTGTGGAGTCCCAAGGAAATGATGTGAAAAATTTGGTTCTATGACCTACTAATGGTTCATGGGTAGGCTCCACTTGCAAATGAAAGTATGCCTGCTAGATATGTTGATTAATCTCTTACAAAATGTTTTCATGTGTCTATTTGCATGTGTTATTGACTTTGTTGGGCACTATTTTTGTTTCCAGAGCTTAAAGCACAATCCCAATGGGAGGTTTGTTGTTGTTTGTGGAGATGGTGAATACATTATATATACAGCTTTGGCATGGAGGAATAGATCATTCGGTTCGGCTTTGGAATTTGCTTGGTCAACAGAAGGAGAATATGCTGTTAGAGAAAGCACATCAAAGATAAAGATTTTCAGTAAAACTTTCCAGGTTTGTTATGTGTCAATTGAGATGCTGGAAACAAGTAATTACTTGTCACTTATGTTGGAAAGCTGGTTTTGACTTTCATTTCCTAATTTATTAAAAAAAAAAAAAAAGTATCGTTTCCTCTAAAACAAGTGATGATGCTTGACCATTTTTAATGGTGGATACAAATTATTGAATATCAAAGATGATCTCTTACCTTCATATTTTTGGTTACTGTATATTTTTTTATTAGATCCTGTATATGCCAATGAGCTTTAGCTCAAATTGCACTTCCTCTTCCTTGCATATATCAGGAAAAGAGGAGCGTGCGTCCAACCTTTTCAGCTGAGCGCATATATGGGGGAGCTTTATTGGCAATGTGCTCAAATGATTTTATTTGTTTTTATGATTGGGCTGAATGCAGGATGATTCGGCGAATTGATGTTAATGTGAAAGTAAGTAATATCATAACTACAGTATCTCTATCAGTTTCCCTTTTTTATTTCTTTCCCTCAGCTGTTTTGTCTCGTATGTTACCTATGTTTCACACCTTCATTTAATCGTCTCAGAACCTCCATTGGGCTGACAGTGGAGATCTAGTGGCAATTGCCAGTGATACGTCATTCTACATCCTGAAATACAATGTAAGGATCTTTCTAACCATAATGTTCCATTTAGGAAAAAAAATTTCTGTAGGATACTTGCTACTTTCTTTTTCCAGAAGATGTGCCCGAGTAAAACCTGATTTTCATCTTCAATGTTGCAGCGTGATGTAGTTTCTTCTTATTTGGATAGTGGAAGACCTGTAGATGAACAAGGTGTTGAAGATGCCTTTGAGCTTCTTCATGAAGTGAATGAACGTGTCAGAACTGGTATATGGGTTGGGGATTGTTTCATTTACAACAATTCCTCTTGGAGGCTTAATTACTGTGTTGGTGGTGAGGTACATATGGTCCATCCTTGGTTTGATATATATATATATATATACACACATATATCCAGATATTGTCCATCATTGATGTGGTAGGGCTATCCTGATAAATTACTCTATTTTTTAGGTAACCACAATGTTTCATTTGGATCGGCCCATGTATTTGTTGGGCTATCTTGCTAGTCAAAGTAGGGTTTATCTAATTGACAAAGAATTCAAGTAAGTAATGTTTTGGTTTTGTCCATGGAAGTCAAATAGGCTGCTGGCTTCATTGTCTTAACTTGTTCATTATCTGGTCTTGCAGTGTTATGGGGTACACATTACTTGTTAGCTTGATCGAGTACAAGACTCTTGTGATGCGTGGGGATCTGGAAAGGGCCAGTGAAGTCTTGCCTTCAATTCCTAAAGAGCATCATAATAGGTGTGTCTAACATTTGAACATTTGCAAAATGATTGCAAATGACGATTTCTTTTATTCTTAAAAGAATATGTTTTGTATGTTTACGATGGCTGTTGGGGCACATCTATGTTTCATTTAATAGGCCAAAGGCTAGTATAGTGAAAACTTGTTCAACTGTTCCAAAATGGTTTGTGAGATTTATGTAGCTTTCTATTTATTACTCCTCTCTCTCTCTCTCTCTCTCTCTCTCTCTGCACACACATGCCCTATCTAAACCAAAGGCCTTTTCATAATGTCTTCATGGTTTTGGTTTCACAAATTCAAATTTCTATTCGTTGCTGGAAATGGGAACAATATGTTTGGCAGATCCTTGAAACTTTTGGTACTACACAGATCTGCTATTTGGTTCTGGACAATACTTTTCTGGGTCAATCTTAATAAAGTCTTATATGTATACATTTTGGACTTGAATGTCGTGCATTATAATAAAACTTTTTTTTTAATACTCAAATAATCTTATTGTAAGAGCGCCAAGGGGTGATCTCTTGCTCTCTAGTCAGATTTGTGTGCTCCTAAACTTTATTAGAGAATTTAATAATATCTATTATGTACACATGAAAGTTTGGAAACTAAAATGTGTCTTATATTCAAATGATTGATTTGCTTTTATTGATAGTGTGGCTCGTTTCTTGGAATCACGTGGAATGATAGAGGATGCTCTTGAAGTAGCTACAGACCCTGATTACAGATTTGAGCTAGCCATACAGCTTGGTAGATTAGAGGTTGCAAAGGTAAGTCCAATTTGTTTATGTCATGGGATATGAATCGCCTTGAGAGCATTCTTCTACTTGAGCATTTGTACATTTTCTAATTTCCTTTTGAAGAATGCTGATGTCCTTTTAGATTTAATATATTTGTCCCAAGCAATATTCATAAACCTTTTATTTGCAGGGTATTGCATCAGAAGTGCAGAGTGAGTCTAAATGGAAGCAGTTGGGAGAATTAGCTATGTCCAGTGGAAAGGTGCTGATCTATAAATTAATCTTCTGTTGTCTGATCAAGATAGCACCACATTTCAAAATTTCATCGCAGTTTTTCCCCCACATTCCAGATCTGATGATAGGATATTGAATTGGAAATTTTGAACAGAAGATTCACCCCCCCCCCCCCCCCCCCCCCCTTTTTAAATGACTGAATAGCAACTTGCCTTTAGGATTTGTGTAGACATTTTAAAAAGGTATCTTGTTTTACTATAACTATGGTGAATTCAGATAGTAATCTTGGGTTGAAAAAAAAATCCTTATTCAAACCTGACAACTTTTCATCTGCTCTTACCATCTCTCTTGTTAGATGCTTTCTAGGAAGAACAAAGACTTCATTTTTGCTCAAATACTGGTATCCAATAAGTATCCGCATGCATGTCCCTGCTTTTAAAAAAAAAATTATTTTTAAAGGGGCCGAAATGTCCTGGATACACCTGTGATATGGCCCGGATACGGTCGTAACCCAACAACCCACTCCCCCCCCCCCCCCCCCCCCCCCCCCAATAATGAGAGATTGCCCAAATTTATGAGGATTTTATTTGTATTTTTTATATATTGGTTTCAATGTTGAACAAGTATGTAGTTATCTTTTATTTACTCTTTAGATCTTGGGTTATATTTTAAAATCATTTAATGACCATGGATTCATTTTATTATCCATATATTACTCTTAAATTATTATAAGCTTAACAGTATATGAAAAACAAATAATTAGAACAATATATAAAAATTATAAATACAAATATATTTAATAATGAATTAATACCATATCTCTGTTGTATCGTATCCTAGCTCTTCGAGTATTGCCGTGTCGCTATATAATGTATCGTATTGTACCCCTACCCAAAAACATATTGTGCTTCTTAGGATGCTTTGCACTTAGTTTTTCTGATCTGGATTTTGGATTCTTTCTTCTTGTTGGGTATATTGTTTTCCTGAGCCACACTTTTCTAGAAACTTGTATTATTAAAAGGTTAATTTATTAAAATATTAAACGTACTGACATTCCTCTCTTATTTGAGTATTGCAGTTAGATATGGCCGAGGAATGTTTAAAGCGTGCAATGGACTTGAGTGGGTTGTTACTGCTCTATTCTTCTTTAGGTGATGCTGAGGGGATATCACAACTTGCATCACTTGCTAAAGAGCAGGGGAAGAACAATGTTGCATTCCTTTGCTTATTCATGTTGGGTAAATTGGAAGAGTGCCTTGAGCTTTTGTTGGAAAGGTAATTATTTTTAATTTTTCTATTTTAAACACGAAACGTGACAGCACAAATTGATACAATTTTTTTCAATCAGCAACCGGATACCTGAGGCGGCCTTGATGGCACGATCTTATCTTCCAAGCAAGGTCTCAGAGATAGTTGCAATTTGGAGAAAAGACCTCAATAAGGTAACTGGTTTTCCCCTGTTTGTTGTGCGGAGTTCAGATCTTAAAATAGCTTGACTAGCCAATATCAATTACCATACTTGTAGAATAGATACATGGTGGACTCTGTTGTAATGCCTAAAGCTATGCATAATTATGTATATACATCTATATATGCATACTTGTATGATCGTGTAGATTGTTTAAAAAAGTTTGATGCTATCTGACTATCTGTAGGTTAATCCAAAAGCCGCTGAATCTTTAGCTGATCCCGAGGAATATCCTAATTTGTTTGAAGATTGGCAAGTCGCTCTTTCTGTTGAATCCAAAGTCACAGAGTCAAGGTACTAAAGCATTCTGTTATATTTACCTGCTTTTTGTTGGATAATATTTCCCCTGAGCTTATTATTGCTTCTCTCTTCTCTATGCATGCTAT
Organism: Quercus gilva; assembly: GCA_023621385.1. Classification (NCBI taxonomy): domain Eukaryota; kingdom Viridiplantae; phylum Streptophyta; class Magnoliopsida; order Fagales; family Fagaceae; genus Quercus; species Quercus gilva. Next base: position 30,067,110 of record CM042477.1, read on the forward strand.
CTGAAGAGACAGCATTAACTCATTTCTTTTAATTGCATTGTAGGGGTGTTTATCCTCCTGCAGAAGAATATATAAACCATGCCGACAGATCACATCTTACACTTGTGGAGGCTTTCAGAAACATGCAAGTGGATGATGAGGAACCCCTTGAAAATGGAGATGCAGATCATGAGGTATACTCTGCTTATGGATTTCATATTGCTTAACTTGGAAATTAGTGTCTTTGGTTTTCTCTAACACAAATAAAACCATACTAACTTTTTTTAAATGCGCAACATGTTAATCTTGGCCTACTTTAAGAGAGAGGATTTTTATACAGTAGAAGGCTTTGTTATTTGACTTATTTCATATTCTAGATATATTTGTATCAATTAGAACTTTGGTTCTTCTCTTGAACTTGTGAACTTATGATGAATTCTGTTTGTTGGTTCCCTGAATATTCTATGGAGCTTGTTTTTAGTATACTCTAATAATGTTCTAATTGGTTACTTGGAACAGAATGGAGAAGAACAGAATGCAGAGGAGCTGAATGCAGAGGAACTGAATGCAGAGGAACACAATGGAGAAGAAGAGAGCCAAGAGGAGGCTGTCGTAGTGGATGCAGATTCAACAGATGGTGCAGTACTCGTTAATGGTAACGAGGCTGAACAAGAGTGGGGTACGAATAATGAAGGAACCCCGTCTGCCTAAAAGCAATTGGTTGGGCCAGTGTGAAAATCCAAATTTTGTCTCTGGTGATTAATTGATTCTAAAATGCCATTTCTGACTCCCATTTACACCACTTGCGCTTTTTTTTTTTTTTCTCTTTTTTTTTCTTCACTACTAGATCTACTAGCATTAACCCCTACCACTACAACTACCCCTTATTGAAATTATCTATTATTTTGGTATATATGCGTTACTTTTGTCTGTGCTATTATTGGTAATGCTAGTATGCTTTATGTATGGGAACTATATTATGAGCATTAGTATGTATTATTTAGTATGGAGTTACATGGCAAATGTCCAAGTCAGGTCTCCACTGGTTGTCATAACATTAATGTGTGTAATTCTTTCCATTTGGTCTCTTGTAGAGCACTTTTAACTTTTGTAGCTTGTATGGTAGACCTGTAGGCTAGTTGCTTCTCAATGTCAAATAGGCAAAACTGATTTCCGTGATATTGCCTTGTTGGTATGAAATTGACATCACATTGGCCTATTGGATTTCTGACTATTTCTGCCCGTAACTTTTCCTTTTACAAACTTAGTGCTACTGCTTGGTGATGCTTTCATTTTAGATGTATGGGCATGCAATTAAAGATTAATTTTGTCTCCTTTATTCATTGTTTGTGTTTATGTATGTATGTATGTATGTATGTATATAAATAAATTTTTCTACTCTAATGGTACAATCTAGGAACTCTGCTTTTTTACTTAATTTTTTTTTTATAAAAAAAGTGTGTACCTAGGAACTTGATTTACATTTTTCAACTGTAGTCATATTTAATTTGGTAGATTTATTTTTTGGCTGAAAATTTGGGTAGACTAATGATTGGTTCTTACAACCTTTTTTTTGTTGACAGTGCTTACGCCACATCAGTAGGTTCCAGCTGTATGGATCTATTATATAAAGGTGAGACAAGACAAAATTAAAAAAAAAAAAAAATGGGGGAGGGGGGGAATCTCAGATGTAGGAATAAATTCTAGCTAGTCGTGCATGTGCCTGTACATGAACCAGAAAAAGGGGCAAAAAAAAAAAAAAGGAAGAATAATGTAAACAACAGAATAATGATTTATTTAGAAACATTAATATAGTCTTTGCATGTAACACTGAACCTGACAGCCGTCAATGTAATTCTTGAGATTGACATTAGCTTCAGAGTGAACCTTCATTCTTGAATTGGGATGAAAGTAATTTCTTTTGGAGTGCATTTGGAGACACATTAATGGATTAGTCTTTTCGTGTGATTTACAAGCTTTTGGAAGTATTGCAATATAATTGTCATTGATAAAGAGGAAAAAGTACTGCAATAATTGTGTTTCTTAGTGATATCTTTTCATGGGTTCTACAAACTTTTAGAGACATTGAAATGATGTTGCTGGTTATTACATTATTTTCTTCCTTTGCTAGATTTATCAAATATTATTTCAAAAGGTAGTTTCTCTTCTAATTTTTTTTTTCTTTAAAATACCAGGTTTCCTGGAGAAGGCTATCAAGACATGAATGTAGGAACTTGTTTCTGTTACTGGACGGTGTGGCATGGTAGTGCATTGAATTTTGTCATCGGGCACATAGTATAAAATGTTTCTTAGCTTCAGTTAATCGTTTTTTTACTCTTTTTTAGCATATTCCGAGGTCTTACCCTCAAAATTTTTTGTGCCATTGTGAATGTAGAAAGAACTAAAGTAATGATTATTACTGAGATTTTATTTTTTTTTTCTTTTCATTGTTCAAATTCTAGATGTTTTGGGTTCCCTTGTTTGTTGCGGGAATTCTCTTATTATATACTCATGTTGAACTGAAAACATGTGGTACAGAAAAATAATTTCTTATATTATATGCGAGCTTTTATCGAAGTGGTGGATGTTCCAACTTCCAATGTCTTCTTGTTTCTTGTTGTAGAGGGTTTGCACCTTTTCGCTTTCAATAATTTTACTATCTTGCGTTTTTGGGAGATTGCAGATTGGGCCCAGTTATTTTGTTTGTGTGTAAGCTTGTGCTGATGTACGTATGATGAGTCCATCGTCTGTAGTGAAAGGACTACTAATAATTTTAAACGTGTATCTGAAATTCTATTGTTGTGGGAGGATATTTTAGGGCCATCAAATCATTTATCAGTCACTAAAATTAGAGGTCATAAAAATTCAGACTTAAACAATTAAAGCATAAAAGCCCAAGGGAATTAACTTTCTATAACTGTCAGCTCTTTCGAGGTGAAAAAAAATTGCCGACCATAATTCGGGAATAGGTTAGAGAATTTCAAATGAAAATTTTGATTAGAAAAACAGATAACAAAAACAAGACAAAAAGGTTTTCCTTATATTTTTTACAGCCCAGTGATTTGGTAATTAAATTGTTTTATGTTTTGGGTCCAATGATTGGAAACTCAATGTATCTAAGTACTTTTTGTTTTGAACAAGAACAGGTAGTAGCACCTAGCCAAAGCTGCACACTTCTGTGTTCTCACCATCAAATCAAACCATTTCTAAGTTCTAACCATTAGCAGCAAACATTTCTGCAGAAAATATTCACAAGTACTCTGATTATGTAATGTATTATAAATCCGGTTTAAAACACTATTATTATATTCATGTATGTTCTAATAAGTATTATTGTTTACTCAAAACACTTAAATTGCCTTATATAGTTGGTTAGCATAGATTGGGATGGATCATTTTTCCCAAGAGATGCTATAAAAGCCTATAAATCAAACACAGGACTCAATGCACCTATAAGCTGGCATTTTAACTTTTCTCTTCAGTCCTCTCTGATGTCTGTATCACCGCTTGCATAAGGGACAGATAGGAGGAGTCATTTTTGTTTGGTTTTTTTTTTTTTTTGAATACAACTTAATAAAATCATCATTTCTTAAACAAAGAGGCACGAAATACAAATGTGAAGCGTCATGATATGCACCGCTTGGATTAATTGCCCGATATAAGAATTGTAAAAGGTTGAATTGGCATTGGACACGTTGAAACTGTCGTGAATTGGGTCCGCCCCGCTAGGAGACAATGCCGATGAACCTCTCTTCTTCACGTCATTGATCTCTTTTTCTCCCGACGCTGCCAATGATGTCAAATTCGAACTCGATAGAGAGCGAGAGCCTCCAGCGATCCTTACAAGATCTGCAGTGACAAGTATGTACACAGCCAATAAGATCTGCCGTGGTTGTCTCCTAATAATATCTGTTTAGCTAGTCAATCTCCAATAATAAGAAAGGCCAGAGCAATTATAATACCATATTGTCAATTTAGGCCCAATTGTAGATCTTTTAAGTGGAAAACGTAGTGTTTTTTATACACACTAAAAACACATGCATTTTCCACGTGCTTCCAAATTGCAATCAGATGAATAAAAAGGTCAAAGCAAACTGGACCTCCCCTACTTTAATAGATATTGGTCCTTGAAATAATCACGAGGTGGTTGTAGCATGGCCCATGTGTTAGCCACACCCCTCTCATATTTCCTTTCCTTAACCTAAACATAGAAAAAAAAAATTATCATACATTTTCAAAACCTGCTTTATCTATTTTACTATATTATTTTACAACTCACTCAAAATTCTAATTTCTATTTTTACATACAACTCATTAAAATAATATAAACTATACCAACATATAATATAAATAAATTAATTCTCTCTCCTCTCCCATCTCTTTCTATTTCCTCTTTTCCTCTCTTCCTCTCTCACTCCATTAATATATGTGTTTTTATTTTTACAACTCATGAACAGTAGGATTGTATATATACAACCTTACTATTCACAGATGCTAAAAAAATTTACGTTCTCATACCCAGGTAATGCTCTATTTTAGTGTTTTAGTTGCTAAAATAGCAACTGAAGGATTTTTAGTTTGAGAGATGCTACGTCTACAATAATTTTAAAATATTTTTACAACAAATCACAAGTGGTTAGTTGTTATTGGTTCAAATTTGAAACTAACACTAAGATTACTTTTTTGCCCCAACAATAACAACCAGTAATAACCTGCCACTTAAGATTTGTTGTAAAAATATTGTAAAAATATTATAGACATATCATTTCTCTTTTAGTTTTTACACCTTCGCTCTTATGTTGAAAATTTATAAACTAAAAAACAAAGAAGTAAAGAACTCAAAAAAATCTATTATTTGCCACATGGACTAACTAACAACATGCAGACAATTAACCCCTAAAAGCCCAATTCTTTATTTATGGGCTTTAACACCCCAAAAAACCCAAATCAAGACTCGTACTCAAAATAATCGAAAGATATCCATTTAGGCCCCCCAACCCCCCACACAACCCCCGCCCTTTTTCCACGTGTCACTATTTGAGAGAGTAGCACAGAATTTCTATCCAACCCCGTTTCACGAATCCTTTAAGGAACCAAGCTTTGCACAATTATAAAGCCCTTTTCGCAGAGTGGAATAAGGAGAAAGGAAACCCTCAGACCCTTCCATTTCCAAATCCTTACAATCCCACAAAATTCAAAATAATAATAATAATAATAAATAAATAAATAAAAAGATAAAACAAAAAACAAGAAAAACTCATTTTCATCTCTGAGCCCTTCACTTGTTTCTCTGTCTCCGAGGTTTTTTCTTTGGCTTCATTTTGGTACTAGGTAAGTCCCAAATCTCTGTTCATTCTGTCTCTACGCTAATTACTGTCTTGGAATTTTTTGGGTTTCATCAATGTGTTATTGTTCTGTTTCTTTTTCTTTTTTTGTGTACCTATTAATGCTAGATTGGTTGTGAATCTTATTGATGTGTTTGTTTTTGCCTGTGTTATTGGTGACCCATTTTGTGGTATTTTGGATTTCTTTTGAAAAGTGGGTTTTTTTTTTTAAGCTTTTAGTCTCTGTTTGGTTGCTGGGAAATGAAAGGAAAAATAAATTAAAGAAGGGAAATGGATAGAAAGTTTTAATTTACGTTGTTTGTGGGGTTTGGTTTGGCAAGAAAATGAAAACCCAGCTCAACTAAGAGTTAGGATTTAGGGTTTTGGTAGTTAGGGTTGATGGGTTTAGTTTCATATTCTTTTCTTTTTAGTACATTTTCTAAGTAATTTATGGAGCTCTAGAGATTGTTCTTTAAGAGTTCTCTTACCTTAGTTTTATATGGTTGGGGATGAACTCCAGCTCAAATGGCACTTCCTTCTTCCGTAAGAACGGGTCGAGGTTGAGCTTATGGGTTTAAAACCCACCGGATGTGTGTGATTCACCATTTAAACAAATCTGAACATCCAAGAAGAGATGGAATGCTACTTTGGCTCTTATTAGGCATCATTGTATTATGTTGGCGTAATAATTGTGTGAACTGTTTTTTCCCCTATTGGGTGCTGCTTTTGGTGGATGTGTGGTTAGTGGTGGTTGGGACTTGGGACTTGGGATGCTGAATCCGTAGTTTCTTTAGACACTTTAGGTTTCCTAACATTTCTAGAGTCCCTTTTTGATGTATTGTACTGCTAAGCAAGCAACGGTAACTGTATTTTTTAATCCCTGCTAAGCGTTTGGTTTGTTTTACTAGGTCATTTTTTCTAGCTTCTATGTGTGGTTAGTAGCAGTTGGGATGCTGGATCTTGTTAATTCTCTACTACTATAGTTATATTTGCCAGGTTCTATTTTCTTCTGCCCCCAGCACATTGGCCACCTTCATTGTTGCTGTACTTTGTTAGGGTTGGGATTGACGTTTGAAGTTGAGCATTATTCTTTTACTGTGTCTTGTCGCATTCCTCTTGATCTTGATCTTAACCAGCGTTTGTCTTGCATCTTACTTTTATTATGTATCTATATGTTGTGTAATTTTGTATGAATGTCTATTAATTTAGAGAATCTTGGTGATGAAGTTTTAATTTCTTTGTATATGTTATTTTCTGTTGCCTAATCAAACAGACAGAACAGAAAAATGTTATAAAAACTTAACACCTTAAGTTGACCCCTGAGTGCAGTCAATAGCATGATTAATTTTCTTCTCTTTGTATTTTTAATTTTGAAGTTGAAAAATATGGCTCTAACTGATGGTTTTGAACACATCCAGAGAAGGTTCTATTGTGATGGTGTTTAATTGATCTGTTATTTACATATGTGCATACTTATTTATATATGTCAAGTGACTATGGTCGTGTGTAGAAGACTCATCTTTTTCATTAATCAATATGTAAAAGACTCTTGTCATCATGGTTGTATTAATTTAATCCCAATATCCTACGAAAATGTTTTCAGTAGAGGAGATATCCTATTATGATTGAATTGCTGGATGATGTTTTTGTATGCTGATAAATGTAAAGCATTTTTTGGATTTTCATGTTTAAGCCAAGACAAGAGGTCACTTGTAATGTATATATGTAAAAAAAGATATTGCAGAACTATATAGAATCGAAGTGTAATTGAATTAGACACCACATTGGGTAAAGATTTTACTTAGAGGTGCTAGTAAAATTTTACTTGGTGTGTGTAATTTCCAAGAAAAAATGTGTTAAAAAAATATGCTAGAATAGATTTCATTTAGATGTGACAACCAAAAGAAAACATGTCACATTTTAGAAAAGGCATCCATACATTTTGTTTTGGTGTCCAATGATTAAATTTTCTTGTTTTTGTGGAATTTGTAGATGTTGTCTGGCAGCAGATGCCTGATGGTTTTTACTCTTAATTCTTGTATGATCTGAAACTAAGCCAGGGATATTAGTGGGGATCTGTGATGTTAATATCCTAGTGGCTTGTTCCATGGACATCAAAAGGTGAAACATGGGATGTGCTGGTTTTTGTTTTGGCATTCCAGAATTTTATGCTTGTATATTCTTCTTTTATCTTGTATGGCGACCGTGAAAACTTTGAATCCGAGTCCAAAAGATTAAGGGATCCGTGAAAAGAGAACTTTGTAGAGGCTATTGAATTTTTGTCATGTAGTATTTCCTCATCTCTAAATTCTCCACATGTTTTTTTAGTTGATAATCAATGAAAACACAAAAAAAATGAAAATGGATTTCTTAAGCTCTGTTTGGCAGGCTGCATTTGCGTTTTTGCCTTGTTACAGCTTGTTTTTAGTTTTCAGCAAAATAAGCAGTATTCAAACGCACACTTAAGCATCAGCTAGCCAGGGTGATGTCACAGCTTGTTAATTTGATTTATATGTTTGTGTGTTGCGAAATGCAGATTTTATGTTAATTCTAATTGAGAAGTCTAACATGAGAAGCAAAAGTTGTTCCTTATTTGTCCCCACGGTCCTGACAAGATTCATTATAATCTCATGTTCCTTTTCTTTTATATAGTATAATATTGCAGTTAGGTCCATTGTGTACAAGATGTAGCACAAAAGTAAGTGGTTTCAGATTAGAAATAAATGAAGAATTTACCAACATAATCATTAAAATTCTTGTAATTAGTCAATTCTATATTTAAAATTCTAATTTATGTGGGATAAATTGACATTTAAAAGAGAACAAAAATTGGTAAAACAGGTTCATGTTAAAAGGGCTCAACCTGTCATGACATGAATAATAAATTGAGTCATTTCTGGTTGATTATGGGTTAAACAAGTTAACACAGAATTGACCTATTTATTAATCATGTCAAAGTGGGTCAACTTGCTTGTCATGAACCCGTTTACACTAAACACTATCCTGCAAGAAAACCATGTCGTGTTTGTAGGTTGTGTCTAACATTGTCACCCTTTATGAGATCTGGCTGAAGCTTATAAAATTCTCCCAGGAAATTTCTTATTCTTCATTTGATATAACTCGTGGTACATGTTTGAAATTGCCATGAGGGCTCAAATTGATACCTCAATCATCTTTTGGGAATGGGGTGGTAATTAACTGGAGTTGGACATTAATATCAAATAATTATAAGAGTGAGTGCTCTTTATTTTAGTAATTTTTATGCCAGACAACAAAATGGATGTCCTAAAAGACAATTACTCTATCTAGGTGTTTTTTCATGAAGATGCTTATGTTTTCTTGCCTATTTTCTTTTAGTTTAAAAACAACATGGTGGTTGGATGATGAGTTTATTTTCCTATTTTGTAGTTAATGATGTCTTTGGAAAAATACCATTTGCTGATTTGCAGATACCAGATTACCCGTAGTCGGCCTAACAACAGTTCTTAAGTTTTCCTTTGTTGCCTTGATTCTTCAATGGGGGATGCGGAAAATGCCCTTCCACCTTCAAAGAAGAGGTCTGCAGGAAGGGAACTCACTAAAGATAATGCCGGTCTCGATGATGAGGAGGATGCTCCTGAACAAGAGAGCGGAACTTTCAAGAGGGCCAGTGAGGATGTGCTAGCAACCAGAAGAATTGTCAAAGTTCGTCGAAATCAGACAACATCGGCTCCTTCTTCCAATCCATTTGCTGGGATTAGCTTGGTTCCTCCTAAGGAGTCCAATGTAGCCTCAGCTGAGGTTACAAGTGAAGCACAAGCTGCTGGTGAGAAGACGGTTTCAGATGATGTAGATGGAGAAGATGATGCGGAAAAGGGGAATGAAAAGGGTAAAGATGAGGAGAATAAGCACTTAGAGAGCAAAGATGATAAGGCAGGGGATGAATCTGCAGTAGATAAGGAGAACGCTGTGGAGGAGAACAGCAATATTGGGACTGAGGGAACTGAACCGAAGATAGATAATGAACAAACTGCAAAAGAAGAGAAGACTGAAGATGAAGACAAGAAAGATGATTACAGTGAAAAAGTGAATTCTGGTGCGGAAGGCACTCATTTGAGCTCATTCCAACAGCTTTCAAGCAGCAAAAATGCCTTCACTGGTCTTGCTGGAACTGGAATATCCACTTCTACATTTTCCTTTGGGTCTATTTCAAAGGATGGGTCTGCACTTGGTACTGCTTCTGCATCGCTTTTTGGGGTGAAAGATGACAAGCCTTTTGGCCTTGCTCCCTCTAATAATGGAAGTTCTTCAATTTTTGGTGCTTCAGGGGCTTCCACTGCTTCAAAGAGTGAGGGAAGTGGTTTCCCATCAAAGCAGGAGGTTGTGATGGAGACTGGGGAAGAACAGGAGAGAGTCGTTTTCACTGCTGATTCCGTGATGTTTGAATTTGTTGATGGAGGTTGGAAGGAACGTGGAAAGGGAGAACTAAAGGTGAATGTCTCCACCACTGGCACGGAAAAAGCCAGACTTGTTATGCGAGCCAGAGGGAATTACAGGTTGATTTTGAATGCAAGTCTTTACCCAGATATGAAGCTCACAAATATGGAGAAGAAAGGCATCACATTTGCCTGCGTTAATAGTGCCAGCGAAGGGAAGGATGGTCTTTCTACATTTGCTTTGAAGTTCAAGGATGCTTCCATAGTGGAGGAGTTTCGAGCTGCCGTTACAGCACATAAAAGCAAGACCTCTGAAATTCTGAAGACTCCGGAGAACTCCCCCAAGGCTTCTGATGATTGAAAGTTGCTCTCTTTGATGCACAGAGAATTTCATTTTCTGACGAGAAGTGTGTCCTGGTTGTAGTTGTCCTTTCTCCACACAGAAGAGAAAGTTATTTTAGATTTCGGAAATCCTCAGTCCTTATGCAGCAGAGTTATAGAGTCCTATCCTTTTTGTTGTAGTCTAATTTCAGTCTAGTCTGCGAGAAAATACTTAATTCTGGGAAAGTCTTTGCTTCAGACTGCATAATTTGAGCTTGTAAGACATTAAATGTTGGTCGGAGTTTTATAGTTAATCCCCTAAATTTGGGATATATATTGAACTGCAATGTCATATTTTGGATTATATCTTCTTGATCCCAAAAGACAACCATGGGAAAACCCGAATATAATGTCATTATATCTCCCTTAAGTTTTATAATTCTGACATTATCGCGCCTTTGATGTCATTTATGTCTCTCTTCCCGTAATACTGGACCACTACATAAGGGGAACCCTCTCTAATACCAATGAGCTGCGACAGCCAGGGACTCGTATTTCCTTATCAGGTATCACAAGTCTCTGAGAATCTGAATAATGCTTGTAACATGTCATCGAACCTGGTAATTCCTTTTATTTATTTTCTGTTTCTGCTGTTCATGGTGTTTCATTAGCCTTGCATGGTCGGTGCTTCTATACACGTGCATGTTTGAATCTACAAATGTCTTATCACACGGGAAAATTTGTTCATTTGCTTGGAAAAGATCTCGCTAAGGAGAATCTGTTATGAACGGGATGAAAAAATTACTGAATATAAAAGATAATCAATTTAGGATAACCAATTTCTTGAACTTGAGAGGGAGAATAGACTTTTTGGATTAATTTTGTACTTCATTATCATTAATGCATTCAACATACAGAATTAGCTAAGGATGAGATAACCTTATTAACAAATCCTAAAACATAAGAACTAATCCTATTCTAAAACATAGGAATTAATTTGAGTACAAATAAATAACGAGGGCAAATAACGCTCCCTTTTCTTGAGGTTTAAGAAAATGACACTCACCCCCAAACTTAAAGAGAACGTGTGCCTTGCTTAGGCATGCGTTTCATATTCTCCTGACATGTCCTTTGGACTCATAATGGGATTCTTGAAAAGAAAAAGAAAAAAAAAAAAAAAGGAATCCACTTACTTTGGTCTTGTCATGTTCTTTTCAGGCAAAATCTAGACATTATAAGTTAAAGAAAATGATAAAATTCGCAGTTGATTTTTAAGTCGAAAAGGTGAAAAAACGTTGTTCAATTTTACTGTTCATAGATTACTATTCATAGATTATTGTTCACGGATTACTGTTCATCAAATACTGTTCACTTTTTACTGTTTATGACACTGTTCACTCTGAATTTTTGCCTATTTAAGGGGGGGTTGTCCCTTAAGTTTAGTTCAGAATTCTCTTCTTTAAAACTTCTTTATTTTAGAAGCCTTTTTTTTGGTAAATAGGAATTTCATTAAAACTAGAAAGAAGCCCTAGGATCAAAACAGAACCTGTTGCAATACACACCACGACTATCAGCCTCCAAACAAGGAAATAAGTCCACAGGCGGACTGGAAAACAGAGTAAAATCAGCTTCTAAAATGATTCCTAAATTGGCAAGACAGTTAGCACTCCTGTTACCTTCCCTGAAGACATGCCTTATGGTTGTTTGGGGAATCATAGTAATCAATTGTCTGCAATCCTCCATGATAGAAGACACAACAGTATTTGATTTACCTTGGAAATTAAGGGCATCAACAATGGATTTTGCATCTAGCTCTATGATGACTGCCTGAACATTCAGCTGCTGACACAACAGAAGCCCATCCCGGAGTGCCCATAATTCAGCTGTGAAGCTATTGGTTGAGCCTATTCTTCTTGCAAAACCCCCAATCCAATTCCCATCCTCATCTCTCAAGAGACCGCCACCTCCAGCTTGACCTGAGTTCCCCCTTGACGCTCCATCCACATTTAATTTTCTCCAGCCATTACTTGGCTTTTCCCACTTGACTTGCTTCATGATCTTATGCTTGGACATCAACAGCTTACCAGCACAGTGGGTGTACTCCACTGCTTTATAGATGACCTGCCACACGCTTGAATTTGGAGGTATAATTGCCAAATAACCAATCCTGAAGGCCAGAAGAGAAAAATGTACTATTCGAAAGGTGCACACCCAATTGATGCCAAATTTTTTTAATCACATGGCAGTCTCGAAGAGCATGCAATATGGATTTCGGTCTGTTGAGACAGTGAGGGCAAGCCGTGTCTACTAACATCCCCCTAGCTAGAAGACACTCCTTGACACCTATGCTTTGATGCATGCATTTCCATAGGAACATTTGAATCCTAGGCAATGTGTCTAGCTTCCATATCCATCTACCTTGAAATCCTGAGTCAGGTAAAGGATCAATGGCGAGCAAGTAGGCACTATTGAGCTCGAAAGAGCCTTTCGGAGAAAGCTTCCAAGCCAATCTGTCTTCATTCCTCCTAACAAACGATATGGGAGTGGCTTGAAGCTCCTTTTTGACTTCCTCAGGGAGTTCTATATGGAGCCGATCCCAATTCCAACCTCCCAAGTCGGCAACATCCTTAACTCTAAGGTTGAAGGAATTGACAGTAAGAGGACCCTGGATGATGTTTCTGAGAGTACCCATGTTCGACCAGCTATCATTCCAAAAACTAAGGCTGCTTTCATACCCAGGAATCCATTTGATTCCTTTTTTGAAAATTTCTTCTCCTTTCTTCATGCTCTTCCAAGTGCGAGAGCTAGGGAGGTTGGCTTCATTTCTGGAGTTTAGCCTCTGGTGAGTACAATACTTCAATCTTAGAACTTTAGCCCATTGGGACTCGCCCTCCGTATGAAATCTCCAATTCAACTTAGTAAGAAGTGCTGTGTTCCTTCCCTTGGCAGTTTGTAAGCCCAGGCCCCCTACATCCTTAGGGGTAGTGACCTTTCTCCATCCTACCTAATGCATATTCTGCTTGGTACTTGTGGAATTCCATAGGAAATTTCTATTTACCTGATCAATGCCTTCCAATATCCTCCCTGGCAGTAGGTTATTTTGCATCACATATGCTGGAATAGCCGAAGTAGAAGCTTGGATTAAAACAGATCTACCAGCCATAGATAGTAGGTTTGCCTTCCACCCAGCAAGTTTCTTCTTGACCTTTTCAAGCACAAAATTAAAGTCTTGAATGGAAGCTCCATGGTGTTTCATGGGAAACCCGAGGTACCTACCCAAGTTGGGCGTTGACTGAAGACCGAGAATATCACCTAAGGCATCCCTGTGATCTTTGTCCAAATTGGGCGAGAAAAAGACCCTAGACTTTGCCTCACTGATCTTTTAGAAGCCTTATTTAGAGAGAGTTCCTTACTCCTACTACCATTACTATCTCTACAATCCTTGTAACTAGGACTAGTTCAAGCTTTGTACCTATTAACTTGTTACCTATTCTGTTGAGATCTTGTATACTAACCTACCCTTTAGTTAAGAACATATATCCAAAATCACCTTGCACTTATTCTTAAAAATTTTACAAACCCAAAATTTCAGTAGTCATCCTTTCTTGCCCATCCTTTCCTGCTTCTTTGAAAACCTAGATTAATGTTGAGGACTTTTATTTACAAATTCACAGTAAAACATATACCTCAACTGGTCCCCCACAACCTCTCATCCCATGGCCCAACAATGATTCTATAATGAATACAACAAAAGCTTAATATCCAGGTAAATGTCGACAAAGCCCTCAAAATTTCTTGTATTTTAGCATAACTGAGCCATAGATTTTTGGAATTTATGTGTAAAAAGATTGTAATGTGCTTAAATGGTATAATATTCAAAAAAAATTTGTAAAACTTTAATTTTGTTAGAAATTATTTTTTATTTTTATTTTTTATTTTTTGGGTTTACTTCACTGTTCTAAGACAATTCCGTTGATGGATTTTGTTTGAAAAGGCTCGATTTGTTTGTTACACAATGCTTTGGATATTTGCTCATGCCCTATTATCTTATTTCTTCTGCATTTTTTTCCCGAAGATTTTATATTCGTTGAATGTCCTAAACCAAAACTTTGAAATTAATAGAACTAATAAAATTAGTTTTTTGAGAAGTAGTTCAAGTATTTGGAAAGAGCCCAAACTATTTCCCTTGTGTCTATAATGCTAGGTAATTTGCAATTCAATAAGGGGATGCTACTTGTCAATAATTTAGTTTTAGCCAAAGTGACAATACTTGGCAATAAAGGAATAAATGTAAAAATGAGTTGGACAGTAGAAGCCATTAGCCATTGACACCTCACCTGACTTGCATTAAGAAAAATAATTGATTTGAACTTCTAGAGTTTCTCTTGTACTTTGAATATTTAAAACTAGCTTAATACATCTATATATAGATATCCTGTGTAATGAAAATGTGGTCTAACAAAACAGATTGCAATGAAATAAAATAGCAACACAACAACACTTTGATAAACATATATACATGCACCTATGTAAATTTTGTGGCAAGCATCTTTGGCATCTGACATTTCTAGCTAGGAAAAAAGAATTACACGTGGTGCAGCGAGATAGTGACCAAGGAAGAAAGGGAAGACAAGTTTTGGAAACCGATCTTGTAGGAGTGCAAAAATTGCTAGTGATTGTTAGACACTTTGACAGCTTTGTGTTTGCAAATGAAGTGCAAACTTGTTTTGGAACCCTTTTGTGTGTGTGTGTGTAATGTTGACAACTCTGATTTAAGACAATTTGCTATAGTGATTTTTCTCAAATTTATTGGCTATAGGATATGTTTGTCTAAAGTCACCATATTGACCGAATGTGTTGGTGAGAGGTGCGATTATCTAAGAGGATCATCAAACTTTAACAATATCAATTGGAAAGGTGCTAGAAGAAATTAAAAAATTCGCTAAGCAACATGTTTTATAATATGCTTTTTTCATTTTTTATTTTATGTGAATGCTCTTTTTACTAATTATGGTTAAACTTTGGTCAAGAGAATCTTTTAAAAAGTTGGAATATTCCGTTACTAATATTAACAGAATGGGGGGAGTGTTATTTTTTTCAAATCTCAAGGGAAGAGAGTGTTTTTTCTTTTTAAGATTGGGAGTGAGTGTTATTTTTCCAAACTTCAAAGAATGAGAGTGTAATTTGCCCAAATAACAATACTAATCTATCTAGGAAGCCTTTATTCTATTGCTAAACTAATTTGAATAACATATCTAGTGCTTGGGTCATAACAGAATAACCATGTCTTTGGAGTTCTCGTGAGACCGTTTCATAAAATACCCCCTTCTTCAACAATGCATTTGATGGATATTTGATGGAAGGTATAGTTCTGCAAATGCTAAATGACAGTTTTTGACTTGTTAGGCTGTTATAACAATACCACAATCGACAGTAGATAAGAAAAATAGCAATAACTTTATCATGATTTGAGCCATGAGTATTTAGCTTCAACAGAATCACCCTCTAATGTTGTTTGAGCCCTTCTGCAAGAGAACCAAGATCAAGGTGAAATATCAATGCACTTTATAATCATGTCCAAATGCGAGGAATGAAACTTTAAGATGTAAAAGACAATTCATCTGTTGATTTTGAAGGATGTAAACTTAGGATTTGTGGGTGAGAATGATTTGTCAAGACAAGTAGATGTACATAGTCTCATAGTTATCATGGGTTATAGACATATAAGGAAAATCCATATTTATGTTGAGTGAAAAATGGGGAAAAAGTACCCCAAGATATAAGTTTTAATATATTTTGGCCAATTTTATACTTATATAATAATAAATAAATAAATAAAACATAGATTGAATTTTATCTTCCAATTCTCACAGACATAATAAACATTATAATAACAATTAATTATAAGAAAACGTTATAATACCACTCTATTTATTGAATTCATACGTCCTTATTTCTTTTTTTCTTTTTCTTTTTTTATATATAAATTATAAGACCACTTTTAAATAATTTTTTTTTAAAATCACTCGCAATAAGAACAATTACACATTATTATTCTTGTAATTAATTTGGGATTCTAAATCAATAAGAAAAGCTTCAAAATTATTTTCTAATAAGTTAGACTTAACAAATCTTTGAGTCCAAATATTTTATTCCACTCTTCCTGCTCCACTATATACTCCACAAATAAAAATATGTCACATGTCCATTTAATTTATTAAATGCTAAATTTATGTCTTATATTATTTCAATTACCTAAATATGATGGATTATTTAACACTTAAAATTACCAAAATACCCCAAAACACTCAAAAAATTGTTAGAATACACCGGAACATATAAAATTACCAAATCACCCCAAACTTCTTTCAAATATCCAAAATAACTCTTAACGGGGCACTAGAAAACATCATGAGGCTCACAAAGTAGATCTCAAGGGTCTAATCAAAATAGTGCAACCTGAAGATGGAACTCCCCACTCTTCAAAACTGAGTAAGCCTAATAGTAGACTATTCAGTTCAAGTATGTAAATATGAGCCTTAGGCACATCCAAATATTGGATCCCAGTCAAGATAATTGCTGTTAACGTGTCCGATTATAGTCAAGTCAGGCTATCAGGGTCATGGTTTTCATATTGTCAAGTAACCTTTTTTTTTTTTTAGAAGGCACTATCAAGTAGCTGTTAAGTGTCCATTCAGCATTTGTTTTTTACCTTAAATTTTATTAAGGCAAAAACACCATTTTGGTCTTTACATTTTAGGGTCATAGTCAATTTAGTCCTTACATTTTCGTAGCAATCAATATGGTCCCTATTATTTTCAATTTGCAGTTAATTCGGTCATTGCCGTTAAATTACTAACGAAAAATGCCTACGCGGCAAATAGCGTGCACTGTTGGCACACTTTAAGCTTATGTGGCAACTAAAATAATAATATTACATGCCACATCATCTGAAAAAAATTTAATTTATCAGTTAAAAAAAAAAAAAAAAAAAAAGAAGAAGAAGAAGAAGAAGAAGAAAAAAGAAATTAAGATCTGGGAAGAAAGTGAACCTAGAAAAAATCCAACCCAAATCCACTTCCAGTATATTCTTTAAGCAAATCCAAAAATAAGATCAAACAAATATCAAATGGTTAACCTCACAAAAGATTTGACTTTGTGGTTTCAACTTCACAAACGTTTACAATGGGATTGACATAAGTGGGTTAATACAATGGGTATTTTATCGAGCACTGGGCAGTTGGCACTTGGTTAAGAAGCAAAGGCTTAGAAAGAAGAGATGAGATTTTTCTGTATTGCTCAAGCACACAAATCTCTCAGTTGTTCAAAGAGCCAAGAACAAAAGAAATAAGAGAAAAGTTTTTCGACCTACAAGGGTTCTCTCTATTTTGCTATCACTATACTGTCAACTGTGTGTTTTTCGTTTTGGCTAAGGTGCTGCAAGAAAGAAAACTATCTCAGTGCTCTATTGTTAACCATTTTTTATATTTGTTTGGTTTTATTTTTGGATTTGCTTAAAGAATATGTTGGAAGTGGATTTTGGTTGGATTTTTCTAGGTTCACGTTCTTCCTAGATCTGATTTTTTTTTTTCTTTAAAACTGATAAATTAAATTTTTTCCAGATGATGTGGCCTGTAATATTATTATTTTAGTTGTCACTAAGCTTAAAGTGTGCCAATAGTGCACATTATTTGCCACGTAGACATTTTCCGTTAGTAAGTTAAAAGCAAGGACCAAATTAATTGTAAACTAAAAATAACAGGGACCAAAGTGATTGCTACGAAAATATAGGGACTAAATTGACCGTGACCCTAAAATGTAAGGACCAAAATGGTGTTTTTGCGTTTTATTAATTAATAAAGGCAACAAAACTAGTTTTTTTTTCCTCTTTTTAAATAAATAAATAAATAAATAAGCAAACTTTTATTTTTTATTTCTTTCTTAATTTTAGCTCAAAAAGTTAGTGATTGAATTCAATATGCTTTTTTCAAGTTAGGAACAAATGCAATATTCCAAATGAATGAATTGCACTAACTATATGCGTGTGAGCATGTGTGAGAGAGAGAGAGAGGAAATTATTGGTTATTTCTCTTATTTATTGATTATTAATGTGCCAATGGGCTCATGAATCATTATACATAGGGCTTTTTTTTCTTCTTCTAAATAACCACTTTATTGTTCTTGGTTAGGTCAGTCCATTAACATAGAGAAATCTGGTTGTTTCCCCTCTAAAGGGGTGAGCCCTCAATTTATTAATCAAGTGAGATGTAGTTGGGGTCTAAACATTCTGTCAAATAACACCATCTACCTTGGTGTTCCTCTCTTTCTCTCTAGAAGCAGGAATCAAGATTTCAGATACATTAAAGAAAGGCTGGATTGCAAGCTAAGTGGATGGAAAAGCAAAAACTTGTCTTGGTCTGGGAGAGCAACTCTTATCAAATTGGTGGCCCAAGCCATTCCTGTCTATACTATGTCTGCCATCCAGCTTCCTAAAGGTCTTTGTGAGCAACTTGACGCGTCAACTCGTAGATTTTGGTGGAATCCTAAATCTAGGTCCGGTTCATATTGGACTCCAGTGTCATGGTCTACTCTTTGTTGGCCCCAAAAGGAGGGAGGCTTGGGTTTCAGGAATCTCTGGGACTTCAACCAAGCTCTCCTCTCCAAATTTGGCTGGTGGATTTTAACAAGAAAAGATTGTCTTTGTGTTAAAGTGCTGAGGGCGAAATACAAGATCCGTAATAACTGGCTGACTCATTCCCATCATGGCCATGTTTCTCCATTTTGGAAAAGCTTGTTAGGTATTAAGCACATCATTGCCAAGGCTGCATGTATTGTTTTGGGCAGTGGGGATTCTATTAGAATATGGTCTGATCCTTGGATCCCCGACCTTCCTGGCTACATTCCTTCCCCTAAGGTTGATGCTAATCCAGACTTGGCCTTAGCAGTGTCTCAGCTCTTTTCCTCATATCACAGTAGATGGGATTTCCACAAACTGAACTATTTCTTTGAGGAGACGTTGGTTGATCTCATTCTGAAAATCCCCATCCCAATTAACCAATCTGAGGATAGTTGGTCGTGGATTGTAACAAATTCGGGGTCTTTTTCTGCTAAGTCTGCTTATTGGCTGTGCAGGGCAGCCTCGTCCCCCTCGAACATTGATGCTACTAGGGGTCAAATTTGGAAATCCAAGCTTCATGAGCGCCTTAAGATGCATTTATGGAGAATCGCTACCAACGTGCTACCTTCTAAAGAGGTAATCAGTAAACTTAATGAGAATATTGTTAGTTGTTGTCCGTTGTGCGGTGCGGCTGATGAGTCTTCCCTTCACCTCTTTACGATTTGTGCTATTGCAAAAGCTGTATGGTTTCAAAGTCCGTAGGGGTTGAGAATGGAAGAGATTGGTTTTGAGTCCACTTCAGCCTTTATTGGTTTTCTCATTTCTCCTTCATTAGTGGACAATCTGAATCCTTGTCAAAGAGAAGATTTTTTGCTGTTTGGTGCCATCCTCTGTGATGTAATATGAAAGCTTAGAAATAAATCCCTGTTTGATAGTGCCGAACTTAATTTGGATGGAGTTGTGACAAGGATTTCTAGCCTTTTTGCTGAGCATAAAAAGTCAAGAGCCTCCTCTTATAGTCATCTAACTTCGGCCTCTCCTCAGGTTTGGTTTCCTCCCTCAAGGCAGGACATAAAAATAAATGTAGATGCGGCAGCGGGTCCCCGATTTTCTGCCATCACTGTTGTTGTGAGAGATTGGAGAGGAGAGTTGGTGTTTGCTGGCTCCAAAAAAGTGAACACCACCCTTTCTCTTCAAGCTGAAGCAGAAGCTATCAGATGGGCGATCTCTTTAGCTCCTGCTTTGGATGGTGATTCTGTTCATGTGGAGTCTGACTCTCAAGTTGTTGTCCAGCTTCTTTCAAATTTGACATTACCTCCTCCTTGGAGAATCAAGTCACTTTGTGTTGATTTGAGGACGCTGCTTGCGCTCCATGGTAACGTGTTTGTGTCGTGGGTTCCTAGGCTGTGTAATCATGCTGCCCACACCTTAGCAAAATGGAGTTTATCTTGTAATTTTTTTGGCTCTTTTGGCTGTGGTTTTTGGCCGGACTGTCTCTCTGCAGTTGTTGTGAGATAGTCCTGTAGGGTGTTGTAGTTGGTTTCTTCTTCTTTAATAAAGTGTTCAGTTCATCAAAAAAAAAAAAAAAACCACTTTATTGAAAAATAAACAAATGACTACGAAATGAGAGAGGGCCTGTCATCATCTTTATTTAACGCTTGAGTCACCAAATTAGGAAGATTAGAGGGGAACCGGCCCTATCCAATTGAACAAAGTGCCCATTGGCCAAAAGATGGGCAGAAGAATTACCCTCCCTATACACAAAAGAAAAAGAAAAAAAAAAAATTCGAAGGTGTTAATAAGATCCTTTGTATCTGCAAGAACTGCTGCTATACTCCAGACTGGGCTGTTGGATTGAGTTAATAGGACTTATTGTGGCCAAGGTTCCATTGTAATTTTAACAGGCCTGTAGGGATTGAGTGGTTAATGGATCCCCAGAGGCCTCCTGAACTGAGGTTGGGCCAATCTCCCACGAGGGCCCAATCTAACTCTGAGTTTGTGACAATTTTTTTAATTTTAATTTTAATATTTTTCGTTGAACGAATTAATTAAAAAATTTTATTATAAAAAGTTTGTTGACATTGACAGACTGTATTCCACTAGTTGTCTAGTTCACGTGCAACTTAGAACTGAGTGCTAGTTTTGTTTATTATTATTATCTTTTAGCTTATTTGTTATTTATATATATTTTTAAATATATATATGTATATATATATATAATTATATATATATATATATATTAAAGAAAAATCGTTTTCTAACTTACTTTTTAAGTGAAATAAATCATAGAAAATAAGTTACATCCAACGAAATTATAGTCGTTATTTTATCCACACAAAAAAAAAGAGTTGTAATAATAAAGATAAAAACTCGTCATCATGAGCACCCAAAATGTTATCAAACTCAGATTAATAGTTATTGAAGAAGTTCTGAACCAGGACATGCCATAATTTAGGGAATAGATTCTGTTTTCCACTAATGAATAGGAATAGGCCCCGTGATATCAGTGGTCCCCAATTTTCGCCGTCCCATACTCCGATTGTCTTTTATTTTTTACTATATATTTTTGTCATTTGCTTATTCATAATTGAGTAAGATAATTATAAGTTTATAACCTGAGGGATGGAGAATTCAAACCTTAATTTTCTCTATAAATTAAGGAGCACAATATATAACACTGAACTCGAAGACTCTTGATCCTCTACTGTTTACTCTCATTGTTGACAATATACATTATAGGAACACATCTAGATTCTAGATTAAAATTTGTGACAACCTAATCCTGTAACCCATATATGACTCTTTAGAAAAAAAGCTATTGGGATTTAAAGAACACTACCCATTTGCAATAACATCATAAACCAAACCTTAATTCCTTGAATAGGGTGATTAACTTTTGGTGCATGACTGTGAGCAAGAATCCACACAACTATCCACTTTCTCTTCACCTACAAATAGAAATGAACCCCCAAAATATAATGTAAATAATTTGAAGAAAATAGAGCTATTAGGAAGTGTGTGTGAGAGAGAGAGAGAGAGAGAGAGAGAGAGAATAATACTTGGGAATTCTTTGCTGCTGAAATTGGTGCACAAGGACGAAGCACAACCAAGCTTGCAGAAGTAATCGTTGTCTCTATGGGTAAAGTCTATAGGGAAGCTGGGTTTGATGCAATCTATCAAGCACTTGAAGGGGCAAGAGATAGCTGATTGGTTGGGTGTGATAATACAAAGAATGAAGCAACCCTGGTAGCAACTCTTAAACGAGGCTGTGGACTCCTTCACTAGCACCCCCATCAAAAAACAAAGCAGGAGAAGTGATACATATTTTTTCTCCATTCTTCTTATCCTTTACTAAAGGACCACAAGAAATTGCAAGTTGAATAGAAAAAACCAGTTTGTCCTAGACTCCCACGCTTTATAAAGACTCAGTAACTAGTGTTTAGTGGATGCACAGCTTGATGGTGGAGTGAAAATGAGAAATGAATTATGAAATATTATAATGACAGATAAAAGCACGTACATATATTTGTAGTCTTGTTGTATCAATTATTATTAGTTTTAAACATGTGGCAACGAGATGCTTTTACCATAAGATGTTTTTTATGTAATTTTATTTTAATTCGGATTTATATAGAGGTCATGTATTTGAACCTTTAACCTTTTCATTGAAAATAATAGAAAGTATCAATTGAATACAAAGTGGAAAACTTCCATAGCAACAAAATGTAACTCTGAATAATTACCACCTACGTCATCTTTCATTCTCGAGATATATAAATAATAATAAATAAATAAATATAAAATTAATAGTGTGGGTGAGAAAGCCCGACGTCACAAAATGGGCCTGAGGCCCAGTTCAAATACGACTCAATGTCCGAAGAGATTAAATGTATCAATGGTCGGCCATCCTGCGGAAGCACAGCCCGTTGATTAAAAAAAATCGGTCCGAAGACAACACAATATGGCCGAAGAGATCCTACTTGAGGGAGCAGCCCAGAGCTTGATCGGGTAGCCGAGCTGAAGGTCTCCCTCCCAGGACAGAATTTCGAACACGTCTGACTGCGTAGCTATCACAAAATGTCTAGCCAAAAAAGCTGTCACCGCCACATTTAATGCATTACAGCAACTTTCCTGGCCGCATTTATGTGGAGAAGACACCTGAACAGTGCGTCTTCACCCACCACCACTCACTGCAGGTTAAAGCAGACGGCTGATGTGACTAGTACTCAAGTGGGTGTCTGGATGGAGGACAAGTGTGCGGTGGAGATGGGAAAAGAGGGTCTATATAATGGAAGCAAGTCTCGCAGAGTGAGGGAGGAAAAAATTGTATTTGACTGAGCATTTAAATAAAAACAAACTCTTCGGACTACAGGGGCTCATCTCGTAAAAGAACTTGACTCAATCTGCCTTTGTTATTAGTTTTTGTTCATCTGGACCGTTGCTAAATCCACCATTAGCCCATTTGTTTGGCCCATTCTCTACAAATTTATTGTGGGAAATTTGGAGGGCTCATCATATAAAAGTCTTGGTGCCTAGCCCAACAAATTTTGACCCTACAATTGGCGCCGTCTGTGGGAAACAGCTGGAGCAAAGGTGGAAGTAACACCTCGGAAGATGGCCGAACCAAGGCAACGACCAGCTGAATCCAGGTCGTCTAAGAACACCGATCCCTTTCTTTGTCTGGAGCGAAGGCAGAATCGTGAGGAAAGTGTGCACACCGCACGTAACGACCAAAACCAGTCGCATGGGGAGAGCCACATGTCTCATGCAGAGAAGAACGAAGGCATGCAAAGAGAAATAGACAGGCTCAAAAGGGAGTTGCGCCATGCAAAGAGGAAGCGTAGCCCCTCGTATTCTGATGAAGACCTTGAGGACGAAGGAGATGCTGGCTACAAACAGAAGCATCGGACACCGGCCAACGAATCCTTTACCTATGAAGAACTGCGTCATGATGGGAGGGGCTTTCAGGATCCCTTATTGAGGGGCGCAGGGAACGATGCCATGAGCAAAGCTCTAGATCAGATCTCCCGGTCTCCCTTTACACGAAATATCGAGGGTGCCAGACTTCCCAGACGTTTCCACCAACCCACATTCACCATCTACAATGGCAGAACCGACCCAGTGGAACACGTGAGTCATTTCAACCAGCGAATGGCAGTTCACTCCAGGGACGAGGCCCTGATGTGCAAAGTTTTTCCGTCCAGTTTGGGACCAATAGCCATGAGATGGTTCGACAGTCTGAAGGCAAACACTATTAGCTCTTTCCAAGGGCTAACCCAGGCCTTTGGGTCTCGTTTCGTCACTTGCCGTAGGGTGCCCCAGTCCGTGGCCTCGCTGTTGTCTGTCAGCATGAAAGGGAACGAGACACTGAAGTCATACTCAGATAGATTCTGGGAAACATACAATGAGGTAGAGGAAGACTGTGAATCGATGGCTGTTAGCTCTTTTAAACTAGGCCTCCCCACTGAACATCCCTTGAGAACGTCTTTGACGCGCAAGCCTGCCACCAGCATACGCCAATTGATGGACAGGATTGACAAGTACAAAAGAGTTGAGGAGGATCAGCAGCAGAGTAAGGGAAAGGAGAAGGTTATCCCTCAGGAGGGGAGGGATTTCAGGTCGGACAGACAGAATCACAATAGGCCGAGGAAGGACTGGGCCGGGCAAAGCACAGCGAACTTTCAGACGGTCAACGCAGTTTTTCGGGAACCAGTGCACCAAGTCCTGGATAAGATAAAAAACGAACCATTCTTCAAAAGGCCGAACAAGATGGTGGGAAACCCTGAAAGGCGCAACCACAACTTTTACTGTCATTATCACCTGGACCACGGCCACACCACTGAGGACTGCAGGAGCCTGTGGGATCATTTGGACCAGCTGGTTGGAGAGGGCAGGTTGAAGCACCTCCTACACCCCTCATATGGCCAAGGAAATCAAACCAGCACGGGGCCCAGAAGGGGTGATTTCGTAAAACCTCCTTTGGGAACGATCAATGTCATTTTTGCCGCACCAGGAAGGACAGGGTCTTGCCCATCTAGGATATTGTCAGTCGCTCGGATACCCTCGAATAAGGTTAACAGAGAGCCGAAGAGGTCTAGGACAGACGTCCCGGTCTTGGGTTTTTCGGAGGAAGACAAAATAGGAACAATACAGCCGCATGATGATGCACTGGTAGTCACCCTGAGAATAGGAGGATACGACGTCAAAAGGGTGATGGTGGATGAGGGGAGCGCTGCAGAAATAATGTATCCAGATCTATATAGGGGGCTGAACCTGTCCCCCGAAGACTTGACTCCATACAGTTCACCTTTAGTCAGTTTCGATGGAAACGTAATCGTGCCGAAGGGGCAGATTAGACTGCCCGTGCAAACCGGTGCTGAGATTGTGGAGGTAGATTTCATAGTGGTGGATGCCTACTCACCCTACACCGCCATTGTAGGCAGACCTTGGCTTCATACCCTTGGGGCTGTGTCTTCCACCCTACACCAGAAGGTTAAGTACCCCTCTGAGGGGATAGTTGAAGAAATTCGAGGGGATCAGGCTATGTCCAGGCAATGTCTAGTGGCAGCCATCCAGCACGAACGGCATGCCGAGCCCTCAAATGGTGACAAGGGAAGTTTATAGCAATTAAGGTCTTCGGCGACGGAAATCGGAACATCGGCCGGAGAAGCAGAGTGCGAAAGCTTGACAAGAATAGTTGTTGATAATAATCCAGAGAAGTTCTTTCAGGTCGGATCTATGCTGCCTCCTCAGGAGAAGGGGGAGTTGATAGAGTTCCTCAGGGGGAACATTGATGTATTTGCATGGGATCCTGCGGAGGCCCCGGGGGTAAACCCAGATTTCATTTGCCACCATCTAAACGTAGATCCCACCATCATCCCCAAGAAACAACCGCTCCGGCGGCCATCGAAGGAACACGCAGATGCAATCAGGGAAGAGGTAACGAAGCTCAAGCAGGCAGGGGCTATCAAGGAAATTTTTTACCCCGAATGGCTGGCCAACACAGTGGTGGTAAAAAAGAAAAGTGGGAAATGGCGGGTGTGCGTGGACTTCACTGATCTCAATAGAGCTTGTCCCAAGGATCCTTTTCCCATGCCGAAGATAGATCAACTAGTTGACGCTACCGTTGGGCACCCTCGGATGAGTTTCTTGGACGCCTTTCAAGGCTATCATCAGATACCTCTGGCACTAGCCGACCAGAGCAAAACGGCTTTCGTAACCCCCATAGGAAATTACCACTACAAGGTAATGCCGTTTGGCTTGAAGAATGCTGGAGCTACCTATCAGAGAATGATGACCAGGATGTTTGAACCACAGCTGGGCAAAAGCGTGGAGGTTTATATCGACGACATGGTGGTTAAAAGTAAGGTTATCACGGAACATATTGGGGACCTTCGGGACATCTTCGAGATTCTGAGGCGACACAGACTACGCTTGAATGCCTCCAAATGTTCGTTTGGCGTGGGGTCGGGCAAGTTCCTGGGGTATATGGTCACCCATAGGGGAATCGAAGTTAACCCCGACCAGATAAAGGCCATCAACGACTTGCAAGCCCCTCGGAACCCCAAGGAGATCCAGAAGCTGACTGGGATGACCGCTGCCCTTAACAGATTCATTTCCAGATCAGCCGATAGGTGTAGGCCTTTTTTCTCGTTAATCAATAAGTGGAAGGATTTCAAGTGGACGGAGGAATGTGCCGTTGCTTTCCAGCAACTTAAGGACTACTTGGCTAGACCTCCCATCATGTCCAGCCCCGAGCCAGATGAAATCCTGTTCGCCTACATCACTGTGGCTCCTAGTGCTGTTAGCTTGGTGCTGATCCGAACAGACTGTGGCGTGCAGAAACCCGTCTATTATGTGAGCAAATCGCTGCAGGAAGCTGAGACTCGTTATTTGCCCCTAGAGAAGGCCATTCTAGCTGTCGTGATGGGTACTAAGAAACTGCCCCACTATTTTCAAGCTCATACCGTCATAGTCCTTACCCAGCTCCCACTTAGAACAATACTCCGAAGTGCGGATTACACAGGGAGAATCGCCAAGTGGGGGACGATGCTGGGGGCTTTTGATATTAAGTACATGCCCCGCACGTCGGTGAAGGGCCAGGTCCTTGCGGACTTGGTCGCGGAATTCACAGAGCCCCCGTTAGACGAAGTAACCCCAACATTGACCGCTGAGAATAGGACCGTTGGCATGGTCGCCTCACGGAGCCCCTTGCCCTGGGAGGTGTACGTTGATGGCGCATCAAACCAAAGGGGCTCTGGAGTGGGGCTTGTGCTGTTAACCCCAGAAAGAATTACCATCGAAAAAGCTTTAAGACTGAATTTCTCAGCAACGAATAATGAGGCAGAATATGAGGCTCTACTGATGGGGATGAGGATGGTACGAAGGTTAGGGGGAAAGTCGCTCGAGGTACTCTCGGACTCAAGATTAATCGTCGGTCAAGTACAGGGAGAATTTGAGGCTAAGGACGAGAGGATGCAGGGGTACTTGAGCCTAGTTAAGTCTTTGCAATCAGAGTTTGAATATTTTAACCTGCGGCACATTCCCAGAAGTGGCAATACACACGCAGATTCATTGGCCACCCTCGCCACCTCTTCGGCACAGGCATTGCCAAGGGTTATCCTCATTGAGGATATGCAGGAGCCTACGGAAACAAGAAAAGAGTCACTCCAAGTCCACTGCGTCAGAGCCGACCCGTGCTGGATGGATCCCATCATCAAGTTCTTGAAGGATGATGTGTTGCCCGAAGGAAAAGAGGAAGCGGACAAAATACGAAGAAAGGCCACAAGGTTCTGGCTGTCCGAGGAACGGAAACTTTATAAACGTTCCTATTCGGGTCCGTACTTACTGTGCATGCGCCCTGAAGCGGCAGAGTCACTACTGGAAGAATTGCATGAAGGGATATGCGGAAGCCATACAGGAGGCAGGTCCTTGGCCCACCGGGCCATCACCCAGGGCTATTGGTGGCCGTGTATGCAGAGAGAGGCCCACGAATATGTAAAGAAGTGCGACCAATGCCAACGGTTTGCGCCAAACATACACCAGCCAGGTGGTAACCTTAATCCACTATCCAGCCCGTGGCCTTTTGCTCAATGGGGTCTGGACATCGTAGGCCCGTTCCCTAAGGCAGCGGGAAACAGGAAGTACTTGCTGGTCGGGACGGACTATTTCACCAAGTGGGTAGAAGCCGAACCTCTGGCAAATATCAGGGACGTAGATGTGAAGAAGTTCATTTGGAAAAATATCGTCACCAGATTTGGAGTCCCACGTACCCTCATCTCGGACAACGGGCTTCAGTTCGATAGCAAAGCTTTTAGAAGTTATTGCAATGAGTTGGGAATCACAAATAGATACTCCACTCCCGCCTACCCCCAGGGAAATGGGCAAGCCGAAGCTGTCAATAAAGTCATTGTTAACGGGCTAAAAAAGAGGCTGGATGATGCGAAGGGTAGATGGATAGAAGAACTACCCCACGTATTATGGGCATATAGGACTACGCCTCGTAGGTCCACTGGGGAGACCCCCTTTTCGATGACCTATGGAGCTGAAGCTGTTATACCTCTCGAGACCGGATTCCCTACCTACAGGACTAGCTATTTCAACCAAGCCGACAACGATGGACATCTGGAGAAGAGTTTGGATCTGATTGAGGAACGAAGGGAAAACGCAATGGTCCGATTGGCTCATTACCAGCAGAAACTCAAACAGGGCCATGACGCCAACGTGAGGTTGAGACCCCTTGAGCCTGGTGATCTGGTCCTGAGGAAGGTGGTAGGCAACGCAAAGAATCCAGCATGGGGAAAACTGGGGCCGAACTGGGAAGGTCCATATCGCATCACCTCAAAGGCCGGCATTGGGGCATACTTTCTAGAGGACCTGGACAATAATGTAGTACCTAGGCCGTGGAATGTAAATAACCTCAAAAGATACTACTATTAAATGAATTCTTCACTCAGCCATGATTGCATTTCTGTCAGGATAATTCTCTCAAGTGTTTAAACTTAAATCCAATCATGCCTGTAGTCCTCGGACCAGATGATTTGGGTTAGTTAACACTCCTTTACGTCTCTCAAGTGTTTAAACTTAAATCCAATCATGCCTGTAGTCCTCGGACCAGATGATTTGGGTTAGTTAACACCTTTACGTTTCTCTCAAGTGTTTAAACCCAATCATGCCTGTAGTCCTCGGACCAGATGATTTGGGTTAGTTAACACTCCTTTACGTCTCTCAAGTGTTTAAACTTAAATCCAATCATGCCTGTAGTCCTCGGACCAGATGATTTGGGTTAGTTAACACTCCTTTACGTCTCTCAAGTGTTTAAACTTAAATCCAATCATGCCTATAGTCCTCGGACCAGATGATTTGGGTTAGTTAACACTCCTTTACGTCTCTCAAGTGTTTAAACTTAAATCCAATCATGCCTGTAGTCCTCGGACCAGATGATTTGGGTTAGTTAACACCTTTACGTTTCTCTCAAGTGTTTAAACTTAAACCCAATCATGCCTGTAGTCCTCGGACCAGATGATTTGGGTTAGTTAACACTCCTTTACGTTTCTCTCAAGTGTTTAAACTTAAACCCAATCATGCCTGTAGTCCTCGGACCAGATGATTTGGGTTAGTTAACACTCCTTTACGTCTCTCAAGTGTTTAAACTTAAATCCAATCATGCCTGTAGTCCTCGGACCAGATGATTTGGGTTAGTTAACACCTTTACGTTTCTCTCAAGTGTTTAAACTTAAACCCAATCATGCCTGTAGTCCTCGGACCAGATGATTTGGGTTAGTTAACACTCCTTTACGTCTCAAGTGTTTAAACTTAAATCCAATCATGCCTGTAGTCCTCGGACCAGATGATTTGGGTTAGTTAACACTCCTTTACGTCTCTCAAGTGTTTAAACTTAAATCCAATCATGCCTGAAGTCCTCGGACCAGACGATTTGGGTTAACACCTTTACGTTTCTCTCAAGTGTTGAAACTTAAATCCAATCATTCCTGTAGTCCTCGGACCAGATGATTTGGGTTAGTTAACACTCCTTTACTTCTCTCAAGTGTTTAAACTTAAATCCAATCATTCCTGTAGTCCTCGGACCAGATGATTTGGGTTAGTTAACACCTTTACGTTTCTCTCAAGTGCTTAAACTTAAATCCAATCATTCCTGTAGTCCCCGGACCAGACGATTTGGGTTAGTTAACACCTTTACATGTTCCTCTTAAGTGTTTAGACTTTATTTTTATCATGCCTGTGGTCCTCGGACCGGATGTTTCGGATTGATTAATATGTTCTTCGAACAATTCTCACTAGCGTTTAGCTGACAACTGCCCACATAATTAATTGGTTGACGGAGTATGTAGACTTAGGTAAACGTTACGTCAAACATAATTATCCTTGTTAACCATAAAGACAAACATATTCTAAAAAAGAAAAGAAGCAACAAAGAACAAAAGCAAACTATTTCATTGCAAGGGCGTTTTCATTACAAAATGGGCGGTACAGAGTCCTAACTATTACACAGCCCTAACATCCTAAGCCTTATCTTGAGGCATCGGATCCATTGTAGGTAGACTACCCGCATCTCCAATCTGAAGGGGGGCTGGGTTTGCCTCAGTCTGTACAGAGAGATCCTGACCGGCCGAGGGAGCTTCCGACGCATCTGGCAGGTCACTTATATCAGGGTGGAAATAGATGCTCTCGGATTGCCTTAGAGCAGACCCCGCGGGGACTCCAGCCGCATCAAGGCATTTGCCCCATGTGATTGCGCAGTAGTCTCTGCATACTTTGGCTAACTCCTCGGCCAGCCTAGTTTGGGTCTCTTGCACCCCCAGCATGTAGGCAGCCTGTTTCTCGGCCTCAACCGCTTCCTTGGCCAACTGAGCGTCCTCCTTGGCCAACTTAGCAGCATCCCTGGCTTTGGCTAGCTCGGCCCGCAGCTCGTTCACCAGTGCCCTATCTGTTTCCAGATTGGTCTCGGTGACGTATAGTTTCTGCCGCTGATCCTCGGCCTGCTTCTCGGCATTCTTCAGGCCTGCCTCAGCGCTTCTCCTTGCCTTCACCTCCTCCTTCAGCTCCTCAGAGATGCGGGCGTAGTCGTCCTTCGCCTTGCCCAAGGCCTTCTCCACCTCCTCCCTTGATCGGGCCTCAGCCTGCACTTTAATCTCCTTTTCCTTGTTCCATTCCTCCGCCACAAAGATTTGCTGAGCGATCTGCATGGCAACCAAAGTTTTGCGTTAAATAGCGAAAGCGCATAAAGGCTACGAAAGAGTCACTTATCTCACCATGCCTAAATCCCTTTTTAGGGACAAGAAAAGCTCCTGTTCGGAGAAGCGCCGATAGGACTCCATGTCCTTCGGAAGGAGGAGAGGCTTCTCCAGCGCATCCGCTATGCGCCCTGCTTTCCCCCCTGCATAGTTTCGCAGGGACGCATCGTGTGGGATGGAGGCGCCATCCAATGTGAGCTTTGGAGAC
This sequence comes from Quercus gilva, assembly GCA_023621385.1. Lineage (NCBI taxonomy): Eukaryota > Viridiplantae > Streptophyta > Magnoliopsida > Fagales > Fagaceae > Quercus > Quercus gilva. The sequence continues at coordinate 30,098,228 of CM042477.1, forward strand.
CACGCCCGAGTCCTCCGCCGCACGTCTGCGACCTGGTCTTCTTCTCGGCTCTCCACAGAAGACGCCCGTTTGCCCCTAGTATCATGGGACGTCTTCTGTTGTTTGGGGCCCTTCGGAGGGACCACCTCCCCCTCCTCAACATCAGTTACTTCTGTTACCACCCTTTTCTTCTTCAGATCGGGTAACGCTTTTAGCCCAAGATCCTTTGGGGCTGGAGGAGGGGGTGGTGGTGGAAGGTTGACCTTAGGCTGGGAGGTGCCAACGCCAGTACTTTTGGCCACGTCCTTTGACTTCCGGTTTTTCAACAAGGACGATAGGCTCTGCATGTCTTCGTCAGAATCGTCTGGCCGGGCTAGATTTAAAAGCGGAGCAGCAGAATGCCTATCAAGTGCCTCTCCGGCAGACAAAATTTCGACTTCCCCCGAGTCTTCCTCTTCGAATTTGAACTGGTCGATCTGCTGATCAAGCGAGGGGGTAGAGGAAGCCTTTTCCTCCTCTACTACCGGTTCAAGGGGAACTTGTCGGACGGGCTGGACGAGCAGCGGTATATCTTGCGGATTAGGATGGGGCACTGGGGCAAGGTCGAAGGAGGCCAAAAAGGTCTTCCGTGCCACGTCAATGCGATTTATTCGGCGATCCCCGAATGTTATTGCGTTGCCTCTCGGCTGGATTTCAGTCTTCGGGGTGTAGTTGAGTATGAGGGGAACAAACCTAAGTTCACCGTCTTCACTTACGAAAATCTCTGACCGAAGGAGGTAGTTTAAGGCCGCAGTGTTTGTGAGACTCAGCCGAGGAGCTACGTGCCTTCTATCTGTGAACATAGCAATAGAACTCAGGATTGCAATATGGCAAAAGAAAGTCCGAACAGCTAAAAATAAATTTTTTTTTGTTTAAACTATTAGAAAAGCTCAAGGGGGAATGTCCCACCTGGCGCTCCTAGCTGGGTTGGGCAATGAATCCCATCATGCCAGGCGCCCGAGACGATCAGGTAATCGTCCTTCATCCCTTTGTTGGACTTGGGGAGACCAGAGAGGAGTCTGACGACATCGGATCGGGACTTTAGATAATATCCCGCTCCTTCTTGTTTATGACATTCGTACATGTGTACCACATCGTGCCAAGTCAGTCCCAAACCCAACTGGCGGTTTAGCTCATCAACTGCACCTAAAATTCTAAATGTGTTGGGTGCGCACTGGTCAGGACTAAGCCTATGGGCGATAAGGTAATTTCTGGTGATTGGACCCATGGGAATGGTCATCCCTCCCTCCAGGAAGGCGATAATGGGGATTATCACCTCACCCTCCTCGCGGTCCAGTAATAGCCCCTCCGTGGAGCAATACCTCAAACCCACTTCCCGAGGGATGCGATACGTCGCCCTAAATTTCTTTATCTGGGAGGGACTGTTCACTAGGTACTCAAATCTACCCATTGATTAATGAAGTCTAAAGCGAGGGAGACGCGGAACAGCGACTGAAGAGAATCTACCAATGGCCGAAGAGGCAAACTGAGTAGATTTCAGAAAATTTCGAAGAGAGGAACTTACGTCGGTTTGGATTGGGGGTTGTTTTTTCCTTGGCCCTGCGGAAAGATCGTGGTGGACTCTGGAATGAATTGAAGCAGATGATAGGTAGAGCTGTGAGAGTCTGAACGCTTGAGTTCGCAGGAAGTTTGACGCTTGCAAAGTGAGAAGACGGTCCCCTCCGGGACTTTATATAGTGGCAGGAAAAGTAGGGGGACTTATCCCGCCCGAAACTTTGAGGACAATCTCGACCGTTGATTTGAAATGTGCCGCTAGATCTCAGGGACAAGACGCCGCCTGGAGCAATTAATGGTGCTTCGGAAACAGCGCGACAACAGCGGTTATAAAGAAGGCGCCCAAACCCATGCGCACACGTGCAGAATCAAAAATCCAGTGCCTCCATTTGTCAAAGGGTCAAAACCCCACTTTTTCTCTTCGGAAGCGAGGTAAAAAGTGAAATTTTGAGGGGCTATTGTGGGTGAGAAAGCCCGACGTCCCAAAATGGGCCTGAGGCCCAGTTCAAATACGACTCAATGTCCGAAGAGATTAAATGTATCAATGGTCGGCCATCCTGCGGAAGCACAGCCCGTTGATTAAAAAAAATCGGTCCGAAGACAACACAATATGGCCGAAGAGATCCTACTTGAGGGAGCAGCCCAGAGCTTGATCGGGTAGCCGAGCTGAAGGTCTCCCTCCCAGGACAGAATTTCGAACACGTCTGACTGCGTAGCTATCACAAAATGTCTAGCCAAAAAAGCTGTCACCGCCACATTTAATGCATTACAGCAACTTTCCTGGCCGCATTTATGTGGAGAAGACACCTGAACAGTGCGTCTTCACCCACCACCACTCACTGCAGGTTAAAGCAGACGGCTGATGTGACTAGTACTCAAGTGGGTGTCTGGATGGAGGACAAGTGTGCGGTGGAGATGGGAAAAGAGGGTCTATATAATGGAAGCAAGTCTCGCAGAGTGAGGGAGGAAAAAATTGTATTTGACTGAGCATTTAAATAAAAACAAACTCTTCGGACTACAGGGGCTCATCTCGTAAAAGAACTTGACTCAATCTGCCTTTGTTATTAGTTTTTGTTCATCTGGACCGTTGCTAAATCCACCATTAGCCCATTTGTTTGGCCCATTCTCTACAAATTTATTGTGGGAAATTTGGAGGGCTCATCATATAAAAGTCTTGGTGCCTAGCCCAACAAATTTTGACCCTACAAATAGTATCAATATAAATTTACAAAATTATTATTATAAATTTACATAATTTTTGTAAATTTACACGGTTACTATATCAAACTTATAAATTTACATAATTATATACTGATTGATGTGAGTCTTTTTTAACAAAACTGTGTAAATTTTACATTTTTTTTTACTATGCACCAACTGATGTAAGTGTTCTTAGGCGGTCAATCACAACACTAAATTTTATGATTAGCATAGACTCCACATGTCCTTCCACACGAGAGACCTCACCAGGAGGTTGGACTGAATCCGATATTGGGACAAAAAAAAAGGCCTCTAAAGACTCCTAAAAGCCTAGAAAATTAAACTCTTATAAATAGAGGACCAAACTCTATTGGTTCAACATTTATTTCCCCACTCATTACCCTCTCAAAATTTCTTACTTACACTGTTCAATTGGTTTACTGATTAATCCAAGAAATAACTAGAAATTATAACTATGTTTGATTATTTGAAGGTTACCTTTGAGGCCACCTATAGGCTATATTGTATCTATTTACCTAGTGAATCTAAGTCCTGAGAAAATCAGTCCAAGCAGGGGCGGAGTCAGGAATTTTTGTTTGGGGGGCCAAGTTGCGGCACTAATATATTTATTAAGACAACCTCTCACACACATATATATACACACACACTTTTTTATTATATACACCCTTTTTTATTTGATAAGTTATATATATATATATATACACACAAAAAAAGAGCTTAATATTTTCAATCAAAATTATGTTTGATGGCGATTTTTCATAAAATAAAATTCATTTTTACTATTTTCGTAGTGAAATTCTTAAAAAGTTTCATTTTCAATACAAATTATCAATATTTTCAAATTTTATACTAAAGTAAGTAAAAAACTTTCAATTAAACTAATGAAATTTTAGAAAACATGAATGATAAAAAAACTTGTGCTCCTAGCATATTTGAAGCTCTCTTACTCTAACCCATTATGTGGTTACTAAATAGACATTTTATGTGTAGTTTTAGTGACAATATTTTTTTAATAAGTTAATGTCTTATTAATCGCTACATAATGGGTCGAAAAAGAGAGATCTAAGCATGTTTGATGTCAAAATTTATCAAATATTTAACAGATATAAGAGCACATTGTACAATAAAAAATAAAATTGTGACAAATAAAGTTATGTCTCTATAACTATTAGACAAGTTATTTTTTTTTTAAAGTATCATAGGACTAGTTCAAATATAAGGGGGCCAAATCTTATTTTTGTAGACTAAATTTTGAAAACATTAAAATAATTATATATATATATATATATAGTATATAAAGAAATTTTTTAAAATTTGGGGTTTTTTTTTTTTGGTTGTGGGGGGGGGGGGGGGGGGGGGGGGGGCATGTACATGGCTCTGCCCCTCAGTCCGAGTAATTTTGAGCTAAAAAAGGTCGATTTGATTATTGTGAATTAATTTCTTTTCATTTTGTGAGTACACTCGCTGCTCCTTTGAAAACCTTGGAAAATGTTGGTTCATTATGTTTTTATGTGATTCTGGCATGATCGCAAATTACTTTGGTACTTAAGCAATTTTCTTATAAGTATGATTATATTACACAAAAAAAAGTAAAAAAAGGTCGCATCCTATTAACTTATTTGCGAACTAGTTTTGCATTGCTAAGAGCTTATCATTTTGTTAAAAGAAAATTGCTTATACAGTACACTTCTCTTTGGGAAGTGTATGTTGATTCCTTTAAGCCATTCGTTGCTTTGGAAAGGTAGTTCAAATTAGGACTATTCAATATGTTTATTTATTTATTCTTTTACTTGTCTATGTGACATTTTTGTGTTTAAATTTGCTATTGTAAGAGAAAATATTAAAATGAGATCCATACAGTAACGGTACTTAATTATGAAGATTATCAACATTTATCAAATTTGAAAAAGAGCCAAAAGAAGCGGTTGGATCATCCTTTTCTCTCCTCAGCCATTTCGGATTAAGAGTCTGTTTAGATACCGCTTATTTTGCTGAAAACTGAAAACTTATTACTAAAAACACTGTAGCAAAATAATTTTTGAGTTATGAATAGTACCGTGGGACTCAAGATTTACCTAGAAATCTGCGTTTTCACAAGTTTGGTTAGGTCGTGAACAGTGCCATGGGACCCAGCCAAAAACGCAAAAGAATTTCTAAGCAAATGCACGCTAAGAATATAAATCTGATCAATAATTCTTTTACATCATTTATTATTTTATTCTACTCTTCCGCTAAATTGTAGTACGGAATCATCTCCATTTACCAGCCCCATGAATAATTTCATTACCCTGTGGGTACATAATAAATGTATTGAAGAAAATCATTTTAGAGACTTATCCGAAATAGGGTTCTATGATAGAACTTCTATCGTGAACCTAGTCTAGCATATCACTAGGGATATGATTGAGTTTCTTAAAACATTGCATGAATAAGATTTAGAGTTTTATATCTGAACTAGGGTTCTAGGAAAATAAATTGATTGAGTTTCCTTTAGAATCCTCTACTCTCTTATCTATATATATATATATATATAAAACCGAAATTCCTGAAGCTCTCACAATTTTCCACGTCAACATAATATTTAAATAAAATTATTTTTGTTTTGTCCAAACTTAACAAGGAGTGAAACTCTATTTCTCTAACAAATCCAACTTAAACTCAAACTCATCATTATCATATTTTTTTAAATATATATATATATATATATATTTTTAAGAAGACATGCTACTTCGAAAAGAGAATACTACATGCTATTTTGCTACTACTAAAACATAAAAATCCTAGAACTCTTCCCTTCCCCTAAGAACCTACGCAGGGCATCTGTTTCAACCTGGTGGAGAAACCTTTGCAGAATATGCATGGAACAACCATTCGCCAACAAGACACTTGATGCTAACCAAGCTTTAAGGCACAAGAAAGTGCAAGACCTCCTAGCTGACACTCATCAAAGCAGCGAGGCAGTAGATATTGGGAGAGCTGCTTTCAAGACCACACTTAATCTATTATCAAAACCATTTTTTTCGGTGGATTTGGCTAAACCCAATTCTAACATAGCTATTAATGGACTTTGACACATGTTTGAAGAACTCACCCTCCATTGAATAAAAAATTGTTTATTTGAAGGTTCTTCAGGGTTTATTTATTTATTTTGATTTTGTAGGTTTCCTAGGAACACAACCTAGCAGGTAAGAGATTTAGTAGTTGTTTTTATCTAATTTTTCTTTTAGGTGCAATAATGTTTTACGGTATTCCTCACTTAATGTCACATATATTTTGGTATATATAGTACATAATCTCTATTTTTTAATTCTTTAGTTTGATCTCAAAAGCATGTGCATGTTTATGATTCCTTTTTGTGGTATTAAGTTTCCACAATTTATGTAAGAATATCCTCCTTCCTCTGTTGTAAGTATCGAATTTAAAAAAAAAAATCGTTTAAACTAAAACTTTTATTTATCAATTTTTATGTTAGAATATATTCATGAACTTTGAGGTTTGTAAGATTTATTGTTGAAGTTTGTGAAAGTATTTGGTTATGATTTTTTTATTATGCATCCTTGTAGATTTGAATTTTGATTTAAATTATGAAATATTTTATTAGTAACTCCTCTTTTCTTTTTTGTTAAATATGGTCATCAAACAAGTTATGATTAATTGATTAATGATCAATGTGATTGACCAGAATTTTATATTACTTTATTGTCAATACATTAATATCAGAGGTTCTCTCTCTTAAAAGAAGAAGAAGAAGAAGAAGAATAGGTTAATTCAGTTTCATTTTAAAAAAAATAGCAATGTATAGATCTTATGAAATTAGTCATGCAACTATTATGCTCCTCTCTACAAAGTAATATATGGACTTAACTGAAAAATTTACATAATTAATAATGTAATTTTTTTTTTAAAAGTAGTGTAGCTACTGTTGTGTGGGAACTACAAAAGTATTTAGATTCCTTTTCTCCTTGAGGGCTTTGATTTTGGTTCTTTTTGTCGACTTTGGTGTTTCTTTGCATTTTGGTTCTTTTACAAAATGGCCATCAAGTTTTGGATTATTTATTTGTTTTATTAGTAATACGAGTTCCTACTGCTTAGAATGGTTCACATCCCCATGGTAAGGTCGTTTCTACTCACTTAGTAGGGATTAAAAGCTCTTTGTTGTTTTACATATACTTACCAAACTTTATCATGTTAGTTGGCCTATTTTGAAAGACCTTTTAGTCAATTTGTAATTTATTATGTTATTTGTTTGTTGGGCCAAGCTTGGTTTTGATGTAGGTAACGCAGCTGGACTTGAATTTGAATCTAAGGGTATAATTCCTATTCAAGAACTTCAACTTAATCTATCGAATGAATTTGACTTATGTTGTCTACAATTTTTTTTTTTTTTTTTAAATACAAGGATAGTAATGCCTAACGATTTGTTAAGTCACTGAGTGAGCAAAGAAAAATGCAATCTTCTAATCTTAATGCTATTAGTTTTCTATTTGTATTCAATTTAAAGATGTGCATTTCAAAATTTTATCGGGGATCTGTGCGTGAGAAGCCAAAAACGGATGATTTTATTGATGATAATTGAAGAATCTCATTTGGTCACCGTTTGATAGTTATATCAGATGAACTTTATGAGGTATGCCATGTCTCATCTTGCTACCATTTTTATGTTCATTCTATTGCACATCCCTAAGCTAACATATACATCATCTTTTAATTTGTTTTAAATCATTCTAAATTAAAGTAATGTTTCATCCCTTTGTAGTCAACCAAAGAAAGATGCAATGGTGATCATGTGAATTTAAATGAGAGCAGTATATAATGTGCATAAGATATTCAAGCCATTGATGAAGTCAAAAGGTCTACCACTTTCTGATATGCTTAGATATATCCTTGTCATTATTAAGCTATGTGCATGTGTGGTAGCACAATTCAGGCTGCACCTTTTGACAACACAAAATTTTTTAAACTTCACTTTTTCTTTAGGAACAACATATTCAAATAAGTACTAATTAAATGATCTGCTACATTTTTAGGAATATAATTATGTGCTCTCTACTGTGTGGGCTAATGATAAGTCTATTAGAGAAGCCCAAAATGTAATATTAACTTTCTCATTATTTTTATTTTTATTTTTTATGAGAGTAGACCACAAACTAGAGAAGTTCTCTTCTATTCAAAATTTACTATCAACTTTCTTCTTCTTCTTCTTCTTCTAGACATGCACATCATGTCACAAGTTTTTCTGTTTGGATGGAGGATGTTCTAGTCCATTATTTTGCTGTTTATCAGGCGGACATGTCTGTATCTTAATAAAATTCAAAGTCTTCTTTCTCCAAAAAAAAAAAAAACTTCTTCTCTTTCAATTTATAAACATGTCACACAATTTCATCAGCCAACTTCGTATTGCCTAGAATCATATTACATGTCCAATGTTGTAATGTAGAATTAGCAAAAATGTCTATTTTGGTGCAGAGGTTTGTATGTAATGTTTCATATTGGTAGCTTTATGGACACCGAGAACATGCTCTATTAGCTTGAACTCACATGTGACATTTCTATAACAAAAACTACTCAAAGAAGAGGTAAACCCGTAAAGCTTCTAAAACTCACACAATTTTCCACGTCAGCATAATATTTAAATAAAATTATCATTTTATTTAAATAAAATTATTTTTGTTTAGTTCAAACTTAACAAGGAGTGAAACTCTATCTCTCTAACAAGTCCAACTTAAACCCAAACTCATCATTATCATTTTTTTGAAACAAAATTATTTTTGTTTGATCAAAACTTAAAAAGGAGTGAAACTCCATCTCTCTAACAAATCCAACTTAAACTCAAACTCAAACGTTGATAATTTATATAAAAACAAAAATTATGATAGGACTCAAAAAAAAAAAAAAAAAAAGACTCATGTTAAATTAAGAAAAAGAGAGAAAGAGAGAGACTCCTGTTAGGCTCTCTCCCTTCCTCAAAGTCCTAATAATTACCACCTCAAAACCCTAAACTTAACTTCACTTTAGGATTCAAAAAAAATAATATAAAAAAGAGAGAGACTCATGTAACCCAAAAAAAAAAAAAAAAAAGTTAGGATCAAGAAAAAAAAGAGAGAAAGACTCCTGTTAGGAGTCTCTTTTCCCTCCTCAAAACCATAGCAATTACCACCTCAAAATCCTAAACTTAACTTCACTTTAGGATAAAATAAAAAATAAAAAAACGCAAGCAATTTGATTCAACTTTCTTCTTTGATTAATGAATTTTATGTCGAATTTGTTTATATTGTTATTAATGAATTTTATCTTTTATGTTGAATTTTTTATTTGCTTTCATATGTGCCTGAGATTTTCTTTCTATCTTATTCTTTTGTTATGTATAAAATTGATTTTCTTTTGAGTATTTGGGTTAATCTCCATCATATTTATATTAACATTGTTTTCGTGGGTTTGATTTTTGGGATCAAATTTCTACTAATTTTTTTTTTTTTTTTAAATTGTACATAGCAGATAAAACATCTCTATTTTTTTTAGAGAAAAATCAAAACTGCAACCTATGTCTTCTAACCTAGGGAACAATAAATTTTTATTTGGTATGTTATATATAAATTTGTTGAATTTGGTTTGGTTTTGAAGTAGAATTTGGGGATTCTATAAATTTTGAAGTTTTAAGTCTTAAGGTTTTTGGTATTTGCGTCTTAGTAGGTTAATCTTAATTCTTCACCTTAAATGCTTTTTATTTAGATTCATGTGATTTTTTTTTCTTATTAAAAGCTATGATTTTTGGTTGATTAATTATTTGTTTGGATTAATTTCAATTAATCATTTGTTTAGATTCAACATAAAAAATAATAGAATTAGGTATTATAATTTAGATGTTGTTCCATGTTTTGAATTGTCTATATTGTTATTACTACGAGAAAGTTATATTGCTACTCAAATTTGAAACTTGGTGTGTCTTCCTCATATCATGGTTTTTATTTATATATTTGCAGTTTATTTAGTTTTCAGTGTGTGTGTATATATAATTATTGGAAGTTTTGCTTTATTAATTTAAGAATTGTAAATTACTTTGAAGGTTTTGGTAACTATGTACTTACAACTTAATAACATTCAATGTTAGACAACACTTTTAAACTATGTAAAAGTATAGAAGTTAAATATTTCTTCATTTAAAAAAAAAAAAAAATACTAACTAGCAAAATGTCTATTTACTCATTGTTGGATTTTTTTTTTCAAAGTCAATAGTTTTTCCGTGCATCGCATGGGTTAGCGACTAGTATTATATAAATTGACTTTTGTTGCTTTTCTACATGTTTGCTTGGTTTTGTTGATATTATACTAACTATATATTTTGGGTTTAGTTTCTTTCTTTTTCTTTTTTTGATAAGGGGTTTAGTTTCTTAAAGCATCACGTGAATAAGAATTAGAGTTTGTTTCCCAAGCACCATATATATCCGTGTCTGTCTCTATATATATATATATATATATATAGAGAGAGAGAGAGAGAGAGAGAGAGAGAGAGAGAGAGAGAGAGAGAGAGAGAGAGAGAGAGAGAGAGAGAACAGAAAACACAACAACACTATCACTGGCCAGAACAAAATGGCTCTGATTCCACAAAGGGGGCACAACGCTGAAGGAGGAAGCACATTAATATAATATTGAAAGTAAAGTAAGAAAAGTAAAACTAGCCAAGAAGGCGGTAGCAACAATTGCTAAAATAAAATAATTGAAAATAGAACTAGCCAAGAAGGCTGTAGTAACAAGTATATTAAACAAAACTAAAAGTAATTAGATTGAAAATAAAGTAAAACTGTCCAAGAAGGCGGGTAGCAGCAAATATGTTAAACACAAAGCTGAAAGTAGTTATTATTGAAAATAGACAACAGTATTTACAGTAGTAGTAGTTATAGGATTTCAACAATTCAACAGTACAAGGCTTGAAACTAGTTCTAGTTACAAGATTTGTAGGAAAGTAGTAGGAAAATCCTAATCAAGGGAACTCTCTCTAAGGAAGACTTTAAAGAAAGTTCTGAAAACCAAAGGAAGTTCTGAGTCTTAACATAAGGAACATCCCCCCTTAAATAGGCAGAAAAAGCATAATGAACAGTAGCAGTGAACAGTAATCAGTAAACAGTAACAGTGAACAGTAACTTTTCACTTTTTCAACTCAAATCAGCAAGGCAAAAGCATTGTTTGGGACTTCAATCCAAAGAGCCAAATTGTGCCAAAAGTAACCATGAGGTGACTATAATCATGAGGAATCTTTAAAAGCAACAAGCAGTACAATAATTAGGACTTTACCAGTGATAAACATTGTAACATTTTGGCTGTTATGCAGGCCAGACAAATAGGAGAGAATTAATCTTTCGCCAAATCAGGAGTGTCTTCTTCATCATGACCAAACAGCTCCTGATTGTAGGGGTAATATGGGTTTTTTGTAACAGATGCTTCAGAAGACAGTTCATCTTCTGAATCATGATTATCAACAGCTTCTTCCTCTTTGCATATCGCCTTGAGGAGGGCATATAGAGCATCATGATCCTTGCGAATTTCTTTCAAAGAAGAACCCTTCTTTTTTGGCTTAGCAGTTTGAACAGATGTAGAAGCAGGTGCATTGGCCAGATTAGCTGTTTGCACTGGAGTATAAATCTTAACAATATAGCAATAGCATCTTGTGATAATGGCCTGAGGTAGCCAATCATTAATTAGTATCATAAGCATTAGATGGGTAGCCATCATAAGGATCCCATGAGGGATCATCATTGCATTCATTTTCATGATAAATAGCATACTGGTTGCAGAATCCACAATATAGATGTGGTTCATATATAGGGCTTTTTCTTGGTATAAGGAACCTTCTTGGATCATCATGACCAGTCCTTTCTAAATGACGAATAGCAGAGATGTAAGGTTTAATGCCAAAAACATGAATTCTATCCGTGTTTCCTATGAAATGGTAGTCTTTCCATAGGTCTTGGATAACATCAAGAATTTGATTATTGAAATAATTTCTCCAGCATTCTGCAAGAGCATAAGGATTTCTATATGAAAGGTGAGAATCTCCTTCATACCTTTGTCCTTAGTGAGTGAAACCATTAATGAGAATGAGATGTTTTGAGGGCTGGACAATCATCCAGTTATCTATGTCTCATTTTGGCAAAGTGCTCCAGCATCTGATAGAAACAAAAGGACTGTTAATATTTGCAACAGCCTTCTGAATGATTTGTGGGAGTTGGCTAATCTGGTCTTGACTTGTTAGTTTTATGAGTCTAATAAAACCATACTTGAACATCTGGGAAAGCCAGTTGGGATCCCTGTTAGCATTATCTGAACCATCCTCATAGTTGACCAAAAGGCCAGGAAATGGATGTTTCTTTTCATACACTCTGAGACTGCTCCCAAAGTGTTCTTCCCAGTCAGGTTGCATGTAGATGTCATTAGTATCATCTGAATTAGCAAGATCAGGAATGGTAGTTGTAACGAGTATCTTAAAATACTCACACCAGAGATCAAAAGATCTAAACATAGCCTTACTTTCTAGAAAACAAGATTGTATTTCTGTTGGCAAGTTGGCAATTGCACTTCTTAACTGAGATTGGGTCTTAAGACTCAATCTAGCATAATTAGTACCCATTATAGTCTTTTTATCCTTTGAATGGATATCCTCTTGCCAAAGAGTTGACTAGCATAGGCTTCATTTATTGCAGTAGTGTTAACAAGGTGGATTTCTAATGCTTGGAGGGTTTTTTGGAAAAGGGTGTGGTGTTTTAGGGTGAAGGCAGCTTGAAGGTTGTCAAGGATAAATTTAATGGAGTTTGGTAATTCATTGTAGACTCCATTGTGGAATTGCAGCGCTATAGACAAAACTTCCTACAAAGCAACAACCATGTCACCACTGGAATATGTCACCTCTAACGAGACAAATTCTTGAAGGGATATTGATCCATTGGGTTTTACCTTAGAAGATGTGCCTTCATGCATTACAAAAGGTTGTCTCACTGGGAGCCTTTTGTCTTGAGAATAGCCCTGTGCAGGTGCTTTCTCCTTGTTCCTTTTCTTTGTCGAAGAAGTCATAATATTCCACCTTCAAGTGGTATAGATAACTTTAATCCACTTATTAGTTGTATCTATATCAGCAGTGTGCTCCTTTTCCTGCCAAGAAATATTGGGAAAATGAGAACAAACGGTAATGGTAAACATCCTAGTAGTGTGAGCATTACCTGTAAAAATATTTGTGAGATGTTTGAAAGAACCCATCAATGGTTCTTGAAAGAACATATTAATATTAAATTCTTTAACATAGAGTAAGTTAACTATATGTTTTCTTCCATGCCAGAAAACAATTGGAATAGCAAAGCAAACATCATCAATTAGAATTTCCTAAAAATTGTCAATTTTTAATTGCAACAATTTGTCAAAAAGCTATTCAGCAATTTTCTTGTATCTTACTTCTTGCTTAAGGAAGTTTAGATGTTTGGTTTTAGCATGAATCAGATTTAAAGCATCATTAGTATCAATTTCAAATTTTGAAGCAAATTTGAATTTTACTTTCTGTCCAAAAGGATCAGTAGTAATTCCATCATGTTCAACAAGAAAAGGATACAAAGCATTTATAAATGGCATACCAAGAATTACTTTATTAGTCATATTTTTAACAAGAACATAAGGGATCTTGAAGCAGACATTATCATGACAAACATGAGCATTATTCAATTCATATTTAATCTACATTTGAGTACCATAAGCAGAAACCAATCTTTCAGTTGATTTTTCAAAATATTTGGAAGGGATTAATCCTTCCTGGATACAGTTCATATCCGCACCAGAATCAATCATAACAATAACATTGAAATGGTAATCATGGGAAACAACAATCTTAACTTTTGTAAACCATTTTGGGGGAAGCATTTTATTGACAAGATTAAGTTGAGAATTAGTGAAAACATCAGTAGAACCTTTTTCAGAAAGAAGAGCCTGTTGATTGGATTCATCTTCATCCTTGTGCTCATCTTGTTCATTATCAGATTGATGTTTATCAAGATTTTTATCAATTTTTAACAATTGTTGCTACCGTCTTCTTGGTTGGTTTTACTTTGCTTACTTTACTTTCAATATTATATTATTGTGTGTGTATATATATATATATATATATCCGTATACTTGACTAATGACTGCATGTTTTCAAATTAGGAAGAGCGAGTGCAAAATAATTTCCCATTTTTTTATCCTAAATTTGAGTGGAAACTCCTTCTCTACCCTAATACATTAGTTTTGCAGTATAGGATCTGTAGGTGGGTGGGTTTAGTTTTGAATTTGGGGAATACTGGGTTTGATTTGGGCCCATTAAAAGGGTGATATATTATGGAGGAGAAGTGTAATTTTTTAATATTAAAAATGCTGTCATGTCACTTAAAAAATTAGTTTCATATTTCATCAGTTACTCATTTTTGAAACTTATGGACTAATAGTACTCATTTAAAGCTTCAATGACTGAAAACGCTTGCAAGGTAAACTTTAAGAACCACCGTGTATTTTGGCTTTTAATCATTTTATAGCTTTAACAAAAACTAATATAAGTTGTACTTGATAAGAACATAAAATCATTTCATGATAATTTTTAAGTACAATATTTTTGTTTCTCCAAAAAAAAAAAAAAAATACAATATTTTTGATAATGAGACCTTTTAACATGACTTATCCATGTATAATAATCCCAACGATTCTGTCATTGTAAATAAAACACATTTTTCAAGGGTGGGCTAGGCAGATATTGCATCATATAAATAGAAAGATTTACCACTCAACTTTTTTTTTTTTTTTTTATGAACAGATTTACCACTCAATTGTAAATCCAAGAGTTAGACCTTTTGAATATATATCACTATCAGTTTTTTTAAAATCTTCTTCCATCTCACTGTGTGTGTTAAAATAGTTAGTATTCTAAAATTAAAAAAAAAAAAAAAAAGATTTACCACTCAACTATAAGGTCGGTGGTATTGAATTTTTCTTTTATTTTCAGAACATAAGATGGTATTATTACAAGCAAATATTAAAGGAAGCAACTAATAGATCCTCTCGTAGCTTTATCTACAAGTCTCCATAGAGTCCCTCACTTCATCAATATGTGTTAGCTTGCATACAAAGTACAAACATGCCAGAAGATTCTCAAAAGAGGAACAGTTCATACTTCATACATTATATACAATAAATAATTTTAAGTCTCTTAAACCAACCACTTCCTTCATCCAATTATTAGCATCAAATTTATTTAAAAGGGAACAATATCGTCATAAATACTAATTTAGTAGCAAATTTTCAAATATATATAACATAGGAGGACACATAAATTGCATTTTTATCACTTAACTGGAAAAAGGTATGAGTTTAGAACTTTCTAACAAAGAAGTCAATACCGTACCAGAGGCTGTACCGGTTTGGCCAACGGTACAATATATTTCGGATATTGATCAATATTAGTGTACCGTTTTAAGTTTATCGCTATACATATAAAATCTTATATATATATATATATTGCTGAATTTAAATCCCATGTTTTTTAAGTATATTTAGGCCCAATTCATCATTATATTTATCCTTGTACAATGGCCCAATCCATCACATATAAATCTAAATTATTTAATCATTAAAAAAAAAAAAAAAAAAAAAAAAAACATTGGAACAATTGTAAAAGGTTCAAACCATCAAAGACCCCACCAAACTCACGTGAATTCTGATAGAATTCAATGCCTTACGGCTTTAGTTTAACTTTTACCACAACCACACGTTATTTTCAAAAAGAATAAACACAGCCACATGTTTTGAAAATGCATTGAGAAGCCAAACACTCAGGGACGAGAAGGCTGGTGTTAAGTGAAGAAGAGGAGAAGATAAAAAAAAAAAAAAAAAAAAAAAAAAAAAAAAAAAAAAAAAAAAAAATTTGAGAAGCCAAACGCTTAGGGACAAGAAGGCTGGTGTTAAGTGAAGAAGAGGAGAAGATAAAAATAAAAAATAAAAAAAAAAAAAAAATTGAGAAGCCAAACGCTCAGGGACGAGAAGGCTAGTGTTAAGCAAAGAAGAGGAGAAGATAGAAAAAAGTAAGAACGAGAGATGCAAATTAACAGAATGAGGCCATGATGCAGTGGTAGTCTCCGCTGAAACTTCGTCATTGTCTCAATGTCACAGATCTACGGGTTTTTGCAAGCAAAAATGATTTCGTCATTGTCTCAGTGTCACGGATCTACGGGTTTTTGCAACAGTAGGCTCTGTCGGAACTTTCGGCCCGGTATCCATTTACTGGCCAAAACAGCCGGATTTTGCTGGTATGGCCGATACGCGGCCAGTATTTTTTCCAGTACAAAACAAGGGAGGCATCTGTATCAGTTTACTGACCAGTACGATATATACCGACCGTATCGGCTGATACGGTACGAAATTGACTTCCTTGCTTTCTAATGTTGGTTTTGGAACTGTAGGTTTCAGTTAGCTCAATTAGTAAAGTCTCTGATAGTTAAATAAGAAATCTGAGGTTCAATCACCGCCTACACCAAAAACTTATTGGTGTCTTGGTTTGATGATAAAAACCCTTCATCAGAAGAGGACGTCATAGGTTGAAACTCCCTAAAAAAATATATATATATATTGGTTTTGGAACTCATGTCACATTGAGTAATAATTCTACATTTTTTTAAGGGTAAAATGCAAAACTGACCCTCTAAGTTTCTTCAGATTTCATTTCAGTCCTCTAACTTTGATTTTATTCATTTCAGTCCTCTAACTTTCAAGTTTATTCAATTAAGACTTTTCTATCAACTTCTGTTATATGTAGTGGTTAATTTTTCAGTTTTATAAATTTTTCTTCAAATTTTTTAAATTAAAAAAAATTCAATTAATGATTGAAAAATATTTTCTATATTTTTTTTTCAAAAATTTTTAAGTAAAGTTAACAAAAAGGCCTTAATTGAATAGATCTGAAACTTAAAGGATTGAAATAAATGAAAGCAAAGTTAGATGATTGAAATGAAATCTGAAGAAACTTAGAGGGTCAATTTTGGGACGAAATGGGTAAATAACCATAAAATCTCAACTATATAGTTAGTAGTCAATAGTTTCAAACTATATTTTTTTCTAGCATTTCGAGTCTAAGAGACTCGATTTAGGGGCTATAAATCAAGTCTTTGAGGGTCGATTTTCATGTTTTGATCGGGTTTGAGTTGGCACTTTTTTCACGTGGCGTCCACATGAAAATTGAGTCTCTAAGACTCGATTTATAAGGCCATATATAATATCACCACAACACCAGCAAAGAAAGAAATCAGAAATCAGAGCCCAAAAAAAAAAAAAGGCCGAAGAAGAAAAGAAAGCCCCAGGCAGCGGCGACCTAGGCCGGCGCGACCCAGGGCTAGGCCGGCGAGACCTAGGGCCAAGCCGCGCAAGGCCCAAGCCGCGCGACCTAGGCCTCGCGCGAGCCCCAGGCTACGCGGCCTCTTTCTCTCTCTCTCTAATCTGAACTGATCTGATCTTTCTCTCTCTCCCTTCTTTGATCGGGTGAGGTGAGGCGCGTCTGAGACTTAAAATTTTTTGAAATTTTTTTGGTTTATAAATCTAGTCTTTGAGACTCGATTTCCACGTGGTTGCCACGTGAAAAAAATGCCACATTAGACGTGAACAACCTATGAAAATCAAGTCTCAAAAACTCGATTTATAGGCTCTAAATCGAGTCTCTTAGACTCGAGATGCTAGTAAAAAATATAGTTTGGAAATCAGAACTACTAACTAGATAGTTAGAAAAAAAAAATTAGTTTACTATTTACCCCGTCAATTTTGCATTTTAACCTTTTTTTTTTTTTTTTTTTTTTAAGTTATATTTTGTTATTCACGTTATACTGTGGTGAAATTAAAAGAGATAGTATTTACCTTAAATTAGATAATAAATTCAGTCAAATCACATGATAATAATGTTTATTATTATTATTTCCATTCAATATATATATATATATATACACATATATATATAGTCATTTTGGACCGATTGTAACAAGGATTGCATCTAGACTCAAGATTAAAATTTGTGACAAGGATTGCATCTAGACTCAAGATTAAAATTTGTGAGACAACTTACCGGGTGATTCTTTAAACAAGGCTATTAGAATTTAAAGAACAGTACTAGCTAGTGTCATTTGCAATATAACAACATAAACCAAACCTAAATTCCATCATAAATTACCACCAGCTAGTGTGGCGTAGTGGTTGTCCCCTTCTTGATGGCTGTGCCAGGCGCGGATTCTAGTCCTCGTACCCCACGGGTGTGGGGTTTGGACTTTGGTTTCTAAAAAAAAACAAAGTGCATGGGTGGAGTCCAAGTCGCGGGCACCATTCTGTGCTGGTGGTACTCACAGACGATGTATTTGTGGGATGTGGTCGGCTGTGATATCACACGTGAGCGCCACCCTTTTTTTGATTCTCAAAAAAAAAAAAAAATTCCATCATAAATTGTATGGTTTAGCTTTGGGGCATGTATCTGAGCATGAATCCACACAAGCTTCCACTTGTCCTTACTCTACAATATTAAGAAACAAAGCCAAAAAAGAAAGTTAAAACAATATGAAAAAGTGATATGTCAGAGAGAGAGAGAGAGAGTTATACTTGGAAATAATATGGTGCTGATATTGGTACACAAGGACATGGCACAACTAAGCTCACAGAAGTAA
The DNA here is from genome assembly GCA_023621385.1 of Quercus gilva. Taxonomy (NCBI): domain Eukaryota; kingdom Viridiplantae; phylum Streptophyta; class Magnoliopsida; order Fagales; family Fagaceae; genus Quercus; species Quercus gilva. The sequence continues at coordinate 30,116,677 of CM042477.1, forward strand.
ACGTTGTCTCTATGAGTAAAGTCTATAGGAAAGCTGGACACGGTGCAGTGTCTCAAGCACTTCATGGGGCAGAGGATAGCTGAACTGTCGGGTGTGACAATACAAAGAAAGAAGCACTTACAATAGCATTTCTTAAGAGAAGCTGTGGGTGATGTTGGCGGGTAGTAGTGGGGAAGAGGAAGAGTTGTTGGGTAGCTGGGAGAGGAGAGAAATAGATTTTTTATATTATTTGATGGTGTAGTTTATATTATTTTAATGAGGTGTACATAAAAATAGAAATTATGATGTAGGGTGAGTTGTAAAATTGATTGTAAAATAGATAAAGTAGGTTTTGAGGATGCAAAATAGAACTTTTTTGCATCCCCGAATAACTACATGTATTGTTTCTTGAGTATTAAGATATAATCATCAACCAAGATAAATACACAAAATCATTATTCTTTAATATATTAAGATGTAATCATCTACTAATAAAAACAAAATAATACAAAATAATATTGTTTCTTAAGAGCATCAATTGTTGCCAAAAAGAAAAATTATTTTCACAAATTATACCAAAACTTATTTTTGCTACTTTAATATAGCATTTAAAATGTCTCATACAGTAGTGCTTTTGGTATTTGGTATTCTAAATACTAAATATTTATCATTTAGAACACTTGATGCTAGTAATCTAATATTGGGCTAACTACGATTTTTTATTTTTAATTTTAAAGTTTTTTTTATTAAGTTTTTGAGCCTGATAGTTACTAGTTGGGCTAGACTAATTAAAAGGGAGAATGTCTAAGTTTTTGGAAGAGGGAAGTGTAGCTCTGGAAATTAAAGAGAAAAAAAAAAAAACCAATAAATTTTTTTTTGCTTGTTTACTTTGGGCCGGGGGCCCAGATCCCCAAGAAGATCTCTGATACCTTTGGTAGAGATGACCAAGGCAGAGCATCGATTTCAAAGATGACTTGCGAGATTTTGGGGGGGGGGGGGGGGTTGGGGGGGACGCTGCTTTTGGATAAACAAGGCAGTAGCCTCGTTATGGTCTAGCATTAGTCTTCTAGCAAAACTCCAGATTTGTCCAGGAGGTTGGCTGATATCCTCAGACTTTTGGGTTCCTGTTGTACCAAATAGACCAAGCCGGCCATAAAGAAAGCCTCCAAATGTTGGGAGGTTCCATCAACTATGATTCTCATAGCAATGTCTGATACATCCATAGAAACAGCTGTTAGATTCACTGGATGGTCTTCCCACATATCCCAGACTTGCCTGGCAAACTCACAAAAGATTAAGGAGTGTGTGATGGACTCGCTTACAGGATGGGCATAAGTCATCTGCGTTTACTTCCCTTTTGCATAAATTCAGTTTATAGTTTTATACAGTACAAGACAAATACACAAGTAATTTGGAAAATAAACGTTTTTTATAAGTAAGGGGTCGATTGATATGATAGTTTAAGCAATACTTTTTAGTTTTTATTGGTAAATTCATTATTCAAATACCATTTCACGAGTATATATGAGTCTCCAAGACAATTTTCCAATTGAAATTTCAAGGAACAGTTCCAGTCATCAACCAACTAAAGAAAGCAACATACACCACTTCCATCAGCTATTACTTTCTGTGTGGTTGCAATCATAAAGAAACACTATTGCTATAATAGAGGAGGCAAAAGAAAACCCACAAAAAAAAAAAAAATAATAATAATAATAATAATAAATTAAATGATAGTAAGTCCTTTTTTTTTTTTTTTTTTGGAGAATAACTAAGTCCAAAATTCTAAATAGCCTTACAATCATCCTAATTAAGTAAAACCCATTTCCAAAAAAAAGTAAAACCCATTTGATATTTTACTCATTTTAATTTCTTACACTTGGAAAAAAAAAATGCCATTGAAAAATTCTAGTATATTCCAAGATCAGAAACGTTCCTTTAATTCAGTGATCAACAACCATGTCTTCATGTGTCAAAAAAAAAAAAACCATGTCTTCCCCAAAAGACAAAATAAAAAACAAACTGAAATAATTGTTTTTTTTTTTTTCTTTTCCTGCATATTCTTTTGCAACCAAATGAAAAACCCAAAACAAAAGCGAACCTCAAGAACAGAGGAATTATTAGAGTGAATATGAGGCTAGAGCTTCCAAAACATGTCCTGGCTACGATACACGGCGTCAAGAGTGGTGTGCCAGCAGACAAGAGCCGAGAAAGGCCCACATTAGTAACCCAGACAAGTAAAGCAATGGAAGCACCACTAAGTACCGTAGGTTTCGCCGGTGGAAGTGGGAGAGAAAGAGAGAAACTCAAATTTGGGGAAGCAGAAGTGAAAAAAGAAAAGAGAAAAGTGAAAAGGAAGAAATAGAGAAACACGCGGATTGCCAGCGTATCAAAATTATGAACCTTTGGATTAAATGAACGGTTGATCTCAATCCCTGTTTACCATGCTTTTTTTTTTTTTCTCTACTTCCAAAAAGCAAGAATACTTTCGCACTAATTAACAAAATCAATATATTTAAGATGTGTTTGGATACCGTTTATTTTGCTAAAATTAAAAAATTATTGCTGAAAGTACTGTAGATAAAGATAAAAATTAGTTGAAATAATACAGTAGAGCCCATAAATATTGCCAAAAAGTGTAGTGAGACCCATGAATAGTAGCAAAAATAAGTTGAATAGTGAAATAATTTTAATTTTTCATTTCAATCCAAACACACTTAAAGGACAAGAGTTTAAATTAAATATTGCCAATAAGAGCAACCACATTAGTAGTTGCAAAAATTTGCAAAATACAAAAAGTGCTCAATTTTTCACTTTTTAACCCAAAAAACATCCACATCAGTACTTGTAAAAATGTGCAAATATACACAACTGCTTTGCAAATGAACAGTAACCGTGCATATGTGCACGGTTATCGTACATGTGCAAATGATTTTTTTATTCTTTTTTTTTCTCTCCTCTATCAAACTACTTCTCTTCCTCTATGTCTACAACAACTAGCAACTTCCCCAACGTCTACAACAACCCAGCACGGCAGAATAAAAAGAAGGAAGAAGAAAATAACCACCCAACCACCAAACCCAGCACCACCACCAAACACCGCAACCTAGCACAGAAAATTAACTCAAAATCAATGGAAAAACAATTAGAAAACCCAACTCAAAATCAAGACAAACCTACTGGAAAATTGAACTCAAAATCAATCAAAACTCACTGGGAAACCTAACCCAAAGACAGTCCAAACCCACTAGAAAACCGAGCCCAAACCATACTCAACGGAAAACTCACGTGAAAAGCCTAACAATACTAGATTTGCCGCCCGATCTGTTGCCACTGCTACAGCTCGATCTGCTGCCATCAGGTCTTCCATTGTTGTTGCCGCCGAATCTTCCCAAATTTACCATCGTATGTGAGTGTTGAGGGAGATGATTCAGACGGTTTAGGATATGGGTTTTGGAGATGGCAAGTTTGACATGAACAAAGATCTAAAGAAATACAATTTGGTGAATCCAATCATGAAGAATACAGTGCCACTTCATCCCTATGGTTGGATTGCTATTAGGTTCAAGGCTGATAACCCAGGTGCTTGGCTTTTCCATTGCCATATCGAATGGGCTTGGAATTGATATTTGAGAGAGAGGCGGTATTAATAAATATGGGTTTGGGATATGAGAGAGGAAGAGAGTTGAGGGAGACAGTTCAGACGGTTTGGGATATGGGTTTGGAATTGATATTTGATAGATAGGTATTAATAAATAATAATAAAAAAGGAATAAATAATATTATTTAAGTAGAATATATTTGTAAAATAGATAAACTGATATGGGTGTTTTGGAAATGTGATAGTGTAAAATAGAAAAAAAAAAAAAAAAGTAGGTCTTTAGTGTAAAATAAACGAAAAAATTTGGGTGGACGGATTGTGAATGCTCTAACAAATGAAGTGATTATAAGCCTAGTCACAAGGATTTAAAAGGCAACAATTCATATGGTCTCTATTAGCCCAATAACAAGGACTTAAAAAGCTAACACTCACATCCCATTAACATAAAATATCTCTCTAATCTCCTCCTCCATCATCATTGCTTCCACCATCATCATTTTCTCCACTGTTTGAGACTCTGCCTCCACCTCCTCCACTACCACCACCTCCTCCACCCCCTCCTTTACCACCTCCGCCGCCGCCTCCTCCACCTCCTCTATAGCTGCTGCGAGGGCATCCATATTGTCTAAGGTACATCATATCATCCGACATCCGAAGGACATGGGGTAGTATTTTCAAGACTGCCTCTGCAACAATTCCAAGATTAGTTGAGTTGTTATTTACCTGTGATGCCATTTCGATGTTATCAAGCCCCAACAAAGCCTTGCGTATCTTTTCTGTTGCCTCTCTGAGGCTTTTCTTTTTATCCACTAAATGATAAATCCTCCAAATACTTTTGAGTCCCACTTTCGTCGTTCCCTCGCAAACACCAAATTTGGACAGTCTGTTGAATAATTTGTCCTTATCACCTAACAATACAATACAACCAAATCAGAATTCAATAAAAATATAATGAATATAATTTTCAAAAAAAAAAAATCATTTATATACATGATTTGGTTTAATATGCAACATTACTTATACTTTATATGATACATTGTAAAACAGAGCAAGTGTATACACATTAAAACCTACACTTCTTCCACCCAACCAACCATACTCTGTATCATACATTGTAAAACAGAGCAAGCGTATACACATTACTAACGATATCAAACAAGAAATAAAATAATCCAAATACAAAAAAATTGAGACGAAAAATCATGTACCTCTCAATTTTCTTGGTTGGCTAATCTCAGTCTTAGCAATGTAACTTTCACCATAGAACATTGTTATCCACTTTTTCTTCTTCTCCAAGTACTTCTCACCTATGAAGCATGGGTGCAGATTTTGGTTTGGGTGTAGATGCGAATGCTAGTGCAGCACTCGGTAATTTTTGAAAAAGTAGGGTGCGGGTGCCGTGAGATACGTTTACTAATAAATTATTAAATATATTTTTATTTACATATTATTAAATATATTTTCATATAATGGTAAATATATACCAATTTAAGAGAAATAATAACAACAAATAATTCAGAAATTTCAATTTAAGTTGTTTAATGTACAAATAATTTAACAAATATATAATAAGTTAATAACTAAATAAGAAATCAACTCAAATTTTTATTTTATTTTATTTTATTTTTTTAATGTGTATTTCGACCAGTTTCTCGGCCAATTTTAGCCGTAATCAGCGCGACTCAGCCTAAATTGACGCGCGACTTAGCTTGAATTGGCGTGAATCGGACCAAACCAGTGCAACTCGGCCAGAATCGGCACGAATCAACCCGAATTGGCGCAAATCGGGAAACGGAAAAAAAAAAAAGAAAAAAAGAAAAAGAAAAAGCAAATCGGTGTGTTGCCGAGTGTCCAGTGCAAGTTTCAAAAATTTCAATTTAAGTTGTTTAATGTACAAATAATTTAACAAATATATAATAAGTTAATAACTAAATAAGAAATCAACTCAATTTTTTATTTTATTTTATTTTTTTTAATGTGTATTTCGGCCAGTTTCTCGGCCAATTTTAGCCGTAATCAGCGCGACTCGGCCTAAATTTACGCTATACTGGTGCGACTTGGCTTGAATTGGCGTGAATCAGACCAAACCAGCGCAACTCGTCCAGAATCGGCATGAATCAACCCGAATTGGCGCAAATCGGGAAACGGAAAAAAAAAAAGAAAAAAAAGAAAAGAAAAAAGAATGTGAATCGGTGTGTTGCCGAGTGTCTAGTGCGGGTGGGGCGGCCTTGGAGCCGCACCCATGCTTTCTAGCTTTTTACCCATCTGCCCAGCAATTAAAGCTCCACAACTCATATCCACACCTCATCTTCAATTGTAGTTATTGGAATCAAATTTGATGACAACAGAAACAATGCACACCTAGAGCGGTTTTATTAAAAAAGCTGAAGTACGTGGTTCAACTATGAGAATAAGCCTAAATAGCTAAAGCAAAGATCTATGTGGAATTCTAAAGCACTTTTGATCCAGTTGTTACGTTGCATATATATCAACTGAACTTTGGAGCAAATTATTTAAATTAAAAATTCTTTTAACCGAATTATTATGATGTGGCCTATGGTGGATATCACATTTTGGCCTCACTTGATAAATGGTTAAATTACTTCTAGAACTAAAAATTAAACTAAATATATATAAAAATAAAAATAAAAATAAAAATAAAAAAAAAAAACTAAATATTCATGTTTACACAATTACTTGAAGGTCCTATTCCGCCAAGGCCGAGGAACTCTCTAGAAATAATTAAGAGCAAGTCCCTTAGGAGTTAGGACTAGGTCAGTGATGTCACCGTCCATGCAAGTCTTTTTTCATTTTACATGAAAATGGTTGATACTTTTTTTTTTGTGATTTATAAAGAGTAAGTCCTTTTTCTTTCTCGCTTCCTCCTTTTTGGTATTACAAAATTGGATCTCCAATGTAGCTTTCAAAACTGGTCCTTTTTTTGTGAAAGTTCTATGTTACTTACGTTGGCTTTTTGGCAAACACTCATGTGAACTTCTGATTGAAGGTAATAAGTGCTTAGGAACTGGTCCTCTTTTTAACATGTATTTCGGCCAGTTTCTAAGCCAATTTTGGCCTTAATCAGTGTGACTCTGCCTAAATCGACACTGAACTGGTGCGACTCGACCTGAATTGGCACGACTTGGCCAAAATTGTCACAAATCAACCCAAACTGGCGCAAATCGGGAAACAAAGAAAAAAAATGTGAATCAGTGTGTCGAGTGCAAATCGGTGTGTTGCCAAGTGTCCGGTGCAGGTGCAGCGGCCCTGGAGCCGCACCCATGCTTTCTAGCTTCTCACCGTACAAAATTTTCATAAATTTGGTTAAGCAATTGTCTAAAACACATAGAGAAAACAAATTTCAGAAATAAAAACACAACTATATTTAAAGAACATAAATATGAAGTAGTTTTTTGAAAATAGAAGTAAAATTACCATGAGTATCAAGAGCTTCAAGTTCAGCCAACTCCAACTTAGCTAAAGCGATACATCCAAAATAAACAAAGAAAAAAAAAAAAACTAAGAAAATTAGTCAGAATCACACAAGAAAATGATCAAACAATCAAAGAAAAAAAAAATGAAATTATACCTTTCCTCATTGCATCGTTACGTCTTTTCACTGTAGTTGTTGGTGATGATCTTCTCTGTTTCATCCTCCACAGATGCCAAGCATTTGCCGATGAGATTTGGTGTGCTCTTCTGATATTTAAATTGTTTGTGTGGATGTAGTGAGTGATTTCAAGGGAGAGAGTAGTGTTATATATATACTACTGTGGGAGAGAGCGAGAGGTATTTTGTTGGAGAGTTACAGAGAGGAGATTTTGTAAGAGAGTAGCCTTACTCGCGGGACGAAATTTTTTTAGTGAAAGAGAATGGCTTTTACTCGTGATGGAACTTGGGAGGAGTAACTGTTTTTTTACAATTAATTTTATCTACCACTTTTGGTGATATGATGCATATGAAATGAGTAATTTCATGGCCACAATTAATTTTACTCTCATTTTTACAATTATTTTGTTTGGTAGATTTTGACTTGAACTTTTTTTTTAACCATTTATAGTCATCAAAATATTTGTGAAATTAATTATTGTCCTAATTTTCTTTTTCAGCATTCCTTGAAAAGCATAATTCACAAGTGAAGAAAACTGAATATTACATACATAAATAGATGAATGTCTCTCAAATATATTTATTTGACTTTTGTCTTTTTCTAAAAGAAAAAAAATAAAAATAAAAGAGACATCTTAAATAATTATAAGTTAATGTGGTTCTTTATAGTTTTTAGTGCAATGGATTGTACCAAAATACTCCCCAATCTTTCATACTTATATAAGCTTAGAGCACCCCATCAACTAACTTAAAATAAGAAAAAGTTGTCAATTTTACACATTCAACCCTAAAAATTACACATAGCTTTCAAAACTGGTCCTTTTTTTTGTGAAAGTTCTATGTTACTTATGTTGGCTTTTAGGCAGGCACCCATGTGAACTTCTGATTGATGGTAATAAGTGCTTAGGAACTGGTCCTTTTTTTAACATGTATTTTGGCCAGTTTCTTGGCCAATTTTGGCCATAACCAACGTGACTCGGCCTAAATCAATATTAAACTAGCGCGACTCAGCCTGAATTGGCATGAATTGGCCCAAACCAGTGCGACTAGGCCAAAATCGGCCTAAACTGGCGCAAATCGGGAAACGAAGAAAAAAAGAAAGCGAATAGGTGTGTCAAGTGCGAATCAACGTGTTGCTGAGTGTTCGGTGTAGGTGTAGCGGCCTTGGAGCTACACCCATGCTTTCTAGCTTCTCACTGTACAAAATTTTCATAAATTTAGTTAAACAATTGTCTAAACTAATAAGATTGATATGAGCTTGAAATATAAACTAATATCTTACTAAACTTTTAATTAATTAGGAGTTAGGACCACATATCTAAATCAAATGGGCTTAATAATATGCTTAACATGGGTTTAGTAATGTACTTGTATTGTATCTCAAGCTCAAAAATTTGATATTAAGCTTGAGTTTGAGCTTAAACTCAACTTGATTAATGAATCAAGTGAAGCTAAGCTAAGCTTAAGTTTAGGTTTTTGGACTAATTGACAAGTTCAAGATTAAACATAATTTATATGTTTGGTTTGAACTCAAGTCAAATTTGAATTCTTTCTCAAAAAAAATAAAATAAAATAAAATAAAAAGTCAAATTTGAATATTTTATATTTGTTATCAAGCTAAATTTGATCTTCTAATATTTAACAAAACTTACCATCCTAATTAAAAGAAACCCTTTAATTGGTAAACGAATTTAATTCAACTGCCACCCACAGGTCCTACACATTCACACGGTCAAACTCAAAAAAATAAGAGGGTTGAAACACACAATAGTCTGTAACGAGCAGTTTAGTTCTTTTATTTGAAAAAAAAAAAAAAAAAAAAAAAGTTCTCTCCCTATTCCTCTGAAAGGTAAGAGCAAAGCTGGAAAATTACATCTGATCGGAAGATCAATCATTCTAGAATTCTTGCCAAATACATTCAGGGACCCATCTTCCATACCAATTCAGTAAAAGTGCATAGCGTGCTAAAATACGAGCCACAATATGACCGAGTCCCTTTCAAAAAAATTAATAAACACTTCCTACTTTGTATTTTTTTAAGAAAGAAAAAGAAACAGACAACGAAGACAACGAAAACTTCCTACTCTGTGCTAAAATATGTGCCACTATGTGGCCGAGTCCCTTTCATCGACAAAAAAATCATTTAATAAACTTCTTACTTTTGTTTTGAGCATTAATAAACTTCCTAACCTCATTTTCTCTGAACCATCCATGATCCATCAATGGCTACCGAAGACAACGAAGTCGAAGACCACCGTCCTCTCGTCCTTGTACACCACCTCCCTTCATTCAAACTTCCACTCCAAGACCGCTTGATCACCCACTTCCGCCTTTTTGACTCGTTGGCCTCGCCCGAGGCCTCCTCCGTACGCGCTCTCATCTGCGTCGGCCCCACGCCCGTCACCGCCCAAACCCTTGACCACCTCCCTTCTCTGCGACTTGTCGTTGGCTCCAGCGCCGGCCTTGACCACGTCGACCTCGCCGAGTGCCGCCGTCGTGGCATTGCCGTCACCAATGCCGGCGACGCCAACTCTGAGAACGTGGCCGACTACGCCGTCGCGCTTTTGCTCGATGTTCTGCGCCGAGTTTCCGCTGCTGACCGATTTGTTCGCTCTGGTTTCTGGCCTCAAATGGGAGAGTACCCACTTGGCCGTAAGGTTAGTTTTTTTTGTTTCCTGTTTTTTCTATATGGGTTTTGTCATTTTTTAGCACATCTGGATTGGTAGCTTTTTTTTTGTTAAAAACGACAAGCATAGTGAATGACACAAAAAAAAAACATGTTCATAGTTGTTGAGGTAGCATCTGGTGATTGGTGTGTGATAAAGTGAACTTTTGTATGTTTCTGTGTCACTGTGTGGAACTTTTGTATAACATACAACTGAGATACGAAATTCAGATCTAGATAAATTATGGTTGATTAGCTGGGATTTTCAGTGTGATTAGCTTGGAAAGATTAAAAAAGAGAAGCAAGGGTATATAATTCAAAGCTACTAACCTTGTAAGTATATTCATTTAGCTTGAAAGAGTATAACTAGTATCTGTGTTTTGGGAATTGAATTCATTGTCATAGAAATGAAATTGTTATGAATCTGGGAACAGAGCTGGTAAGAAACATACAGGGCCTTGATCAAGTGCTAGTGATGTAGTAGCCGCAGCTACTAACCTTGTAAACATGAGTTGCTACAAATCTGGTTGTATTCACTAGTTATACTTGCATCTTGATTAAACTTAAACATTTTATTATCCAATCGGTTCTTATGTGAATTGGTTATGACTGCAGTTAGGGGGAAAACGAATTGGTATTGTGGGGCTGGGAAGTATTGGCTCTGAAGTTGCAAAAAGGCTTGTGGCATTTGGCTGCACAGTTGCATACAACTCGAGGAACAAGAAGCCATCTGTACTGTATCCTTACTATGCCAATGTCCATGACCTTGCTGTTAACAGTGATGTTCTTATCGTTTGCTGTGCGCTGACGAATGAAACTCACCATATAATCAACAAAGATGTTTTGACAGCATTGGGAAGGGAAGGGTTTATAATTAATGTTGGGCGCGGTGCTCTTGTTGATGAGAAAGAACTGGTGCAATTTTTGGTCCAAGGGGAGATTGGTGGTGCAGGTCTTGATGTGTTTGAGAACGAGCCCAATGTCCCAAAAGAGCTATTTGCCCTGGACAATGTTGTGTTGTCTCCACATCTTGCTATTTCAACTCCAGAATCCTTCGAAGCCTTGAACGAGGTGATTATAGCAAACTTGAAGGCTTTCTTTTCAAGTAAGCCTTTATTGTCGCCTTTCCAGCAGGAATGAAGTAGTAGTATGCACACAGGGTTGTATGATTGGAAGGTTTCCATTTGTATGATTGGTGTTTTTTTTTTTCTTTTTTTTTTTTTTTTTTTCAAATAAGCCTTTGTTGTGGCCTTTTGCAGCATGAATGAAGTAATATAATAATATTCAAATATGGATGTATGAGTGGAAGGTTTCCATCTATGTAAGATTATTAGATTAAAGACTCTTTAGAGGTCAAATTCAACAGCATGGTGAATATTAATGCATATATAAATCCTTAAAAGGCAAAGAAATTGAAGATGAACTTGGAGCTTTTTAGTTTTGTTTTTGTAAAATTTAGAATGTAGATTACATGTTCAGAGAAACGTTTTCTTTTGTGGTTTCATGAATTGTCAAATACGTGTCTCTAACAATAGTCTAAAGAAAAAGAGAGGAGGGATTTTTTTTTTGAGAAGAACAACTTCCATTAAACCAACATAGACAACACAGTACAATAGATTAGCTTCATCATAGCCGATCCTGAAGGATCAAGTGACTCACAATGGGCGGAGAACACCCCTCCCAAACCTGATTCACTTCTTTACACTTTGCATGGTGGCCAAGTTCATGCGCCACCCTATTGAACTCCCTTTTAACATGCTGAACTTTTCAACTGCCAAACCAATCCAGATAACACAAAATTCCTTGGACAATATGCCCTGTTTCACCACTGATTATCTTTTCTGATATGCTCTGAGTCGCTAATAGAGAGTCAGATTCAATAATAATCTGTTGGAAGCCCAAATCCTTTGCTAACAATATGCCAGCTTCCATCGCCAACAATTCGGTCTCCAACACAGAAAAATTCCCATTTAGCAACCTACACATACCAGCTGCTACCTCCCCTTTGTAATTTCTTATGATCACTCCAATACTTGAATTCCGACCCCTCTCGGCAATCGCTCCATCCACGTTTATCTTATATACCCCCGTTGGAGGCTTCACCCATCTGCTTTCACAGTAGGCCGGATCAAATTTGAAAAATTTTTGGGCTTCATTATAATTCATAAGAAGGTTCAAGGCAAAATCCCATACCTGACCAGCAGCAAGTTTTTCACCCTCATGTATACATTGGTTTCTGTTATACCATATTGCCCACGCAGTCACTGCCATTATCTCCATGTCTCTATTTGTTCCAGCATAGTACAACCCCAAAGCAACATCAGCAAAATCTTGGTTCTCTGCACATATTTTTATAGGACACTCCTTCCATCTACTCCAGACATCCTTTGCAAAATTACATTTGAACAAAGCATGACAAATGGACTCAGCTTCATTCCCACAAATGGGGCATATTCCATCCGTGACCACTCCCCTCTTGCTTAGATTTAGCATAGTGGGAAGAGTATTTTCACATGCTTTCCACATGAAGATTCTAATTTTTAGTGGGATTTTGAGATGCCACATCTTCTTCCACAATGGGGATCTAGGGTCAACATGGGAGCATTCCCCCCCTCCCCCTGAAGAGCTAACCACATTAAGCGCAATATAGTAAGCGCTCTTAACAGTGAATTCCCCTTTCTTATTTCCCACCCAAATAATTTTATCCTCAGGTAAATTGTAGTTAAGTGGAATATTTAAAATCGTTTCTGCTTCAAATGGAAGGAACAAAGACTTTACCATATCTACTTTCCATCTCTTTGTTTAGAGAGGAGGGATTTTGATCCTTAAATATGTGATTTTTTAAATGTTTTATTGTGTTTTTTTAACGGTAATACAGACATGGGTTACAACTAAATAATAAAGTTATGCTCAAGCAGTAAAAATGAACATTTTTCAAAGCATTGATGGCAATGCTTAAGACTAACTTTGAAGGGTTTGAGAGGTATGTTTAAGACTAACATTAGTGGCGGCTCTAGAAGTTTTTTTTCGGTGGTTATTAAGAAACTTAAATTATACAAAATCTAATTAAAAAAAAAACGCAAATACATAGTCTTACAATTTCCTTATATAAATTTTCTTATTTTGAAATCGTTGCATGATAGTCCCATTATTAAAATACTGCAAACTACATATTTTTCAAAATTTTAGTTAAATAAAAATTTTCTTGGACTTTTTATTTTTATTTTTAAGAACCTAATATATTGTTAAAGAGACCAAACTTTAGCTACAAACTTAATTGTAGCCTAAAGCTATAGTTTTCACTAAATAAATTAATTCAGTTGCATATTTTGATAATCTAACCGTTGAATTGTATGTTTTTAAAACACATGTCAAATTTCATGTTAATCGGATGTTATTTACTATTCAATCTATAAACTTATTTTATATGTATAATTTTAGACTACAAAAACTTGAAATCTTAAAATATAATTGATAACATAACAATTAATCTTTGATTTTTTTTAAAAATTTTGCAAATATGGAAGATTAGGTTATATGAAGAAAATATAATACATTGGTGGATTTGTTAAAATTCACATCTAATAAAAAAAATATTGAGAAGAGTTGTAGCCTTAGTTTACAACTAAAAAAAATTGTTAAAATCTTTTGTCTCCTAAGTTAAAATATTGAATTGCATCATTGCATGAGTCCAAGTCTAATCAATGGATGAAATCACATGAATCTTGTTAATGCACTTTCTAGACTGCCTTCCTGTCTTCCATGTTGCGGGTTTGACACCCTCTTGTCCCCATTTTTTCCCCTAAAACATATGAATTTATGATATTATAGCTTGAATAGTTGTGGTTCTTGTTAGTACAAGTGATAAAAGTCTTTTGTTGTTAAATAAAGAACTTAAATTTGAAACCTACTGCTTCAAAATAAACTCATTGTGTTTTGAATTGTTTATAAAATAATAATTATGAAGTGAACAACATAACTTTGAAATAGATTAGTTTTATGGCTTGGATTAAAACATTGCAAATTTAAAATTATATTAAGTGCCATGTCATTTGAAAATTTAAATGACATGACACTATGTACACTTTCAAATCAAAGAAATAAAATACTAATAGTAAGGGGACACCCCATATTTTAAATGAAATGGAGAGGATATTGTTTGAATACGGTCACTTTTCCTAGGTTGATTTGGTGTTTTTATTTTGTCACTCTTTGACAGTATATCACGCATAGTTTAATGAATTGAGATCTAATGTAATAACTTGTTGAGAGACCTTTTTGAGGTTTCGGCTTACCCAAATCCAACTACAAGGATTGGGCTTCCTTCAAGGCTTGGATGAAATTGTGGGTATCGTGAGAAGTAAACTTGTTTTACTGAACCAACTTGTGCACAAATAATGAATTCAAGCAACTATATACCACGGTATAAAGCAATAATACTTAGTGATACGTTAGTTGTTAGTTAGCCGTAAAACCATTGTGGTTCAGCCGAACCCAGATCCAATTATGTATCTACTAGGATTGGACTTATTATGGCCAAGAATCTACTAGGTTTATGAATCCCAAGGTCCAGTTCGAGAATGGTGGTGAATGTTGATTTCTAGGTTCGATTTCGGTTGGTGTATGTTGATTTCTTGGTTTTGAATTTTGGTTGGTGTATGTTGATTATTGTTTGATTTGAGTTTTAAATTTTGATGTGTCTGATTACAAAGAAAGTACTAGAAAGACAAAGAAATGAAAAGAAATTAAGGATTAATTTGCTAAGAATATGAAGAACATGAACATGATCAATCATGTTCTAGGGAAGAATAGAAAGAACATAAACAGACATGTTCTTCCAACAAAATAATGAAAATAAAAGAAAAGAAAATTTTATTTTAATTATTTTATTTTATTTTATTTAAAATCATAAGTTTAGAATTGTGTTTTAATTGTTTTTCTTATGTGGCTTTTTTTATTATTTAAAATGCTAATGTGGCATTATTTAAATGCCAAATAAAAAATTTATTATTGTTTTAATGGCCACATTGGCGTTTTGGGTGCCAACTGTGCACTTCGTCTACCATGTGTACTATTTTCCGTTAGTGAGATGATGGTAGGGACAAAAACAAGAATGATTTTTTATTTTGGAGACCAAATGCTATAAAATTAAAAAGTAAGGATTAAAATCAAAATTGGTCAAAAATGTAAGGACCAAAAGTACATTTTATGCTAGGTTTTATTATTAAATTGTTGATACTATGGGAGTAGCATTACTAATTAAAGGTTATTGCCTATCGCTTTTTTTTTTTTTTTTTTTTTTTTTTTTTTTTTTCAAATCAGAGGCTCTTCCCTATACAAAAACACATTTGAAATTATTTGAGGAGTCGTGACGTGTGGAAATTTTATTGGGTTTTCTTCTTTGAATGGAAAATACCAAAAATTTGTTGTTTTTGCTTATGTTCTCCTTTTTCTCTCGCGATTTTTCGATTAAGAGGGCTCTTTTAGGATAAAAAAAAAAACTCAGGTGAGAAATTTCATAAAAGAGTTAAGGGATGTGGAAATTTCTTGGCTTCTATTTCTATGAATCAATAATATCAACCTTTGCAGTGGTGGTGGATTGTCATTGATGATGTCGGTTGTCTCTTCTTGGTATTGCTGTATTGCCACCGAAGCTTAGTAGTGGGGACTTGTGGTGTTGGCTGGTGGGGTTGTGTTGAAATTTTTTTAAAATTTATTTTAGGAAATCGAAATAAGAGAAAGCAAAAAATTAGGATTTTTAATTAAACAATAGGTGGTAAATTTTTATTAATAGAGTATAGAATAGAGTAGGAAAAGTGGAACATAAAAATTTGGACACTAGAAGTTTGTTGGAAGCATTATATTATAATATTAGCTTCAATTGCTAATCTAGCTTAGATGTTAACAGTATGCATCGTGTCGAAAATGTTTTTTTTGCATATGCACAATGCCATCATCTCAATTTCACACCCTTCTTAAAAACCAAAAAAAAAAAAAAAAAGGACAAAGGGAAAATCTAAAAATAAAAGCTAATCTGAAATAGATAAATTATTGGAACACTATGCTTTTCACAAATGAAAATAGTTCCCTATTGTTTATGTTGTGAATTGATTTAATTGATTTTTTTAGGGATTTAATTGATAATTGATACCACCATATATGTATTGATTTAATTGATAATTTTTGTATTTATTCTGTTCTTAATATTGATTAAAATTTCTTTTATTATTAATCTTTGTCATCCTATCTCAAATTCTCAAGGAGAGATTGTTCTGTTATGTTTTTACTTTTTATAGGCCAATTGAACATACTAGTAAAGTTTTCCTCAGGGGCTTTTTCGTAATTTTTATTAATAGACATGCGTAGGGTAGTACACCGCACTAGCTCTTAGTCCGCACAAACTGACAAACACACGCACACTTTCTTTTATTTACCATGCATATTTGTTAATAAGAGCATTCACAGCAGTGGTTTTAAATTTTTAACTTTTTATCTACATAAAAAGTCACTTTATCTATTTTGCCTACATACATGCTGTAACAGTGGATCTATTTTAACTTTCAACACAATAAAATAATATAAATATCACAATAAAATAATATAACAACTACAATAAAATAATATATCCCTCTAATTAAAAAAACATACACAGCACCATCCACAACCACCTCTACCATCAGCCACACCTACAACCACCACCTCCACCACCACCACCACTGGCCACCAGTCCACAGCAGGAAAAAAAAAAAAAAAAAAAAAAAAAAAAAAAACCCAACCTAAATCGAACCCACAGCCACAAATCACAATTCGGACCTAGCCATCACAAATCAAACCCACGTCGATACGACACACCACCACCACCATCTCCACCGTGACCCCTGAAATCCAGCAACCCAAACGCTGAAACCCACCAAACCCAAATCCAGCTACCCAAACATTGAAACCACACACTGATCTCAACCTCGATACTAACGCACATTGGAGCACAACCACGACCCAGCGGCAGAGTGGAGGTGTGGGAAGCCACTTCGATCCACGAGCACGGAGCACAACCAGGACCTAGCGGCCGGAGCACAACGTTGAGAAAGTGAGGTTGAGAGAGATACCGGAGTTGAGAGAGTGAGATTGAGAGAGATGAGATGAGAGAGAGAGAGAGAGAGAGAGAGAGAGAGAGAGAGAGAGAGAGAGAGAGGCACGGTGAGAGTGAAGGAGAGAGAGAGAGAGGATTTTTTTAATAAAAGGCTGGAATAAAATAATGTTATTATTTTTAGCTCTTATGAACAGTACACATCTATAGATAGATGTGTACTGCTCATGTGGAGCTAAAAAAAATGGATATAGCTCCACTGTTGGAGTATCAATTTTGTGTTAGTATAGCTAAAATATAACATTATAGCATTATACCTCAACTGCTGTAAATGCTCTAAGGGAAGTATTCCGTCTCTGAAAAAGTAAAAAGCAATAAAGCGCGTCAAATATCACACGCTTTTAGATGAGAGTGGTGGAGTAAGATTACAAAAATTGTAATTTTTTAGAGAGCATCCTTTTTTTTTTTTATGATTAACGTGGGCATCCTTCTGATTTGCTACTCCTGTGCGTTTGGATTAAAATTATAATTAAAATTATTTCACTATTTAAATTATTTTTATTATTATTTATGAGTTTTACTTTGTTTTTGGGCACTATTCATGGACCTCAGTGTACTATTTCAACTCACTTTTACTTTTATCTATAGTAATTTTAACAATAATTTTTCAGTTTTAGCAAAATAAACAGTATTCAAACACACCCTTAATAAAAGTGAAAACATGATCCGTGTCTTTCAAAATGGAATGTTACATAGTTAACATATAAAACCTGTTATTAACATGGTTTCAAAAAGTATTACGGTAAAAAGAATTGTTTTGGGTCCCAATTGTTTTTTTTTTTTCAAATTTTTTTTACTAGTTTTAGGAGTTTTTTTTCGACTGAATTAGTGTTCGGTTTTCAATTGAACTGACTAGTTCAGTTCTTCTTTTTTCATAAATAAAGCTTTTACTAATATAGTCCTAGAGGGTAATTTTGAAGTCTTCATTAAATCATTGTAAACCGGCAACAGTTCTTTGGCCTAATATGGGCACATTGTAAATGATCTACATTACTTTGCTTCACGTTTTTCAGCTTTCACTCTTTATCATGTATGTAGGCATTGTAATAAGGTTGCTCATTTACTAGCACAACAAGCAATTCTTTCCCTCCCTTATTAGTTTGGATGGAAGATGTACTATTAGACATTAATATTGTATTAAACGCTGCTTTGAATAGTCTAGCATAATAATATGCATTGAACATTTTCTCATAAATAAATAAATACTACTGCACACTTTTGATGCGATAATCACTCCACAAGTATAAGTACTTGTGGAATGTGGGGGGCAAAGGTTATGGTTCAAGTCTTCAGGAGGGAACTTCACACACGTATATGAAAAAAAATCTCTCCATGCCACATAGAATAGGGTCATACAAGTTCATTAATTTACTGTGAAAGAAATCTTCAAATTATTTCACAGATTTGATGAAATGGCATGGGATCATGACTTGCATTGTTGCTGGCCACCATAGAATTTTCTGTTGGAAGTTCTCTTTGAACATCATATACGCTACAATCTGGCAATTCATCATCATAGCAAAGGCATATATGTTCAATTTTCTGCAAATGTTGGATCTACCTGTCACTTTTCATCTTTCTATATATTTTTTTATTACGAATTCACCCAATTTTCATTCCCACGTTCTTTTTGAATAAAAAAAATTATAGTTGAAGCTATCACAGACATCAAGAAACTTTACAATGTGACTAGAAACTGGCAAGGTGATCCATGTGTCCCAAGTGAATACTCTTGGGATGGTTTGAACTGCAGTGGTGACAATCATCCAAGGATCATCTCACTGTAAGTGCACTTTCAAAACATCAAAACTTTTGTTGACTCATGTTGCAATATTTCAATCAATATATCATCTTATAGGAAAAACTCTACCTTAACTTGGAGGATCACATAAAATGGACCCTGATATTAACTGATATGAAAATATGATGCATCATTTTAGGACATTTGACAATGGAACAAACTCCTTTCATATGCAATAAAAAAAATGTTCTGTCATGCCTTCTGATATTTGATTGAATTTATTTAATTTTTACGGAATGTTCAAACACAGAACCTCTCCAAAAATGAGAAAAATCTTGTTTGAAATGTAAATTATCTTTCAAAAAATTGCAACCATTCTTCCTTCTTTCTTAATGACAAGCAGGAACTTGAGCTCAAGCAATTTGACAGGGGAGATAGCGACTTCGTTCTCCAATCTCAAGGCAATGCAGTCCTTGTGAGTTCTAATTTGAATTGTGATTGATGTTTAACATTCAGTTACTATAAAATAGTCCCAGCTAGACACCAGCAGGTCAAGCTACTCTATCTGCTAGGTTGAGATTACCAATCGGCAGATAGATGGTGGATCCCTTAATTACCAAAGGATTCAATGCTTGGAGAGTGTATTTGTGGGATTTAATGCCAGGGATTTTTAATTGAAAAATGCTATATACAAGTCCTGCAATTTCATATCAATTTTTCAAAAACAAAATAGTTTTTTATCTTAACATATGTGGATATGTTATTCTCAAAATCTTGCTAACTACTGTTTCAGGGATTTATCATACAATGACTTAACCGGGCCACTGCCAGAATTTTTGTCAGAACTACCGAATTTGAACACCCTGTAAGTTGTTGGGCTTTGATCTTGGTATGGCAAACTTAACTTTTTGGGGAAGGAAATTGAGGTGATCTGCATAACAATATCTTTGCAGTAATGTGAGTGGGAACAACCTCACAGGTTCAGTTCCTGAGGCTCTTCTGCAGAAGTTTAGGGATAGGAAATTGGCCTTGAGGTTAGCTTATCTTCCTTTCTCCAATATTTGAATGTACATAATAATTCTAAGTTCATTTTGCCACTTACCTGTGTTTTCTATCTTTTCCCTTTATAACTGCATTTTATACAGCCAAAAAAAAAAAAAAAAAAAAGTAAATGTTGTTCACTGATACGTACAATAGATGTCATTTATATTTTAAACATCAATTTGTATTGCATGATGACTGCACTATCTATCCATGTAGATTATGTTTAAAGACTTACGTACCATGGCTTATTACCTTGATGCATTTTATGCAAGTGTTGGCGAAAATCCAGATCTTTGTCCGTCAGTTCCATGCAAGAGAAAGAAGAAAAAGGAGGTTGTTGTTCCAATTGTTGCATCATCTATAGCAGCAGTCCTCGTCCTTCTGTTCATCTTTAGTGCTTTGGTTATCTATAGAAGGAAAAGAAAAGGAGGTACTTCTTTCTTTATTTTCTGCTTGTGTAATCATTATCACTTTTCACCGAAGTGAGGTCGATTACAAGAGATGTATCACCCAATCCCAGCTAGTCCTATTTTTCCTTTGATACACCAAAGCCTTTAAGAAAGTGAAGAAAATAAAGCGAACGCCTAGTTAGATTTCAACCGTGGCCATTGTGGCCAATTTAATAATTTTTTTTCTCTCTCAGTTGTACCCTCTCACTCTCTCTTTTCCCCCTTTTTCTTTGTCTCATAGAACCCTCTCTCTTTCTCTCATTTCATCGTCTTCCTCTCTCAAAGTTCCATGGTCGACGTCTCACCGCCGCTCGCCGCTCACTGCTTCCACCTTCATGGTGGTTTTCCTTCATTGCTCACCAGAAAGCCCTCTCTGTTCTCACTCTTACTTCTATTCAATCTCGCTCTCTTTCCTCTCTTTGTACCAAGCTTAGCCGCACCTAAACCTCAGCAACCCATGCCGCTAGCCGCTGCCACCTCCGTGGAGGTTTTCCTTCTTCTGTTTTTTCTTTGTTTGATTTGTGGGTTTGGGGATTTTGTTTTGGCTTGGCTATTAAAGATCTAATGTTGCTTGCATGTGCTTGGTTTGGATTGAATTTTGATTTCAAATGTATTTGGGTTCATCTCAAGGAAAATTTGAATGGAGTTTCTGGTATGGTGGATTTGGTTTGAGATTTCCTTGGTTTTGTGTTTTTAAATTTGCTGTTTGTGTTGTTGTGGGTGTGAGTTCTGAAATGGACTTTGATTCAACATGGGTTGGATATGGTGTTTTATGTATTTTAGTGGTTGTTGCGGTGGTGGTGGTTATGGCTGAACATGGGTGGAAGCTATAATGTTAGAGAGAGAGAGAGAGAGAACGTTAAACTGTTAAAGAAACTCAAGGAAGTAATAAAAAAATTAAAATAAATGTATATTATATTGAAATAAATTTGTAATTTTTTTTTTTATATGCAAGATAGAATTTTACTCTAGCCTAATCTAAGTGTATATGTGTATGAAACTCGCTCCTGAAAACTTGAACTTCGGAGCCTCACACTCCACAAGCACTTATACTTGTGGAGTGACCATCGCATTAAGAGTGTGCGGTAGTATAAATTTGTAAAATAGATAAACTAATGTGAGTGTGTAAAATAGAAAAAGTAGGTTATTATGCTAAAATAGATAGGAATTCATGCATATACTAAGGTGAATGTTCTTATAGTATGTCATTCGTCTTATTTTTATTTTTTTAATTTTAGGTATTTTAAAAGGACAATACATTCAAACATATAGGGTTCGTTTGGATAAGCTGTTTGTAAAAGTGCGTTTTTGAAAATAGCAATTTTAAAACATGCGTTTTGAAAATACAATTTTAGAGTGTTTGGCAAAATTTGTAAAAGTGTGATTTTCAATTGTTGTTTTAACTGCAAATTACCAAAAAGACCTGTATACACCAACATTTTAAAATTCAATCTTATATATAAAATTAAAGTATTCCATTTATTAAATTCAATCTTATATATAAAACTAAAGTATTCAGTTCTCAAAAAAAAAAAAAAATTTAAGTATTCCATTTATTAAATAAAAAATAACTACACGTGGAGGGTGAAGACACCACTTCACATGAAGTACTTCACCCTACAAAGATTCCCTATCACTTGCACACCTTTCACTTTACCAATTTCATTTTACTCTTCTTACGGTCCTACTTTTGCACTTACCTCCAGTAACAGCATAATACTAGCGACATCAAATACCCATCCTTTTGTTGTCCATGATACTTTCCATTTGAGTCTTGAAGAAAAGAAAGAAGATGTATATGAGTGCTCCAGCTTATTGAGGATTTAGCAGGCTATGGTGAGAGTAAGAGAAGGGCGAAAACAAAATGGAAGGTGAAGCAGAGGTGAAGGTATGATGGAGGAAAAAATGAGAAATATTTATTTGGGTTCTTTGTTCAAGTTTGATGGGGGTATTTGTGGTAAATTGTATTTTAAAAATGCGTTTTACAGCCCCTTAGAATGGTGTTTTCAAATTCGCTGGAAATAATTTCTTTTTGAAATCGCGCGTTTTAAAATCACAAACGTTAGAACATGCATAGCCAAACGGGCTGCAACTGGCGTTTTGAGTCCAAAACGCCCATTTTTATTTTTAAAACGTGGGGCCAAACGGACCTATAATGGTGTAAACTCTTATTTTACACCCTCCAATAGAAACATGTCATATTGGCATTGCACTAGATAATTAAATTGACCTACCACACACAATCATTCCATCTTAAAACCTAATTTCATAAAATAAAATTTAAAAACCAATCTTTTAGTTCCCATGCAGGAATCTAGCCACCAGACACCGCCATTGGAGAAGTTACTGGAGCATTGCTAGAGTGTTAAAAAATTGCCAAAAGCTGCCATTTTGCGTGGTGTTCGCAAACCCCATTCTCCTTTATCATCTTCCACCAATATTAATTGTACTAGAGATATTTCGGGTGTTTTGACCAATATTAGCATCCGACCGTGCCGGTATAATAAAAATGTTAAAAATTGAAATAATTTGTTAAAAAATGTTATTTAATTTTCTGATTCTAATCGCACCCAAGCACTACTCCGTGATTCTATAGCAGCTAAGATCAACAATTAGTAAATGTATGTCTGTGCAATTAACAAGATTAACTTTTTATGAAACAAAAGATTACAACATATATACTAATCGCTAACTCATGTGATGCATTGGATAGTTAACGATTTTTAAATATCTTTAATGCTACAATTAGTTAAAAATGAATGGAAATCAATATTTATATTATAAAATAAAGAAATACATAATTTGAAAAAATTAACCATATTGTTTTTTTTTTTTTTTTTAATGATGATGAAACAAACGCACACTATTTATGTTTCTACCATATTTAAGCTTTTATAAAACATGGAGCAACAAAATACAACTTATTGACAAACGAAAACTTTCTAAGTTCCACAGAGGCTTTTAGGGGAAAAAAAAGCAAATAAAGTAATACAAAAATAACATTCTATAATCCAAAATATTTATCCAACAAAACTAAGATTTCAAACATGAGAATCAAATAAATTAAGATATTTTGGTGATATCCATTAACTCTTACTTTATTTTAGTAGCTACTCCATCTATAAAAACTCTAGAATCAAACATGGTGTCTTGAAGTTTGGTTCATAAAATATTTCATAAACACACAGGCAATGGAAGTAAAAATAAGAAGAAAGATACACAAACACAAAGTATTAAAGAAAATATATCAAAGAAAAAAATAACCACGAAAGAGAAATCCATGTAAAAAATACCTTGAGGCTTGAGGATGAAAGGTTTGTAGAAATAAAAGAGCAAAAACAATAGAGAGATATTAAATTGCATAGCAGGTTTTGGTGTGTGTGTGTATTAGTAGGTTGGTTAGGTTTAAAACTCTTCACGTTGCTGAGTAATAGTTAGTTTAAAACTCTTCAATTTATTAAGTATTAATCAGTTTAAAACTTTCATTTTGACATAATAAATAAATTAATAAAAAATAATGAGTAAAATTGTATGACTACCAATGGCAAAATATTAGAAGGTCAACTAATAGTTAATTGTTTTCCATTTGGTTTAAAACTGTTTATATTATTGAATAATAGTTGGTTTAAAACTCTTCATGTTGTTGAGCAATGGTCGGTTTAAAACTCTCCATGTTGCTAAGTAATAGTTGGTATAAAACTCTCCTATTGACATAAAAAATAAATTAATAAAAATATGATTGTAAAATTGTGGGACTTCCAAAAATTATATGGCAAAATATTAGAAGATCAACAAATGGTTAAACACTTCGATTTTATTCTATATATAGATAGATATAGATATAGAATAAATATATAGATATATAGAATATTAAAATAATAACGAAACATATTTTAATCTTTTTTGAAACTTTTGGTTGAATTTTAATGTCAGAATTTAAATTTCTTAAAACATTGTTAGCAGAGTATTACTTAGAGCAAATTATGTTAATGATTTTTTAACACTTGAGGTGATCACATATATAACGAACATGTTGTAGAAGTCTAAGACTAAATTATATTATTAAAATAAAACTTATTTTAGATGTTTAAAATAATTCAAGATAAATAATGAAACTTTTTTTTCCTAGAAACTTTACGTAATAGAATTTTATTCATAATAGTATTTTTTTTAACTTCTAAAAACTTTGGCCAAGAGTTTTACTAAAAAGAAACAATATTTTCATAAAAAAAAAAAAAAGAAACAATATATATTAATGTATATTTATAATTAGTCACACCTAAGCAAGTCTTACGTTGTGTAAGACTTATATTGAGCATATAATGCAAGAACGACTTATAAGACCCAAGTTCCAACTTTTAATATTAATATTATTATATCATTAATAGCATGCCTGGCAATGCATATATTATTTATAAATTAATTATATATAATTTAATGAAAATATTTTACTAATATCTTAAATTAGGTGACGGAAGCACATACCTTCTAAGACCAAGTAATAGAGTTTTACCTAGAGTAAAGTATCTTAATAATTATTAAGTCACTTCAAATTTTGGTAATGAAATTTTATATATAGTAAACTATATTAATAAATGGACAAAGTTTTCTTCTGAACCGATATAAAGAAATTTCATTTAACTTATTACGTGATGGTTTTAAAGACTACTAATATGCATAAATTCACATGATTCATTAAATACTTTTTTTTTTGGATACAAAATAGAAATTCTATTCTAACCTAATCTAAGTGTATATGTGTGTGAAATTCCCTCTTGGAGACTTGAACTCCGGCCCTTGCCCCCCATACCTCACAAGCACTTATACTTATAGAGTAACTACCGCACTAAGTGCGTGGTAGTTAAATACTTTAAACAAGCCAATATGACTGTAACGAAAAATACAAGTGGATAGTTTTTAATGATAACAAATAGTAGGTTGAAGCCACTTTCTTTTAAACTGGACTAGTTTAGAGGAAAACTTTGTCCTTAATAAATAATGAGCCACATGATAAAAGCATATTATATGACGTTTAACACATGATGACGAGTCTCTCAACGGAAACATATTATGTAAAATATAAATTTTATTATATAGTATATGATAATTACCAAAATACCAATGTAACACACAAGATATATATAATATTATATGTAAATTAAAAAAATTATAATAATATCAGTAAAATTAAAAAATAAAATAGAATAAAAATAACAACTTATTTTAATTTACTTGACCAAAATAATACCCCTAAGATTGAACTTTTATTAAAAGAAAAAAAATTAAAAAATTGATGATTAACTTGAAACTAGTAGTAAATTAAATTTCTTGAAACTTTTATATTTGTATTTCATATTATTAAATTATCTTAATAATTTTAATATACTTATCATCGTGCCATATATTAGGGAAGCATGTCATATGATATATTTACATTTCCAAATCATTTAGCTAAACACGACATGCCAATTAGAGGAATGTAGTTTAATTAGCACCGCTCCACTCACAAAATGTTTGGGGATCTGGGAATTAAAGGGCTCAAGTTGGGAGTTTACCATATTGTAACTATCTTAAAAATATAATTAGCTTTCAAAATATATATATATATATATATAATTAAAAAAAAAAGTAATGAATAACATGATAATACAACCACGACTTCTACAGCAGTTTTACTATATAATATATGACACAAGATAGAATATAATTTTACTTAGACACATGGTACCCTTTTTCTAGGGAGGTCCTTTATGGCCTATATAGAAGTTTAGAGAGGAAAGAGAGTAGAGGAGAGTAGAGTAGAGGGGAGTAATGGGGAGGGAGTAGAGGGGAATGCTTCCCCTCTACCTTGTTTGGATGTTTTTAAAATTAGTAAGGGAGAAGGGAGTAATTAGCCCTTTTTCTTGTTTGGATGTTTTAAAAATTAGGATGGAGAGGAAAGAAAATGATTTAAATAGACAAATTTACTCCTATTTGAAAATGGACTTGCAACATTGGTTTATGATTTATCAATTTTGTAAAATTTTGAACTAATTATCATTCGTCCAAATCTTAGAATATAAACACGAAACCACGATTTTCAATAACTAGTGTAGTTTATACATACAATCGCATATCTAAAAATTCTATTATTACAGATCATACCAAAAAAAGAAAATTGCTAATTAAAAAAATACAAAAAAATACAAGAGAAATTGAATTATGATTTTTTTTAAAAGTACTAACATATTACGAAAAATCATCAACCAAATTAGCCTACTGTACCTAAAATTCAATAATTAACATGTAATTTCCTGAACAAAACGCACATAGCAAGCCAAAGTTGAAGCAAATCCATAAACTTTAGCAAATTTTTCGTAATTCAAAAAAAAGAAAAAAAAAAAAAAAAAGAAAACGAAATGCTTAGTGCACTGTTTGGTTGCCAAGAAAGAAAGAAGAGAAAAAGAGATAGAGAATTTGACGGACCGGCGACACCAGCACCGACGATGATAAGGTCGGCGTCAGCGCCGTTAGCGGATCTACATACTCCATTAGTGGCCGCCGCCGCCGCAGCGATGCAGTTCACCACCTCAGTTCGCGCCTCTCCAGTGACCATTTTCTTTGCAGCGACGAAGCTATAAATCACAACGACAAGCGTGAAAACTGAGACGACGATCACTCCCAATGCGTACTGATCCAAAGCCATGGCCACCGATGAATGTCCGAGCCCCAGCAAATGCCTAATCTCGTGCACAGCCACCAACTCGAGATCGATCGCCGTGAGCAACGTGGAGAACAGCGTTGAAGAAGAAGTAGGTAGAGGTAATGGGAACGATAGTCTCTGCTGGCAACGCATTAATCGATGTGGGATTAGCAACAACCAGTACCAGCTAGGTTGAAGATCGGAGCATATTCGTCACTTCAAGAGAAAAATTTCAGTCAACACTTTTGTTTGGTTATTTTTAATTTTCTCAGGAAACAAACAAAGATTATTTTATACAATCGGTTTGTAATTTTGTTAATTTAAAAAGGGTAAATTGGGAAATTCATTTAGTCAATAATTTATCTACTTTACTCTCCTTCCAAATCTCTCCAATTTGGGGGAATTAAAAATGAGGGGTTAGAGGTAGTTGAAACCCCTCCAAACCCCTTCCCCTCATTCCTTAAAATACTTTCAAACAAGGTAATTAAATTACTCTCCCTCCCTTTACTCTACTCCCCCTCCTTTTTTTAACTTCCAAACAGGCCATTAGTCCCCGTTAACTTGCAAAGCATGGAGGGGAGGAGCATCTGGCTTATTTCCAGTGGAATTTAAGCTATTGCTTCTTCTTGGCCAACACATAGTGGGCTTATACTTTGAAGAAGATTGTGATGGAATGACCAACCTCATGACTGTTGGGGAGACCAAACCTGTTACCATGGTGATGATGAGAAGACAATACTAGGATTAGTGTATAGATCAAATCTGTATAATAAGATTGATTATGTGCACTTCTCCTTTTAGCAAAAAGTAGCCAAAAGTCGTCCTATATATATATATATATATATGAAATTCTAAAAGAACCTGATGCCCAAGGATCTATCTTTTGAAATCTTAATATAACCTTTGTTCCCCTATTAGGGAGGGGACAAGCTAGGTCAGGGATTAATATCATTAATTAGCTTAGTGGAGACTAGGATGAGGAATAGGTTACCTAGACCTACCATTAATACCATCCTCATATATTTGTAAAAAGTTTGTTAATATGTGCTATTGAGGTTAATAGGTACGCAGTATTGTCAACAGTGGCGGGCCAACAATTTTGGAGGCCTAAGTTGATATATTTAAATAAGGCCTTTTTGTTATCACTTAAATAATATTTAACTAGTATTTAATATCATAATTTTTTTATTAAAAAATTTATTCCTTTTATTTTGTAATATGCTTTTTTTGGGGGGGGGGGGGGGGATGCTAAAAAGCTATAACAAATTTTACTAAAAAAAACTTTCAAATGATGTAGAAATGAATGTGATTAGTAACAATTCAAGAAGATAATAAACAAGTATTTGAATGAATGATATTAAGGATATTATAAATTTTACAACATGAGGCTTACAAAGATGTATCATTAATCACAAAAAATAATTCAAAAATGCATCTAATAGGTTATTGATGTCCACATATCATATTAATTGTCACATCAATTTGTAAAGTTTTCAAGTAAAATTAATAATTTTTCTGGCATTTTCCTATCTGAATTATTTCTTATGATTAGTGACACATATATTTGTAAGAAAAAATGATAGATATACAATTCTTTTACAAAAACTTTTACAAACTGATGATATGGTGAATGATTATAAATAAATAAAAAATTGATGTTATTGGTGAGCCTAGATGAAAACTAATAAGAAGTTGGCCACAACAACAATTTGTAAAAATGTTGTAAAATAATTTGTAAAACTATAGCATTACTCTATTTGTAAGACCCATACATTTAAAGTTGTATTATCTTTAGCATTACTCAATACTTTGGGACTTTTTAAAATTAGAGAAAAATTATAAAACTAATTTTTTTTTCCTATATCTCATTTTTAAAATATATATATATATATATATATCAATTTTTGCCCCAAAATTTGGGGCATTCCTCTAGTAGGGGGCCCTAGGCGGTGGCTGCCTAAGTGGCCTAGGCCTAAGGCTGGCCCTGATTGTCAATATGTACTATGGATATTAATTTTCTTGCTTGTTATATGAAGTTTTAGTATTTTCAATATGTACTATTGGTATTAAACTTATTTATAGAAAGTGTTAATAAGGGGGTTAAAGCCTAAGAGATTCAAATCCATAGTCAAAGAGAAAGTATCTCATGAGATATCTCTCTCACAATATGTGAGATTCATATTTGTGGGATCTACGCACATCTTGTATGAGAGATGTTGTTGTTCCTTAGAACAATAATTAATAAATATAAATTACAATTTGTAATTTATAAAATAACATTAATAAAAAATAAAGATAATTTACTACATTTACATTTACCATAAAATACTAGAACAGTGGAGAGATATTACCTTGATGATACTTCAAAATCGATCATCTCATGAAATGATAAATAGATTATCGTCAATTCATGATTTTTTTTTTTTTTTTTTTTTTTTGGTGTGGTGGGGTTGAGGCGTGGACCAAGTCACTCTCTTAAGACAATACACGTCATTTACGACTTTATATGACATAGTAGACAAATAATTTATGCATGTTATCCTCAGGATATAACAGCCCAGCCACTTTGTGCAAGCCTATACCACTTGTAAGATATGAAGCTCTCAATAGTACTTTCTTTATCCATAAATAGTTTAAAGGGGATATCTATTTTTTATTCATAAGAAGAGGAAAATATAATGCAAATATTTGTTGCAGCATGTAAATGTGAGAAGATAAAAGTAACCCTATTTCCTCTTACTATATCCACACTTTTTCTATACATATATGTTTACGGCGTAAATGCACTTTTAGTCCCTATATTTTAATTTTTTTCCATTTTAGTCCTTACATTTTATTTTTACCAATTTTAGTCCCTAAACCAATTAACGCAGAACATTTAAGTCCTTGAAATACTGTTCCATCACCAAACTAACGGAAAAACTGGACGTGGCTGACGTGGACATTAAAAAATTATTTAACATTTTTTAAATACCAAAATTAAAAAAAAAATTAATTACTCAATTTTCTTTTCATTATTTGTGTCATTCCCGTGTTCTTCCTTGTAATCAATCTCCAGCAAAAAAAACAAACCCTAACTCAGATCCTAACCAAACCCCAAACCCATATCCCCAGTAAAGCAAACCTTAGCCTTCAAACCCATAAATTTTCTTGGCAAACAAACACAAAATAAACCCATTGAAGAAAAAAAACCCCAAATCACTACCACCGAATCAAAGAACATGAAGATCAAACCCAAGCAAAAGAATAGAAACCCAGCAACCAAATGGCAAAAAATAATAATAAGTTTGGTGGACGACATTTTTTCAACATCCAAGATATTTTTTTATCGATCTGAAAATTTCAAATTTTTTAAAAATATCTCAAATGCACAGAGAGAGCGAGAGAGAGAGAGCAAGACTAACAAACTCTGTGAGTGAGTGTGAGTGAGAGATGGAGACGAGAGAAAAACCAAAAGAAAAGAGAGAAAAAAAAAAGATACAGTTTTTTCTTTTTCTTTTTTTCTGAAGCAAAGCAAAGAAAAATGAAGATAAAGAACAAAGGTAAAGTATACCTATCTCCATCCTCATCCTCATCTTCTTCCTCATCTTATTCTTCAGCGATTCCGTGCCATTCCGATGGAGATTTTCTCTCTGTATTGAAGCTCCTCCCAGCTGCGATTCTAGCTCTAGCTTCTGTTCTTTCTCTTGAAGACCGTGAAGTCCTTGCTTACATGATTACCCGCTCCATGAAAACCACAACCCCATCTCCAATCACCCAAGATTGCAAGCGAAAACCTCCAAAGAAAGCCCCAAATAACCACAACAAGAACAGTAACAACAACAACAGCAACACCACCAACAATACCCATAAGCCACCTATGTTTGAGTGCGACTGTTTCAACTGCTACACAAGCTACTGGTTCAAATGGGACTCCTGGCCAAACCGCGAGCTCATCCACCAAGCCATTGAAGCGTTTGAGGACGACTTAGCTCATGGCGAGAAGTCAAAGAAGCTCAACAGCAGAGGCAAGCGTAGAGACAAACCCACTCGCCGTGTCCCAGAGAAACCCTCCTCCAATGATGTTTCTGAAACCCCATTACTAGAAATTGAAGAAAGCTTCAATTTTTCCAAGGAGAAAGATGATAAAGTTGTTATGATAGCTGATGATGATGTTGAAGAAAGGGATACTGAGAAGTACCAGGTCAAAGAATGCGAGGAAGACAACAAGAAAGAAGAGGTGGTCACAGTTCGGTTCTGGGTTTGGGGGGTTTTTTTTTTTTTTTTTTTTTTTTGTCTGGAGATTGATTATAGGGAATAACAGGAAGAACACAAATAATGAAAATAAAACTGACTAATTTATTTATTTTTTTTAATTTTGACATTTAAAAAATGTCAAATAATTTTTTTAATAATATTTTAATATCTACGTCAGCCTGTTAAGTTTTTTCGTTAGTTTGGTGACGGAACAGTGTTTTAAGGACTTAAATGTTCCGCGTTAATTGGTTTAGGAACTAAAAGTGGTAAAAATAAAATGTAGGAACTAAAATGGAAAAAAAGTCAAAATATAGGGACTAAAAGTGCATTTACACCTATGTTTACTTAACTCTATTTTTATAATGGGTTCTAGTTAATTCAACTGGTAAAGTCTCTGATGGTTGAATAAGAGATCGAGATTCAATCTCCCACAGGAACGGACTTGGATTTTAAGCTAGCAGGGGCCGAAGTATAAAGAAAAAAAAAAACTCCAAATAGACATCCATATAGTATTAACAAATTATAAATACACAAAATCTTTGTTTCTAAATACATTAAGATGCAATCATCTACCAATAAAGACAAAAACAGAAAAGAAAAAAAAATTTAATACTAGGCTGGCTAGGATTTTCTATTTATTTTTTTATTTTATTTTATTGAAATTAGAGCATTCACAATGGTGGTGCTAAAAATTTTAGTTTTTAGTACCTCAAAAAAAAATACTTTATCTATTTTACCACCTCATTTTACTATACATCCAATATCAAATGTTCTATTTTTATTTTACCACTTCATTTAAAATAATATAGAAAAAAAACTCATGAAAATAATAAGGAAGAGAGAGAATTTGAGTTTTTAATTGAAGGAAGATATATAATCTTAATAAAATATTGTATTTTTTTTTTGTAACAACTTGCTACAATCAACAGGTATTTATACCAGTTTACTGTGATTGTAAAAATTTAGCTTTAACTTCTCCAATAATACATGATTTTTTTTGTTTAGTAGTGGTAAAATTGTTTTTTTGCTAAAATACAATCAACATTGTGAATATTTTTATTGTTTTTGTTAAGTTTTTGGGTTGAATAACTGCTATTTAGGTTAGGCCAGCTAGATTGATTGGGGAGAAGGAGGGCCTAGCTACAAAAATGAAATATAGAATGACTAAAAAAATTTTGGACTAGGGGGCTCGGGCTCCCTTGGGCCCTCACCTGGGTCCGTCCCTGATACTAAAAATTTATTGGTATCTTGATATTAACCACTAGGATATTCTGCCAGAGAGAATCGATTGCTGCAACAAGGCTTTGATTGCATAAGACTTAGTAATCAGCCATACCTCGTAAACCAAGAAATAATGGCGTAGCCTTTGCGAAGCATACACAATACCCAGGCATGCCCTTTCTACTCTTGGGTAACGAGTTTCTGTATCTTTTAGAGCACGGCTGATGTAGTACAATGGTTGCTCAATACCTTCTCTATCCTCTTGAGTGATTAATGCACCTATGGCACATTGGTTGGTGGCTAGGTAGAGCAACAATGGCCTCTTGCGGATTGAGGCTTGCACAATAGGGAGGTTCATCATAATTTGCTGTAACCTTTTAAAGGCCATTTGCTATGCTTCTCCCCACTCAAAGCTTTACCCCTTCTTGAGTAGTTTGCCAAAAGAAGAAGTAATTAATGCCAATCCAGGAATGAATCTTTGAATATATGAGACCTTTCCCAAGAAACTCTTCAACTCCTTTACTGTGGCCGGAGGTTTCATGGTTACTATGGCTGTAGCTTTGGCCGAGTCCATGTATATTCTGCTGCTATGAACCAGAAAACCCAAGAATTTCTCGGAGGATACTCCGAACGCGCATTTGAGTGGGTTCATCCTTAGTTTGAAAGTTCTACACCTCTTAAATACCTTCCTCAACACTTGGACGTGTTCTTCTCGCTTCTTTAATTTTATTACTATGTCATCCACATAGTCCTCTAGTTCCTGGTGCATCATATCATGAAATATAGCTGTCATTGTCCGTTGATAAGTTGCGCCTGCATTTTTCAACCCAAACGGCATCACTGTGTAGTAGAAGTTGCTTACGGGTGTTCTGAAGGCAGTTTTCTCTGCATCCTTTAGCGCCATTATGATCTGATTGTACTCACTGAATTTGTCCATGAACGAAAACATGGCGTTTCGCTGCAGAATCTATCAGCAAATCCATGTTTAGTAGTCGAAATTCGTCTTTCTGGCAGGCCCTGTTAAGATTTCTGAAATCTACACAACACCTTATCTGCCCGTTCGTCTTCTTTACTTGCACTATGTTGGATAACTAGCGTGGGTGTTGAATGGGTTTAATGAATCCTACAGCTAACAATTTTTGTACCTCCTTGACTATTTGTCCTTCTATCTCGGTGTGGAATATCCTGGCAGGCTGGGCCACAAGCTTGGCCTTGGGATCCACATTCAGTGTATGCACTACCAGCCCTAGATCCAACCCTGGCATTTCACTATAGCCCCATGCGAAGACATCTTTGTATTACTTTAGCAACAATATCAATTCTGACTTTTCTTTTTTTGACAACCTTGAACTGATTGAAATGGGCCTTGGTTCCTACGAGTTGGACTCAAGGTTAATTTCTTCCAACTTTTCTTCTGCCATAACCAGTACATCCTTTTCTGCCATGAATTCTTCGTCTTTCTCTTCATTACTTCCTTCCTTTGAGCTTTCTTAAGCCACGCAACACACCAGGCTCTTGTGCCGCCGCTCTTGTCTAGGGCCCGCTTGTACTTCACTCGTGGGCCCTGCGCACCTTCATAATTTGTATACAATCCTTCCATTAGAGTCTTGGACTCTGACACATTGTGGTGTGTCATCTGATTTTGTGGCGGGTGCTTCCTTCCTTTTCTTTTTTTGTGCTAGCAACTCTCTTAGATCAAGTTCCGGATCACTTTGGATGTCTTCCCACTTAAGTATGAAGGTGCCCGTGGCTTTCATACTGAGCTTTCCCCAAATGGTGCCCATTGGTCGTAAAACATAGTTTCTACCAAATGAGCCTCCGCCTGCTCAAATGGCGAGGGATTTGCTGCTATGCGTATCATTCTACCATTCAACCTTCCCTTCACACACTAGTGATAGGTGGATGGGACTAATTGGTGTTTGTGCAATTATGGCTTCCCTAACAGCACATGATATAAGACCTCCGTCTTTACCACGTGGAGCCGAGCTAAGAAAGCTATGGGGCCCACCTTTAACCACAGTTGGATATGGCCTGCGGTGTATTCGCCCTTTCCTCCAAACCCTGTCACTTC
This sequence comes from Quercus gilva, assembly GCA_023621385.1. Lineage (NCBI taxonomy): Eukaryota > Viridiplantae > Streptophyta > Magnoliopsida > Fagales > Fagaceae > Quercus > Quercus gilva. The sequence goes on from CM042477.1 coordinate 30,151,122, forward strand.
CATTGGGCATCCCTGAATCTTTTTTTTTTTTAATTCCTACTACTTGTAGAATGCTCAATGGAATGAGATTTACGGAAGCTCTTTTGATAGGGATTTGATTTATTGATGCTGCTAAGTAAAGGGGCCTCCTGTGGTCTAGGTATCCCATCTTCATATCCTCATTACTAAAAGTGATTTCACTCGATTCTTGTAGGAGGGCTCTGTCATCTGTGACTTCTGCTGATAAACATTCTATTCTCACCCTGGTGGCAATGCTCACTAGGGCCTCTGTGGCTATCTTCGCTCTTTCGCCGTAAGCCCTAATTGGTCAAACAAATTTTTGAATTTGGAACTTTTCTGTAAAGTGGTAATTGCTGTGGTAGGCAGGGCCGAATTATACTCTTCGCCCTCCCCTAGATCTGCACAAATTACTACTGTTGCTACATCCTTCCCTTTGTGGTTTGGGAGTAAGTTTCTTTGAACTTCCTACTGAGATAGCTCTAGAGTCCCTTCCTTGATCCTGCGGTGTACCAGTTTGTGGAGCGCCTAACATTCTACAGTAGGATGTTGCACGTTGTTGTGCAAAAGGTAGAAGCGTGGGTCCCTTTGCTCTTCTTCTGTGGGCTCTTTAGAAACTTGATTAGGCTTAAAGACGTCATCTGCTATCCACTTGTTTAGGAGCACATTTAACTCCTTTGGGGTACACGATATTGGTGGGGGAGCATCGTATTCCCTTCCATCAATTTTCCTTCTTCGTTCACCAGTGGATAATGCCATAACCTGTGGAGCGTTTCTTTTGTCGAAACTTGGCTTCACCGACTGGGCAGTCTTCTTGGCTTTTTGCAACAACTGTGCAAATTAGGAGATTTCTAAGTTTTCCAAGACTGCCTTATACTCTCTGATCATATTTGTCATACACATTTCCACCAATATTCTTTCTTCACAATGATCGTAGCAGTTGAGTGCTATGTCCCTAAACCTTTTAATATATTCCATTAAATCCTCACCATTTCTGTGCTTGGTTGCTTGCAGAGTTGCAAGCGCTACTGTTTCTTTTCCGTGGAAGTATTTAGTGCAAAATACATCCACCATGTCATCCCAAGTTGGGATGGATCTTGGATTTAGGCCAATGTACCAGGTGTATGCTCGGTCACATAGTGATTTGGAAAACTCCCGAAGACATAAGTCCTCGTCTACTATATAAAGGCCAATAGTATCAATAAACTTGCTTACATGCTCAACGACACTTCCCTTCCTACCATTGTACAACGCGAAGGCTCGTGGTTCATATCTCTTGAGGTACGGTTTGTTGAGTACCTTTAATGGGTAAGGAGGTCTTCGTGCATAGAACTTCTCCTTAGGTGCTCTGGTCCTCTCTTACTCCAGGAAGGCTGCTACTTCGGCCATAGTGATGAAACGTTGTTCCACATGCTGTGGGACACCTCCTACTGGTGTCTCCTCTTTATCTATTGCATGCTCCGGGTTATGCTGGCTCCCTTTCTCCTTTGTTTTGTCTGTTTTCAGCTGACGAATTTCTTCCATCATTTGCTGCTGTGAGTGCTGTAGGGACTGCAACACCTCAATGAAGACGTTGGCAATGTCAGTGGGGATTCTTGGCTGTGGTTTGAGTTCAGCCCCCATTCTGTTAACGCCTTCTGTCTGGTTAGGCTGCTGTTGGTGAGGCGTCATTGGCCTAGACTCTGCCTGTTAGGGTACAACGCTCATGTTTCGCGTTGTCCTGGATTTGGGAGGCATTTGCTTGCAAGGGTTCCTGTCCCTATCTGTTTCCTAACTCCCAAATGAAGTCACCAATTTAAAAGTGGTGGGCCTTTTTGTAATGTTAAGCAGGGCTGCCTCCTGCCGTATTGCCTCCTGCCGTACTAGGCCCAAGTGTTCTGGATCAGAGAGTTGGGACTAATCCAATTGTAACCCATCTTAGTCCAGCTTGTGCACAAACTATGCCCAGCTGGCCAAAGCTTTGGTTACATGCTCATGACAGGCGGAGCTGTTATAGGAAAGTTATAGCAGACAGATATAATAAAGATAATAAAAGAGATATGTTTGCTACTCATACAGAAATAAATAAAGGGCAGCGACAAGAAAGTGCCCTTTTCATGAAATATCTGGAGTAAATGAGGAAAAGATAGCAATAAGTTTATTGAATCAAATAGAGAAATGTCAGTTTGTCGTGCCAAGTTATGTTACAGGGCTAGAGTCAAGAAGGGAACATTTCCTCAATGCGAATAATCTCCGCAGGAAGAAATTAATTGCTTTGATGGAGCGGGCCTAAATGACTTATGCCTAGAAGAATCTTTTGCCTTTGACAGAAAGCATGGGCTTTAGAGGGAGAGAGGGGATCAACCTATTGGAGCATGCCTGACATTCTATGCTCTCTATTTTCTTTCGTTATTTCTAATTCTTTTTCTTTTTCTCTCTTCTTTTCTCAATGTTTACTTATTTGTTGCAATTCTCTCCTCGAGGTTACTATTACCATCCTCCCTTTGTGCACGGCAAATGCCCTTTATATCATGCTTGCCATGATCAAATTTTACTATTTTAGCCTTTAACTACCTTTATCTAGTATGGGTGTCCTTGCCGACCACCACTAGTTTGTCAGTCCCCCAACCACTACCACTTACCTATGCTGACTGTGCCCCTAGACAAAGAATACTATTTTGTTTGTTTGTTTGTCGTAGCACTTTTACTTGCTACGGTGTGAGTGCTCTCTCTCTTTCTATCCTTCATGGTATGCACCTAGGGGTTCCAACTCATCTTTGCTTCTTTTGAGTGGTATGTCATCTCAGCAGGACATTTCTCACAAAAGAGCCTAAGTAGGAACCCCAAAATAGGTTTTCCCCTTTCCCCACCACCAGACCATACCTTTTTACCTTTGACCCATGACCTCACCACTTCTTGTATTGCCTGAGTACAGACTTGTGATGTCTGGACCTTGCGCATGCTTCACTTCTGTGTATGTCCAATATCTGCCTGCTGCTTATGCGTTCACCATGGTCTGGATGCTCGTCTGCACATTCTACCACTCATCCTTGGTTTCTTATGGCATGAGCCATTTTCTAACTTCTCATTCTTTTGGGCCTGCTCCCTTCGGGGGCTAGGTTTTGCTTGACTGTGGGCTTTTCTTCCTTCAGCTTATTCTTTTGCTCTTTTCTACAGTCTTTGCATTTCCTGTCATGCCGCTCTGCTATTCTTACTATGATGTTATTTGACCCAAGCCTGCTGGGCCTCTTTGGGCTTGCTGCTTATTCTTCTCTCAATGATTCAGTATGGTTATTGGGCTTTTTGATTATATTGCTTGCGGGCTCCTGTGTCCCATTCATTTCATTTCGGGCATCCTTGGCCCATTTACTTTCCTTAGGCATCCTCGGCCCTTTCTAATTTTGTGTTCCCATGGGCTTTTACTAACTCCTTTGGGTTTTCTCGGCCTAATTACTTTATCCTTCATCCCTGGGGCTCATGGACTTTCCATCAACCCTTTACTTTCTTTACTTGCATTACTTCGGGCCTACTGTGGTCCATTCTCACTTTTCTACATCACATACTGCCCATGGGTTTGCTACTTCTCTCTTTCCGAGCTCCTCTAGGCTCGTTTGCTTCCTCAAGTCCCATTTGATTATTTTATGGCCTTATGATCCATTATTCCTACCGCTTGGGCTTAATGGCTTTTCTATCCAATTACTAACTCATTTCTGCCCAAGTTGCTAGGTTTCTTCCTTCTACTAGGCTTCCTAAAATGAGCATCAACAAGTTTGCATTAGTATTTCTGGTTCAATGAAAGTATGAGCTTGTATTATAACCTGTTTCATATATTTTCTAATGGACAAGTAAATTATAATTATGCATAATTTATATTATGCATGTGCTTAAGGGTTTAGTTTTTTTAAGAAACATTGTTATGTAATAAGAGCATCAGCAGTGGGACTTGCAAATGTCATATGCCAATAGTATTTAGCATCTAAGCCTTAAAAACCCCAACAGCCGGACTTGCAAAATCATCCCATTGCAAAAAAATTTACAATCTTGCTACAGTACCATCTTATATGTAAGATGGTACTGTAGCAGTATTGTATAATAAAAGTTAGTTTTTTATTTGTTTGGTGCTTCTTCTCTCTCCTCTCTCTCTCTGTCTCTCATTTCAGTTCACTTTCTCTCTCCAATTTCTCTCTATTTCGTTTTGCTCTCTCCTCTTCAAACCTAAAACCCATACAATCTCAGCACTTCTTTCCTCTCTATCTCAAATCAATTTGCTATGGATTCCGATGGGTTTGTTATGGATTCCGATGGGGTTGCTATGGATTTGTGGGTTTCTGTGTTGATCAAAACTAAAATGGGTTTTCGATTTTTGATCTTAGGAAACAAACAAACAACAACAATAAATCGAAAATCAATGAATATCAGAGATGGGTTTGGAAAAAAAAGATTTAGCTTCAGGTCTAGCATTTGGGTAGTAGAGGAAGAAATCATTGAGATTGGATCTGAGAACTGGAAGACGACCCTTACGGGCGTAGGATTTGGGGGCCGTGTCAATGACCGCAGCGACAAGCTCGTCCTCACTCACCACGAATCGAATCGGACCAGCACTCCCTAACACGGAACCTGTTACCACCTTTGTTGGCGGTGGTCTGATTCTTCTTTGGCTTGTACAACAACATCTTTGTGGGTTTAATTTGGTTTTGGTTTGATGGTGGTTTAACGGTGGTGGCATTAAGCCCATGAGAGACCTTGCTAGTTGTTGTTGTTGTTGTTTTTTTATTTATTTATTTTTTTTATCTGTTCTTGTGCCAGAGGTTGAGGGAGAGAGACGAAAAGGAAGAGAGAGAGAGAGAGAGAGAGAGAGAGAAATAGTAAAAAAAATAATAAAAAATAATATTTAAATAAACTCGTAAAAAAAATAGAGTTTTAGGATGTTGGGTGTATTGAAAAATGGTATATTATAATTGATAAAGTAACTTTTTGGGATGGTAAAATAGGATGGGATGAGATTTCCGGTTGTGGATGCTCTAACAAGTACATTATAATGCTCTGGAATGTCAACTACAATGGCTCTATATTTTGAATAGATCAAGTCCCTATTAAAGCCAATTTCAGACTGCAAATTCTCTTGTTTTATATTTTATAATCACCACTCTTTAAGCTCTCTTTATTTTATTTTAATATATCTTAAGTTGGTGGGGGGGGGGGGGGTGTTCAAACCTTGGACCCGTTGTAAACATATAAGAAGTGTCAATTGAACTATAGATTATTGGCCATTACTAATTAAGGAGATGTTTAGTATATGCACTAAAAAATATGTGTTTTATTGTTTGAAAACATGTGTGGAAATATGTGTGGGTGAAAAAATGTGTAGAAATACGTGTAATATTGTTTAAAAACTGAAAACATGTGTTTGAGTTGCCATGCCAAACAGGGCTAAGCTTTTTGAGTAAAAATAAAAGCACTTGCAACAATGGATACAAGCTGTAACCTAGTAATAAATTTCAGCCCATAAACTTTTTTCCTAGCCCAAAGTTTTTCATTTTTGTTTTTTTGTTTTGTTTTGTTTTTTTTTTTTTGTTTTTGTTTTTGTTTTTTCTTTTTCTGTGAGGCCTGGACCTAGACCATGCCCAGAGCAATTGATTACACTAAAGGTGCACCGATTGCAATAAAGGGGTCTTTGTCCCAAAGGTTAGAGATGGATACAGCCCTCCTCTTCCTTCTTCTTTTTTTTTTTTTTTTTTTTTTAATGCATTCACTTTATTCATAAATAATTTCTTCTTTTTTTAAAAAGCACAACATAGTCCCTAATGGTTCTAAGACTAGTACACAACTTGAATACAATTTTTTTTATTATTATATAAATATGATATAATTTCAACCTAATGTTCATTACATGATATTTTTTCTTTATCATGAAGCTCGAGACACTTATTAGTTTTTGAAATAAGTATGGTTCAAATTCTAAATCTCTTCTTTGAGAGAAAATAAACTTTATCAATTGAGCTAACTTAAATAATAATGCCATGGACATAGTTTTTTTTCATAACAAAATTTCACATCTGCTAAGATAATCAACTATGAGTTGTGAAGAAAGAATAGTGACTTCACGAGTGTTAGTTGAATCCACATCAATCACTTAAAAAATGGTGGAACTCATTGTAAAAAAATGTCATGCCCACAACATTATTGTAACTTGAATGGATTCAACTCAAGGTAGAGCCCTATTGGGCTGGTGAACCTGTGGGTGGCCCATTTTATATTTGCCACTGTCACACAATTAGTAAATTGCAATTTCATTAATTAGGCAACTTGTGGGCTGAAGTAAAGACTTTGAGTTCAAAAGTGGCAATAAAGGGCCTCAAAAGTCTTAAAATAAAATGCGCAATGAAGGGCCTCAAAAGTGGAAAAGTGAAAAAGAAGGTTAATAACCATATAATTAAAATCTAAAATGTTTATAGTATATTTTCAAACTAAATTTTTTGGTAAAGTTATATATATATATATAAGTAGCTTTAGAATTGTTGAGGTGTACTGACTTTTTTCTAGGGTGAAAGCCTAGCTTGCCCACAACATAATAGATTCAACTGAAAAAGTATGAGAAAGAATATTTTTTTTCAATTTTCTTATGGTAATTGATTTTTCAAATTAATCATCCACAATCAAAGGCAAAACTATAAAAAGATTATATATATTAGGTAGAAAAAATTTGAAAATGTTGGGTTCAAAATTTTTATTTTTGATCCTCAAAATTGAAAGTTGACTCAAAAAAATCCAAAAATTTAGAGTGACCACCTAACCCATATCTAGGGTTGGTACTTGTAGCCGCCTTCCAAAAAAAATCATTTGTACTAGAACAAATTTCTGAAGAAAAAAAAAATGCAAATGAATTGTAAGTTATGATATGTTGGTTGTTTGCTTTCTTAAAACCTAGAGTTAAAAGCTTGGGACTTTCATGATTGAGGTCATGTTATGTTGTTTAAACCACCTCAAGAATTTTTTTTTTTTTTATCAACAAGATGATTTTACAATTGAACTATAAAAAGATTATATATATATATATATATATATGTTAGTAGAAAAAAAACTCAAAATTGAAAGTTGACTCAAAAAAATCCAAAAATTTAGAGTGACCACCTAACCTATATATAGGGTTGGTACTTGTAGCTGCCTTCCAAAAAAAAAATCATTTGTACTAACAAAACAAGAAAATTTTTCTTATAAAAAACTCCTCTTAAAGAGAATGCAAATGAATTGTGAGTTATGTTATGTTGGTTATTTGCTTTCTCGAGACCCAAAGTTAACACCTTGGGACTTTCAAGATTTCAGTCCTATTATGTTGTTTAAACCACCTAAAGAATTGTGTGTGTGTGTGTGTGTGTGTTTTTTTTTTTTCATTAGCAAGATGATCTTACAATTGAACATCATTATCGATTTGATATTTTATATGTTCCAATATATTCTCAATTATAAGAATTAAATCATCGATTTATTGAGCATGTAATAGAGTTGTCCTTAATTCAGCTTTGAATTCTCAAGAAACACTCGAATCATTTTATAATTGATGATATTTATTTGTTTATAAAAACTTTTACGTGTAAAATATTACAAATCATGAGAAACTACTGTTAAAAATGGAATTTCAATATTTCATTATTATAAGCACAATGTAATTTAATATTTAGATTTTAAAAAATTGTTTATATATTTTTGAATAATGCCTTACAAACTAATGTGTTGACTTTCTAACACAAAATAAAATTATAATTGCAAATTTTATTTATTATGTTTATGTAATGCCAATCAATGTTATGCTTGTTGCCATAGATGGAAACATCATTCATTTAATTGAAAGCTTTGGGGGTCAACCTATGGTCTTAAACGGTTTAATCCCTATTGCCAATGGATAAGAACAAAGGACCCATACATAACAAGATTGGATTTGAGTATAAGAAATGAAGCATGTATTGAGTGTACGAAGTGTGGTTATTCCCCTGGACTTGATTCATCAACATTCAGGTCATATATCTAAAATTTTCCTAAACTTTGTTCTCTTTTAAAAAAAAAAATTTTACACCGGTGCCTCTTTAGGTATGAGGGGAAGGGATGATTTGAATCCTGAATATCTTATTTCAAAATATCAAAGTGTATCAATCAATTGATTTACAAAGATCTTAGCAAGAATGATTTTTATTACTATTTTCTAAATTAGTTAAAGAAGAAGTTAAAAGAAAATTTTGGGAAGAGTAATTTTTTTATATTAAAAAAGGGGTTTTTTTTCTTTATTATTTTATTTTAATCTTCCTATGCTATATCCGTAGCCACAAAGATCAAAATTGGTGACAAATCAATGTAATGTCTCTTCTTCCTCCCCCAAATGACATAACACCCCCCCCCCCCTCCGTGCGATAATTTAGTAGTTATAGGAAAGGGATTCAAATGCTAGATAACTTTACTTAGAAATGCTAAGAGATATTAGTTGCAAAGCTCTTGGTATTTTTCTCTTTGGGTAGCCCGAGGCCTAATTAAACAAGTTTGTACGCAATAAGACATAAGTATAGCTGTGGAAGCTATATATATAAACCACAAAGGCAGCTATGGAAGCATTGATCTGAAACAATTGTTGCTATGATTGGTCCATCTGTGACCATGGTTGAAAGTCCATCTCAGCAGAAAGAACAACAAAAAAATAATAATTACAGTCCCTCATCACAAATTACTTTAACTCCTCTTCTTTCAAGGTTCAAGTTCTTCAAATTCTTGATGTGACCAAGTTTTGATCTACATTAATTTCACATTCCAAAATTACTGAGCTTGAGAATTCACATTGATTCTCTTTGATTTTCCACATCTTCAACAACTCTTGAGGTCAAAATTTTGCCAACTATCATTGAAAAAATTACACAGATATTCAATCTTACCAATATTGCATAATTTCACATCTTTTATATAAATATCCTGTTAATTAGGGCCACCCATACCCTACACTTCAAACCAGTAGTGACCAATCAGCTGGTTTTGTAACTGCAACCACCGAAATAACTCTACCATATGCAACTTTGTTAAGTCAATATGCCATGTTTAATTCTTAAGTCAAGTTTGGACCAATGTTTTAGCTGTGGTTTAGTCACTCATGAAATCCACATGTCCATCCCTTCCTCACATGCATCCAGATGAATATACCCCTTCTCAACCTTCTATCTCCCCACCTCCCCAACTATCCAAATGCTATTATATGACACATTTTGGAAAAATTACACTTTACTACCTTAAACTATACCATAAATTACACTTTGTATCTTAAATTTTTTGAATGCATATTTTACATCCTAAATTATGACTTTTGTTACACTTTGCACCTCGACATTAAATTTGCCATTAACTTTGATGTAAATCCAAAGTTTAAAGTATAAAGTGTAATCAAGAATGTAGTTTAAAGTGATATAGTGTAATTTCTTCTTTGTTTTTAAGGGATTGAGAAGAGAGACAATTGGTAGTTTCATATGATGTCATATTTTTTCATCTAAGTTAGTAGCAAACTTAACATCAGGGTGCAAAGTGTAACAAATGTCATAATTTAGAGTGCAAAATATACATTCGAAAAGTTTAGGGTACAAAGTTTGGGGTATATTTGTCCATATAAGGCTTCTAAATTCCCAAATTTGAGGTATGTTTTCATATTTGAGATATAATTTCGTAAATGAAAGTTTTTAATCATATAATTATTGAAATTACAACAAATATTATTGATTTTCATTTTTCCTACGAGTCAAATAACATAAAATATGTTTTTTAACCTATTCCAAAATCGCAATCAAACCAAACACAAGCAAAACGAGTCAAATCTTTAACCCCCCAAAAATTTTTTTTTTTGCTTTTTTGGAAAAATGTTTTTCCTCAAACAAACGCGTAGACAATATGACCACAACCAAACAAACGGGCTCAAAATTTCATTTGTGTACATGTCCTGTTGACTGTTGACTTACCCGAAAGGATTAAAAGTCTTTTTCTTATGTCCACACCCAAAGGTCTGTTCACGGAACTTGCCTTACATTTCATTTCAGCCAATGACCTAAATCATGTACAGCAGCAGTACGGGTAACATTTTAAAAGACCCTTATTGTGTGAGGGTTGGCTTTGATTTTGGTCTACCTACTTTATTGGGAGCACTCTTCAAAAGTTGACCTTCAAATTTTTTAGGTAGAGTATACCAGTCTGCCATGCCTTACACGAGGGACTGACCAAATTAAACTTTAAATAACATTCATCTAAATGTTCATATTCATCTCTAGAAAGAAAAGCTTGATTTGTAATAGGATAATAATTTTCTTTTGGACAAAGTTAGTTAGGAGGAAAGTTTCTTCGACCTACTACGATGACTTAAAAAATTATTCACTTGTACTTATATGACATGCTTAACAGTGATATGACTTGTTTAAAGGTATGTTTGAGATCTGTTTATTTTGTTGAAACTAAATTTTTTTTGCTGAAAGTACTGTAGATAAAGGTAAAACTTAGTTGAAATAGTACAATGAGATTCATAAATAGTACCAAAAAGGGTAATGCGGCCTATGAATAATAGCAAAAATAAGTTTTTTTTTTTTTTAAGAAAGTAACAAAAATAAGTTAAATAGTAAAATAAACTGGTTTTTTAAGCTGGAGCCAAACGCACACTAAATAATATAAATACACATAGATAACCTTATGAACCACTACGTAATGTGTTTGGAGGAAAAATTAGTTCAATTTCTTTTGTGTGTTATTAACAGTCGTGGTTGCTCTATTAACACAAGTTATGGATATTAACTATCCGTTTAGATACAGTTTATTTGGCTGAAAATTGAAAACTAAAAAACACTGTAGCAAAATAATTTTTAAATGTGTGAATAGTGCCAGGAGACCTATTTTTAATATATATATTTTTTTCTGAATAAAGTGGTTGTGGGTCTCGTGAACAGTACTCAACAATGCACTCTGTTGGGAGAAAGTCTAAAACGCGTGCACACAAAACGCAAACGCTGAAAGAAACGCCGAATCCAAACGCTACCTAAATGTTGAGTTACAAATTGCAATGCACTTTTACAAAAGGAAAAAGCAAAAAAAAATCAAAAACATGCACAACCCCCCCCCCCCCCCCCCCCCAATTGGTTTCTTGTTAAAACACAAAAACCCTTTGAAGTTAAAAATTTAAAAAAAAAAAAAAAAATCCTTAACCCATGTATTGTTATTTTATGTTTACTGTTTTTTTTTTTTTTTTGATAGGTTTTATGTTTACTGTTAAACATCCATTAAAATAAATGATGAATTGCTCATATGATAACACATGTCTATATTTAGAGTTATATTTTCACAGGAAACAATACCACATGGGGGCTTTGTGTTACACTCTAATTAAAGCCCTTAGAGCATTCGCATCAGTACCTCTAAAACCATGTAAAATCATGTAAAACACAGTTTTTACACATTTTTGCTTAAAAATGCTCTCCATCAACTCTTCTAAACCCGTGTAAAAATGTTTATATCTTTACACGAGCTACAGTAACCGTGTAAATACACACAGCTACTGTAGCTCGTGTAAAGATTATTTTACTAATTTCCGTTTGCTCGTTTTTTTCTCTCTCTTCTCCGACTCAACAAACTCAGTAAACTAACTTCTCATCTTCTTCTTTTTCCTAAGATGCACACAATCACATCCACACACAAACACATCCATAGACAAATCAACACAGAGATACACTTGCTTAAAAAAAAAAAAAAAAAAAAAAAAAAACACAGAGATACACAAACACGGAGATCGGAGATCGGCTGAGATTTGATGGTGGATCGGAGCGGTGGTTTGGAGCTGCGGCGTTTGGTGGCATAGATCAGCTCGGAGATTGGATCGGAACGTAGATCGGAGATCGGTTTCAGCGTGGTGGATCAAAGCTCGGAGATCGGCTGAGATTTGGTGGTGGATCGGAGCGGTGGTTCGGAGCTGCGGCGTTTGGTGGCATAGATCAACTCGGAGATTGGATCGGAGCGTAGATCGGAGATCGGTTTCAGTGTGGTGGATCAGAGCTCGGAGATCGACTGAGCTGTGGATGCGGAGCTGTGGATCGGTGATGCGGAGCTGTGGAGATCGGTGATGCGGAGCTTTGGTGGTGGAGATTTGGTGGTGGATCGGTGGCGTTTGGTGGATCAGAGCTGTGGCGGATGGGTTTTGTGATTTGGAAGAGAAGACCAGAGAGATGGGTGTAGAGAGAGAGAGAGAGTGAGAGAGTAAAAGAAATCAGAAAATGGTAGAGAGAGAGAGAGCGCGGGTATTTAAGGCAGGTAGGTAGAGAGAAATAATAAAAAAATAGAGTATAATGAATATTTTATTGAAATATCTTGTAAAATAAATGAATTGATGTGGGTGTTTTGTAAAAGTGAATGTGTAAAATAGAAAAAGTAGGTTTTTAGTGTAAAAATGGATGTGTAAAATGCACATACTGATGTGAATGCTCTAAGGGGTTCAATATTATACAATTAGCCGTTTACACAGACAATATATATATATATATATATATATCATAGCGGGATTTGGTTTTATACTCAAAAAATCAAGGGTTGGCTTTTGTGTTTTACAGGAAAATCACAAGAGGGTTTTGTGTATTTTTTTTCACCAAAAAAAAAAAAAAAACTATTATCGATACAAAGCAAATCCTCTACATTTTTAGGGTAATTCCACCGTGGGGTTCCCAAAAATTGTCCATTATTCCATCCATATTGAAATGACTTGATTAAATTTGACCAAGCCATCAACATTTAAATAGACGCTAGCTGACATTCTTTATTTTGTTATTTATTTAAACCATGATGATGTAGGATAATTTATTTTACTTGTTTGAAAATGAATGTATAAGATTTTATAAATCCCACGGTAAAGCTACCCTAAAAATTTTACATTTAATCCCTTATTAATGATTCACAATTGGGCATGCTTTATAGTAAATATAAACAATTGAAGGTGGTTTTTTTTCCTTGATATTTTTTTTAAAAAAAAAATAAAGGGAAAAATTAATTTTAACCCTATTCTTTAAAAAGTAACAAATTAACTTCAATCCATTTTAGTAGAATGACATTGTCTTAGAGTTTAATGTAGACTAAAGGTTTAATTTATTACTTATTGAAATTCCAAATTTTAATAAGATTTAATTTGTTACGTCATTAAATTAATACAGATAAGGAATCAACGTTGTGTCATGTGGCTAGAGGTAAAGTTTTCTGCCAGAAGTTTCAGTTAACTTAATTGGTAAGATTTATTATTTTCAAATAAGGGATCTTACTTTGAATTACCTCTACATAAATAAAAATAATAATTAAAAAGAAGAAGAAGAAGAAGAAGAAAAGACCCTCACTAATTTATTGACATAATGGTAAGGAGCAATCATCATGAAATGAGTCACAAGTTTCAATTCCTCTTGCCCCACCTACAACAACAAAAATAAATTAAATGAAAATTTTGTTTAATAATGGAAAAAGTTTTTTCTCCAAACACCCATTACATAGCGATTTATGAGACCATTTATGTGCACGATTCACTAAATCACATGAATATTTTAAGTAGATTATGGAAACTCTATCCTTTAATAGTAGTGGTAACTTATAACAAAGAATGAGTCAAATTTTGGCTTCCCTCTCTCACAGTGAGACGTGTGGGGTTCATATATGTCTATGCGGTCTTATGTTACTACTCACTCTTCTAAATAAACGAGAGCAAGCCATTTGCTAGTTCCATATATATATATATATATATGCCTCGCACTCTCGTCTATATAACAAATACTAGCATGAACAAAAGTTTGCTGCGAAAGACCAAAATGAATAGCGCATCAAATCTAAAAGCGCAGCTCCTCTTTGTTTTAGCCATAACTTTTGTTGGCAACTCAAGACTAGCTGCAGGAAATAATCAGAACGCTGGAAGAAAACTTGATGAAATTCCCGGTGAGTACTTCTTCGAATTTTGGTCAACCAGCATTTCTTTCTTCTTCTTCTTCTTTGGTGCTTGCCAAGTTGTTGTGCATTTATGCATGCTTTCTTGTACTCGATCTTAGTCTCTTACAATGGAGCGAGTAATTCATGTGTTGTAGAGAAGTTTGCTGTGCTAGCTTTTAATAGTTAATACAGCCTTCTTCTTTTTTTACTCGAGCTTTGTTCTTTTTAGAAACTGTATTCCTATGATCAAAATTACTCCACTTCTTTTTTTAGTTCTTTGTTCTTTTTTTACTCGAGCTTTGTTCCCTCTTAACCTCAAGTTGACTTGAAAGTCAAGCATAAATGACTCCGCTTGTCTTTTTGCCTTCTTTTATACAAAATCAAGTAAGGGAATGTAACCGTGTTTGCGAATATTACCAATAGATTTGGACGTGAGTGTTAATTAAATACTTGAATTTTTTAACTGGTTTATGACAAGTCGTACATATTCTGTTAGAACCTTTTGTTTTTCAGTATATTGACTTTAATAAGGAAGTCAAGTAAAAGAAGTGAATATTACTACTTTTTTTTTTTTTTTTTTGGATAAAACTTATAAAAAGTTTTCTTCAAATAAAATACTACCAAGTCATATATATATATATATATATAATTCAATAATTTGGAGTTTGGGAATTTGAATCTTGAATTTTTCCTTAGAAACAACAAGAGGTGCAATTGAGTAATACTACAGTACAGTCACAAACTATTTTATAATATTTTTACAAACTATTAATATGGCAAATTCTTACTAGTTCTAATATGACTAACATCATATTTTTACTTACTAATAATTATTTGGAAAATACTAAAACCATATTAGCAGTTTGTAAAATTGTTATAAAAAAATTTGTATCTGTAGCATTACTCGGTTTAAGTTGAGCTTAATTGGTGCCTTGTCATACTTTTTTAAGAAAGCTAAATCCACACAATCACACACTCCCTAATCAAAATATTTTTTTATAAGGAAAAAAAAAAAAAAAATGAAGACAAGGAATTTCCGCCATGACGCCATCTAAAAACTTCCTGACCAAAGCAAAGAAGTTGCACATTCGATCAAAGTTTTTGTATAGGTTTGTGCACAAAATTTTCTGGCATCTTCAAGTTGAGTTTTGGTGAGGATTTATTTTGAATACAGGATTTGCTTTTAATTCTTTTGGAGAAGCGTTGTAGTGGGTTAAAATTTCCTGATATTGGGCTGTCAACATGGGTACCTATCAGGCCCAAACATATGGCCCAATTCCAACAATGACTTGTTACTATATTTTTATTTCAATTTCATGAATTCATTGTGAAAATTGGGAGAACAGGATTTTATCCATTTCAGTTAAAATAGAGAATTCATTTTATGGTTAAAATTTTATTTCTTAGACTTTATTTAAAATTCATCAAGCTGGGGACCAAGCCCATTGCCCATTGGTCAACACACTCTAGATGCCACCAATCCAGCCGAAGGATGATGTTTTTAGTACCATCTCCTACTTCAAACTTAAAGAATTGCCTAGCCTCATTCCTTTATTTGAGCAAATTTCTCCAACTCCAAGTGTTTTGTTGTGGAATTTTAACATTCCAAAAGTACTTTACCCTTCAAAAGAACCACATGGACCAATGCAACCCAAAGAGACAACTTTAGCCAAAAGGTTCCAAATGTGTTTCATAACAGCAACCTTGCTTCCAAGAGACCTAAAGTTGGCACACACATGCTCTTTTTAAAGTTTTTTTTTTTTTTTTTTTTTTTTTTTTTTTGAGAAGTTAACGGATGCCCAAGTATTGGCTTATGAAGTATTTTTAGAAATTTTTTATAGGAAAAGAAAAATATAATTAATTTTTTTAATAGTTTTTTAGATTTTTCATAAAAGTGATTTTAATTTTTTTTAATTGTCCATTAACAAATGCCATAAAGGTATTCATTAACTGGACTTAAAAAAAAAAAGGGATAAAGCTTCTTTTTTTTTTTCCCTAGAAAGATGCGTACTTATTATTGTACTTGACTATCAAAGTCAATGTTTCTGATATTTGTAAGAAACCTTGTCAAGACAAACATTTCTGTTCAAGATATTGCACAATCGATATTGTAATGTTTTTTGTCTAAAGGAAAAGCATTGCAATTTCCAAAATGTTCTGAATAGCAAATTTTTTCAAACATGTTTCCATGTTCAAAACTGTTTTTAAAGTCATCTAGGATATTTTAATGTTATTATTTGTTAATTTGTTAGCATGCATACAACGACCCCTATGCACAGCACAGCTTTGTGCACTTAAGATTTATTTCAGAGGTTCATTCACTATCTTTTGATTCTTTTCATTAGAATGGCTGCCCATGTGCATGTTCAATTCATAATTTTTTTTTTCTTGGTCCCTATTGCCTCAGCATTTTAATGTTTCTCAAGCTTTAATACAACTTGTCTGTTCAATTGTATGTATCTTTGACTAGAGAGTCATTATGTTCCTCAATCCGTGTAAATTTGTTAAACACAACGAGGCGGTTTAGGAAGTTGTTCTATCAAATGAATGATTAATTCCTATTCACTTGTGTAATAGGCTGGTAGGTTTTAATTAGTAAACACTAAACGCTACAATTTTGGTATAAAAAAAAGGTTAACATCTGAATAATCTGAAACTTTAAACAAACCAAAACCAACGTTTTGGCTTTCACATACATATACAGTTTTGTCTTAGCATGGGAGTTCACAAGGCCACAAACAGGTAGGTGTTGCAACTTGCAACAACATTGACTCACCCAAGCTTGGAGCTTAAGCTATTTGAAAATTTTTGTCTTAGGAACTTTGGTGCCAAACTTGTTTTACCACTGAAAAACATAGGGTGTTTTGAAACTCATTGGTACCTTATTTGTGGAGACTATATAGATTGCTTATGTCTAATTAACTCCCCCTTTCTTTTTCAAAATTTCAAGGTTTCATTAGCATTGATTGTGGCAGCAATGAAGATTACATTGATGAGCAAACCAAAATCCCTTACATATCAGATAAAGAATTGATAGACACTGGCATAGTTAAGACGGTATCCCCTGATTCACCCAGAAATATTCGACAACATGCTAAGAACTTGAGAAGTTTTCCCCAAGGAACAAGGAATTGTTACACCCTGAGACCAGAGCAAGGTAAAAACAATAATTATTTGATCAGGGCAAGATTCTTTTATGGGAATTATGATGGTAAAAACCAGACACCAGTATTCGACCTACATCTTGGGGTTAATGAATGGAAAACAGTGGATTTAACAAATGCTATTCCATATGGTGTTCATTATGACATTATCCATGTTCCCTTGATGGATTACATAGACGTATGTCTAATAAACACGGGCCGTGGGGTACCCTTCATTTCAGCATTGGAACTACGGCTTTTGGACAATTCCATTTATCCAACTCAGGGAAGGGCACTGACAAAAATAATGGGATATGACGTTGGCAGGTACCGTTCTGACTCGGACGTCAGGTGAGTCTTTTATACCTTCCTAAGCTAAAAAATAAATTCGTTCAACAATTTCCTGGATCTCATATTTGCTTCATCTTTATTTTTCTTTTCCTTTTACAACAGAAGTTTTTTCTATCACTGAATATTCATCTTCAATAACATGGTGGCTATAACTCATTCCATTGCATATCATGAAGAATACTTCAGATGTTAAGAATGTTAAGGGAAAAAACCTCTAGAGACACAGCTCCCATACAAGATACAATATTAACTATGAAAATATTACTACTATTGAAAGATCTCCAATATAAAATAATAAGAATGTAGAATACCCAAAAGAGAAATCAGCAATTACACAAAATAAAAATATATATATATATATATACAGGATTTATTATAAGAGATTTGGAAACAGCTTTTCTTCTTCTTTTTTTTTTTGTTCTTTTTTTTTTTTTTTTTTCTAGTTACCAAACAAGTTTCTAGGTTTAGAAAATAGAAAATAGTTTTTAAGCCTAAAAAACCGGAAAAAATAAAAATAAAAATAACAAAATAAGTTACCAAACACACCTCCTCTCTTATCTTCTCCCTCCCCGTCCTGTACTTTTTCTCCCTCTTTTCTCTCTGTATCTTTCTCCCTATTTTCTCTCTCTATCTTTCTCATATGCCTTGACCTCCCTTAACACACCTCCTCCTCTCACCCACATGACTTACTAGAGATGCATGTTAAATTTAGTTCGAAAATTCAGAAGTATAATGTAGTTTTAGATATCAGTCTAAAACCCAAGAAGGCCAAAATTTGTTAACTTTTTTACTAGGAGTCCTCTATCACTTGGCAATGGAATTAGGACGTTCTGGCATGAATGTCAATTTGACCAAAGTTCAGCTAATTGAAGCTCATTACGAATTGGATTGAAGTTACCTTCTATAATGATTTCATATTGCATTTGTTTTAATTTCGATTTTGATCTCATATTGTGGCTGTGATTGTTCTTATCAAAATTTAAGCTAAAGTTATTTGTTTGATTATGCTTGATTACAGCGCATAATATTTTATTCATTTAGTTTGATTTAGGGGTGGGGGAGATTCTGTCGTAGTTTATTCAAACACAATCCTTGAGTCCTGCTCCATAGAACTTAATTCCATGAACACACAAATCTGATTTCACGAAGTCATAATTTGGACCAAACCCGTTGTTGAGGTTGTTTTGTGCAGGACCACGTGTCAACCGCGCAAGTGGGGTGGCCTTGCCAGACTCGACTTTGATTTGGGAGTCTAGCCCAGAACTCAAATTTGGGCATACAAAAACAATTAAAGCCTAAAGTCTAAGAAACAAAAAATAATGGTGGAGTTTCATTATTTATTTAGTATTGATTAAGTGATGTGTTGAAGATCATAATAATGAATTGATTAAGTGATAGGTTGAAGATCATAATAATGAATATCAGTTGATGAGATAATGAGATGATATATGTCCAATATTAGATAAGGGTCTATAAAGTAGCATAAGTAAATAGGAGGATAGTGTAAGTCTAGCAAAAAAAATGTAAATAGTATAATAAGTGTTTGGCCGTAGGCTGAAAGAGAATAATGAATATCCAACAATGATATGAAGTAGAGTAATGTATGTCCAGCAATGAAGGATTAGTAAAGTACTTTATGTATTCAATAGTGAAGTATTAATGAAGCAATACTCATCAAATAGCAAGATTCATCAAATAGCAAGATAGTACTAAAGTAACTTGCATTCAACGATATAGTAATATTCAATAATGTAAATTTAAAGATAAAGGAATAGGGAGTTATCTTGTATAGCTTATGGCTTTAGCAATAAGTTATGGTAGAATTCCAACAATGAATAAGAACAAGACTCCAATAGTGGAGAAGTAGTATTCCATAATGACTTCAGATTGGAGGGGAAATTTTGGGATGTGAGAGAGAGAGAGGGAAAGAAAGAGAGAGAGAGAGTATGGCTAGTAATGAAGGATCAGTAAAGCAATATTCATGAGACGGAGTTAGTCAAGCTTTTTCCATAATGACTTCAGATTGGAGGGGAAATTTTGGGATGTGAGAGAGAGAGAGAGTATGTCTAGCAATGAAGGATCAGTAAAGCAATATTCATGAGACGGAGTTAGTCAAGCTTTTTCCACTTATCATGCACTTAGATGACTTTCCCCTTGATACTACTCTTTAATACTTAATAACATATGAATGGTATTGAAATTCTTGAGAAGGACTTTAGTAAGAGAACTTTTTTCCCGTCCATGAAAAGGGTTTTTGTAAGAGAATTTTATGCCTTTCATGAGAAGCGCTTTTGTAGTAGAGTTTGATGCCTTCTATGAGAAGGGCTTTAGTGTTAGAAATTGGTGTCTTCCATGAGAATGACTTTAATATAATTCTCTTGGAGGAGTATTGAACATCTTTTGAGTGTTATAAAGATTATGAGAAGTATGCACAATATGTAAAATATTGTGAAGTATAAAAATAATAAGTACAGGTATTATTTGAAATATGGAGTTTGTAAGATGTATGGAAGAATGAGAACCATGGAGATTAAAGAACTATGGAGATTAAAGATTGTGAAGATAGGAGATTAAAGTTGTGAAACAGATTGTCCTTATGGTGAAATGTGGTGTTGTGTTAATTAAGATGATAGGTTATGTTGCCTTCCATGAGAACTCATGAGCCTTGAATTATTGAAGGAGAGATATGAGTTTGAACCCAATCTATATGATGAGAGAGTGATGTTGATAATGTCGTGGGCCATGAGATGAAGTATGAAATCTGGGCTTTAAGCCCATTTTGTGAAGTAGATAATAATGTGGGTCATAAGCCTATTAGGTGATGTAGAGGAAATGAGGACTGCGAGTCCTCCTCATGAAGTGAAAATCTTATGACTTTGTAAGCTTAATTCCATGTAGTTGAATAAAATATGGGTCCTTTTGAGCTTCAAAAGAATTTTATCCAAAACTTATGATAATGCTTTTTTTATTATTTTTTTTAGAAACAAAAACTTATGATAATGATGACAAGGGATTTGTTGCCAAATAAAAATATTGGCATGTGGCAAAAAAAGGAGTCCCTAACACTCTTTGACTCATTTCTCTAAATCCTCCAAGAGAGAGAGAAAAAAAAAAAACAAAAACAAAAACAAAACAAACAAACAAAGTTCAAAAATTTTGAATCAAACCTCATTTCTATGGTAACCAAATCTCACAAGATTATGAATAATAATTGAAAAAAATTTATTAAAAAAAAAAATCAACCAATTGCAGCAAATTCCATTTAACCCATTAGGCTGGATTTTAAAAGGTAATATCAATCACAAACACTCAAATTCAAAAAACCATGCCTATGCTCAAAACCAAAATAAAAGAATGTCCATCAGACGCTTCTAATCTAATTTCATCTTATTTTGGTTTAATTTTATTAATTAATTTTTCCCCATTTATTCATATAAACTTAGAACTCTATTCAGTATGAAAGTTGTGATGGCAGCCAATCATTCCATTTGGGTTTGAGTGAGCGTTAAGAAGAGTGGCCAACTAGGTTTATGGCTAACGCAATCAAACTATCAGCAGGAGTGGTAAATAGGGTAGAGGAGGAGAAGGAGGAAGAGGAGAACTTAGAGAGAGAAGCGTAAGACTTTCTAGATGATTAGAAAGACAATAATGTGCAACTATGTGAACAGTATTGATATAGAGAATATAATTAGGTACTCTTGGAGTATAATGTAATTGTACTCTCTCGTCTCACATTAATGGTGAACCTCACCAAGAATTTAATGAGTGAACCCCTTACCATGAATATGAGAGGGTCAAACGCTTCCCATCTCAATCCTAAACCCTTCTCTCTCTCTCTCTCTCTCTCTCTCTCTCTCTCTCACCCACACCAATGGCGGCTCCCTCTCTCTCACCCATACCCACGGTAGCTGAAGACTCCCTCTTTCATGGCTAAAACCCATTTTTTCCACTACCATCTTCCACTTTCTTCTCAAATCAGTGCCATGGTGATGTTCATGCCAGCCCTGAGAAGCTTTTCAAGCCTGGGAACAATACAAGATGCAGGACCTAAAATGCAAACGATCTTGGTCTTTAGGATACAACCATCGTTTGGGAGGTCCTTTAATATTCCCTCTATGTCTATGTTCGCCATTTCTCTCTGATTTCAGATTAGAAGATCACAAAAGACTATTACAAATTAGTTTGGGAGAAATTGAGAAAGAGAAGAAATAGAAACAGAGGTTTACTTACCTGCTTAGCTCAGCTCGTGCAGTGTGTGCTTACTTTCCTCTTCTTCTTTTACATCTTACTTACTTACTTAGGCAAGTAAGTAAGAGAGAGATCTGGTATTTTTTGATTTAGGGTTTGTCTCAAAATGACTCTAATATGGTGATTTTGTTAGTGTGTGCATATGAATCTGTGTATGATTGGTAATTTATGATGATTTTTGGGGGTTTCAGATTTTGGAATTTGTATGGCTGTGTGTTTGTTTGTGTTTTATGAGATGGTGCATCTGTGTAGTGTGATTTGTGCTCAAATTCATGCTCATGTTAGTGTAATCACAGTGAATAGAAGAGATGGTCTGAGATGAGAAAGAGAAAAGTGAATAGTGCTAAATGGAGTTAGGGATAAAATTGTCTTTTAAGGACCAAGTTGGTCATTTTTTAAAAGTCTTGGACCTAATTGGTATTAGCCCAAACCTCAGGGGGGTTTAGTGGAATTTAGCTTTTTATTTTTTATTTTTTATGATATGACAAGTAACGTTTCATTCAACTGATATAAATGAGTTTATAGATCGAATAGTAAATAACATCCAATTGATATAAATGTTAAGAACATATAGAACAAGTAATTTAACGATGAGATTTTCAAAATGTAAATTCTATAACAAGTTATAACATATCATGATTGGTGGAGTATAAAAGGTAAAACAAAAGGTGGGATGTAAGATTTGTATCCACTTAAAATTGACTAATGTACAATTTGTGCAATATTAATTAAGATAAAGTTTGGCTACAAACTTGGATGTAGTCCAACTCCCACTAAAAAAATTAAAATGATTGTATATTTTGAAAATCTATTAATCATTGAATTACATGTTTTTATGTTTTTAACACACATGTCATATTTTATGTCAATTAGATGTTATTTACTATTTGATCAATAAATTTATTTTTTATGCACAGTTTTAAACTATAAAAATTTGAAATATAAACATTTGATTGATGAAATTGTTATTAATCTTTGATTGTTTGAAAATTCTTCAAATATGGAGGATATATGGAAAAAAAATTATCCAATTAAAAATTTGTCAAAATTTATATCTAACAACTTTTTTGTCACAATTTTGACTCAGTAAACTGTGAGTGGTTAACCATCACAACATCACTTACACATAAATTCACAATTTTTTCTTCACCAATACACTTTGTCATATTACAATTTTTCCCCATAAGATATTGAGTGAAGTTGTAGTCTTAGACTACAACTAAGTTTTTTTTTAGGAGACTACAACTAATAACTTATTTGGAAGGATGAGGACCAGAGGGGAGTAGAGTAGAAGAATGGAGAGTAAGTTAAATTACATTGTTTGGATATTTTTTAAGGGAAGAGGGGAAATGATTTGGATTGGATTGGAGGGGTTCTAACCCCTCATTTTTTTTTTAGAAATAATTATAATATATTGCTAACCCCGCAGCTTGAACCTTTTCTCCCGTCTAGCCTCTCATTTTTAATCCTTTCAAATTAGAGAAATTTGGAAAGAGAATAGAGTATAAAAATAATTGACCAAATAAATTATCAAATTTACCCTTATTATATTAATAAAATTACAAACTATGAAAAAAACTAATTATTCTCATTCCTTTATTTAATTTTAAAAAATCTAAACAAAATAAAGGATAATCACGTACCTTTCCTCCCTTCTCCTCTCCTCTCCCTTCTTATTTAATTATATATCGCCACATCAATCAAAAATCCATACGAAAGAACCGACTCAGTTTCTTATTAAAAAAAAAAAAAAACCAACTCAGTTTATCAACAAAGAGAGATGCCAAAATACAACGGCTGTGTTTCCCTCCGTTATTCCGCACAAATTGTGCTCGTGCTTAACTTTTCAGAGCCAAATTCCCAACCAGTTTCATCGGTCTTCCTCTCTTCATCTTGCTCTCTCTCATACACACAAATTAAACAAAGCAAATCTCAAGCTGGGTTTCGAATCTCACACTGAGTCCAAGTTTGACCACACAACTCCATCTTTGTAAAAGCATTCCAACTTGGGTTTCAAATCACATTTTGAGCTTTTATCTGTTGAGTTCAACAGTGTGGAACTGAGTTTGTGGCTTATACATATACAATGAGTTTGTTTTTTGAACTTTTTGTTCATTGAGAAATTTTATCAAACACAACAAAGGCAGCAAACATTCCAAGCTTGCTGCAGCCAAAAATTTACATAAATACTAATAGAGTGAACCCTATCATCTTCTGACTCAATTATTTTATTTTATTTTTTTAATTAGGTATCCGGATGATGGATATGATCGCATCTGGAACCCTTTACTATTTGACGAATGGATTCCAATTTCCACAAGTTCAACCGTTTACTCCCTGAGCAATGATAACGCTTATAACATACCAGATGTAGTGTTGAGGACTGCTGCCACATCACAAAACTCTACCACTCCGTTGATCTTGTCCTTCAGTCCACGAGATTCTCTTTCACAATGTTATGTTTACTTTCACTTTGCTGAGATTGAGAAGCTTGAAAATGGCCAGCAGAGGGAATTGACAATTTTGTTGAACGGTGAGCGGTATCTGACACAATCTGTTAGACTTGATTATCAAAACTCACGGACCATACTCCCGACTGAGCTGGCAATTATGGGAAAACAGCTTGAATTTTCAATAACTGCAGCTGAGGGAAGTAAGTTTCCTCCAATCCTCAATGCTGTAGAGATTTTTGTGTCAAAGGAGCTCCCAAATAAAACAACTGCCATACAAGATGGTATGCTTTCTTCTCTTTTATATTTTCCTTTGTACCGATTAGCCTTATCTTCAATTGCTGATTCAATAAGAGTTCTAACCTTAACTTGGTGATGATGGTCGTTTCAATAATTTTTATTCGGGGGTTTTCTTTTCTGAATGGAACATTATAGCTTTAAGTTGTTAGTGTCATATGCTAAATTTAGAAAAGCTTGGTATAGACTTGTGATCATGAGCCTTTGTTTGTTGCCGAACAGATAATGCAAATTTATAGTGTAGTGGTTGAAGTTGGGAAATTCTTGTTATAAAACTTTTATCAGAGCCATCATACTTTTACCCCTTTTCAATAGATTGCTATCCATCAACGAAATCTGTGATTCTTCTACACACCAAAAAATAAAATAAAATCTGTGATTCTGTATGCCTAAAATGCCTGGAATTTTTAAACACCTCAATATTTAAATCAAAATATGAAATCTCTATTTTAAATAAATTTAGGCAATTCCGCTGAATGCTGTATTAATTGGTTGATTTTCCCAACAATTCCAATCACATAATAATCATCAATAATATATAGACTTCTCAAGATAAAACATTAACAACATTTAAAAAAAAAATTTCTTTGGTAAAGTAAACTCCCAAAATAATATTTGAAAAATATACAAAACCCACAATTTAGTTTTCCCTTAAACACTGAACACCCTTGAGTTTAGTTTTTTATTTTCAGATTTTGAATGTAACAATTTTCTTTGAGAGAGGGGGCAGGGGTTTGAGTGTAACACTTAATCCCCTTGTGGTAAGTGTAACTCAAAACCGCTTGTGCCTGTGGTATTGTTTTATGTGAAAATGCGGTTTTAAATTTTCACATAAAATAAAACTATATGGGGGGTTTTGTGTTATATTGAAATAGCCCAGGGGTTAGTGTGTACAATTGATGTTTTAAAAACAAAACAATACAACAGGGAGGTTAATGTTACACTCAAAATTTTTGGTTTTCCATATTTTATGGAGAAGCCGCATGAGGGTTTTGTGTACTTTTCCCAAAAATATTTAAACTTCTAGAGCAAAAAGAAAAATTCTCTAAAATTAATTAAGCCCTCAAAATCTCAACTAAGAGTCAACCTATACATGCACGTCTTAAATGATCCTTAAGACTATAAACCCGGACAATTAATTTGAAAAATAATTATAATAATGCATAATTGAGCTATATAGACCATTAAGTAAAATGTGACCCATAAAAAGTGATTGGGAATCGGTGGACCATTACCTCATTCATTTTTCCTTTTGCCTCTGACTGGTGGTCGTTTGAGTTTAGCTTGTAATGTTTGGTATCTCTTGGGTTATGCCTAAACAAGTAGTTGAGTTGCTTGCTTGCTGGCATGGAGGTGTTGGGAGATATAGCGCAGCACCTGTTTGGGATGTTATTCTGCAGTGTATTATGTGGAGTACATATAGAGCGGAACAATAGAATCTTTGAAGGGGAGGAGTGTTTTATCATTGAGTTGAAGCAAATTTTCCTTCTATCCTTATTTGAATGGTCTTGCCATACCCTCTATTTTGGATTTCCAAGATTTATGCAGTTTTGGGTAGATTTTTGCTTCCCTTGTACGCTCCCTATGTTCCAGGGAATTTGTTTTTTGTTGTACTTTTATTCTATTTTTCAATAAAATATTTTATTACTGATAAAAAAAAAGAAAGTAAAAAGTGAACTCGCAGGTAGGTATAAAAGAGTTGGAAAATAAATGGATACAAAAGTTGTAGAGGTAACTCAAAGACCAAGGGTGCAAAGATTTAGTTACCGATTAAAGTAAAAAATTTAAAACTAAGGAAATAATGATATCTAATATAGCTCAACTAGCACTTTTGAGTGTCTCCAACGGAAAACATCCAAGGTCCAGATCCCCCTCCCTCATTGTCAAATTATCAAGGGAAAAAAAGGAAGAAGTAGAAAATATAAATTCATAACCACATAACCAAAATAGGAATCCAGTGAAGGATATAATAATATAACCAAAATAAGATTTAATAACTTCATGTCTTGTTTATTGGGCCTCACAATCAGAAGAATATCCTATGTATTAATTCCATGAAAGGGTCATGTATAACCTTCACAACCACCACCAACATATCCTCCAAAACACCATATATAAGAACAACATAATCCATATCACAGTCCATGCATTGCCTCTATGAACATGGTCCTTGAAATCATTTATGAGCTATAATCAAGAAATAGTAGTTTATCCATTATTTAAAATAAAACATATTTAGGTTTGTTCACAATGCAAAAGAATGTTTCAAAAGAAACATAAAAATCTAGGAATAATGACAAAATGCAAAGCGCGCACACACATATATTTTATGACATGGAATCTCACTAAGGTAGGGTCTTTTGGATCCACCCTTGGGGAATAAACCACGGATACACGACCCTAACCTCTAGAACCGTGTATCAAGTAATCTAGGAAAACTCCTAGTGGGGATTGAACATAAGATGTTTAGGTCTACAACTCATCCCAAACCTACAAATAATTCTTGAGGACAACAACGGATAGGTAGACATGAAATGACACGCATTGACTAAGTCAAGGTTTTACAAAGAAGGAATAAATAAGAGCATGACGGGTAAATTTTCTACTTACCTTAACCACATAAACCAAATAAGCAAAACAATCTTGCACAAGAAGTTAGAAAGATCTTTGGAGCCTAAACCAAAGAAACATAATACTGCCTAATTATGATATATATAATCTTACACTTATGCTATCACTTTATGTAAAATATCTCTTAACTCCAAAATCCTCTATTACTATTTTTTTTTTCACTAATAACCATTAAGCTTATTAAATTAATAGGTAACTAACCTTAAGAATTGTCAAAAGTCGATTTGGATCTTAAATTCCATATAGCTACTGTCCATTTTGAGTTCCTTAGCTTTGATGTACAGAAACACCAAATTAAGGTAAGATCCCCTGTTAATTGCAACTCTAAAATATAATGTTTCAAAAAAGTTGATCACCCCACCAAATATATGTTCAAACCTACAATTGGATTTCATGTATCAACCTTCGATTTGAAATCAAAATAGTCAGATCATCAAAATCCCTAAATAATAACTTGCTTTTTGACTCTACTGAACCCTCCATGGTATGTAATCCAGCATATTCTTTCAAGATTTGATTTAACTTTACTTAATTCTCAATACTTTAGTGGAAATTTAATTAATTATAATAGAAATCTCCAAGTTATTTCACAAATATGATGAATTGAAATTGTATCATAAGTTGCATTGTTACTTGCCACCATAGTATCTGCAACTGTATTTATCAACAAAAGAAAACCATAGTATTTGCAACCGTTGGTAATTTGCTTTGCTAATCATGCATGCTACATTCAGACAATTCATCATCTCTGCAAAGACGTGTTCAACTGCTGCAAATTTTGGAACTAGCTTTTACTTTTTATATTTCTATATGATTTTGTATTTCAAACTCACGCTCCTCTTTCCCACTCTCTTTTAGAATAATCATCTATGAATTCTTGTTTTCCATTAAAAATAATAGTTGAAGCCATCATGGAAATCAAGAAACTATACAAGTTGACTAGAAATTGGCAAGGCGATCCATGTGTCCCGAGGGAATACTCATGGGATGGTTTGCACTGCAGTTACATCTATACTATTCCAAGTATTATATCAGTGTAAGTGCACTTCCAAAGCATCATAACTTGTGTTTAGGCTTGCTGTGAAATTCCAATCAATATATCATCTGAAGGGAAAAGTATCCTCTTTAACTTGTATGCATCACATAAAAAATAAAATAGGCCATTGTATAAACTGATATGAAATATGATGCGTCATTTTAGGAAATGGGATATTGGAACAGATTCCTTTCACACGCAATAATAGAGTGGACCAAAAGTAATGTCATGTTTTATGATATTTAACTGAATTTACTTCATTGTGATTGAATGTTCAACCACATAACACCTCCCTTGGTCCATGGGTGCTGACTAATTGCATGAGATTAATTTTATTTGGATTGCAAATTATCTTCCAAAAATTCAACTCCACTTCCTTTTTCCATAATGACAAACAGGAACTTGAGCTCAATCAATTTGACTGGGAAGATTGCAACTTCATTCTCGAATCTCAAAGCACTAGAGTCCTTGTGAGTCTTAATTTGAATTGTGGTTGATATGTTGCATTTGGTTACTATACAATTGTACTAGCTAGATAAGTAACCAATTGTACTAGCTAGATACTGGCTGTTCCAGCAACACCATCTATACAATTGTGTTATATGCAAGTTCAGTGTTTCAAGAACAGAAAACTATTTTTTAACTTAACATTTCTGTATATGTTTTCTAAAGATCTTGCTTACTCTTCTTTCAGGGATTTGTCATACAATGACTTAACCGGGCCACTGCCAGAATTTTTGGCACAACTGCCAAATTTGTACACTCTGTAAGTTTTTGAGATTTGATCATGGTATTGCAACGTAAATTTTCGTGTAGGGAAATTGAGGTCATCTGCCTAACACTATCTCTTCAGTGATTTGCGTGGGAACAAGTTCACAGGTTCAATTCCTGAGGATCTTCTGCAGAAGTCTAGGGATGGGACGTTGGTGTTGAGGTTATCTTATCTTCCTTCATAATTCCTTTTGCTTCTTAATTCTAATTTCACTTGGTCATTTTCTTTCGTTTTTTTTTTTTTTTTCTCTCTCTCTTCCTTATATATAACTACTTTTGTGTGCCTAATACGTGTGTATATATATATATATATGTATTTGTTCACTTATATGTACATAAAATCTTAGGAGTCTCTCATTTATTTTTCCAATATCAATTTTTATTGTATAAAGACAGCAAAATTAATGTTTAATAACTTACTTACCATGGCA
Source organism: Quercus gilva (assembly GCA_023621385.1). NCBI lineage: Eukaryota > Viridiplantae > Streptophyta > Magnoliopsida > Fagales > Fagaceae > Quercus > Quercus gilva. The sequence goes on from CM042477.1 coordinate 30,180,406, forward strand.
TACTACCTTGATTCACCCTATGCAAGTGTGAACAAAAATCCAGATCCTTGTCAGTCAGTTGCATGCAAGAGAGGGAAGAAAAAGGAGTTTGTTATTCCAGTTGTTGCATTGTCCACAGCAGCAGTCCTGCTCCTTCTGTTCATCTTTAGTGGTCTGGCTATCTATAAACAGAAAAGACATGGAGGTATTTCTTTCTTGTAATTGCTAACACAATTGATTGATTGACGTCGTTTAGAAAAGATGCAGTACCCAATCCTAGCCAGCCTTATTTTTCCTGTGATACACCAATGCCTTTAAGATGGTTATGAAAGTAAAACAAACATTGTTTAATTCTCACCAGAGGCAATTGTGACCAACCACACGACACGGTCGTGATGGCAATATTATGCAATTGATCAACAATAATAAATACATTCACATACCACTTCAACATGTGAACAAGGGGTAAATGCACTCATTTCTCTTCATGCAATGCTTTGGTATGAATTCATGATTCGGTGGTGCTCTAAGTAGTTTTATTGTGTCAGTGGGTAGTATTCTTCAACTGTTGTTGCCTTTTTTACTGGACTGATAAAAAAATATTAATAACAATAATGACTACATCCATGGCAGGTTGGCAAGAATTCTAGTAGTTATATAAGATCTCAAGATTGAATGCATAGGGTTATCATATTAATGGCATGCACTAATGCATTGCATTCTTTCCTTGGATGGGGATAGCTTCCCATATAAGATATTGCCTACCTAAATATAAGTGATCTTTCTGCAAAAGGCTCTGTTAAAAATTTAGACCCAGGATGATTAATTAAGCCAATTATGCAGAGGCCCAATTCAGTTTATGATGGACCCAATCATACCGCAAAAATAAAGTACTGATTAGTTTAATCTACTCAGCGTTGACATGACCAAATATTGCTTATATAATTGGGATAGTAAGCTAGTTTATGTAGAATCCTAGCAAGCCACATTTGGTAGATTTTTGCATCCTACAATATGTTAAGGATATTATCTAGTCTAGGGATTCTTTATGAAGTTGGTTTTTCCACCGCTGATTGTACTTGAGATATTTCAACACATAAGTCCACAACTGGATATGTGTTCAATTCTAGTTGGGGACAATATCTTGGTGCAGCTAGCGACAACCAACAAGGTCTCTCTCAACAAATAAAGTAGAGAATAAAGTTGGCAGCACAGAATGTGTTTCATGCTTGGACAAAGTAGTTGAGGTACATCATCATTTTATTTGAGAAAATATACTAAAAGGTTATATTCAAGAAGATATAGCAGTTATATTCATGAAGGGATAATCTATCTTTAAGTTCTCCAAATTTTGATGGCAGCTCAACGCCATGAGAAAGTAGTTGGTGTTGATGGGGACTACGTAAGAGTTAGCATTGACCCTATCAATAGGTCAATGCTTTGTTCTTGAATGTGTGCTATTTTGTGTTTGCTTGTCTTTAGAGTAGCTGCAAAATAAGATAGGGATAATATCTCACTTTAGTGAGTGGATGGTTGTCCTTGGCATTCAATGGCTTAGGAATACATAAGCAACTTGGGCATAACATTTTAGATGATGGGATGTAAATGAACCGAGTATTTTATGAACAACTCAAACTCAACTAGGGAAACTTGTTTATGTTCATATATTTATCATATGAGCCAAGCTCAAGCCTAAGTTTAGACTTGAACTATTAAATGAGTTAAGTTCAAACATAATAATGCATTCATGAACAAACTCGTAAGTCTGAAGGTTGATTTAAGTATACATTGATAAAAATTGATTGTCCTAAAAGCTTAAACTATTAGAAAATAATGAATTTAATCGTTTAATCTAACACTCCCATGTGGTCCACCTGAGCTATCCTTAAGTGCGGCCTAAAACTTGGGTTTTTTTTTTTTTTTTTTTTTTTTTTTTTTTTTTTTTTTTTAAATGAGAGGTAATGTGGAGACAAGGGATTGAACCCAATTCCTCATACCATGATAAATTATAAATTATCTGAATATTTTAAATTGTTAGGAAATGGTGAATTTAATAATTTAATCTCATATATATAATGTTGGCATTTGAGCCCATAAGGATTCCAAGATAGGCACTCATGTAGGAAACCTATTCCATTAGGGTTTTTTTGGTGACAGCATATATAATAGTACTTAATCCTTAGTTTACACGACAATCATTTGAACGTACATTTACATTCAGAAAATCAAAGAAGCACGAAAACTCTTGTCAAGCTTTCTCTAGTCTTAGGGTTCCATCATCAAAGCCTTGGTTCTTAATAGCTTGGGAACATCAAGTAGAAGGCTTGTATTTGTGGTTTCTACTAACCAGGAAGCCATTAGAGATTGTGTGAAAGGCTATAGAGTTTGTGGAAAAAGTCGTGGTAGATCCATTTCCATGGCATTGAGTTTTGCTTAGGGTTTGATACCAAACCCAAGAGGTAAAGTACCAAAAACCTTTGATTTACAACATGAGAACATGTTTGTATGCTTTTCCTTTATATAATAATTCATATAATAATTCATATTCATATGCATACATGTATATATAGTTTTATAAACTTGAATTGGATATAGTAAGTTTTTAAATAAGTTTAGAAGATATTAAATTATTATTTATAATTTATTGGGAATATAAATAGTCCATTTTTTATTACAAATTATATATGACTTTTAACAATATAGGTTTGGTGAATTTAATTATTAGCATATATTTGTGAAGAGATAAAACATTTTAGTTGGGGTCTTTAATTATTATATATGGGAAAAGAACAAGTTAATCAAGTAGCTTATGAACAAGTTAAAACTTGTTCGACAAGAAAATGGACAAAGCTAGGATATGTAATCTAGTTTGCCGATGAGCTCAAGCTCGACATGTGTTCAAAATAAAATAAAACTAACAATTTTGAACTTTTAATACTCTCATTTACAACCCTATCTAGATGTGAAATAGCTGCTTTGTTGACTTTGTATCTTTGAATATTCAACCTTTTGCAAGTAGTTCTAGTAAGTATAGGAAGCCTATCTGTTTTGTTTGGTATATAAATAAGGCTTCCTACTAATTGGAAAAATGTGTAAGTGAAATAAAAAGCAATAGTGCAAATGAAGAGTGATGTGCTATGTTTAACTAAGTGTGTATGTGTGCAATGTTTTAATCTATATATTACTAGAAGCTGAAGAATAGCGTTTAATATTACTGTGCTCATGTTAAGCCACATCAGCATCCACGTCATTATCCTTTCTCTTTCCAATTTTCTTATAATTATTTTTTAACATTTACTTTTTATTTTTTTAAATAATTGCACTTTCTTCAACCTTTTTCATGCCTTTACCTTTTCATCTCCCTACTATCCTCAACCTTAATATCACTTTTCATCTTTTTTTATTTTGTCTCTTCATCTTTCCTTTCTTTATCTTTTCATCTCTCCACTACCCTCAACCTTAATGTCACTATTCATCTTTCCATTCATTTTCCTTTATTTCGTCTCTTCATATTTACACCATCTTTTATAAATTTGTTATTCTCTCTTCTATTCTTTGTATAGTTTTTCATCACAGAAAGGTTGTTTCTCCCTCTCTCTCTCTCTCTCTCTCTCTCACTCTCACTCTCACACACACATACACACACAACAATTTTTGGAGTATTTTTTTTTTTCCTGCATCTTTGCTTAAATTGATAAATTTTTGTGTTTATTATAACTATACGTTGGGTTGGTACGATTTAGTTTTCTGTTTTAAGTTTTTTGTTGTTCTCTTTGATTGTTAAATATTATACTATTGCGTTATAAAAAAAATTAAAAAGATAATATATAAAAATATAATATATATTATTCTATTACATAACATAATTTGGGTAATTTGGTGTTTACTATTGTGTATATATATATATATATTATTTTTTTACTTTTTTAATCTTTTCATCTTATTTTATTCAATATTTAAACTCAGTCACATCTTTCATATAATTAAATTATATATATATATTATTTAAATTTAAATAAATTAAATTATACTCATTTTTTTTTAACATTTATACTTTCTCAAATCTTAAGCGTAGCATTTAATATTACTGTGCTCACATTGAGCCACATCAGCATTCACGTCATTATCCTTTTTCTTTCTAATTTTCCTATAATTGTTTTTAAACATTTACTTTTTTTTTTTTAATAATTGCACTTTCTTCAATCTTTCTCATGTTTTTACCTTTTCATCTCCCCACTACCCTCAACCTTAATATCACTTTTTATCTTTCTTTATTTTTTCTTTTCATCTTTCCCTCTCTTACATTTTCATTTCCCCACTACCCTCAACCTTAATATCACTTTTTATCTTTCTTTATTTTGTCTCCTCATATTTCCCTCTCTTACATTTTCATCTCCCCACTACCCTCAACCTTAATGTCACTATTCGTCTTTCTATTCATTTTCCTTTATTTTGTCTCATCATATTCACACCATTTTCTATAAATTTGTTATTCTCTCTTCCATTATTTGCATAGTTTTCCATCACAAAAATGTTGTTTCTCCCTCCCTCTCTCTCTCTCTCTCACACACACACACACACAATAATTTTTGGAGTATTTTTTTTCCCCTACATTCTTGTTTAAGTTGATAAATTTTTGTGTTTGTTATAACTCTACGTTGGGCTGGTACTAGTTAGTTTTGTGTTTAAGTTTTTTTTGGTTCTCGTTGATTGTTAAATATTATACTATTGCATTATAAAAAAAAATTAAAAAAAGATAATATATAAGAATATAATATATATTATTCAATTACATAACATGATTTGGGTAATTTGGTGTTTATTGTTATATATATTATATTTACTTTTTTAATCTTTTCATCTTATTTTATTTAATATTTAAACTCGGTCACATCCTCCATAGAATTAAATTATTTATATTTTCTTTTTTTAATTAAACATATAATATTTTATTTAAAATTAAATAAATTAAAGGCGAAAAACTCATTTTTGTTTCTACATTTTCACGCAATTCCCACTTTGGTCCCTTTTTTTTCCACCACTTTTAGTCCCTATCTTGGAAAATGCGTCTCATTTTTGTCCCTACCGTTACATTTGAGTTGGAAATTGCAAATGTGGCAAATGACATAAGTTAAAAATATTAAAATAATGTCCATAAGTCTCCACGTCAGCATCTAAATTAAAAAAATTAATTTATTAATTTTAACTAAATAAAAAAAATTAAAAACAGAAATAAAAACCAAAAATCACATGAATTGGAATTTAAATGTGTTTTGAACAAGAACAACAAGAACATAAGCCCAAATCTAACAACACAAACCTAGAAATTAAAAAAAAAAAAAAAAATCATTTATGTACGTCGATGCTCATAGAAAATAAAACATGGAAATCCCAATTGGAAATAAAATTTGGAAAACACAGAGAAAGAAAGAAAGATGATTTAGAGAGAGAGAGAGAGAGAAGCTTATGAGATCGACAAATCCAAATCCGGGTCTACAACCAATGGTGAATCTCCTCCATGCGCACCACACAAAGTCGCACTCACCGAAATCACTGGCCAAGACGGTTCCTACCTGATTGAGTTTTTACTCGACAAAGGCTAAGAGGTACACGGCTTGATCCGACAATCCTCCAACTTCAACACTCAGCAAATCAACCACATCTACATCGACCCCCACAACGCCCACAAGGCTCGAATGAAGCTCCACTACGCTGACCTCACCGATGCCTCCTCTCTTCGTTGCTGGCTTGACACGATACTCCCAAACGAGGTTTACAACCTCGCTACCCAATCTCACGTGGCCGTCTCATTCGAGATCCTAGATTACACTGTCGATGTTGTCGCCACTAGGGCCTTCTGTCTCCTCGAAGCTGTTCGATCCCACATCATTGCCACTGGGTGTAACCATATTTGGTACTACCAAGTTGGATCATCCGAAATGTTCAGCCGGAGTCAAATCACTCGAGCCCAGCGACACCACGAAGCTCCGGGCCAATCAAGTGCTCCAGGCCACTAGATCTGGGTTTGCTTGAGGTGGGTTTGCTGGGTTCAACTTGCTTGAGATGGGTTTTTCTGAGTTTGAGAATTTTTTTGTTTAGATTGGTTGTGTTGTATTTTTGGATTGATTTGGTACTTTGGAGCTTTAAGATTTGATGATTTTGCTGAGTTGAGAAATTTGTGATTTTGAGATATTTAATTTTTGGATTTTAATTTTGGGTTTGTGTTCTTGGTGTTCTTGTTCAAGACACATTTAGATCCCAATTTATGTGATTTTTTGTTTTTATTTCTGTTTTTAATTTTTTAATTTAGTAAAAATTAATAAATTAATTTTTTTAATTTAGATGCTAACATGGAGACTTGTGGACATTATTTTAATATTTTTAACTTATGCCGTTTGCCACATGTGCAATTTCCATCTATGATGTAATGGCAGGGATAAAAACGATACGCATTTTCCAAGATAGGGACTAAAAGCAATGGAAAAAAAAGTTAAGGACCAAAGTGAAAATCACATGAAAATGTTGAGACGAAAATGAGTTTTTCGCCTAAATTAAATTGTACTCACTTTTTTTTAACATTTACACTTTCTCCAACATTTTTCTTTCCCTTTACATTTTCATCTCCCCAATAACCTCTCTCTTAATATCACTTTTCATCTTTCCCTTTATTTTGTTTTTTCTTATTGTTATCCTTTTAGTATAAATTTGGCATTCTCTTTTCCATTATATGCATAATTTTTCTTCACAAAAAAAATTAATTTCTCTCTCTTTCTCTCTCAATTTTTGGTGATATATATATATATATATATTGCATCTCTGCTTTAGGTTGAGAAATTTTTGTATTTTTTAGAACTCTACTTTAGGTTGATGCGATTTAATTGTGTGTGTGTGTATGTGTGTGTGTTTTTTTTTTTTTTTCACTTTGGTTGTTAAAAATTATCATATTGCATTGTAAAAAATTAAAGATAGTATATAAGAATGTAATATTATAATATTACATAATATGATTTAAATAATTTGGTATTTATTTAGAGATAATTAATTTGGTGTTTATCGTTATATCTTTTATTTTTTCTTTTTTTTTCTTCTCATATTATTTGGTATTTTACTTTTTTTAAAGTCAATATATTAACTTGAAAGAGAATGAAAAATCAACTATTAACCAATAATAACTAAAATAATAATATTATCACGCACAACGCTCTACGACTAGTTACTAATAAAACTTCTCTTTTGTAGAAAACTCATTTTTGCATTTTGTTTGACTATAGTGAGACTAATTAAAAAATATTTGATTATAAAATTTATTATTCTGAAAAAAAAAATTAATACAAAATTTCAATAGGGAACTCATGCTAAAATGCAAAAGATGCAGTCAATCATGCAATTCAAGACTTCCTCTAGCTTTACCACGGACAATACATGTTGAGAAACCTTAACCTAAATATGGTAAACTATTACTGCGTGTGGATTTGGGTCCACAAGCGTGAGCATTTACTAGCATCCCCAACATAGGATAAGTGGACTCCATATTAATCCTAGTAGCAATAACATGTGAGATAAAATAGATTTGAGGACACAAACATAAGAGATTTAGAATATAAACTCTGCATATTCTCACGCAACACTAAAACATTTTTTTGATAGCTTTATTGAAAATCTTCCTTGCTGTAGGTATGGTTACCAAATCCAATATCAGATCAAAGAATCAACTGTATAGCTACTCTGAGGTTGTGAGCATTACTAATAACTTCGAAACCATCATTGGAGGAGGAGGATTTGGTAAAGTGTACCTCGGTAAACTAAAAGATGAAGTTCAAGTAGCTGTTAAATTGCTCTCTCCTTCATCAAACCAAGGCTATAAGGAATTTCAAGCTGAGGTAATATAGAAAATTGCAGCCAGTTTCTGAATTGCTTGAATTTTTTTTTTTTTTTTTTATAAATTGAAACTGTGAATCTGTAATTACATGAGACATGCAACTAAAGATTTTCATCCAACTAAACTAAAGAACTGGTTTGAAATATAGGCACAACTCTTGATGATTGTTCATCATAGAAACTTGGTTTCTCTTGTTGGATACTGTGACGAGGATGACCAGAAGGCCCTCATATATGAGTATATGGAAAATGGCAATTTGCACCAGCATTTATCAGGTATTTACCATTTACCATTTGTGTTCAAAGGCTCTTCATCCTATGACTCATCATAGGTTACCTTTATCATATCAAAAGCATGACTTTTAATATAGGGCAAGACCTGGTTTGAATTCCAGAACTGCACTTGGTGGGCTTTTAGTAAGAGCAAACCACCAAACAAGGTGCTAGTCATATCAAATGCTTGCCAAATAATTTCCAGTAGGCTGTCCCATTTGGCCTGCTCTTAGCATGAAAATGATAACTTCTTATGAAAATGAACCTAGGCCTTACCCCATCCCATGGTGAAACACCCATGAAACAAACTAAACATATTAAGATGTGGAGAGAGAGAGAGAAGCTAGGTTAAAATGCCTAAGAATTAATCAGAGGTCCAGCTAATCTTTTCACGATACAAAAATTTGAAAATTCTGATCATCTGACCAATTAAAACAGACAAAACGGGGGGATGGGTGAGGTACCAACTAGCTAGTATAAGCTTTATACAACTGAATTGCTATTGCTATTGCTATTGCTATTGTTATTTGATACTATTTGGATTAGGAATGCATATGTTCGATGAGCATCTTACAATTATTATTTCTTATGCCTTGAATTTGCAAAACAATGCCTTTTCCAATAAAACCCAACTGACAGTTATATTCATATATTTTTCCTGTAGTGAAAAACACAAATGTGATGACTTGGAATGAGAGACTTAATATTGCAGTGGATGCAGCGCATGGTTCGCAAACAAATCGATTACATTATTATTGATCTTTAATACCTTTTGGTTTTTTTTTTTTTTTTTTAATAAAAATTATTACTTAGACTTAACGATGGATTGTTGGTGGAGTTGTAGGGTTAGAGTATCTTCATAATGGTTGCAAGCCGCCTATAATTCATAGAGATTTGAAAACTTCCAACATTTTATTGACTGGACATATGCAAGCCAAGATAGCTGATTTTGGGTTGTCTAGAATCTTTGCAACTGAAAGTGACTCTCACGTGTCCACTTGCCCAGCTGGCACATTAGGATACCTTGATCCAGAGTAAGTGTTTATACTTACTAGTTGATATACCTTTTTATTTTATTTTTTTATGTTGGTGTTGGAATGTAACTAGTGAAGATAAAGATGCCTTGAAGATGACCATGAAGACAATTACATATGGATCAAACAATGAACATGCAAATTGAGATCAAACAACGACAGTTAATGAATGCCAAAAGACAGTAAGGGCCTAAGAAGGCTGCATCAGTGACCAAGGAGAAGCTGTTATAGGCTAAGGACCATTAGCAACGAAATCGAGTTGTGATGAAGCATATGAATGAGTTAATGAATATCATAGATGGTGAACTCAATGAGCAAAAGGTTAAATTTCATTATTATTATTTTGGTGATTTGAGGCTTGAGAGCCTCAAATGAGGAAACGAAGTGAACCTAATGGTTGAAGGCTTATTATGAGTTAAGGATCCTAACATATAACATATAATTGATATATATAGGTCTACATATAGCTTACTCTTTTGTCCCTAGTTTTATACTCATAATACTCCCCCTCAAGCTAGAGAGTATATATCGTACAATCCTAGCTTGTTACATAATAAATCAAAATGAGTCTTACATAAAGCTTTGGTAAACATATCAGCAATTTGGACTCTTGTAGAAACATATGGAGTAGCAGTTACACCATCTTCGACTTTCTCTCGAGTAATATGACAATATACTTCTATATGCTTGGTTCACTCATGGAACACAAGATTGGAAGCAATGTGAATTGATGCTTGATTATCAAAATGCATAGTCATAGGCAACTTCACAACAAATGTTAATTCCTCAAGTAAATGCTTAATCCACATAAGCTCACATGATGTGAGTGCCATGGCTCTATACTCAGCCTCTACACTAGATCTAGCAACAACAATTTGTTTCTTACTTTTCCAAGTAATCAGGTTTCCTCCCAGAAAAGTGCAATATCCAACAATGGATTTTCTATCCGACAGTGATCCTACCCAATCAGCATCAGTATAGGCTTCTATCTATAGGTGATCGTTAGCTTTATACAAAAGACCACAGCCTGGATGTGATTTAAGATACCTCACAATTTGAATAACTGCCTCCCAATGTGGAAGGCGAGGATCTTTCATATACTGGCTCAAAACACTAACTGCAAATGATATATCTAGGCAAGTAATGGTGAGATAGTTTAGTTTACCAACCAGGTGACGATATCTCTCAGGATTAGATAATAGAACCCCCTGATCTTTATACAATTTGACATTATGATCCATAGGAGTCTTCACTGGTTTAGATCCTAACAAGCTAGTTTCTTCCAAAATATCCAATACATACTTTCTTTATGATAGACTGCTACATTCTTCAAATCGTGCTACCTTAATACCATAGTTTACCCAGATCTTTAGTTCAAAAGGAGTTTTGAAGGTATCTCTTCAAATCATCAATACCCTTCTTGTCATCACCAGTGATTATAATATCATCAACATATACTATCAACAAAATCTTTCCTTGTAGAGGTATGAGAAAACATAGAGTGGTCAGAATGACAACGTCGCAACCCAAACTTTAACTCTGCTTCACTAAATTTACTAAACACAAAGGGATCAAAATGACCATAAGAGACAAATTAAGAGATAGGTTAAGATGTAAAAGTACGCTTACCTTTACGCAGAGCAATGGGAAGAGAGTCGGGATCAAGAGGCGAATCAATGTTGAAAAAAAAGCTAAATCAACATTCCTCTGTCACCACAACCACACAAATAATTCCAAAGCAATACGAAATATTTAAACTCAGCATTGTAAATCAACCCAGGGCTACCCAATAATGAAACATAGAAAGGCCAACAAGTAGAAAATAAAGACGAATCGGTACCCAGGGTTGAAATTCCGCTAGCAGCACGAAATTAGAGCTATGGCTGGTGGCGAAAAATTGTGCAAGTGGAGTGGGTTGTCGGAGAGACAAGACTAGAACTGGTTGGTGGTTACCAGTAGCGAAAAGTGGGTGGGTGGGGGTTGTTGGCACCAGAAGGTGGGTGAGTGGTAGTCGTGAGGTTAATGATAGAGAGTGGCTAACCTTGCTCGGATACCATGTTTTGGAGAAAACATATGTATTGGGTTATTAGAATTAACCCTAAAATATAACATATTATTGATATATATAGGTCTACATACAATTTACTCTTTTGCCCCTAGTTATATACTCATAACATGGTTGATGACATGGCCTTGGAGCTGATGTGGCACATTTTTGGAGGTTGACACGTGGCATTAGGTATAGAGGGTCGGTGTGTGGAGGTAGGTCACTGGCATATGAAGAGTCCAAAAGGCATGTGGTAGTGCATGGGCGTGTGAAAGCAAAAGCAAAAACTTTGAACAAGGCATGATGCGTTTGATGACCACGATTCTTTCATGTTTGAGTAAATCAATGAAGGAGCATCCCAAGGGCAGTGCAGTGGGCAAAATAGGGGTGGTTCCAATAGCAGCAATGGTGTTATGGCTGTCTATCAGCTTCTAATCAAGGTTTTCAGACCCGGACTGTTCATTGAACCGTAAAAGGTTTTTGAAGTCGAACTAAAGTCGAACCAGAGTCGAACCGTGATGACATCATAATTAATTTAATAATTAATTAAAACCTAAATATAGATATTAAATTTATAAAACTAGAAAAATTGACAATATATCTATATATGTGAGGAGAATTTAATGATTTTCAAGCATATATTTAATAATTAAATAAGAAAGTTAATAAAATAAAATAATAATCATGAAAACATTAAAATTTATGATTAATTGTTGAAGTAAAGTTGAATATCTTTGAAGAATTTTAATTATAATTTTTTTTTATTCCTTGTAAGAAATGGATGATTTAATTAAGTAGAATAAAATTGTGTTAAGTTGTTTTTTATAAATAAAAATAAATAAATAAATAATAATAATAATAATAATAACAATAACAATAATAAAATTGCTAATGGGTTGAACCGCACGGTTTTTGCCACCGGTTCGTGCGGTCCAACTCCGATTTTAAGGGTTCACAAAATTAACAAAAAATCTTATTCTTTATGCTTAAAAAATCGGTTTTCATCTCAGTTCTCGGTTTTCATGGTCCAACCTCCTGGTCCAGTCCAGGTCTGAAAACCTTGCTTCTAATGGAATCAAAAGTTTCTAAATATTTAGGAATAAATGTTTAAGTTTTAATTTTATGTATATTGGCAAACCGAGTACAAAAACATTTTTAGTTTAAGATATTTAAGTCTTAGAACAATGTTAGACATTGCTCAAGTTGATCCAAGTCAAGATTTAAGAACAATCAGGTTACAGAAAGAAGAATTCAAAAATTGCAAGGCTCGACCAATCGAGAGACAGGTTCGACGGATCAAAACTCGGCAGATTTTAAATCAGGTCCGAAAGCTCGGGAAATGTTTAAGGTTTAAGTCCAACACTACTAAGTATAAAAGGAAAACCCTAATTCAAGTTTTAGAAGTCTTGTGAGTTACTCTTGTGAGATCTGTGATTTTCTGTAACCTTCTAGCTCAACAAGCATCTACCGAAAAGAAGATCCAATCACAAGAACCAGTAAATATAAGTTGTTGTATACAAGATCAACTGCTGCTAATGATCTAAAGCTTTAAGTAAGATCTCAAAGTCACAAATGAGGGTGTTTGTGTGCAACAAATTTAGACAGAAGAGTTCATGGATTCGAAGCTGCATGTAGTCACATGAGTAAGTACTACAAGAGGTAGCATTAGGTTTAGGGAAAAATCTATTATAAAACTTCCATTCTATGTAGTAAATTTTTTTCCTTGAGAATTGTTTAAGTTAATTTCTCTCCTGGTTTTTTACCTTGAAACTGGACGGTTTCTTTGGTTTTCTTGGGTCATCATATCGCCTGTCTTCTATACTTTTCCGCACTTAGTGATATGATTTTTTGTGTTTAACCTAGATCTGAATAATAAACCTAAGTAACAATTTGAGTAATTAATTAGATTAAACAATCTAAGTTTACAGAGGTCTAAACAAACAAACAAAATGTCTTTGGTAATGATGATTGATCTATTCCAAAGAGGATTAGAGCGTGGTAGAGCTTTACCAAAAAAGACAAAGGCAAGAGCACCGAGAAAGATAGGATTGCACTAAACGCCCAATAACACTTTAGAATCAGAGTTGTGGCACTCATACCATGATAGATATTATGAAAATCTAAAAAGAGAGAAAGAAATAGTATAAAGAGAAGAGAGAGAATGCAATGATTACGTGGTTTGGTTTAACGGCCTACATCCATAGAAGAAGCCCTTGATATGATAGTTCATCTTCAATATAATCTCAATTCTATGCTATAGGGAATTTTCAGTAGGGTATATATATGGTTCAGAATCTAGGGCCGAGTAATATAATTGGGCTTCTTGGGCTAATACACATAAAACTAATATCTATAAATTCAACTATATAAAAACACCAACTGCAACTAGATATAATGGAAGTGATAACCTGTTGAAATAAATCAAGCTATGGATTTCTTGTCTTGATCCGATTACCTTGTGTTTTGCATACAGATATCAAGCATCTGGAAACTTTGGTAAAAAAAGTGACGTCTATAGCTTCGGTATTGTTTTGTTTGAACTAATCACTGGTCAGCCTGCAATAATGAGAGGACTTGAGAAAAACACTCACATACTTGATTGGATTTATCCAATAATTGAAAGTGGGGATATTCAAAGTGTTGTTGATCCAAGGTTACAAGGAAAATTCCACACCAATTCTGCCTGGAAAGCTGTGGAGATTGCCTTGTCATGCATACCACCAATTGCAAGCCAAAGGCCAGACATCAGTCAAGTATTAGCAGAACTAAAAGAATGTTTGGCTTTGGAGATGACTAATGCAAGCCTAGCAACTGAGCGTAATATGGCACCTTCAAGCATTCCACTTGAAACATCCTACTTAGAGCTTGAATCAGATATTGCTGCCCTTGCTAGGTAGTTGTTAAACAAAATGTTTGTGGTCAAGTTTTCCTTCCATGCGATATGCTCATATGAGAAATTTCTAGAATTACATTGGTAGTTCAAGAATTTCTTTTATTCTTGTTTAATGTTTTGTATCTCTTTCAATTAAGTACGAATGATGTAATATGATGTATTTCTATTGTTTTTGATGGGCATATCGATACAATGATGTAAAATTTTATTATGAATGAGTTTATATTATTACTAGTCGCTAACCCGTGCGATGCACGGATTAGTTGAACAAAAATTTTAAATTTTAAATTTGCTTAAAGTTATGATCACTTGAAAAAATAAGTTACAATTTAAGAAGGAAAAAAAAAATACTAACACCAATAACATTAGGCATGCCATGTCTATTATCAATGGCATCCTTTCTTTAATTCAACCAAAAAACCCAAAAATAAGAAAATAAAAACTATAGAAGTTTTTATATAGAAAACAGTAATTATTTACACTCAGAAATGACATTGATACTCAGAAAAAGTCATTAGAGCAATATCAAAAAGGCGTATCAAATGAAAAAATTGACTTCGTTAGAGAATGAAGACAAATAAATGCATTGGAAAGAATAGATTTTCGAATATATGAATGTAAAAAGAAGAAGAAGGATGTACCAGTTGAAAGGCCATAGAGTTTTAATCGAGATAGAAGATGACCAATCTAAGAAGCACTTGGAATGCTCCTAATAATAAAAAATATATATATAAGAGAAAAATAGGTTACCTCAAAAGAACAATGCATGACTATAGCAATTGAAATTTGTCAAGACGATTTCATATATTGCAAAACATGAACCCAAAATTTAGATGTTAAAACTTCTAAAAAGCCAAAAGAAAGAGAAAAGCAGTGCCTAGAAATTATTTATAAAAAAAAACATATGACTACATAATAGAAACAAAAATATAATATTGCAAAAATTGAATCAAAAAATTAAGTTGTTAAACTTCTTAAAGGCTTAAAAATTTGAAGAATCAGCCAAAAAAAAAACATATGACTACATAATAGAAAAAATATAAGAGAAAGATAGGTTATCTCAAAAGAATAATCCATGATTATAGCAATTGAAATTTATCAAAACAGTTTCATATATTGCAAAATATGAACCCAAAATTTAGATGTTAAAACTTCTAAAAAGCCAAAAGAAAGAGTAAAGAATTTAGATACATTGTTGGGTGCAAAACAAATATTTGCACCATTGATGCTCTTATTAAGATGCTTGGTAACCATAGAAACCAAATATCAATCAAATGATTTCTTTTGCCACACCATACAAAAAAGTAAAAGCTAAGAAAAACACCATAAGAAAGTGCAAAAATAAAGCAATCTTATATTCAAGCGTGGTAGATATGAACTTTATTGATTATTCCATACCATCTTGACAAATCTGTAGAACGTTTTGTTTCATATTACAATGCATTGATAACTATTTTCATGCCGTTTGTGCAATGCCTCGGAAAACTACAAATAAAAACAAAACTAAAAAGTAAAAAAATATGACTACATAACAGAAAAAATTGACAATTCTTATTAACAAAAACATAGTAAAATTATAATTAAAAAACCCTAATAGTGATCTAGTGACCGAAGAATTAAAGGAGGGAAGGAAGAGTAAAAAAAATAAAAACGAATGAGAGAGGAGGTGTTTGCATTTGAATACATCTTAAAAGTCCTAAATCAAATTAAAAAATATATATAAATAAAAAATGTTGATGTGGAAAATTGTTCCTGACAGAATAGTCCATGGTCATAACTGTTGCAAATTGTTTCAAAAAAACACTTAGTACACAAAAATAATGATGCCTAAAAATCAAATAATTCTCAATATAAAAGAACTATGAATAAGTTTATATATATACACACACACACACACACAAATAAGAGTTCACCTGCACAAATCAACCAATAATCCAAAATTGAATGAGGTTTTTGTTCTTTAGAGAGAATTAATGACAACTTTCATGTCCCATGCTCTCAACTTGGTCAATCCTAAAAAGGTTCTTAAGTCGTCTAGGCTGGAAAAATACTGGTTGGAATTCAAGCAGTAACTGGAATTGTATCAAAATACCTAATCTTCAATTCCATTACATGATCAAAATCTGGTGAAACCGGTGTCGTATAGACCTTGAATTTCTCAAAGGCAAGGTCAAAAGCAAGAAGCGACTCCTTATCCAGCACGCCAAAATCAGCAACTAACCAATGCACAACTCCATTCAAAGACGCCGACTCCCAATGACATATCTCCTTGTTTGGCCATTGCTCTTCAACTTTTTTCCAACGTTGTGATTTAAGACTATATACCTTGATTTCTATAGGCAAGTCATTGTAATGAAAAAGCGCTTATAGTCACCGTTCTGATGATTGTGACAGAATGCAAATTGGGGAAACCAAAAATCCATAACACCTTTAGGTTTGGAACTCCATAGACAGCAAGCAAATCTTCACGCCTAGAAATAACAAACCTAAAGTTCCTCAAAAAAAAGAAAAGAAATAACAACCTTAACATCCACAACAGTCAATAAAGCCAAAATTTAAAGAACTCTAACTTACAGGAAGAAGTGGAGGAGAGAGAAAGGGCAGCAAAGACAGTGAAGAAGACTTGGTTGTTGAAGAGGTTGCATCTGTTTTCTAAATCTTTGCGGTGTATAGACTTCAAAGGCTTTCATGTAGGGTTTACACGTTTATGGATTTTTGTGTTTTAAAGAGAAATTCCTATATAGTCAAAAATTAGGGCTGTCCTAAATCAAATTAAAAAATATAAATAAAAAATGCTGAGGTGGAAAATTGTGAAGGCTTCTAAAACTTCGGTTTTATATATATATATATATAGATTATTTAATTTTTTTTATTTTTTATTTATTGTATATCTGCTGTCAACTCCTACTATCACCAGGTCTGTCTCTCTTGCACTTTCTCTTTAGGTGTTTGACTCAGTTTCTTGTATTTTTTTTTTTTTCGTTTTAAATCTAATTCCTGAAATGAGTTATGGTTTATTTATGTATATTGTATTATATATTTAAGGTGCTCATTAATGGGAGAGCGATAAGTGATTCTGGAAGCGCTGGTCCATGACAACTGTGTTGGCCTACGTTTTGGCCGCTAATTTTCTATGCTCCTCCAATCCTTCTGCAGCCAAGAAATTGAGTTGCTTTACTTTATGTTTGATAGAGATAATGACTATGCGAGTAAATTTAGCAATAGAAAAAATAAAAATAAAATTTGACACAGACAACAGAAAAAAAAAAAAAAAAAAAAAAAAAAAAAAAAAAAAAAAAGGTGGTGCATTCAGATAAAATTATTTTAGAGGATCAAGTTAAAAACGCGTCTATACTAAAATTATAAAATAAGTTAGATCCATAAATGACAAGATTGATTAATTCTATGCTCGGATTGTTTGTGTTGCTAGATCTCCTTTGTCACCATGACTATGTTGTTCTACGAATTCTTGCCACAAAAAGGGTAGCTACATGTTAGTCGTGGAAGATGACATTTCGGACAAACTTCAATTGAGGGGCAATTATTGAGTATTCCTAGAATACCATAAATGCGTACTCCCATCTCTTAAACAACTGTGAGTCCCACTCAATTGAGACATTATTGAGAATGTCTCAATTGAGTAGTATATATAATTAATATGGACATCAATTAACCAAAAATTGTAAATCTACAAGTTTGTGTTCAACTGCCTTATATTAATCAATTGAGACATTCATGGTTCGAATTGCCTCACCTCTAACTATTGAATTAAAAAAAAAAAAAAAATCACTCAACTCTTATCATTTTTGTTGAATTTAAAAAAAAAAAAAAAAATCACTCAACTCTTATAATCTTTGTTCAATTTAAGACTTTAGTCACATGTATTACAACAATCAAATTATCTAACTTCATATTTGTTACAAGTATTCTCAAAAAAAAAAAAAAAAAAAAAAAATTTGTTACAAGTATGCTATTACAAAAACCTAATAACGATAAGAGAAAATACTAAAGCTAAACGTGGAATATTATTTGTCCATAAAAAAACATAGAAAATTTTGTCCTCCCCCAGGGTGATCCTAAAAAGAATGTAAGAGTTACACATTTTTAAACCATTGATTTATATTTGATCTAAAGGTTAAGATCACTTGTGGCCATGTCAACATTCTAGTAATTAGTGAATAAGGCATTAAGCCATTAAACTATCTATAGCTGGATTCTTCTCTCCCTCATAAATGACTTCCTCTATACTACCATCATGAGCAAATAATAACAATAAGCACTCATATTGATGGTGCTAAAATGCTAAAAAGCTATTTTAGCACCCCAAAACACTAAAAACATGCTACATTGGTGGTGGTAAAACTAAATGTTTAGCAACCAAGCAACAGTAAAATCGTATCAACACTAGCTCACTGTAGCTAAAAGGTAAAATTAAAAAAAAAATATTTTTATTCACTCTCTCTCTCTCTCTCTCTCTCTCTCTCTCTCTCTCTCTCTCTCTCTCTCTCTCTCTCTCTCTCTCTCTCTCTCTCACAACCGGCCTTAGCCAAGACCCATGGCTGAAGCACATGATAGGGCCACCATTGATAATGGCAACATGCAATAGTGCCACCACCACCACCCATGGCCAAAGCTCTCCACCTCCTCTCTCTCACTTCGTATCTCTTCTCTAACTCTCCATTTCTCTCTCATCGTCCTCTCCTCCCTCTCTCTCTCTCTCTCTCTCTCTCATGGATTTGTGGCTGGGTTAGATATGTTATTTTTCAATTTTGGTTGGCTTTGGTTGAATTCAATTGTTGCAGTAGTGGGTGGGCTATGGATGTTTATGGTAGCGGTTGCTCAATTTTGTGGCTATTTATGATAGTTGTTAAGATGAGTTTGTGGTAGTGGTGGTGGTGGTTGTTGTTGTGTTGTTGTTGTTGTTTTTTTTTTTTTTTTGAAATTTTAAATCAAAGTTATGGTGGGATGGTTATGATTGTGGTGGTGGTTGGTTGTGGCAATGGGTTGCTGTGGTTAGGTTGGATCGATGGTTGTGATGTGGGGGTTGTGGTTTTTTGATTTGGTTTTGGCCCAAGATTCCAATTTGTGGGGGGTTGTGGGTGGTAATGGTGGTGGCAGCGGCTATGAGTTTGCTAGGTTATGAAGAAAAATGTGTAGGTTTGTTCATGTTTGTTCTTTCTTTAGAGAAAGAGAGAGAGAGATGGAGAAAAGAGAGAAAGAGAGGGAGATGGAAGAATAGAGAAAAAAATAAGAAAAAATAATAAAGAAAAAATATTTAAAAGAAATGGTAAGAAAATAGATCATTTGATGTTAGATGTATTATAAAGTGGGGAGTTAAAATAGATAAAGGAGCTTTTTAAGTTGTTAAAAGCTAAAGTTTTTAGCACTGATAATGCACAAAACATCATCAGTGATCCAATCATCCATGAAGGATGAAGAACCTACAGAGAGCACCGGTAGGGGGCTGGCCAAAGACCCTCTGAAAGTTAAGTTTGTGACTCAATGATTTCCAATAACTCCAAAAGTATGAGAAATAAGAAATTTGGCATGCCTTAGAGAAGAGGAGGCTTGTTGCTTATATAGTGGTGTAGAGTTGACCAAGCTCCCGTGAATGTAGGCTTATCCCTTATAGGGAGTGTATGGAGTTAATGTCCAGAGATCTTCAGGTCTGACTTCCAATACTTGGAAGATATGAATATGTAAAAAGATGTGTGCATGTTATTTCCTTATGGAGATAGTGGAGTGGAGAACATGCTAGAGTTTGAGAGCCAAGTGTAAAGGACCGTTCGATAGGTCTTGCTCGTTCGTTACCACAGCATGTTGGAAATGTAGACACTGGATATGTTGCATTGCAAATTGTCAAGTATGGTACCAAACAATAGAAGGGTAAATGTCGGCTCCCTGATTACTAAGTGACTCTCACATATTAGGTGTCAGGGAGGGTACTTGATGACCTGTTGTTAGGGTACTTTTTTTTTTTTTTACACATAATTTTATTTGAGTACCATCTATTTATTTTCAAATACACACATCCTATTCTATTTAAAACCTAAGAATACTTATGCTTAGCAATATTTGAAAAACTTATGATTCAAATCCATGGTAGAACAATTTTATCAATGGAATTGAAATCCATAATCAAAGTCCCATGGTTTAAACCCATGACAATTTATTTATCCAAAGCCCAATTCAAAGTGGCAACATCAAAGCCCAATTTTCATTGGCAACATCAAAGCCCAATTCTCATTGGCAAGATCAAAGCTCAGTTCTCTTTGGCAATATTCAAAGCCTAATTCTCATTGGCAAGATCAAAGCTCAGTTCTTGCTGGCAATATCCAAAACTCAATTCACATTGGCAACATCTGTTAGGACATATGTGTTTTCACTTATTTGAACATATGTCACTTATTTATGTAAATTGGCTAATCCTTTGACAAAACGCACTCTACTTGTAATTGGGTAGTTCTAGGTGTTTTTAATATTTCAAGAAACAAGGTTTCAAGATCAAGTGTTGAAGTCATCAAGTCTGTCCAAGAAAAACAAGCTGAAGTGCAAATTCATTAAATCTCGACACCTGCTCGATAGCTCCTCGACACCTGATATCTTTCGAGAATTATAAAGTCAGATTTTCTGATCTGATTTCTTGGGATCCATGAATATGCTTTTGGGCCTTCTTTTCTTCTAACCCTAAACATATAAAAGGATTGTTTTAAGAGCCGTCAAATTGTACACAAGTTGCAAAAACATTGAGCAATCTCTGCTCAAGCAAATTGTGATCAAAGACGAAGTTCTTGACCTAGTTCATCTTCTCTGAAGAAGTTGCTGTGTATTTGCACTAAAGGGTTTTGTGACCAAGCATTTTCCTGATCTTCATCGTGTAGGATGAACTGAAGAACTTTGCAACCAACCTCTTCTTCTAAGTTGGTGTTTGAAGTCGCGTACTAGGATCTGCACATTGGTTAGTCACGTACTTGGGAGCCGTGCATCAAAGGTGGGAATTGTCACTACAAATCAAGTCCAATTAGGCATTGGGGTAAGGGTTCAACTGTAGGTTGGTAAGGTACTTGGGATTCCTTTACTTGTAACCGCTTGATTTGATAATAGTGGATTTTCGGGAATGGTGACCTGAAAATCACCCGGTGGGATTTTTGCCGTTAGGGTTTTTCCCATTCGTAAATAAATCACCGTCTTATTTAATTTCCGCTGCTTAATTAGTTTATTGGTGATTTGTTTGTGCTTCCACGCGTTTGCATGATAAATTGATTAATTAATAACTTGGCTAATTAATTAATTAGTTTAATCACAAGGGGTCATTCAGTTTGTAGACTATCAAGTGATATCAGAGCGGGCACACTCTGATTATGTTTAATCTTTACTGTGTTGATCCATTGACCTCTGTTTGTCATGGATAGAGGACAGTCATTAATCATACCTCCTTTATTTGATGGCACTAACTATGCATATTGGAAAGTACGCATGAAAGCTTTCTTGCAGTCTTTAGATGAAAAAGTGTAGCAAGCTGTAGAGATTGGCTGGACCAAGCCAAAAGAAGAACCGGCTGATTGGGATGTCGCCAAGATCAAGACGGCAAACTTCAACAGCAGAGCGTTGAATGCCCTATTTAGCGTGGTCACCAATGAGGAGTTCAAGAAGATATCCTCAACTGAAACTGCTAAGGAGGCGTGGACCATCCTCCAAACAACCTATGAAGGAACAAAGGTTGTCAAAGATTCAAAACTTCAGAGGCTCACTATAAGCTTTGAAGAGATTAAGATAGAGAAGGATGGGTCGTTTGATGAGTTCTATGCCAAGCTCAAGGACATAGTGAACTCAGCCTTCAATCTTGGGAAAACCATCTCTAAACCCAAGGTTGTAAGGAAGGTGCTCAAATCTTTTACCTGAGAGATTCCATGCCAAGATTACAGCAATAGAAGAATCAAAGGATATTGACAAAATTCCTTTGACTGAGCTAGTTGGAAACTTGCAGACCTACGAGCTAGGACTATCTAGGATTGGCAAAACGGGTAAAGGCAAGAGCATGGCCTTGAAGGCAAAGAGCAGTGATACAGATGAATCTTCCGATGATGAAGATTTCAAGATGAAGTCCTCCATTACAAGGCTGTTCAAGAAGTTTATGAAGAATGCCAATGGGAGGAGCTTCGACAAGAACTGCAAACAATCCAGTTCTTCTCAGTTTAAGAGTCAAGACAAAGGGAAGAAGGATGCTAAGGATGGCGGTTAGTACACTATTCTGGCAGGACCAAAGTGTTTTGGATGTCATGGATTTGGTCGCATGAAGCATGAATGCCCGACATATCTCAAGAGCATTGGGAAGAGTAAGGCACTTGCTGCAACCTTGAGTGACACTGATCCCGAGGATGATTCCGACAATGAGGATGACGGAATCTTAAATGCCTTCACTGCCACAGTCAATTCTACTAAAGGGATTGTTGAAGAAGTGGATGAAGAAGAAGAACTAGTGGAGTTCAAATTCGTGAAGATGGATGATCAAGATGATATCCATTCAGCCTATGAGAAGCTTTACAAGCTCTCTGAGAAGCATGATAAATTATATAGGCTGGCCACCAAGAAGCTCAGTGATGTGGAACTTGATCGTGAAGAGTTGTCCACAAAGTTTGATGAGGCGAATCAAACTATTGGAGTACTGAGATTTGAAAACAACTTCTTGGCTGAGAAGACCAAGAAGCTTGAAGCGGAGCTATTTCAAGTCAGAGCTCAATTGGAGAGGACTTTAAGTGCAAAACTTGATGAGATGCTCAGCAATCAGAAATCTGCTTCGGATTGAACAGGCTTAGGGTATGGTCTTTCTTTCTCTAATTTTGCTTCTACTAGTAATACTGTTTTTGTTTCTCCTGCTAATGACACTGAAATTGAGAACACTGATGTTAAAACTGAATTAGCTAATGAGAACTTAGACAAGGGTAAATCTATCTTAGGAGCATCCCCTAAGCAAGATAAGAAAGATGCTAAAAACTCTAGGGCTAAGAAGGCTAACTCTCAAAAGCCTAAACAAAAGAAGCAGCATCTCTGTCATCATTGTGGAGCTGCTGGTCATACTCGACCAAATTGCTATAAGTGGCTAGCCACTCAACAGAGCAATGGCATGATAGCATCTGAAAGCCAAAATCAGCTTCAATCCTCTCTTGCTCCTCTTGGAGATCTTCTAAAAGCCCTCATGTTCCTTTCGAACTTAAACGGTTTCAATTCTTCCCCCTCACCGCTGGTTCAAGGGTTTAATCAAAGGAAAGGTTTTTCTAAGGTATGGAAGAAAAAGGACTAAGTGATTTCATCACTTTCTTCTCCCTACTTGTTTTTCTTGTTTGTTGCATTGCTTGTGTGTTTTGCATTTTTGTTGAGTCAGTCTAGTTTTATGCTTTGCTTTGTTAACATGTTTTTGTGTGTTTACTTTCAGTTTTGTTTATTTTGTTTTTCATATAAAAATAATAAAAAATTGAAAAATCAAAAAAATACAAAAACAGTGTGTGTTATGTGTACTTTGGTACTTGTGTACCTTGGATGGCCAATGAAATAGAGTTTTCTAAACTTTGTATCACTTGTAGCTTAGATGAGCATCTCTATGCACAACTAAGCAAGTAAGCTATGTGGCTCTTGTTTGTGATGAGTAAGATTAAGTTATCTCTTAAAACTTAACACTCATATCACTCTTTTTGACGGGAAGGACTAGAAAATCCTAAGAGAAAGGCATAAATAACCATCTCACCACTGCCAATCATGAATGACACCTGTATGCTTCGGCATAACAAAAGTGCAGTGTCAATGACATTTGTGTGCTTCGGCATAGCAAAATTGGAATGTCAAATATCAATAGGTATTTATTTTCTTTCCCTTGTATACCCATGCATGATATGCTTAAAAAGAAAATAAGCAAAGAAAATAAAAAGCAAAAAGATCAAAAATGCTTTAAATATGGTTGCAAGCGTGTATTCTAGGAGATGTGAGAGTTATAGGATGTACCTCGAAGGTGATAGTCCCTATCAAACAGTTATGATTGTGTGTGAGTAAAGGTTATTTTCTCATATCTCAGATCGTCATAACATGTATACACAAATGCAATCTTGCGATGTTTTTCACACACAACACACAATATTCTTTGCTACTTTTGATACATGTACAGGTACAATGTGATTTGGCCATCACAAAGGTTTTACATGTGCTAATGTATGCTCACTAAACTGTCTTGACTTGTTTTTGAAAAATAAAATTGGTTAGACTTGTTTAGTGTATGTGTGTGTGTGTGTGTGTGTGTGTGTGAGGATCCATGTGCTTAAATTTTTGACTGAGAGATGATTTTGAGAGCTTTATATGTTGATTGGATCAATGGTTGAGGTGTATGTTGGATTGCATTCATGTCTGTGTTTTTCACTTCTCAAAAAACTGCTTTTAATTGCTGGCTCGACACCTCCTCGACACCTTCTTGATACCTTGTTATCTGTCGAGATTCTCAAGCCTTTTTCTTATCGCAATCTCGACACCTGTCTCGACACCTGGTGGATCGATCGAGAAAGTTCCTGGCTCCTCGATACCTTGCCAATCAATCGAGCTTCTATTCTTTGATAGTGGTTCTTGTACCTTGATACCTCTCGACACCTTCAGCTGTCGAAGGCCTTTTCCTCAACACCTACCTCGACAACTTCCTCGATACCTCTCGACACCTTAGCTGTCGAGAATTACTGAGGTTCCTATTTAAGCTGCTGTCGCGATCCGAATCTCATTTGCTCGATTTCTCTCGATCTATCCGCGACTGTTCCTCTCCCAAACTTGATTTTCTCACTCAAAACCTTCAACCCACTTGATTTTCGGCCCTTCCTTGCTTCTAATCACTTGGTAAGATCTCATTTTCCTTCCTTTTTCATGCATTTCATGTTTTGAAGCTTAGGTTTTGGGGTTTTTGAAAATTTTTGGGGTTTTTCAAAATTAATGAGTTTTTCTTGAAATTTTGGGTTGGGTTTTCACTTAAATGTGTTCAAAATGTTATAACATTGCATTTCATGTGTATTAGAATGATATTTACATGCATTTAGATGTGTGTTCTATGTTTGTGTGCTGGTAGGATTGGATTAGCCTGAGCCCATGATGCTTTTTAATTTGTATGTCACATGTTCATGCATTCCCATGCATACGTACTTATTGTTCAATATATTTGATATATGTGAACTGTTTTGGGACTTTTCTGATTGTCTCCTTCTCTATCTCTTTCTCATTCTTTTTACGTTAGTAGTGTCTATGGCACCCAAACGTAAATCCACTCCGGCTCAGAACCCTCTGTGTTCTGGAGCTTCTTCATCTTCTGATTCTGCTCCTCTAAATCTTCGGTTTCATGATGGAGATGCCCACAAGGCATTTTTGGAGAACTTTTCTAGACGAGGTGTTCATTCGGAATGCCAAGTCATTTTGGCAAACTTCGCCGACACTGACCTTCCCTCTGTCATTCACAGTAGGGGATGGGAGTCACTATGTGACGTCCCAGTCACATGTCCTTTCATGCTGATTCAGGAGTTTTACTCCAACATGCACGGGATCAATCATTCAGTACCTCTCTTTTTCACTCGCGTTCGAGGTACGTGTATCCCTGTCACACCGCAGCTAGTTGCAGATGTGCTTAGGGTTCCTAGGATAGATTTTCCTGACTATCCTTCCTGTGAGCGTCTGAGGATTGTGTCCAAAGATGAGCTCATTTCTACTTTTTGTCAGCGCCCAGCTGATTGGGGTGAGCATCAGTATACATCATGTAGACCTTTTGCTAAAGGTCCTAGATTCCTAAACATGGTGATGACTTTTGTACTCCATTCACTCTCTCACTACAACTCCATCACAGAGCCTCGTGCTCGATTTTTGTTATCTCTTCTTGAGCATCTTACTATAGATTTTCCTTCTTATTTCATCCTTTCTATCATAGATGTTCATCTAGATTCGGCGTCTCGTGATAAGCTCATCTTTCCTTCCGCTATCACGAGAATCTTACGCCATTTTTCTATCCCTTTTCCTGTGTCCGACCACTTCACACACATCTGTGCCATAGATGCCGCTACCGTAAAACGTAGTGAGGTTCAGTTTAGGTCGAGACAGACGGATTCCACTCCTCCCTCCTGTTCAACTCCATCCAGATCTGCTCTATCTACATCTGCTCCTTCTTCCTCTACAGGCGATGTATCTCTTGGAGACATCATGGTGCAACTGCAGCGCATGGATGCTTGCCTTAATACACTCTCCACTGAGTAGTATCAGGTGAATGTTCAAGTTGGTCGTATTGCACGACAGCAGGCGACCGTGGGTGGTTTTGCTCCTGAGGCTACTCCTTCACCACCTTCTCTAGCGGCTTATGACGCTTCGGATGATGATGATGAAGATGATAGCTCTACTGATGAGATGTCTACATGACACTCTACCCTTTGTCACTCGTGACAAAAAGGGGAAGTAGTTTTGGGTTATGAGAGTAGTCATCTTAGGGGGAGAGTTAGTATAAGACATTTTTGATAGGGGGAGTGTTAATATTTTAAGGGATGTAGTGAGGTTTTGATGTATCTTTTCTTTTCTATTCTTTATAGATACATTGATCTTGTATATGAGGTCTTGTGACCAGTTTTACATACATTATACTTATTTTCTCTCTATATGTGGATGTATGTTTCCTTCACCTCTCTCTTCATGTGTTGTTTCTTCTCTATCTTTATACATATGTTCATTATACTTGTATGCAATCTATTATTTCTGTTTCACACAAGATGCCTTGATGAGTTTTGTTTAAAGTGTTTCAGAAATACAGGTTGTCAAAGTCTACTTGCCATAAACTCTTTTCTTGCAAAGTTTTTCAAGAGTTTGTGTTAGGATAAATTTTATTGTATTCAACAAGTAAATATGAGTTGAGTGATTTATGACTTCTCTCATATGTTCATTTGTTTGTTGTGGTTTTGTCACGGATTACCAAAGGGGGAGATTGTTAGGACATATGTGTTTTCACTTATTTAAATATATGTCACTTATTTATATAAATTGGCTAATCCTTTAACAAAATGCACTCTACTTGTAATTGGGTAGTTCTAGGTGTTTTTAATACTTCAAGAAATAAGGTTTTAAGATTAAGTGCTGAAGTCATCAAGTCTGTCCAAGAAAAACAAGCTGAAGTGCAAATTCATTAAATCTCGACACCTGCTCGATAGCTCCTCGACACCTGCTATCTGTCGAGAATTATAAAGTCAGATTTTCTGATCTGATTTCTTAGGATCCATAAATATGCTTTTGGGCCTTCTTTTCTTCTAACCCTAAACATATAAAAGGATTGTTTTAAGAGCCATCAAATTGTACACAAGTTGTAAAAGTATTGAGCAATCTCTGTTCAAGCAAATTGTGATCAAAGACAAAGTTCTTGACCTAGTTCATCTTCTCTGAAGAAGTTGCTGTGTATTTGCACCAAAGTGTTGTAAAATGTTTTTTTATTGGGCTTTTATTGCTATTTTGTCAAGTACAACCTTTATGTCTTGCTTAGATAGGCTTATCACCACACCAAAAGCCTTTGGGCGCCATCTCAAAAGCCCATAGTTGAGTTTTGGCTTGGTTTCTCGATATTTTATTCAGAGGCATCAATTTCGCCCTTAACACATATAATAAAAAAAACACTATTAACCACAATCAGTTTGTACGTATAATCTAATGAATCATTAACACATATATACATCTTATTTTCGAAAAGTGCACATTATAATTAAACATTTATTAATATTTATCTGATGCCTTTAGCTTAACCCTTTCATAAATAGGATCAAAATCAACTTATATGAGATTTTTTTTTTTAAGTGATTGTATATTTTCCACTTAAATTCATTAATATAATTGTATTGATAAATAGTTGAGAATTGAGTTACAGTTAAAGGAAAATAATATTACTATTTGTGCTGCAAGGCTCAATACAGCTATATATAGTTGATCTGTGTATCTCCTTCTATGAAGAATATCAAAGAAAGGTCATCAGCTAAAGACAAGCAATGGGATGATGTAATTTCTCATTAAATTAAAATGAGATTTCAGTTAAAAAAATATATAATGACAAATGGTAATGGCTTTTTAATCATAATCTTTTATTTAGTTAGTCGATGATGTAGTAGTTTCTCAATTATTTATATATTACTAAAAGCTGAAGTGTAGCATTTAATGTTGCTACGTTCACGTTAAGCCATGTCAGCAGCCACGTCATTTCCATAATATTTTTTTGTATTTTCCCAACAATTTAAAAATAGATTTTATCAATTTTAAAATAATAAAATAAATCTCACCTCTATCTTCACCATAAAGGCCACTTCTTATTAAATTAATTCCCACCACTATCTCCACCACTATCTCTACCATAATTCCTACCACTATATTTATATATTTATATCTATATCAGTTTCTCTCTTTCTCTTTGCCAAAACCTACAATTTCAAACTCTTAATCTAATTCTCACTAGCACTTTCCCTTAAAAACCAACAAACACAACATTTTAGCTTTAGGAAGTTACAAATCTCACCTCTATCTCCCCCATAAAGTCCACTTCCTATTAAATTAATTCCCACCACTATCTCCACCATAAAGCCCATTTATTAATTCCCACCACTATCTCCACCATAATTCCACCACTATATCTATATATCTATATCTATATCGACATTAGTTTCTCTCTTCATCTTTGCCAAAACCTACAGTTTCAAACTCTTAATCTAATTCTCACTAGAATTTTCCCTTAAAAACTAACAAACACAACGTTCCGGCTTTAGGAAGTTATAAATTTCACCTCTATCTCCACCATAAAGCTTACTTCTTATTAATTTAATTCCCACCACTATCTCCACCATAATTCCTACCACTATATCTATATATCTATATCTTTATCTATATCAGTTTCTCTCTTCATCTTTGCCAAAACCTACAGTTTCAAACTCTTAATCTAATTCCCACTATCATTTTCCCTTAAAAACCAACAAACACAACGTTTCGACTTTAGGAAGTTACAAATGTGTACATTTCTTATTCTTTCTCCCTCAACTTCTTTCTTTATCTCTCTCTACGTTCTTCTCTCTGTCCCTCTATCTAAAACGCCAAAGCAACCTTCTCTCGTTCTACAACCCTTCCTTCTTCTTACCCCTCGCCTTTCTTTAAATCTAACAACGATGAAGAAGCATGATGGTTGAATCAGAACTGTTTAAATTGGAGCTATTGACAACGATGTTGTTGAAGGCTAGAGTGGCCTTGATCACCTCCTAGGCTGTTCATTTCTCCAACCCAGAAGACTGAGTCATCCTGCACAATGATTTAAAGGCTTCCCAACAAGTTTATAACTCCAAAGATCAAAA
Organism: Quercus gilva; assembly: GCA_023621385.1. NCBI lineage: Eukaryota > Viridiplantae > Streptophyta > Magnoliopsida > Fagales > Fagaceae > Quercus > Quercus gilva. The sequence goes on from CM042477.1 coordinate 30,209,875, forward strand.
AAAAAATTCTTTTTTGTTTGGTGGGTTTCGTTGAAATTTACTATATGAATGAAATGCTTTATTTCTGAACATGGGATTTGAAGAATTTTTAATTATTTTGTAGTATTACATAAAGCCCAATTCGTGGAAATGCAAATTGAAACATATGGGAACAATTGAAAGTAGTTTTTTTTTTTTGGATCAAGAAATGGATGTGTGAATATATATATATATATATATATATATATATGGAGACTATGGAAATAATTAGTTGGTTGATAAATCTTTAATTTGCAAATAATTTGGAGGCGATGCTTAGCAAGTTGTTATATTTAAAGTTGTTTTAATATGTGGTTAAATGGTATCCTTTATTTTGAAGCAAACTGGCTGTGTTAGATAGTGATTATTTAGAGTTTTGTTGTTACATTTGAATTATGCATCAATTCATAATTTTTGTGCTACTATTTAAACCCCTACTTTAAACTGATAAATTTCATAGTGTTACATGTGCACAAATAGTTTGATAAAATTCTTAAGTGATGTTTCATTGGCCTATTCTAAAAATGGCATTTTTCATACAATATAACAAAAGTTACCAACAATTTTTTTTTTTATTTGGATTATGTTTCTCCAACTTAAAATGAATTACTGGCTTCTATGGATGGAACATATTATGTGAACTTGATTTTATGTTTCTTTTGATTCTATTCTTTTAGAAAACATATACATTCTCCAATTGTAAGTTTTGGTTTGGTTGACAAATCTTGAATTGGCAAGCAAGCAGAAGCTACCTTTAATAGTTTTAAGGTTGGTGATTAAAGTCATTCATTAACCTATCAAATGTTCAGGATGGTGTTTGGTTCCAAAGGGGTGGTTTCTCTCTCTACTATTCGATGAATTTTAAAAAAAAATTTAAATTTAAATTTTATTTTATTTATCTTGGGTCTCATACTGTTTTTCTCATTGTTTAATCAAAATGCAAAAATTCAGTTTAGTTCAAGGTCATCAAATCTGTTGGCCAATACCCTGTACTCATGGGCCTATCAGTTGGGAATGTAATTGCTTGATGAGATGAAATGGTAAGTGTTTTTTCTTGAAGCGTCTTTTTGGGTTGCTTTGAATTAATCTATTCTATAGGTGTTCTTTTGGTGTTGCATAACATATGCTCGATGAAATCTCTTTTAAATTTGAAGTGAAATCTTTCCATTCAAAGTTTTTTCCCCTCCTCATGTTGTGATAAATCTAAGTAGCTATATTGTGGTTGTAAAAAATTAATTTTTCTATGCAAATGATGGTTATAATAGAAATTTCCAAAATATCTTTATTTAAATAAAAAATTAATTTGATTGTAGACAACTTAACTACTTTTATGACTTCATGAATTGACTAATATGTCATTTACTATGATATACAACAAATTTTGTGTATATTGTTTATAGGTTTAATTTTCTTTCTTGCTTGCTTTGCACTTCCTACAAATGGTTTAAAAAAAAATTTCATTGCTTGCTTTGACTAATTTTGCTTATTGTTGATTTCATCAAAGAGCAATATTACCAACAAAATAAAGAAAAAAAGAGAAATGGAGAATTGAGGCTATGGGTCATAATAGGTAGGCTTTTTATTTTTTTTATTTATATTTTTAAATAAACTGTTATGATTTTATGAGATTGTTATGCCCCTTTGTAAATTATTAGTCATTTGCTCCAACCTCTAAATTTGGAATGATGTCCTAGGACTATATAATGGTTGTTGGAGCATCAAAGCCAACTGTAGTGGCTAATGTTAATAGGTTTTCCAGTATAAAAAGGTAGAATGTTGGTGAGTTTTATTTAGTTTCAATTTATTTATAATGTATAAATTGTGTTTCACATCTCCAACCTTATGATGTTTGACGAGTCCAAACAAGTTCCTATAACTACACTTTGGTGAGATTTTTTATCTTCAAAGAATTGGCATAACAAGTATCATGGAATTTATTGTGGCATAGGAACTATAAAGCAATCTGCTATACATAGCCATAAATTTTAATTGGGTAAAATACTATTTTGGTCTCTAAATTTTGACAAAAATTTGTTTTTCGTCCCTAAACTTTAAAAAGTTCTTTTTTCATCCCTAAACCTTGTAAAGAGTTTTTTTAATGGTTTAGAGACAAAAATAGTGATGAAAAAGGAACTGGTTTCAATAATTTAGGGATGAAAAGTAAAGTTTAAGGATATAAATAAAACATTTTCAATAGTTTGGGGATGAAAAACAAAATTTTCAATAGTTTAGGGACAAAAAATGAACTCCTTAAAGTTCAAGGATGAAAAACAAACTTTTTGATAAAGTTTAGGGACCAAAATAGTATTTTACCCATTTTGATTCTATATACCTATTATACCAAGCAATGATTGATGCTTTTGAATGCTTCAGATTCTATCCACAATTTGTTCGGTTTTCATGGATAATCTATTGTTTCAGGTTTAGGTTATTCATGATACTCAGATTCAGAGTTTGAACTTTTGGATTAAGTTTTCTGTAAATGATTGCATCATTGTGGTGTCCTTCATTGCTTTGAGAAGTAAATTTTGACTTGAACGAATAAGATGAACTAAAGTATATATGAATGAACTAAGATGCATGTGGTTGTGTTGTGAATTGCCATTACTTGTATTCTATACCATATATAAACTCTACAATGACGTAGCTCTTCATTATAACGAATGGTCTTGGTTGATGAAAGTGAAAAATCACTACAAACAAAAATTGAAACTACTATCTTTGTTTTGAACTCATATGTGCTCATTGATATATATTGGTCATGGTGAGCAAAGAAAACAAAACTTATTTTTTATTTTGCTCACATGCATGCAATGAATATATGAACAGGATGGCTTCAATTAGTTTGCCAGATAATGTTTTCAAACTCTTCTTCACATTGCTTCACAGAATTAACATCTCATGTTGATGGTGTTTGATGATGTGTAAGGCTATAAGATGTTGAAACATAAGAAACTCTAGGATCTTTTGTTTTTGGTTTTGCATAGTAAGAGCATGCAATTACAAAAGGCAAAACCCACCCACACTCTAAAAGGAGAAAAAATGGGCACTTAGAATTGGGCAAAAGTGACTTTTATTTACTTGAAATCATTAGTTGAAACTATTTCACTTAAAATTGTTCATATGCAGGTTTAAAGAAAAGAGATGGGACTCTAGAAGGAGGATGCTTGGGTGAAGATTGTTAGGTGAATGGTCTCCAAAATTATATTAGTGTAGAATATGTTTATGTAATGAGGTTTATTTATATGTAATAATTTATAATAGAAAATAACGTTAATTTATATGTAATATGAAGTCGTTTAGATTTCTTAGTGCAAAAATGAATGTAGATTTTGCATAAAATTCTCTCATTGCCTTGATTTCTTTTCTTTTTTTTAATACCATCTTTATTTTTATGTTGTATTTTCTCTTTTCTTTTAGTTTTATTTTTGCTGGGCTAATTAGGCTTTTATTGATATTTGATTTCCTTTAAGCTCATATTCCATGTTAATTAGAATTTAGAGGTGCATGTTTAAGAAGAATAAAAAGAATAGATGGGATTCTAGAATGATATTTATGTTAAAATTTGAAAATCCTTTTTTTTTTTATGATGGCATAATAGTGTTTTAGGTCTAACTACAGTAGATAGCATGCTTGATCCTAAGAAGTCACAATTATTATTATTTAGACTTTAATAGTATCAAATTGGTCTCTTCAATTTTTGGGAAATTATTTTAAAAGCCTTTCTAAGCATTTAGATTCATTTATATTAGAGAGAACAAAACCGTGAGGAGTATGGGCCCCAAAGCGGACAATATCTACATAGTTGGGGTGAGGTTGTTACAGATGGTATCAAAGCCATGCCCTAGCCGGAAGTATGGGCCCTACACGCGAGGACGCGTGTACCCGTAAGGGGGGTGGATTGTAGTGACCCAAAAGAGGGGTCTTGCATTCAATGGAATCCCACATCGCCTAGGAAAGCACATGAGAATGTGTTTATAAGGAATGATCTCCTTTTAATGTGTAGAGACATTTTCTCCCACTGCTATGTGCTTTGAGAGAGAACAAAACCGTGAGTGGTATGGGCCCTAAAGTGGATGGACAATATCTACACAGTCTTTAATGTAGTCAACTGGTTTGTAACGAAATAAATCATCCTGTTAGTACTTTTTGCTAAGAGATTGAATTTCTTTTTTTTTTTTCTTTTTTTTTTTTTTGAGAAGATTGTAATCTTTTTTCTTTTTCTTTTTCTTTTTTTTTAATTTTTACAAAGAAAAAAAAAAGTTACAACCTAGTGAGAAAACAGCCCAGGGTCACATGTTTTGCATGTGACTGATTGTTCTATCCAAGATAACTCCAATTTAGACGGCCTGCTGAAGGAGAGAAACAAATAAAAAGAAGGAGAAGGCTGGGGTCTCTTCTTAAAAAGTGTGCTAGCTTAAACTCTGGAATTAAGATCTCCTCTAATATGGCCCAATGCCAATAGACAATAGTTACTTATTGCTATAATTTTTTGTTTCATTTCAAATCCTACGGTACATATTTGTTTTTTCTAAGAAAATTTCAGTAGCGCTTTGATTGAAGACCAAATGTCTATTACACACGCCATTTCTGCACATGGTCACAATAAGATAAGTGTAAAATTTTGTTTTGTTGCTGAAAAACATGGGGTGTTCCGAAACTCATATGGAAACCTTCTTTGAGGTTGCGAAAACCATATTGATTGCTTATGTCTAATTTCCTCTTTCTTTTTGTAAAATTTCAAGGTTTCATTAACATTGACTGTGGCAGCGATGAAGATTACATTGACGAGGAAACTGGAATTCCTTACAAGTCAGATAAAGACTTGATAGATACTGGAATAGTTAAGACGGTATAACCTGATTCACCTGAAGATCTTCCACAGTCACAAAAGAACTTGAGAAGTTTTCCCCAAGGAACAAGGAATTGTTACACCTTGAGACCAGAGCAAGGCAAAAACAATAATTATTTGATCAGGGCAAGATTCGTATATGGGAATTACGATGGTGAAAACCAGACACCGATATTTGACCTACATCTTGGAGTCAATGAATGGACAACGGTGAATTTAACAAATTCTGGTGCATATGGTTATTATTATGACATTATTCATGTTCCCTTGACGGATTACATAGACGTGTGTCTGATAAACACTGGCTGTGGGGTACCCTTCATTTCAGCATTGGAACTACGGCATTTGGACAATTCCATTTATCAAGCACAGGGCAGGGCACTTCCGAAAGTATGGGGATATGATGTTGGCAGTAACAGTTCTGAAAATGCATTCAGGTGAGTCAGTTACACCATTCAGAGCTTAATATAATTACTTCTTACAGAAGGAACTGCTTTCTGGCACTGTATATTCCATCTTCAGTGGCATGGCTTTTATATGAAGAATATTATTGGTTGCCTTTTATTTTAAGATAACTCTTACACCATTCAGGATTATCATATTTACTGTTATATGCTCTCAAACTTGTATGTTAAGATAAGTGAGTTCACCACCTTGCTGCATTTCATTAATTTTTTCCATGACAACAGTATTTTAACTTTGCAGTTACCTTGTTCATGTTCATCAACTATAAAAGCACTCGAATGCATATGCATATAAATATTATATCACGTTGTTCCAGTATCATCTTATTCTGGCACAGTCTGAATTATATCACGTTGTTCCAGTATCCCCTAAGCTTATACTGGAGTCCACCATATTCTCTTTCAAAATATTATGTTTATTTTCACTTTGCTGAGATTGAGAAGCTTAAAGCTGGCCAGCAGAGGGAATTGACAATTAATTTGAATGATGAACGCAATCTGATCGAATCTGTCAAACTTGATTACCTGAACCCAAGAACCATAGTCCAAAATGATCCACCAATTAGTGGAAAGCAGATTAGCTTTTCAATACAGGCAGCTAAGGGAACTAAGCTTCCTCCAATCCTCAATGCTCTTGAGTTTTTTCAGTCAATAGAGCTCCCAAATAAAACAAGTTCCATAGATGATGGTATGCTTTCTTCTCTTTTTTATCTTTCTTAAGAGGACAGATTACGCTCAGTTTGTTGCTAACTAATATAAAGAAGAGATACTTCAATTGCTGATACAAACAAAACTTTAGAACATTGGGGATGGGTGTTTCAGTGGTTAAGAAGTGGGCCTTTTCTAAATGGAACATTCTAGTTTAAGTTGCCTTTAGCATGTGCGATGATACTTCCTAAGCATAGGAAGGCTCAATAACTATAGAGCTTTGCTCCATCAAGAAGTGTTTGCCAGATGAGTCTTTGTTTTTTTCCAAAATAGAAAATGAAAAGTTTTATCAGAGCCACCGCACTTTTAGGCCATGTCAATACTTTTGCATCTATCAATGAAATATGTGTTACTCCCATGCCATTTTATCTGTCAAATCCAAATTAGAATAGGATCACGCAAGTTCATTAATTAACTGCAAAAGAAATTTTCAAATTATTTCACAGATTTGATGAAATGGCATGGTATTATGACTTGCATTGTTGCCGACCACCTTAGAATTTGCAACTGTTGGTAGTTCACTTTTAACATCATATATGCTACATTTTGGCAATTAATTATCACAGCAAAGGCATAGATGCTCAACTTCTGCAAACGTTGGATTTGACTGTCACTTTTCATCTTCAGAATGATTTTGTATTTTGAATTCACCTACCTTTCTCTCCCACTCTCTTTTTGAATTTTTTTTTTTTTTAAAAAAAAAAAATTATAGTTGAAGCTATCTTGGACATCAAGAAAATGTACAATGTTACTAGAAACTGGCAAGGCAATCCATGTGTCCCAAGTGAATACTTATGGGATGGTTTGAACTGCAATGACAACCATCATCCAAGGATCATCTCATTGTAAGTGCACTTCCAAACCATCAAAACTTGTGTTAACACATGCTGTGAAATTTCAATAAATATATTGTCTAATGTGAAAAAATCCTCAACTTGCACACACATCAAATGGACCCTCATATTAACTGATATGATGATGCATCATTTTAGGAAATGTGACAATGGAACAGACTCCTTTCATATGCTATAAAAAAAATGTTATGTCATTCCTTCTGATATTTGATTTATTCATTTTGATGGAATGCTCAAACACATCACCTTCCCAAAATGAGAATAACTTTGTTTGAATTGCAAATTTATCTTTTAAAGAATGGTAACAAATCTTCCTTTTTTCATAATGACACGCAGGAACTTGAGCTCAAGCAATATGACAGGGGAGATTGCAATTTCATTCTTCAATCCCAAAGCAATGCAGTCCTTGTGAGTCTTTATCTGAACTGTGATTGATATTTAACTTTCAGTTGCTATAGAATAGTGATAGCTAGACGCTGGCTTCCGGCAGGTCCAGTTAACACCATCTGCTAGCTTGAGATTATGGATCCCTTAATTGCCGAAGGTGTTAATGCTTAGAGAGTGTATGTGTGGGATTTGATCCCAGGAATTTTTACCTGGAAAATTCTCTATGCAAGTCCTGCAGTTGAATATTAGGTTGTCAAAAAATAAATAAAAAAAATTGTTTAGCTTAACATCCGTGGATCTTGCTAACTCTTTTCCAGGGATTTGTCATGCAATGACGTAACCGGGCCTCTGCCAGAATTTTTGGCACTACTACTGAATTTGAACACGCTGTAAGTTTTTGAGCTTTGATCCTGGTATAGCAAACATAAATTCAAGGGAAGAAAATTGAGTTGATCTGCATAATAATATCTTTGCAGGATTGTAAATGGGAACAAGCTCAAAGGTTCAGTTCTTGAGGCTCTTCTGCAAAAGTTTAGGGATGGGAAATTGATCTTAAGGTTTGCTTAACTTCCTCCCTCCAACATTTTTATTTACTTAGTAACTCTAATTTCATTTTTTTTACCTTCTCGTGTTTTCTCTCTCTTTTCCATTTATAACTGCTTTTTATACATGCCAAATGCTAGAAAAAGTATATGTTGTTCACTGATATGTAAAATCAGTTGTCTTCTATATTTCCAACATCAATTTGTATTACATGATGTAACACCATCTATCTATGTTTAATAACTTGCCAGCTTATTACCTTGATGCATTTTATGCAAGTGTTGGTGAAAATCCAGATCTTTGTATGTCAGTTCCATGCAAGAGAAAAAAGAAAAAGGAATATGTTATTCCAATCATTGCATCGTCTATTGCAACAGTCCTGGTTCTTCTGTTCATCTTTAGTGCTCTGGCTATCTGTAGAAGGAAAAGACAAGGAGGTACGTCTTTCTTTATTTTTTGGTTCTGTAATTGTTATCACAATTCACTGAAGTGAGGTTGTTTACAGGAGATGTAGCACCCAGTCCCAGTTAGTCCTATTTTTCCTGTGATACACCAAAGCTATTTAGACAGTTATGAAAATCAATTATAGAAATTGAATAAAAATGCTGAGAATACTAATTAGTTTTCACCAGTGGCGATTCCGACAAACCACACAATCAAGACAGAATATTATGCATTTGATAAAAATCCATCCATGTACCATTCAATATCTGAGTGGTAAGTGTGCTTATTCTCTTCATGCAATGCACGTATATGAATCATGCTCGAGTCATGTTTCAGTTGCGCTTTACCTAACTTTATGATGTCAATGGGATGTATTTTTCTCAGGATTGCCATCCTGGGACTGTGTGGTGATACCCTTTTTTGCTCAACCAAAATGGCAATATTAATTGCAGTATTAATCACATCCATGGGCAAGTTGGCAAGATTTCTAATTGTCATATTAGATCTAAAGATACACAAAAAAGTAGTTAAAAAACAAATAAACAATTGACTATTTCCTTCACGACACCACCAAGTTCGTATATATAACACCACACACCAAGTCCATACCTATATTTACCTAACATTGCCAAATAAATAATTACAATCCAGTCACTGTGCCACACAGATTATTAACCATGTCAACCCAATCTCTTGTGGTTTTGTAAAAGGTCATGTTCCAGTCATCTTCAATTCTTGGAATTCAGATTGAGAAGGCAATCAAACTTGGGGAGATCACTTCATACAATCTTGAGCCCATGCTGACCATATAAATTTGGACAACTCTACCTTAAGCGCAAAACATAGATGAGCATGCAATCCAGGACCTCCTCTAGCTTTAATACTGACAAAATATTATGGAGAAACTGTAACTAAAGTCAGCTAAATGTAGCTGCAGATGGATTTGGTGGCACAAGCCCAAGAGTTTATTTTCATTCCGTGTCTAGAATAGTGGACTCTAGATTTAATCCTCAAAAATGTTGTGTGAGATGAAATCGATTTGAGTACACAAACATGAGAGATTTAGAGCATAAAATCTACATATTCCCACACAAGCCTCAAAATTTATTTAATAGATTTTGCATTTTACAATTGTGAAAATCTTCCTTGCAGTAGATATGGTCACCAAATCCAACATCAAATCAAAGAATCAACATTATAGGTACTCAGAGGTTGTGAGCATAACTAATAACTTCAAAACCATCATTGGAGAAGGAGGATTTGGAAAAGTGTACCTTGGCAAACTGAGAGATGAAACTCAAGTTGCTGTTAACTTGCTCTCTACTTCATCAAACCAAGGCTATAAGGAATTTTGAGCAGAGGTTATATTGAACATTGCAGCCAATCTTTTTGACTACTTAAAAATGTTAATTTAATTTGAAACTAAGATTGCATGAGGCATGCAGCTAAAATACTTTCATTTGATTAAATTGGAGCATTGGTTTGAAATAGGCACAACTCTTAATGATGGTCCATCATAGAAACTTGGTTTCTCTTGTTGGATACTGTGATGAGGGTGAAAAGAAGGCACTTATATATGAGAACATGGCTAATGGCAATCTGCACCAGCATTTATCAGGTATTTACCATTTACCATTTGTGTCCGAAGGCTCTTCATCCTATGATCCACAATAAGTTACCTCTGTGGCTTGGTCAAATTAAAAGCATGATTTAGTTTAGGGCAAGGCTCCATAACTGCACCTATAGTGCTAGCTAAGCATGTTAGAATCTGTAGAGTCTTTTCCGCTATTAGTTACCTTTGTCAAATCAAAAGAATGTTGGCTTCTAGTGAGAGCAGGGCACCTAACATGTGCTGCTCATACCAGATGCGTATCAAGTTTTTTCCAGTGGGCAGTCTCATTTTGCTTATTTTATCATGAAACACAATGCATACTGCCTATGAAACTGTAAATATGTCCTGCCCCTTAGTGAAGCACCTATGGTACTATCTAAGCATATTAGAATGTGGGCATGACAACTATCCAGAGGCCCAGCTAATATTTTCATGATACACCAATACAAAGCATAAGAACAATTAAAACAAACCAAAAAGAGGAAGTGTGAGGTACCAATAAGCCAATCTAAGCTTAATATATAAAAAAAAGTACAATTTCTATTTCATATAATTAGGATTAGGCATGTGTAGTTTGACTAAAAACTCACAAATATTACTAATTTTCTCACAATATTGTGAAATCAGAGCTATCTTTTATAACATCCCAGCTTAAAGAGATAAATTGATAATGTTTTGGCTGCAGTGACAAACAGAAATGTCTTAACTTGGAATGAGAGACTTCATATTGCAGTGGAGGCAGCACATGGTTTGTAAAAAAAATCAATTACATGATTATTCATCTTCAATATTGTTGTATTTTAGTTATAAACATATTAAGAATAAGTTACCAATGGTATATTGGTGGAGTTGCAGGGTTGGAGTATCTACATAATGGTTGCAAGCCGCCTATAATCCATAGAGATTTGAAACCTTCCAACATTTTATTAAATGACACATGCAAGCCATGATAGCTGATTTTGGTCTATCCAGAGCCTTCACAACAGAAAATGACTCTCATGTGTCAACTCGTCCAGCTGGCACGTTGGGATACTTTGATCCTGCGTAAGTGTTTAGACCTATTGATTTGAAATTCATATATATAATTGGAGTTAATAGTGAATTTAAGTATCATGTATATATGTTCTAGTGGAATCTGCAACACACTGAGACTGTTATCATAAAATTTTCCACTAATTAAAAATATTTTCTGCCTTTAAAGATCAAACATTGATTTCCAAGTGCCCAACGCATCCAAACACTATAAAATTCACAAATTTCAATTAATTGAACAAAATTTAAAAATTTTGCATTTTTTACAAGTACATACTATTATAATTTTGATGCACAGCTCACTTTCTTCACTGATAGGAGTTATATAAAGCATCAGGGTACTATTATAATTTTGATGCACAACTCCCTTTCTTCGCCAATGGGAGTGTTATATAGAGCATTAGGATGCTTATTTAAGGTCCAAGCAATCAATCATTCAATCATCAAGTGTAACTAGGATAGGATATAATGAAAGTAATAGCTAGCAAAATTAAATCAACCTATGAGTTTCTTGTATTTATCTAGCCACATGTATTTTACATGCAGATTTCAAGCATCTGGAAACTTTAATAAGAAAAGCGATATCTATAGCTTTGGGATTATTTTGTTTGAGCTAATCACAGGCCGCGCTGCAATAGTAAGAGGCCCTGTGAAAAACAATCACATACTTGACTGGGTTAATCCTTTGATTGAAAGGGGTGATGTTCAAAACATTGTTGATCCAAGATTAGAAAGAGAATTCAACACCAATTCTGCCCGAAAAGCTATAGAGATAGCCATGTCATGCATACCATCATTTGCTATCCAAAGGCCAGATATGAGTCATGTGTTGGCAGAACTTAAGGAATGTTTGGCTCTAGAGATGGCTCATGAAAGAACTCAAAGGATGGCAATTGAGGGCAATTTAACAACTTCAAACATTCCATTCAAAATGACCCATTTGGAGTATGAATCAGATATTGTGCCTCATAGTAGGTAGATTTTTTTTTTTTTTTGGGGGGTTGGGGGGAGATATTTGGTAATTTGGGGAGGGGGCATTAGAACCTAGACATCTTCGCCAAAAAGCGTCAATTGAGCTATAAGGCTTATGGCCCCATCTTAAGTAGTTATCAAACAAAAGATAAGTAGTCAAGTGTTCTTTGTATGCAATAAGATAAGTTTGCGAATGTAGAGATAAATATCATAGAGTGAATGTACCTTTGCTTTTAGAAGTTTTTATCCTCGGCAAGATTATTTTTAATTTCTCTATTAATATAAAACTAGCATTATTCAAATCAACTTCTTGTTCAAGTTTCCTATTGTGGATCATTTAGTTCTTAGTTCATACAAATTAGTTGTGAGGCCAGAAACTTGATTCTTTGAGAGTTATCTTTGAGAATCCATCTTTTTGACACCCACATTAACTATCAATTTATAAATTTTTTTTATATAAAAAAATAGAGACTTGAACAACATCTCATTGATTGATCAAGCAAAAATATACTTTGAATAATGATTTGGGTGAATTCCATGGCTTCTTCCCTTCAAATTCATTGCCCCTATGGGCCTATGCCTTAAGCTGCCTAACAATCTTCTTTGCTAAAGTCATTTCTTATAATAATTATTCAGTTTTTTAAGAGTAAAAAATAAGGTATTTACCTTCTCTCTACAAAGAATCTAAATTTATGAAGAAAGCCAGTTTTCTATTAATATTTACAATTGAGAGAACGAATCTTTATAGTTTAGGGGTATACATGGGTTAGGTCAAATCGGGTTTGGGCAGTGACGGCTCCAGGAATTTTTCTCAAGGTGGTGGTCATTAAAAAACTTAAATTAATCAAAATTTAATAAAATAAAATTTAAATATATCGATATCACAAAAAAGCGCAAATACATAAATCTTTAAAATTTTATTCCACGAGTTTTCATATTTTGAAATTTATGTATGATAGTTTCGTTATCAATTCTATCAACTACGTCATTCTCAATGTATACAACCAAACAATCATTAAACTACTGATATCCCATCCAATTACGAACATCTTGCCTAATAAGTAACAATATAAATAAAAGACATCATTTTTTTTTATGATCTATTCCAACCAATTTTTGTTTCTTTAAACTAATTAGTAGTAAATCAACACAATGCTCCATTAATTTCTTTTTTAGGGAAATCATGGCCAAGAAGTTGACAAAAACCTATTTGTAAATATGCTCTTCTTATTTCAACCTAATCATTAGGATGAAAAGATGAGACATTTTCTCATAGCCTATGATCTGAAAGAAAATTATTAAAGTCAATACAGTTTTGCTTAGAATATTAACCTTGCAATACAAGTGATTTCTTTATAAGAAATTTATTCATGGTGCAAAATAATAGAGGTTAAACTATAAATTCATTCATTATATTCAATTTAGGCATTCAATTGTTATATTAATCATATTCAATTTGTGATATTAATCTGTGAGAGACCTCGATAAAAAGCGTCCCTCAAAAAAGAGATTCGGGTACCTTTTAGGGCACCTCTCTTTTTGGATAAGTGGTATGGAATCGCCACTTTTTTTTTTTTTTTTTTTTGTAAAAAAATAAGAAAAAATACTAATTACAAAATACATGACTAAATAGTTGCATTCATTGATTGAATAAAAATTACATATCTGAAAAATTGAAAAGTTACACAGCTTTAGATCCTAGTTACAGTCTACCAAATATTTACATGGCTTGTTGTCCTAGTTACATTCTACCCAAAACAAATGAATACAAGGCTAAATCTACTAAACCAAAAACCTAAATCTGGAGGCTAGGTTACGGAATGGGAAGATGTTAGGCACTCATTCCACCCAGACAGAGTCTGGTCTTCTAGATTCTTATGACCAATGTACTATGTTATGCATGTCATGAATGATATGTTGAACATGTGAAACAAAAATTAAATCACACAAATTTATTTATGAATAAAATCTCTTCTTTTGTTTTAAAAAATTTAGATATGTTTTTATTGTTAAAAAAAAATGATTCTAATTTGTCAAAATATCATATATGTTTTGTAGTATGTGAAAAAAGTGGTTTTTAATGATAAAAATTCAGATCTGTTTTTACTATATTTAAAAAAATGATTTCTGATGACAAAAATTCAGATCTGTTTTGTTATATGTTTTAAAAGATATGAAAAAGATTTTTTAAGGTTTCACTCATAATCCAAATTTATGCAATCATGAATTAAAATAAACACAAACACAGTAATACATGATCTCTTTCTTTATTTCAACAATTTGCATGTATTAAAAAGATCAAATTTGTATCTTAAGAAAGATACAAATTAGTTTTGATTGAGAAAAATTTATATCTGCATCTCATAAAGATGCAGATTTCTTTTTTGTGTGAGAAAATTCAGATCTACAACTAAGAAAGATGCAGATATATATATATATATATATATTTGTATTGAGAAAATTCAAATCTACGCCTTATAAAGATGCAGATTGGTTTTTATTTTGAGAAAAACTCAGATCTACATCTTATAAAGATGCAGATCTGTTTTTGTATTGAATAAAAGTTAGATCTACATCTTATAATAATATGCAAATCTGTTTTGGTTTTAAGAAAAATAATTGTTCACATGCAAATTATTAACATTCAAGAAAGAGATTAAAAAAAATTGCATATAAACAATCATGCTTTAAACAAAACAATGATTAATAGTTCATGCTACAGATAAAACAATCATCAACATAAAAGAAGCATAAAGAAAAAAGGGTGAAAGAAACAACCTCTTGCATGAACACACTTTATTCTTGAGAGCATGTTTTAGGGTTCAAAGAAACTTATTTAATTATCCTTGAAACCTAAAAACCCTAGCTTTAGCAGAAAATCAAAGAGGAGATCAAAAAATATGAGCTGTTTGGGAGCCCAAAATGTGTGCCTCTTAGAGCGTAAAAAAAATGTCCTAAATTATGAGGTTCAGTCTCTATTTATAAAGGCTAGAAGACTCTAAAAAATAGGTACAGACGATTAGGGTTTGAATCTGAACGCATCCTTTTGCGAAAAGATCGAAAATGATGTGCCTTATCGTCACCCGAAGGCCATTAGACCAAAAACTCAAAGATGCCAATTCCAAACTCCAAAAGTGCCGAATTGGCCTTTGGACCCCGAACACACTTTCGTGTTTAGGTGCCATATGGACTCCTCTTTTAGGGTTTTTTGACCAGTCCTTGTACCTAGACGTGTTTTCATCCTCCGTCTATGATTTTTCATCTCTTTTCTGGATACTTTAGGCTATTTAAGAACACTATCTTGTAAATAAATATCCTAAAATAAATCTTGATAAAGTTCAGATTATCCACAATTTTATTGTTATCCAATCATCCATTTTATTCCTATGCATGTAATCCTTTTTTAAACACTAATTATCAACCAATCACAAAATTATTTAATTAATTTTAATTGTTTAACCAATCAGAATTAATTTAAATTAATCATGTGTGGCCAACCTATTTAAGAACATTATCTTGTAGATAAATACCCTAAAATAAATCTTGATAAAGTTCAGATTATCCACAATTTTATTGTTATCCAATCATCCCTTTTATTCCTATGCATGTAATCCTATTTTAAACACTAATTATCAACCAATCACAAAATTATTTAATTAATTTTAATTGTTTAACCAATTAGAATTAATTTAAATTGATCATGTGTGGTCGACTATAGCTAGATGCCATGCATGTTGACCGTGCAAACTTGATCATGCGATATCTTTCAATCCGATAGTCCGATTTGAAAACTCAAAATTCCGTTGTGACCATTAGAATTTCAAGATCATTTTTATGATATGCAATGAAGGAATTGATGCATGTAATGCAAAGACAAACTAATGCATGAACAAATTGATGTATGTAATGCAATCATAATTTTTTAAAGTACATGGATGGTCATTCAAGTCATTCTCCTTGATTAAATCATGGATGCAAAATTGAGTATCTACATAATCATATTCAATAAAGTATTTATTTTCAAAAAAAAAAATCATATTCAATAAAGTATTCAGGCATTACTTAATTTAGTGCATATGTATATGTACAAAATATATCACATAAATCCAACAAATTTATATTATTTCTAAAAGTTGAAGCATAGTATTTACTGTTGCTACGCTCCAGTTGAGCCACATCAGTGTCCATGTCAATATCTTTTTTTTTTTCCCAATTTTCCTATAATTGTTTTTAACATTTGTTTTTTTAACATTTACACTTCTCTAACCTTTCTCCTTCCCTTACCTTTTCATCTCCTCACTACTTCTCCAACCTTTCTCCCTTCCTTACCTTTTCATCTCCCCACTACCCTCTAAATTAATATCATTCATCCTCTTTCCCTTCAACTTCCTTTATTTTTGTCTTTTTTTATTTACACCCTCTTACTATAAATTTGTCACTATCTCTTCCCTTCTATGCATAATTTTCTCTCACAACAAAAATTCTCTCTCTCTCTCTCTCTCTCTCTCTCTCTCTCAAATTTTTGGTGGATTTTTTTATTTTTCTTGCATATCTACTTTAGGTTGATAATTTTTTATATTCTTTAAAACTCTACTTTGGGTTAATGCGATTTAGTTTTGTTTTTTAAATTGTTCTATTTTTTGTTCTCTTTTATTGTTAAATATTATCCTATTGTGTTATAAAGAATTAAATATAGCATATAAAAAATATAATATTATTCTATTACATAGTATGATTTGGATAATTTGCTATTTATTGTAAATTGATATTTCTTCTATTATATAGCATGATTTTTTATAGTGCTCAATTTAGATGTTAAACTATGAGACTTTACAAATTTTTGTTTATTCTTTAATCCTTTATGGTGGACGAAGTACTCTTAATAATTGTATTAGAAGTATACTATAATGTCATTTATTTAGAGAAAAGCAAAGGTTAACCAAACGAAAATAATCGATGGGTGACAAATTTTAGCTTTTGCAATTTTATTTTAATTATTATTATTATTTTATAATTTATAACAATGCATATATAGAAATTTAATTCTTAGATTTTGATAATAATTTTTTATTTTATAATATGTTTTGAGTGGATGAAATTACAACAAATTGTTTTCCTAATTGGCCCGATTAATCATTGTTAAGTTTTATAAATTTTCTTAGTTACATTTTTCGATGTTTTGGATTGTAGGCAGAAAAAATAATGTTTGAGAAAGTTTGTTTAAAACTAAAAGAATAATTTCCAAATTTTATATTCTTTTTAACAATTCACAAAATGTTATAAATGACTTTTATTAAAAAATGAAAATTTTCGTTAACTTGCCTTTTGAATTTTTGAGAAAAATTGTATTTTTTTTATTTTGGTACAATAAAATTTATATTTATGATTTATGATTATTCCTATATTACATTTATGATTGTTCCGATAATAAATAAAATATGATTACGAAATACATTACTTTTTATTAAATTAGTTTAAATTGTAAAAAAAAAAATTAATAAAACCACTATAAAATAATTATTACGCATAACGCGCAGATCCACGATTAATGAACTTAAAAATTCAAGCCATAATAGGCTAATAGTTACAAAACTTAGGGTAAATTCCACAAACTACCCCTAAGGTTTGTGATAATACCAACTAAGTCCACAACATTTTAAAACATACTCATTTTGTCCTAAAAGACAAATTTGTCCCTGAACTTAAAAAAAAAAAAAAAAAAAAAAAAAAAAAAAACGCCGTTAACTTCTTCTTCTTCTTTTTTTCTTTTTTTTTTTTTTTTTTTTTCTCTAAGTTCTCCATCTCAGAACTCTCTCTAACAGAATCTTAGCCATGGCGAAGCCCATGACTCAACAATTTGCTTCTGTTCTTCCTAATTAATTCACTTAAATCCCTCTTTAATTTTCCAAACACCCAGAATGATGTTCAAAAAGATGTAAAATGAATCCCACAAATGTTTATTCAACTTCTAGAATTCAGAAAAACATAACATGAATCAAGGAGTACCCTTTTCTTTTTTCCTCTCATTACTTTCCTGGAACCCAAACAGAAGTATCATAAAATGCGGAAACCAAACCAAATAGTTTTTGACCCAAAATAGCTTAACTATATATCAAAGCACCTAGACCCCACTTCATATATGAAATTATTGTTTAAAAAAAAAAAAACCCAGATTTTCAATCTCAAAGTTAAAGCATTTTGTAGAAAAAAAAAAAAAAAAAAAAAAAAGAAAAAAAAAAAAAAAAAAAAGAAGAAGATGATGTGAGAGATCGTGGAGGGGAGGGGTGGCGACCGTCCTTGCCCCAGTCGATGCCACGAGTGGAGTCGAGATATTGTTGGAGGAGGTGTCGACACTTCTAGAGATGGTTGATGCCTTCGACGCGGTAGCATCACTTGAGCTTCTCCCTGATGATCTTGGTTTTCTCGATTTGGATCCACTTCTCCCTCACCAAGTGCTCCCTTATCTCCAGCATCGCCACTGGGTCCTTGTACGAGTTCGATGGATCGAAGTCATCTGGGGGCTAAGGTTCCATTGGACAAAAGAATTCTGAGATGGAGAACTCAGAGAAGAAATGAGGAGAGGAGAGAGACAGAAGAGAGAAGAAGAAGAGAGGAAAAAAAAAAGTTAACGGCGTTTTTTTTTTTTTTTTTTTTTTTTTTTTTTAAGTTCAAGGACAAATTTGTCTTTTAGGATGAAATTGGTAGGTTTTAAAATGTTATGGACTTAGTTGGTATTATCACAAACCTCAGGGTAGTTTGTAGAATTTACCCAAAAACTTAATATTCTGAAGTTTCTCTGCCCTAGTAAACGTGTGTAACCCTACGCGGCTGTGGAAGGTGTGCCTACTCTATGAGCTAGGCTTCTGTTGTTTTTTTCAATTTTCTTAGTAGAGGAATGTGGTTAACAATACAGTGAGGAGGTGATGGAAAAGCTTTTGGCTTTGTGGAAACTTTCTCTTTGTCTGAATCTGAGGGAAACCAGTATAGGATGAGTGAGAGTAGCGTGGAAGGGCCATATTTATTGGCGGCAAGGTTTTTCACTGGACGAGTGCTTAGTATGGAGGCAATTGCAAGAACTTTCAAGTTGCTTTGGCACACTAAGAAGGGTTTTGAGGTGAGGGATATGGGAAACCATTGTGTCTTATTTGTTTTCAAGGAGGAAACTGATATTGCAAGAATTATTGCGGGTGAGCCATGGTCTTTTGATAAAAACTTGGTGGCGCTGAAGAGAGTTTTGAGGCCGGCAGAGGTGAAAGGTTTGGTTTTTGACAGCGTTAGGTTTTGGGTTCAGGTCCATGACCTTCCGTTAGGTAGTATGATCATGCAAACAACTTCCGATATTGTTTCCGCTGCAAGGGAGGTGATTTCGGGGTCCAATGAAGCTGAGGATTTTGAAGGGGGTAATTTTTTACAAGTCCGGGTGTCTATTGATATCACAAAACCCCTAAGTAGAGGAAGGAAGGTTGAGTTCAGTAATGGTGATGTGAGTTGGGTCAATTTCAAATATGAGCGCTTGCCCAATCTGTGCTCACTTTGGCAGAATAGAAAGGGAGTCATGCCGAAAAAGCATCAACAATTTGGACCATGGTTGTGAGCTAATACTCCGAATTTGGCTAAGCGAATAGTTGTCCAGGTTGCAGGTTATAAGGATGAAGTTTAGGGGGAGTTTGCACCAAATTCACCAATAGGAAAATATGGAGAATGGGACTCGGTTGGAGGCAATAGTGCTCTGAGGATGACAAATGAGGTTGGACAGCAAGCTTCATGTGACAGGGATGATGAAGGAGTTACAATGGTGATGCAGGAACCTCGGGCAGATGGGAATTTGGTCTCGGGTATGGGCTGTTTAACAGAGCCGAATGTTGCTTCACCCTCTTTTCAGGCCCAGTTGGATGAGATAGATGGAAATTTGTCTTAGTTTGATAATGTGAAGGGTGATTTAGAGATTGCTCAGGACGGGTTGGGCTCTAGGTTGGTAGGACCAGCTCTTTATTTAAAGAACTTGTTCACACAAGAGAAGGCTACCTCACTAAATTCAACTCGGCCTAAGTTTAACCGAGTTCCTAGGAAAGCTTTTGAGGTCCATGCACCTTTGGAGGTGGTTTTGTCTAAAAGGCCTAGGCAGGATGAGGATGATGTTTTAGAGGAAGCAACTGAAAGGTGTAAGAAGCGAGCAGTTTTTTCTAATAATTCAACGGTAGAGGCTGATGCTCAACCCCGCCAACAACCATGAAACTCTTAGCATGGAACTGCCGAAGGCTTGGGAACCGTCGTGCAGTTCAGGAGCTTGTTGATATTGTACAAGCACAAGATCCCATGATTGTATTTTTATCAGAAACATGGTCATCTAAGGAGTACATGTTGTGGGTCCGGGATAGGATTCAGTGTGTAGGTTGTTTTATGGTTCCAACAGATGGTAGAGGAGGAGGTTTGGCTCTTCTTTGGAAAAAGGGGATTGATGTGTGCGTGGATAGTTTTTCGTGTTACCATATTGATTCCATTATTCATGGTAATTCGGAAAATGCTTGGCAATTAACTGGATTCTATGGTGAACCTGAGGCAAGTCGTAGGAGTGAGGGGTGGAACATGCTTCGTATGCTAAATTCAAAACCTAAGCTTTTGTGGTGTTGCTTTGGAGATTTCAATGAATTGCTTGGAGTGCAAGATAAGAAAGGAGGGGCACTGAGAGCTCATAATTTAATGGAAAACTTTAGGAGGTTTTAGACTTATGTGGTTTTGTTGATTTGGGATATTCAGGTCTGGATTTCACTTGGAAAGGGAGACAAAGGGGTGAAATGATTTGGGAGAGATTGGATAGGGGTGTTGCAAATTATGATTGGTTGACTAAATTTCCCACTGGTAGGGTAAGGCATTTAAATTATTTCACATTAGATCACCGTCCCATTATTTTGTCTTTGGATGCAGGTGGGGAGCGTCATAAGTGGCGTTGTAAACCTTTTAGATTTGAAGCATTGTGGGTTTCAGATCCGAGGTGTAAAGATGTGTAGTGGGCTTTTCATGCGTTATGCTGGGCTGCCTGCCACGGTACTTATTGTTGTACTGGGCTGGGCTGCCTCCTGCTGTGCTAAGCCCGGATATTTTGAGTAAAGGAGTTGAAACTGGCCTAACTGAAACTCAACTTGGTCCGGTTTGTGCGCAAAACTATGCCTCGTTTGCCAGGAACGTGCTTACAGCAGGCAGAGCCATTCTGGGTGGATTATGGTAGATAGACATGATAATAATAAGATAAAAGAGAGTACTCCTATTTCTTGATTAATATAATCAATTAGTCCTTAATCAAGTGGAGCAATCATAATAGCAACAATTACTTTTGTAAATAAAGCAAGCGAATAAAGGTTCAGCATATGGGTCGGTCAAAGAACAAGAAGAAAATAAATTAGGATGAGTCTAGTCCACAGGACCGAAACCAGAGAGGGAAGAACGCTCATTCTCAACACAACTAATCTCCCAGGGAAAATCCTGCCGTGAGAAATTAATCACCCTGAGGGAAGCGGGCCTAAATGGTTGATACCCCGAAGAAATTCTTTTGCTTTTGGCAGAGAGCAGGATTTGAGAGGGAGAGAGGAAAAGAAACCTATTGGTGCATGCTTGCCGAACTAACTCTCTGTTTTTTCTTCTTTCTTTCTTTCTTTCTTCGTTTTAGTTTTCTTTTTATCTTTCCTTCCTTTTCTTTTTCTTCTCGTTTTCTATCTTGTGATTTCTCTCTGTTTCTCCTATGATTTCCCTGTGCTGTCCCCCTTTTGCGCACGGCAAGGGCCTCTATTTATAGCCCCTGCCGTGGCCGGATTTTACTGTTTTAGCCTTTAACCACCTTTGTTTGGTCTAGGTGTACTGGCTGACCACCACTGGATCGTCTGAGTGCCACTCCCCATCACCAGACAAAGAGGACTATTTTGTTTGTTTGTCTGCTGTGGCACCTCTTCCTGCCACGGCGCGGGTGCTCTCTCTCTCTATCCCTCATGGCATGCACCTAGTGGTTCCAACTCAGCCTTGCTTTTTTTGGGAGGTATGTCATCCCAGTAGGACGTATCCCTCAAAAGAGCTTGAGCAGGAACCCCAAAATAGGTTTTCCCCTCTCCTCACTGCCAAACCATGCACTCTTACCTCTAACCCATGACCTCACCATGTCCCATATTGGCTGGGTACAGGCTGGTGGTGTCTGGGCCTTGTGCATGCCTTCTTTTCATATGTGTCCAAAATCTGTCTGCTGCTCATGCGTCCGCCGTGGTCTGGAGGCTTTATCTGCACAGTCTGCCGGTCGTTCTTGACCTTTTATGAGCTACTTTTTTGATTTCCCACTCCCTTAGGAGCTTGGCTTTATTTGGTACTAGGCTTTACATTTCTTTCAGCACATTTCTTAACTGCCCTGATTTCCTGCCACATCACTTGTCATTCTTGCCGTAATGACTTACTCCTGCTGGGCCTCTTTTAGGCTTGCCATTTTATTCTTTCCCCCAGTGGCTTAGCATGGCCACTGGTGTTCTTACTCATGGGCTCTTGTGTCCCTTTTCTCTTGGGCATCTTTGGCCCATTTTGCTTTTCTTGGGCTTCCTTAGCCCCTTTGCTAACTCTGCATTCCCATAGGTTTTTACTAACTTCATTGGGCTTCCTTGGCCCAATTACCTTATTCTCATCCTTGGGGTTCATGGGCTTGCCATTAACCCCTTACTTTCTTTGTTTGCATTACTTCGGGCCTGCTGTGGTCCATTCTCACTTTTCTACATCATATACTGCTCATGGGTGCTATTCCTCTCTTTCTGAGCCTCTTTAAGCCCATTTGCCTCCTCAAGACTCATTTGTTTATATTATGGGCCTATGATCCATTATTCCTGCCGCTTGGACTTAATGGTTTTGCTCTGTATTTGCCATTCTTTTGCTACCCGTGTTGCGGGGTTGGGCTTTCTTCCTTTTATTCGGATTCCACAAAAAATTACCCTCAACAAGATGTTATAACCCGAGCTTGGGATTACTCTCCTAGTGGAACTCTTATGTATGCCACGACATTGAAATTGAAAAAATGTAAACAGGGTCTGAAAGTATGGAGTCGGGAACACTTTGGGCATGTGAAGAGTAGTACTAAGCAGCTTAAGGAACGGCTTTGGAAGGCTGAAGATGTCTCGGCCAGATTTGGGAATTGTGAGGAGGCTGATCGGCTGAAGAAAGACCGTGCCGTCGTAGTTTATTTTCAAGAATTCATTCCTCGGAGGCTTCCAACTGCACCTGGACAGTCGAGGTTGTTGTTGTACCTAGGAAGCATAAGGTATTTGCCTTCCTTGAAATTAAGAATGAACCCTTTCAAATGCATATTTGGAGTGTCCTCTGAAAAATTCCTGGGCTTTCTAGTTCATAGTAGGGGAATAGATGTGGACCCGACCAAAGTTATGGCCATAGCAACTATGAGACCTCTAGACACGATAAAGGAGTTAAAGAGCTTCTTAGGGAAAGTTTCATATATTCAGAGATTCATCCCTAGGTTGGCATCAATCACTTCTACTTTCACCAAATTGCTCAAGAAAGGGCAAAACTTTAAATGGGGAGAAGCGCAGTAGATGGCCTTCAAGAGGCTATAGCAGATCATGATGAACCTCCCTACAGTGCAGGCCCCAATCCACAAAAAAACCACTGTTACTCTACTTGGCCACCAACTCGTATGCCATTGGTGTATTAATCGCCCAAGAAGATGGAGGTGGCATTAAGTAACTAGTGTACTACATCAGTCGTGCATTAAAAGACGCAAAAACTCGTTACCCAAGGGTAGAAAGGGCATGCTTAGCTATTGTGTATGCTTTGCAGAGGTTGCGCCATTATTTCTTGGCTTACGAAATATGGCTGATGACCAAGTCCCATACCATCAAAACTTTATTGTAGCAACCAATCCTATCTGGCAGGATATCTCAGTGGTTATTACAATTGTCATAATACGACTTAAGAACGAGGACACCAAGGGCAGTGAAAAGCTAGGCTATAGCGAATCTATTAGCACAGTTTCTAGGAAAGGAAGAATTCCCGCTGGATGATGAAGTTCCAGAGGAAGTAGCCATGGCAGAAGAAGTCAGAGAACAATGGGTATGAAATTTGATGGGTCTTCTACCACCCAATTTGGAGGAGTGTGAGTAGTTTTATACCATGAAGAAGATAAGGTAGTGCGCTATCGTTCAAACTGGAATTCCCCTGTTCAAACAACACGGCAGAATACGAAGCCTACCTAACTAGGCTGGCCACAGCTCTTGAAATAGGAGTTAAGCATTTAAGGGTATTGGGTGATTCGAACTTAGTGGTCTAACAAGCCAAGAGGAGCTTCTCCTTAAAAGAACCCAGCCTAGCCCCGTACAGAGTAATGGCCCAGAAGATGGAAGAAAAGTTTTCAACTTTTGAAATAGAACGTACTCCAAGGAACGAGAATCGGTTTGTGGATGCGCTAGCCGCACTAGGCTCACAAATAATATTCGAAGGAGATAGCATCAGAGTAGAGGTCAGTAAGAGGAAAGAATCCATAATTGAGATGTTGAAGGAAAGGTTCCAGGAGGAACAGCGTGAAGGGGATTGGCGAATCCCCATAAGGGAAGCCTTGATGAAGGAAGAAGATGTCGCAGAACTGAAGGTACTAAAAGACTACGCCCTAGTGAGGGGAAAATTGTACTGCAGGATGCCAGATAGGGTCTTGTCAAGATGTGTAGGGCAGGAGGAAGCCCAGAGAAAGTTGAAAAAAGTATATAACAAGACTTGCGGATCCTGCAGGGAGGTCAACCTTTGTCGCAGACTTCAAAGGGTAGGCTTTTATTGGCCGAGCATGGGTAAAGATGCAAACCAAGTCCAAACCCAATGTGGGACCTGCCAACTTGCAGCAAACAAAAAGGAAAGTTACGCTGTATTCATCAGCAAAGACTGAAGAAGCCCTTTCATACAGTACCTGACAGAAGGCATCCTGCCACAAAAGCACAGCGAAAGATATAAGCTCAAGAGGTTGGCAACGCGCTACTTTTTACATAATACTATCCTTTTCAAAAAAGGGTACCATAGGGACCCCTTAAGGTGTTTGGGTCCTGAAGAAGTAAAAGAAATGATAAAAGAAGTACACTTAAGAGAGTGTGGGGAGCACCAGGGGAAGAAAAAGCTTTATAGATGCCTGTTGCAAATGGGCTACTACTGGCCTGTCATGAAGAAAGATACGGCAGAATTTGTAAAAAATGCCACAGTGGCCAAGTACAAGCCAACTTAATTCACACTAATCCGTAAAGTTTACATAGCATGGTCACACCATGGCCCTTCCACACTTGGGGGCTTGATTTAGTGGGACCAATTAACCCACCATCGCGTGGATATATATGGATACTAGTGGCTACGGAGTATTTCACTAAGTGGCAGAGGCAGTACCACTTCGTAAAGCCACAGGAGGAGCAGTGGCAAACTTCTTCAAGGAGAATATAATTGTAAGGTTTGGGGTGCCCCACAGGATCATCAGTGACAATGGCACACCATTTATCAACAGTGATGGAAGGAAGATACTAGAATTCTACCAAGTCAAACACCACCGGTCATCACCTTATTACCCTTAAGGAAATGGGCAAGCAGAGGCAACAAACAAGACTCTCATAAAGATTATAAGTAAGATGAGCTAAAAGTATATAGAAGGATGAGCAACACACCTACCAGACGCTCTTTGGGCTTATAGAAATTCACCAAAGTCAGCCATAGGTTTCTCACCTTTTTCCTTGGTCTACGAAACTAAAGTAGTGAGCCCAGCAGAAATAATGACTCCATCCCTGAGAGTTATGCAGATGCGAGAAAAAGAAAAGGAAGAAGAAGTCTTTACGGTAGAAAGATGCGAAGACCTAGAAGGACTTGATGAAAAAAGAAAAGCCCAGGAACGGAGCCGCAAAAACAAACAAAGATGACTGAAGCCTATGGTAGGATGACCAAAGAGAAAGTCTTCGCGGAAGGACAACTTGTGTTAGAAGTAGCAGACTATGTTAGGCAAGGCATGGTAGGACCATCTAAGTTTGCACCGAAGTGGGAAAGACCCCTTGTGATAAGGGAGGCGCATCCAAGTGGATATTACCGCCTAACTCAGATGGATGGCAGAGACTTAATGGATCCTATCAATGGAAAATGGCTAAAACGTTATTATGCTTAAGGAGAAAAGTTATGTGGTTGTCTCTTTCTTTTGTTTTGTTAAAAAGTTTTTATGTTTCCTTTACCTTTTCCTTCTTTCAAGTGACTATGTCACAAGACAAAATTATAATGTGCTTTCATGAGAATGTAATGAAAAAGTACGAAGTATTAGCATCCTATGTCATAGTAAAAGTAAAAACAGTAGCAAAGTATAGCTTTATAGTTACAAATCCAAACTGTGGCAAACTAGTCAAATAAGTGCTATAAGATACATAAAATGTACTGAATGGGGTAATAAAAGAAGGGAAACAATGAGACAAGAGGAAACTGCATCATCATCAACAAAGTCTAGAAATGAGCGATTGATCTCCAAAACGACTGGACCCACCAATGCTAGAAAGAAGGCATTCGCGACGACCCCCCAAGTCTGTCATTTCCTTTCTCAGAACCTCAAGGCGTGAATCAATAACATCAACGATAGGTTGAACCCTCCTCATAAAAAGGGCCTGGGCAATCTCATGGAGGTGGTCCAAGATGAACTCCACAGCAAAACCCACACTAACAAGCTCCTAGATCACGGCTTTCCACTGCAGGATCCTCTCGGTGGAAACAGTGTCAATGAAGTTATGCTCAATATCATTCAGCACACTCCCTAGCATCTTCAAGAAATGCTTTCTAACGAAGCAGCCAAGACGGAATCCCTACATGAAGTCACCACGGTTGCTGTAGACCGTCACTAAGTGAAAAGCACAATCCTCAGGAACTCTGAAGCCGTGGAAGTCTACATAGGGAGGTTCAGAGCCCCAGAAATCCGCGAGTCCAAGATTGTTGACCTTAGGCTGATCAAAGCGTGCAAAAAAAGCTGCAGCCTCACTCACAGGATCCGGAATTGTGGCAGAATTGCTGCCCACCTCAAACTGAGAAGGAGCAATAGGGAGTGGACCTATCAAGAAAGCATAAGGCATGAAATGAGAAGCCGTGATCTAAAAAGGACAAACTCACAGGGAAGAAATAAAGAAAGAGATAAGGGAAAAGAAATTCACCGAAACCAGTGATTAGGGGTGTGCGCGGTTCGGTCAGCTCGATATTTTTTCAAATTTGTTACCGAACCGATAGGAATCGGTTTTGTAATAATTAAAACCGATGCATACCGATTAAGGTCGGTTTTCCGACCTATAGCGGTACAATTTGATCGGCTCGGTTTAATCGGTTTAATCGAGTTGATTTGAAACATTAACAGAAAAATCTGTTCACGTAAAAAAATCTGCTCAACAAATCTATTCACATAAAAAAAATCTGTTCATCTAATAATAAAAAAAAAAAAAATTGTTCACATAAATAAATAAAAAAAACTGTTCAACAAATCTTTTCACATAAAAACATCTGTTCACCCAAACACAAACACATAAAAAAATCTGCTTAAGTGGGACTAAAGTCAAACACAAACACAGAGTCATTTATTTTATACACACGACACTCAGAAAGGTTTACAAAGGTTACCATTATATCTATAATGTTGCTATGCTCTTCCCATTTTTGGGTAGGCTTTCAAAGTCATTGATACACACGACACTCAGAAACACTCTCAATCACTCTCAAAACACAAAGACAAATACAGACACAAACACAAGCTCTCACCAATAAATCAAAATCATAAACTTCACTTCTCTCACAGAGTCACAAGCCTAAAACCCATTGTATCGTATTTTACAAACCCAAAAAACTACGAAGTACATGAGATTAAGAATCATTCATGCTTACCGTTGGTTTGCCGTGACTAGTGAGCTCAAGCGAGAGCTCAAGCGAGCGTTGCTGTGTTAGGTGAGACTGAGAGGCGAGAGCGAGAGAGAGAGTTAAAGGATATTGGGACAAAAGAATGAATTTATATGGCCTTGAGAATCTGTAAACCTAGCATAAAACGCACCGTTTTGCTTTGGCTTTTTTTTTTTTTAATAACACCCATACGACGTCGTTTCATTAAAAAGAAATTAAAATCCGAACCTGAGAAACGACGCCATATCCAAACTGTGGGGAGAAACGATTTCTGGTATCGGTTCGGTTCAGTGTAAATCGGTTTTGCCTTCTTTGATCCGGTGACTGCACCGCACGGGCGTCGGAACAGGCTTCGCCCTCTGAATGCTGGCCTCGGCTCATTCGGTTGGTGCTGGTGTCGGGATGGTCTTGTCGACATCGGTCGGTTAGGTCGGCTCCGGTATTCATTTGCTCACCCCTACCAGTGATAATGGAGGCTGTAGAAAGGACAAAAACAGGTACAGAAGGTACGGCAGAAACGGGTGCTATGGGTGTGACAGAAGGAGCTGCTGTGGGCATCCCTACATCTGCTGCAATTCCTAGCCCTTAAAAGGTCTTTGCAAATAAGGAAATAGGCATACAAATAAAGGGGAAGAGTGAACTTAGCAAAAAGAGGGAGAATAGTGAACTTAGTAAAAAAAAAAAAAAGAAGGCACGTACCCATGAATTCAATCTCGGGTGGAGCACTCTCCTCTTCGTCAGAATCAGAAATCCTTTTCTTCAGGACGGGCTCATCGTCAGGATCCTCAAGAATGTCCTCAGACTTCTCAGAGGACAAGTCAGTATCGAGCCCATGTGTAGTAAAACTAGGAATGGAGGAAGGGGTAACCACCAATGAAGAACCGTCTTTCACAGCCTGTGATAGAGCTGCGAAAGGGTCACTAGTGGAGATAACAAGGGGCGTGACAGGAAGAGTAGCCTCGGTCTGAGTAGCAGCAAGAGGGGTGACTCCTTTTTGAGGAGTAAGTGTCTCGGCAGGAATGGGGGTAGCCTTACTAACCTTCCCAGTATAAGTACCCTCATCTACGGGTATCGGCCTAGTGGGAGAGGTAGGAGCCTCAGCAGGAGCCCCGTGTGCAGTAGAAGGGGCAGGTGTCGGAAACGCTACATCAGCACCATCAAAAAAGCCTCCCATGGTGGCAGAAAGCTCCTCGGCTGTGGGGTGGTACACAGAGAGAGGCTCGGGCTCATCCTAAAAGACAAAAAAGAAAGGGATATGAAGATCAGAAGAATTTTTGGGTGGATAAGGTACACAAAGGCATATGGTAGACGAAACACATGCAAAGAAAAAAAAGGGAGAGAAGAAAAGGAAAGGGGGGATGTACCTTAAATTCAGGCTCGTCAAGCAGCATGGGATGGGTGATAGATGTGTCCTCCTTATGCTTAGACTGCAAAAAGGGGAGAACAAAAGACAGAGTCAAAGAAAGAAGTCAATAAATATGTCAAAGTTAGCCAAAAGGAAAGCCAAAAAAAAAAAAAAATATATATATATATATATATGTAAAGGACAGGGCAGGATTAGAGATGACGTACTCTCGACTCAGCAGCAAATGCAAGGTAAGGGGTTGTCTTTCTCTTGCTACCCCGTGTCCTGCTGGAAAGGGGAGCATCTTTAGGTGGCTGTGGAATGTCATGCTTGGACTTGCTTACCGACTTAAGCTTGGCAGGACCTTTCTTACTCAGTGTAGAAATGCTCGTCACTTTAACTTTCTTCTCCCAACTTGGAGGATAATTACCAATGTGCCAATACCACCCTCTTTTCTCCTCATCTCGCTCAAAGATGGCAGATCGATTTTGTTTCTTGGCATACGCCAACACGGACTTGGAGGGCAGGAGCAAGCGAGGATTAGCTAAAATAACCATACTGAGCCCGTCAGGAGGAATAAGGGAGAAACCGCAACTACCCACCAGCTCTTGCTCGAACGAAGTCATCACTGCCTGCCAATACCCATGCATGACAGGAGTACAAAGGCCCTCCCTCAATAAGCCAGGAACGGTAACTGCACTAAAACGCTGCCTCCAGAATTCAAAGGCAGTATGCTGCAAAAAGGGTTGAAAAGAAGTAGGGAACTCCATAAGAAAAGAAAGGTCATCAGGAATGTCCTGATCTAATCCAAACTGTCTTCTCACTCGATTGGCAAGATAATGAATGAACCTAATGCTTTCGTCGGCTATGTAAGGCAACCATCCGGCATTGTGGCCACCAAATAGGTAATCCCTATCTCATCAAAACTGGCCAAGGGAGTGGTAGTCCCAGCTGTGTCAACAAACAAACCCATTGCAGAATCCATACATGTATAACCCATACCCAAATTTCTATAAGCTCTCCAAGAAAAACAAACACCTTCACCAAAGGACTCAACAACAGAAAAATCAATAGGCTTCAAACCAGACCAACAGAAAGCCAGCAAAAAATTGGACTTAAACCTGCTGTAGAAATTAGTAATTACCCTCGAGCATGATTGATACTTCTCTTTAGCAAAGCAAATGGGCCTACACTTTGCCAAATATTGGGCACAACGCTCAAATAACAACTGCTGCAAGATAGTACTATGAACGGAGGAGGTGACTATGTAATAGGAGCCCGCCTGACTCTCATCACTCCGCAGGATATCTAATTGGACATATAAATGCCCTAAGAACATAAGGGCCGACGGCAGACTCACCCCGGCGGATATCTTGATGGCTAAACGGAAGTATAAAGGCTTTATTACATAATGGGGGTGAGAGCCAAAAACAAATTTGCAAAGCCAAAACGCAACAAAAGTCGCACGACGGGCGGTCATAGAGAACTTAGAAGAAGAACTAACCCAATATGACAACTTGGCATTCCCGGTCATCCTCTTCTTCAATTCAGCCTTAATGGCCTCTTCCTCTGGAGAAAGTTCTAGAGTGGTAGGATCAACGTCGCCGAAGATAGGCAAGAGTAACTGGTTGGCCACGTCTTCAAGGGTAACGGTGAGTTTGCCGTAGAAAAAGAAGAAGGTATGGGTGGTGGTACACCACCGGCGAACCAAGTGGCGAAGGTTGTAGAGGTCCCGAAAGTTAGACAAGCAGCGAGATGAAATGATGGCCTTTAAAACACCAGCCTGCTGCAACAACCCCATGAAGCCCGTATCGGATAACTCATTATCTACCCATTCTCTCCAACCCAAGGCGGTACCTAACCTAAATTCAAAATGGATAGGCACAGGGAGTGAAATGCCTTGGTGAATGACTAGATCGGGGATTAAGAAGGCCAACGGGGCCCAAGAAACATCGGGGTTTTGCCGACAAAGGGCAAGCCACACAAGGCCCGGCGGCGATGGCGCATAATCGCCGAGAATCTCTAGGAAGTGAGGATAGACGTCGTACCATAGATCGATTAGAAGGGCGCATTCACTGTCTGGGTTACGCTGTGCTTCTTCCTCATCGGAGTGGTCCGACTCGGAGTACTCGGCCTCCTTGCCTACATCACGTGCAGCGAAAGGGTCAGAAAGGGCCTCTTTCCTTTTACGGTGGGAGGAGCCTTGGCTTTTCATCGGTGTCTTAGTGTGAGGCCTTGATCGGAGCAAATAGGTGTAAGTATTTGAGAAGAAGAAAATGGTGAAGAAAGGGGAATGGAGAGAAAGTGTTTGGAAAAGAAAGAGTTTGTGTTTGGGTTGCAAAGGGACTTTCTCTTAAATACCGGGGTCATTAAAACCGGCATAAAGGAAGGTGACGGGTCAGCCATCATGAAGGGAATGAAATTAATAAAACGACGGCTATGTTTCAAATTAACTGCTAAACTGGAAAATTCAAGGAGACAACACTGTTCACGGCAGGAAAAGAAAAAAATATGAGATGGGGTCCACCATTTAAAAAGCCCGCGAAGGAAAAGAAAGAAGAGAGGTAGAAAGGACAAGAAGGTCTTTTATTCACATATGAATCGCAAGAACGTTTCATATCTTCAAGGGGCTAAATGTTGAGGGTCATTTTTGGTAGAGGTGTGCAAAAAACCGAAGAACCGAAAAAACCGCTTCAAACCGGCCAAACCGATACAAAAATTTCAGTTCGGTTCGGTTTCGATTTTAATATATAAAAACCGAAAATTTCGGTTCAGTTTTCGGTGTCAAATTTTAATACACCGAACCGACCGAACCGAACTGAAATATTATTATATATTATTATATTATATTATTATATTAAATATAAAATATTTTATAAATATTTAACTTTCTCTACAGCTCTACCGATGGATACGCGCTTGACTATTCTAAAAAAAAAAGATATGCTTTCAGTTTTGGCAGATATGCTTCATTGCTTTGGCTGTTTACTTTGGGTAGTGGGCCTCAAAGTCCAATCCATCATTTCATTTCAAACCAATTCAGTGACTAAATAAACTGAGTTATCAAATTATTCAAACTAAGTTATCAAACTAAGTTTTCAAGTGACTAAGAAACTAAATTGCAGTAGGCCTTTTTCTTTTTTTCAGTCCTCAATTCAAAATTCAAATGATCCGGCTAGCTTTTTAAAACCTATTAGATTTTAATCGCCAATAATTAAACTAACTAAATATCTAATTAAACTAATTAAACTAATACTAATTGAACTATAAAATCAAAAGGTGGAAACCTAACCCTACATACCCGGCCCACACTTTCACTCATCACTCCCACACTTTCCACTCTCTAACCTTTAGACATCAGACCGCCTCCAGCCCTCCACTCCTTACCTCTCACACTTTCAACTCTCTCCCTCTGCCGTCGCCTCCACACGCCGCCCTCCCACGTCGGCTTAATCCTCGGCTTCTCATCTCCCACGGTGAGTCTCTATTTTCCCCACACTTTCACTCTCCCTCTGCCGTCGCCCTCACACTTTCATTCTCACGCCGTCCTTCACACGCCGCCTCCCCACGCTGGCTCTCTGTTTTGTGTTTGTCTGTGTTTGGTGTTTGTCTGTGTTTGGTGTTTTAGGTTTTGAAAAAAGAAATCTTGATAGTCGATACCCTCTAACCCTCTCTCTGTTTTGTGTTACTGTGTTTTGTGTTTCTCTGTGTTAGTGTGTTTTGTGTTTTAGGTTTTGAAAATAGAAATCTCGATACCCTCTGACCCTCTCTCTGTTTTGTGTTTCTCTCTGTTTTGTGTTTTAGGTTTTGAAAATAGTGAATCTCTGTTTTGTAGTAACAACATAAGATCAAGTTCAAGATGTTTATTTTTTCAAGTTTTAATGTTTTATATGCAAATAAAGTTAGGGTTTTGAAAAAATCGATAATCCATGTGTTTGGCTGCTTGTGCTAGTTGGTTTCTTTATTAAAGTTAGCTGATTGGCTTTAAGTTCTGTTATATAAAGTTAGCTGCTTTATTATTTATTTATTATTGATATAATTTTGTTTATTGTTGTTGACATGCTGTGAATCTGTGAATCTGTGACTGTGATGTTAAGTTGTTATTTTCCTCATGTGCTTAACTGTGATGTTGGTGGATTTGTAACATCATTTGTTAATAGTTGACTGTGATGTTGGGGTATTTGTTAATACTAAATAGATTACCTTTTTGTGAAGAGTCCTTTTCATTCCTTTTTTTTTTTTTTCTCTCCCTGTTGTTAACTTTTATTGTGTTATACTACTGTTATTGTTACCGTATTTTTTTTTTTTATTGTAGACTAGACTCATTTTGGCATTAAATTTTATTTTTTATTTCTTACTTTTTATAGTTGCTGACTTATTGTGCTTTGTTTTATATTGTAGATGAATGAGACAAGAGAAATCCCAGAGGGTCAAAACAATGAAGCGGATCAAGGTGCAACCAATGTGCATGATGACCAAGGCAAACCCCCACTCCCATCGGCACCAAGTGCAGGTAATACTGGTAAAAAAAGATCTTTTGTTTGGGGTCATTTTACTGTTATTGAAGGGGGGGGGAAAAACCTAGGGCAACTTGTAACTACTGTGGCACAACCTATGCTAGTGACACTAAGTTAAATGGCACTACAGCCATGAGAAATCACATACAATCACAATGTTTGAAATATCCTTATAGGGATGACAAAAAAAACCAATCAACCCTAGCATTTAAACCTAAAGAAGAAGGAGAAAGTAGCGGTAAACTTGTGCCTTGGGTGTTTAATTTTGATGAATGTAAGAAAGCATTGGCAGAGATGATTATTCTAGATGAGTTGTCTTTTAGGTTTGTGGAGGGTTTTGGTTTTAGGAAGTTTATGTCTGTTACCCAACCTAGGCTCAATCCAATCCCTTGCCGCACAACAATTGCCAAAACATGCTTTAGGGTGTTTTTAGATGAAAAACAAAAGTTGAAAGAAGCCCTAAGAGAGCAGCGGGTCTGCTTTACCATAGATACATGGACATCTGTTCAAAATTTGAATTACATGTGTCTCACTGCCCATTTTATTGATAGTGATTGGAAAATACACAAGAGGATTCTTAGTTTTTGTTTAGTGGAAAATCACAAGGGTGAAACACTTGGAAAGACGGTTGAGATGTGTTTACTTGAATGGGGGATAGACAAGATTTTAACTATAACAGTTGATAATGCTGCCTCTAATAGTGGGTTGATTTCTTTTATTCAAAAAAAGACTAAGCATAGGAAGGCAACAGTTTTAGGGCATAAATACTCGCATGTGAGATGTAGTGCTCATATCTTGAACTTAATTGTTCGTGAAGGGTTAGTTGAAATGGATGAGACAATAGTGAAGGTTAGGAAATCTGTGAAATATGTGAGATCATCTCCACAAAGACAAAGCACATTTAAGTTATGTGCGGAGAAGGAGAAAGTTGACTTTAGAAATCAGTTGTGCTTAGATGTGCCCACTAGGTGGAACTACACCTATATTATGTTGGAGAAGGCTGAGAAGTATCAACAAGCTTTTGAGTGATTGGAGGAAGATGATCCAAATTTTCTTATGACAATTAGAGAGGAGGCAAAGGAAGAAGGAAATGATAGACATGAGGTTGCTTGGGGAATGGATGATGTGGATTGGGAAAAGATTAGGATCTTTTCTAAATTTCTTAAAAAATTTTATGATGCAACCTTGAGGTTTTCGGGTGCTAATTATGTAACTAGCAATTCTTTCTTTTTAGAGCTCATGTCAATTCATGACACAATAGAGTTAGAGCATAAAAAAGATAGTTATTTGTTGAAAAAAATGGCTGATTACATGAAGAACAAATTTGAAAAGTATTGGGGGAACTTTGATAATATGAATCACTTGTTTTTATATAGGGTTAGTTCTTGATCCTCGATACAAGTTGAGGTATCTTAAGTACTGTTTGGGTACTTTGTATGAGAGGCAAAAGGCTATTGATATGGCAGGAAAAGTAAAGGCTGTTTTGGAGGATTTGTATAAATGTTATAGTCAAAATCAAGTGGGGAGTAGTAGTGCTAGTGCTGCTGCACAAGCCCAAGGCCAAAATCCAAGTGGATCAATGGAGGGAGATGATTCTAATGTGGTTGATGCAAAGGCAATGAGGATGATGGGGTTTAAGAAGCACTTGAAGGGTATTGATTCTTCAAATACCAAATCAGAGGTTGATAAATACTTGTTAGAGAGTTGTGAAGATGTTTTTGATGATAATTTTGATATTTTGGCTTGGTGGAAGGTTAATTCCCCACGATACTGTGTGCTTTCAAGAGACGACATGTTCTTGCAATTCCGGTATCCACTGTGGCCTCAGAATCTGCCTTTAGTATGACTGGTCGTGTCCTTGATCCCTTCCGGAGTTCACTGTCTCCACTTATGGTGGAAGCCCTCATATGTGGTCAAAACTGGCTCCGTCTTTCATCGGCTCCAATCTGCCTTCATGCTGCCATGGATGATGTTGAGGAGTTTGAAAAGCTTGATGGAGGTGTGATTATTATTTGTTATATTAAAAAAATGACTTTTTATTTCTTTATTTATTAAAAAAAATTCTGCATGTCTATTATTATTAAAAAAAAAACTGAATGTCTTGGATTCTTGGCATATTTATTGTTTTATTGTACATTTTGCATGTCTACTTCTTTCTTTATTAAAAAAAAAAAAAAAAAAACTGAATGTCTTAAATTTTTGGCATATTTATTGTTTTACTGTACAAGTGATTTTTATATTTTTTTCATTTTTTGTTTGTAGAACTCGTGAGTGATGCTGCATTAACATTGGAACTAGGCATGTCCGCACCAACACCTATTGAAGTTGACGGTTGAAGATTTCTCTTTGCTCTTTGGACGGTGGTATTGATGATGATATGTACACTTTTTGATATATATAGTTGTACAGTTTTTGCTATTAGAAACTAGTAGACAGTGGTCTGCATAAGTACATATAGATATGGGCTTTTATTTTGAGCTTTCACAATGGCCTATACATAATACATAGACAATATATGGACAACATATGATATTATGCAATAGACAATGACATATGGCCAATTTATTTTGAGTATTTGGCCAAATATTAAATATGGACTGTATATGTTGACATTGACATATGGCCAATTTATTTTAAGTCTTTGGCTGTAATGTAGGTATTGACATATGGACAATATGTGGACATTGATATATTACTAATGAAGTAACGAAATATGCACTAGTTATTTTATTTGGACTTGTACAATTTATTTTTAATCTTGTTTGTATTTGATAGGTGTTTGTAACAAGTTACAACTTAGTTTGAGGCTTTGATTAATTCTGGATTATTTTTGGATTTATGAATCTGTGTTGACAGGTTGTGTTTGTGCAATTGTATTGTGGACAGGTTATATCATGTTGACAGGTTATATTTGGATTTATGAATATGTGATGTATATTTTAATGAGTATAATAGAAGCTCTAAAGCAAGTTATGAATTTATGATAGTTGTGATTCATGAATTTGCTATATGTGTTGTATTTTTGGATTTACTAATCTGTAATAGGTTTTTTTTTTTTTTTTTTTTTTTTTTTTTGTGAAGAATCTGCTGTAATGTGTATTTCTGGATTTATGATGAGTAAAAGCAGGTTTTGATTTTATCTTATTTGTAAAATGTTTTATGGATGTGTTGAAAGGCCCAAAAATGGCCAAAATAAGAAAGGCCCGAATCTGGGCCAAAAGGCCAAAACAGAAGGCTAAAAAAGGCCCAAAGATGGCCATTGCCAAAATAGAGAAGGCCCGAATCTAGGCCACAACTGGTTCCTAACAAAGGCCCAAAACAGGTTTTTAAAAAAGACTTAATGGTTCCTAACAAAGGCCCAAAACAGATTTCTAAAAAACTAAAAAAGACTTAATTAGAGCATAAAAGGCCATAAAATAAGAGACTTGAATACTGCATTTAAAAAAAAAAAAAAAAAAAAGCCCAAACAGAAAAGTTTTGGAAAAAAAACCTAAGGCCCAACTGGCCCAAAAACCGAAACTGACCAAAAAACCGACCGAAACCGAAATAAACCGAAATCGACGGTTTTTTAGCTATTTCGGCTGGTTTCGATTGAGACTTTCAAAAACCGAAAATTTCGGTTTCAGTTGGCCAGATTAAAAAAAACCGGCCGAACTGAACCGATTACAGCCCTAATTTTTGGGAATCCAAGTAGAAAGAAGAAAGCCCAACCCAACAACACGGGCAGCAAAGGGTTGGCAAACATAGAGCAAAACCATTAAGTCCAAGCGGCAGGAAGAATAGATCACAGGCCCATAAAATAAACAAATGGGCCTTGAGGAGGTAAATGAGCTTAAAGAAGCCCGAAAAGAAAGAAATAACGACCCATGAGCAGTATATGATATGAAAAAGTGAGAATGGGCTACTGCAGGTCCAAAGTAATGCAAACAAAGAAAATAAGGGGTTAATGGCAAGCCCATGAGCCCCAAGGATGAGAATAAGGTAATTGGGCCAGGGAAGTCCAATGAAGTTAGTAAAAACCCATGGGAATGCAGAGTCAGTAAAAAGGCCAAGGAAGCTTAAAGAAAGCAAATGGGCCAAGGATGCCTAAGAGAAAAAACAAAAGGGACATAGGAGCTCATAAGTAGGAACACCAGTGGCCATGCTAAGCCACTGGGGGAAAGAATAAATGGCAGGCCTAAAAAGATCTAGCAGGATTGAGTCATTACAGCAGGAATGACAGAGTGATATGGTAGAAAATGATAGCAATCAAGAAATAGGCTGAAAGAAATGTAAAGCCCAATATCAAATAAAGCCTAGCCCCTAAGGGGAGCGGAAAATCAAAAAACAGCTCACATAAAAGGTCAAGAACAGACGGCAGACTGTGCAGATAAGCCTCCAGACCGCGGCGGACACATGAGCAGTAGGCAGATTTTAGACACATGTGGAAAGAAGGCACGTGCAAGGCCCATACATCACCAGCCTGTACCCAGCCAATATAGGACATGGTGAGGTCATGGGTCAAAAGTAAGAGGGCATGGTTTGGCGGTGGGGAGAGGGAAAAACCTATTCTGGGGTTCCTGCTCAACTTCTTTTGGGGGATATGTCTTGCTGGGATGACATACCTCCTAAAAGAAGTAAGGCTAAGTTGGAACCATTAGGTGCATACCATGAGAGATAGAGAGAGAGAGAGAGAGAGCACTATCGCCGTGGTAGGAAGAGGTGCCGCGGCAGACTAACAAACAAAATAGTCCTCTTTGTTTGGTAATAAGGAGTGGCACACAGACGGTCCAGTGGTGGTCGATAGGTATACCCAGACTAGACAGAGGTAGTTAAGGGCTAAAATAGTAAAATTCGGTTACGGCAGGCACTATAAAAAGAGGCCCTTGCCATGCGCAAAAAGGAAGGGGGAACATGAGAATCATAGTAATAACCATTTGAGAGGAAATCATGAAATAGAAAACAAGAGCAAAAGAAAAGAAAAGAAAGATAAGAGGAAAAACTGAAACAAAGAAATAAAGAAAACGAAAAAACAAAGAGCTAGATCGGTAGGCATGCACCGATAGGTTGTTTCCCTCTCTAAATCCTGCTCTCTACCAAAAGCAAAAGAGTTCCTCCAGGCACTAACCATTCAGGTCCGTTTCCTTTAAAGTGATTAATTTCTATGGCAGGAGTTTTCTTGGGAGATTAATTGCATTGAGAGGAGGCGTTCTTCCCTCTCTGGTTTTGGTCCTGCAGGCCAGACTTACTCTGATTTCTTTCTTCTTTTGATTACCCACATGCTGACCACATATTCACTTGTTTGCTTTAATTGTTGTTATTATGATTACCATCCTTAAAGTAAGGATTAACTGTTCACTTTAATTAAGAAGCCAAAGTATTCTTCTTTTTTGTTTTATTATCATGTCTGTCTGCCATGACTTATTTAGAATAGCTTTACCTGCCGTAAGCATGCTCCTGGCAAATGAGGCATAGTTTGCTACAAGCCAGCCCAAGTTGAGTTCCAGTTGGACCGGTCTCAACTCCCTTACTTAGAACATTTGGGCCTAGTACCGCAGGAGGCAGCCCAGCCCAGTACAACAATAGTACTGCAGGAGGCAGCCTAGTGTAACACAAAAAAGCCCACCACACCAACTTATACACTTCTTTTTCTTATTTTTTTATTATGGGAAAGTAGTTTCATTCAAATGAAATTGGATAACAAGAGTGAGATACAGAGGCAGATAGCTAAACTAGGCACAATCACTTTGTAGAAGATGTTGCATTATAGCCAAGGATAGACCTAGGATTTCAAGGTAGGGGAGTTGAAGCGTAAGAAAAAAAATCCAAATAGGTATCCATATAGTACTAACAAAATATCAACCAAGATAAATATACAAAATCATTGTTTCTTTTTTGGTTGATTCAATGATTGGGTTTTGTTTCAGTAGGGAGAAATTGCTAATATTTGCTTGGGTTTACTGAGTAGAGTTTTGGGCATGAAAGTTTGTGGACCTAAGGGTTTGGTTTAGAGAGAATTGGGGTTGAAGCAATTATGGAGGCTATGATGAATAATTGGAATCAAATGAGCATAGAGGAGCAGATTTATGTGGAGCATGCTATGCTGAAGGAGCTAGTAAATGAGTAGCATGGGAACTTTGATTTTGAGACAGAGTTTGAGTTTATGATCGAGTGTTATAGTTCTAGACCTCTAGTGCAAGTGGCAATGGTAGGTATATGCTTTGTTTGGTTGATTCAAGGCGTTAAGGATCATTAGTTCCACTTATGCATATGTAATTTTCTAGTTCCACTTGCTGGATTTTGGTTTAATTTGTGGCAGTGGAGTTGCGGTTGTTGGGTTCACTGTGGGACCGATTTTGATTTGGAGTGATAGTGTGTGATGTGTGACTGCTAGATTTGATCTTTGTGTTTGTGGGTTGTATTTGGTTGCTAAGAAAATGCAAGGAAAATTGGAGAAATTTTTTAATTCACCCTTCATTTTATTATTTTTTATGTGGATTTTGTTATTTTTCAAAATTGTTGACATGGCTTTTTAAAAGTAACTAAACATTTTTTTATTGTTTTATTAGCCATGTGTTCACCATGTGTGCAAACCGTTTGCCATGTAGGCATTTTTCGTAAATGAATTAACGACAGGGACCAAATTGACCACAAGTTAAAAATAATAGGGATTAAATTGACTGTTACCAAATTGGCCCCCCAAAATTTTTAAAATACTTTATAAGGTATATATATTTTGCAACTTTTTTAGATACTAGACCTTAAAATTGATAACTGACCCCTCCAAAAAATAAGAGTTGACTCCTACAAAAAAGAATTGAATAACTAATTAAACGTTGGGTTCTAAAAGATAATTGTTAAGAACAAAAAACTATCCTCATTGTAACAAAAAAAATACTTTTTTTTTAGTTTTTTCCTCTCTTAATTGGTAAGTTTTTGTTGTTGAATTCAAATAGTAAGTTCTTAATAAAACAAATTTCTTGGTAGAGTTATTCTCTTTTATTTTATTTGGCACTAAGTCTTTCGTTGTTATTAATTTTAGAATTTTTTTGCCAATACTTGATTTAGTCACAAAATGTTAAATGAAAAAAACTATGGTGAGGATATATAAGTGACAATACTTAAAAAGAAATTTTCTCTTGGACATAAATATATAATTTTTATTTCCTTTTCAATTTGGGACCAAGTCTTTTGTTGTTATTGCTATTGTTGTTAAGTTTTCAATTGTTTGTCAATGCTTGATTTAGACTAACATTGTTGAATGAAAAAAATAGAGGATATTTAATGTTGGGTTTGATAACACTCCAAAAATAAAAGATTTAAAAAATTATAATTAAATAATGGTAAAACGTTTTGTACATGTTGGTGGCAAGTAGACAATTTGTGTATTTATATAAAATGTATTTATGTATCAATATATTTAGTTGTGTAAATGTATGTATTTATGATATGTAACTCAACTCCCCCAAACCAAAATTCCCAACTCTGTCCCTCTATGCATATATGTATTTTCCTTCTTGTTTTTTGGTTGTTGTTAGCACACAAGTTGGTTATGAAAAACAAATTTATTTTCCACGGTGGAACCGAACCGAACTCCACCCATAACTTTATTATGGCCTTGAAGAGGCTAAGAGTAGCAACTAGAGCATGAGCATGACAAATGATTGAGTTGTTGTAACAAATGAAGAGCTGCCTGCAATTGATTGAGAACTAAGAAAGCAATATGAGTATTGCTCATTCCTATTGTTTTTGAATGCTTTTGGTTTACTTTTGGAAGCAATGTAACAATGAAATTGAGTTGAGTAAGCATATAAATTATTAATTCTTAAACCATAAGCATACAAATTAGACCAAA
Source organism: Quercus gilva (assembly GCA_023621385.1). Taxonomy (NCBI): domain Eukaryota; kingdom Viridiplantae; phylum Streptophyta; class Magnoliopsida; order Fagales; family Fagaceae; genus Quercus; species Quercus gilva. Next base: position 30,251,363 of record CM042477.1, read on the forward strand.
TTTAAGAAAAATTACTTAAACAAAATGTAACCTAAGCATAGAACCTAATCAATTTGACGGAAAAAGAAAAACAAAAGTAAAAACGAAAAAGACATAACAACATGGTTGATAGCAAGGGTAGGTGTAAAAATGATACAATACCCCCAAAACAGAAACCATATAATACCTACCTTTATATAGAAAATTTTAAAAATATGAAGAAGTTGGTATGAAAAAAGAAGAAGTTGATGGTTACTCCATAAATATAAGTGCTTGTGGGGTGTGACGGGGCAAGAGTCGGGGTTCAAGTCTCTAGGAGGGAGCTTCACATACATATACACTTAGATTAAATAAGAGTATAATTTCTATTTTGTATTAAAAAAAAAAAAAAAAGACCCCCAATTTGCAAGATTTTTTGGAATCACACAAGTTTAGAAGCTGTCACACCCTCGGAGCTTCAACACTTGCTCTACCAAGGCCCCTTTAATCATTGTAACATTTGGTTTTTTCTTGTGCTTTCCCTTTGTTGTATTTCATTTTCTTCTACTGAATGAATTAAAGTTTCTTTTTTAAAAAAGAAGCAAAACAAAAAGAAGAAAAAAAAAATGCATACCTGTGCTGTCTTGGAATTTAGGTATTCACATATATATTCTTTAAAAATAGAAGAGGATATTTATATGGGAAGAATTCCATTTGATATAAAATTTAAATTGTAGTGAAATTAACATTTCTAATGATCATGGATGTTTCCATCCCATGAAAAAAATGGTAAAAAAAAAAAAACAAAAGAAGAAGGGTTTTACTATAATAGAAGGAAGAGTTGCATTTAACATAGAATTTTAAATTGTAATTAAATTAGGTTTTTAAAATTAATTTAAGCTTACATAGAGGGTATGGAAATAGAGAGTTTGGGAGTAAAGAGAAATCTAGGAGCATGGGTATTGCAAAATCTTCCTTTTCTATTTTACATTTTTTTTTTCCAAAACACCCAACATTAGATTATTTATTTAACATTATATTTCATTAAAGTATTAATTTTTCTTAATTGTTTATTTTTTTTATACACAACAACACTATTTTTTCTCTTCCTTTATTTTGGAATGCGTGAAGAAATAATAAAAAACTAATACAAAATGAATAATGCTAGTGTAAATTTAGATTTTTATTATAACAACCATATATTTTTATATAACTTTGTATAGATGGATGTGAGTGAATTTTGAATTTTTTTTGAGATAGTTATAATATATTACTAACTCATATTCAACACTTGAAATTTCTAAAAAGTTGTTCTTATTATCCACAATTCTAACTTAGTTTTTTGAGTAATGAGTTATGGAAATTAAGAAAAAAAAACCAAACCAAACAACCTTAGTAGGTGTAGGACCATGAAAAATTTGAGTAATGAGTAATGAATTCATCAAACCAAACATGGCCTAAACAAGTATTAGCGATGAAGAAGCAATAAAGCAATAGTTTTTGTTTTCGTTTTCGTTTTCGTTTTCCTTTTTTTTTTTTTTTTTTTTTGAAGCAATAAATCAATAGTTGATACTTTGAAGAACAAATTAGCACTTTATTCTTTTTATTTTTATTTTATAGGAATTATCTCTTTTTTCTTATATATAAAAATTGTAATTTTTTTGGATAAAAAATTGAAATTTGGTGTAATTAAAGCATAATTTTTATTATATAATAATATATGGCATGATTTATTCCATTTATTTCTCACATTATATTACGTGTGTACTCTAAATGAAAACTATATTTCAAAGTTTCAAAATGTAAAAAAAAAAAAAAAAAAAAAAAGCATAAATACACTTTTGAGCTCAACATTTTGGGCCAATTCGCATTTTGGTCCCAAAATTGATTTTGTTCCTATTGTCGTCCCTATTTTTTTTTAAAAATTGTTTCTATTTTAATCATTGACGTTAACCAAGTAACAGAACCCTATTATATGGTAGACGGAGTGCCTGGTTGCTAACATGGTACTGACGTGGTGCTGACATGGCATTAAAATATTATTAAAAAAAGAGAGGTGTTATGTCCACAATATTTTCACAACAAATCATAGGTGGTTAGTTGTTAATGGTTCAAATTTGAACCTAATATTAAGATTACTTTTTTACTTAAACAATAATAACCAGTAATAACCTGCCACTTAGAATTTGTTGTAAAAATATTGTGAAAATGTTGTGAACATATTATTTCTCTTAAAAAAATTATTTAGCATTTTTCAATGCCTCGTCAGCATTTTAATTTTTTTTACTTTCATTTATTATTATTATTATTATTTTGGCCTTAAATCTAATAATATTATTATTATTATTATTTTTACTTTCATTATTTTTTTTCCGTAAGAACATAACAACCTGTTCTTCATGTTCTTCCAAAATTCAAGAAATAAACCTAGCAACCAATCCAATCTCTGGCAAACCCAAATCCAAATCCAGCAACCAAATCTAATCTCCATCAAATCTAGAAAAACAAGAAACAAAACCTAGAATTAAGAGCAAACCCAAAACAAATGCAAACCCAAAACAAATGCAAACCCAAAACAGTGTAGGTGAACCCGAACTATTCTTTATGTTCTTTGGAAAAGAAGATGAAAACTTGCCCAGAAAATTAAAATAATCAATATTTTCTTTTATTTTATTGATTTTCTTAGCAAATAATCAAACCCATGAACCCAGAAAAATCAACAACTTGAAACCAGAAAAATTAAACTTCACGCTCTCACAGTCATACCCACCGATCAGTTAACAAACCTACGCCCACAAAGTCACCAAACCCACTACCACCATCGTTGATCAAACAAGAGTGAGGAAGAGGGATTCGGGTTTAGAGAGAGAAAAAAAGTTGGAGATTGAACAAAGAAAGAAGCAAAAGAACGATACAAACACAAACAACATAAATAAGCAAAAGTCACAGATTGCATGCCGTGCCTATGTTGCTGATCTCCTCTGCCTCTTCTTCTTCTTTTTTCTCAGGCCAATCTCCTCTTCTAATTCTTTTGGGCCAATCTTCTTCCCTCTTCTTTTTCTCAGTCATGGTTTGGGATATTTTTCAACTAACCCAATTTGAGAGCAAGTTGTCTCAAATCAAGAGACAAATGCCACGCAAACACACAAACTAATTTGGGTTTTTTAGCACTATAAATACGCATCTCTGGCTGATGTCGTTTGCGATATTTATTAATTTATTTTTGTTTTGATTTTACTTTTTTGGTTTATCTTAAAAGAAAGAAGAAAATGAAATATATACAAACACAAACACAAACACAAACACAGTAAGGCCAACATAGTGCGTGAACAGTGTTAATTTAGTGTTTGTTTCTTAAAAAATTTCAAGGAAAAAAAAAATACCGACATGGCATTGAAAAATGTCAAATAATTTTTTTCAATAATATTTTAATGCCGTGCCACGTCAACGCCATGTTAGTAACCAAGGACTTCGTTTGCCTCGTGTTAGGGTTCCGTTACTTAGATGATGACAGAGACTAAAATAGAAACGATTTTTTTAAAAATAGAGACGACAATAGAAACGAAATCAATTTTGAAATCAAAATGCGAATTGGCACAAAATATTAGAATCAAAAGTGCATTTATGCAAAAAAAAAAAAAAAAAAAAAAAACTATAATGAAATTCCAAGAAAAAAAAAAAAAAAAGGAGTTTTATGATGTATTTAATATATTAATTTATATTTTTTCATTTTACTATAAATTTTATTAAAATTGAAAACTTTTAAAATTTAGGTAGATGTAGAAATCCTTCATTTCCAACCTGATCGTGAACCGTGTTACAGTTACTGTGTTGGAAAAATGATGGTGGAGGATCTGGGAGTGGAAGCGAAGGAATCGGCGGTGCGCGAGGTCGCGAAGCTTCTGCCGCTGCCGGAGCTTCTTCAGTCCATCGCATCCATAAAGGCCGATTACATAACTCGCCAACAGGTCCTATTTCCATTCTTAAAAAAATTTCAAATTTTTTTTGCCTAATTTCTAGTTTTGATTCATCAAATTTTGGCTAATTCTAGGGTTTCCTAGTTTTTTTTTTTTTTTTTTTGAAAAGCGTTGAAAATCTGATTTGGCATGATGAATTGAATAGGTAAGAGTAAATTCTCTAGTGATTTGATGAGTTCTGTATTTGATTGATATGTAGTGTTCTTTGCGTTGGTTAGCAAATTCTCTCATAGGAGAAGAGAAATCCATTTTCATTGGGACTTCTTTTTTTATCTGTTGATGATATGTATCTTTGATCAAATTATTGGTCCGGGTGCAGTTCAGTGGTTCCCCTGGATTACTGGATACAAGGTTCTGGTTAGTGTGGTCGTGAATTCGGGGTTTAATCCCCTAGGGGTGGGTTCAAAGGGCCCTGCCTTTGTGTCACAGGGTCAAAATTTTCACTCAATTTTCAATTTTCTGCCTGTGATGGCCCTAAGTCCCTGACTTAGTCATAGCCAACACCACACACACTGCAGGAACACTTAGAACAGATTATATAGGGACTCACACACACACCACACACTATGTTTATAGGGAACCCACCCCCAGCCTTTATTACTCAATCTCAAGTACAAAGGAAGCCTTTTTACAAGCTAGAGAAATACACAGAATTTTCTCTAAGGCAAAATACACTCTGCTGTTGACACCCCCAACAGCCTTAGGGTCATATACACATAAATAACTGCTATGGCAATTACTGCCTGGGTCTTGGACATTCTGCCACTTGTGGTATGACTTAGGACACCTTCAACTGATGCTGTTTTGGTCTGCTCTCCACGTTTTCAGCCCCTACACAGCAGGTCTGATCATCAGGAAAGTTAGAAACTGCTTGGTAATTGCCCAATAACTGCTCCTGCACATCAGCACATTCACAGCCCATGTCTCAGCAGATCATGGGGCTTCTGCCCATAACACAGCAGCCCATACAGCATGTTTCCCATGTTTTGAGAGGCTTGGCCCATGCTCAAGTCTTCCCCCATCAGCAATACAGCCCACACAACATGTACATATGCAGCACACCAAGTAACTGCCATCAGCCTATTAGCATCTGTCCATGCATCAGCCAGCACCCACCAGCCCAATGCTTTGCACATAGTATCTAATCATCATGGCAGCCCAGCCCTGCCTTGCACTCAAGCCACCAAGCCCATACACAAGCAACCAGCAACTAGGCCACCAATGCCGTGCACCACCAAGTAGGGTCAGCACCACCTGTATCTGCCCATCATCAAAACCAACTCTGCCCACCATGGCCCTCCTCTGCCATGGCTTGGGGCATCATGTGGAGCAAGGTGCCTCCACATGCCGCCCTTTCATTCTGCTCATCGATCCAACTTGAGTAGGGAGATTGGGCATGTCCCCCTTAAAGAGCCCTTAGGAGCATTACTAATCTGACATGAGGAGCCATGAGTGCGTTGAGGAAGCATGAAGCCAAGTGACTAGCCTAATGCTGCCCAAGCACTCACATTCCTCATGCCATCATCAGCAACAAGTAAAGCTCCTAACACTTAGTGAGGTTCCACGACATCAAGAAAAAAAAAAAAAAAAATCTTTGATCAAGCAACAATCAAGAGGGTAAAGAGTTTTAATGTGAATGAAGAAGTAGCTTTGAAATGGTTTCTTGTTCCCCTCATTCGGTAGTGCTAGTTTCTAGTAAAGTAGGATTTAATGAGAATGTTTGTTACTTTTTGTGAGCATGGAGATGTGGCCCGTATGGGGAAAGTCTGAATGCTTCTTTAATTAGACTTATTCTGAAGATGGTAGTTGCTTTAGATGTTAAGGATTTTAGGCCTATTAGTTTGGTGGGTAATGTTGCTACTTGCTACTGTGCTTTGACTCGAATGACACTTTCTTGTCCTGCAAGAATTGGTGGAAGGTAAGGTTATGGGCTCAAAACTTATTGGGTGTGTATGTAACGTTTTTTTTTGGTGAGTAGTGTTTGCAAATTACTTGCTGAAGTACCGGCTAATAAATTATGAAAAAGCGAGGCTTTGAAAAGTTGGTTAATTTATAATTGCTGTTAGAAAAAAGGCATTATATTGGCTTTTATTTCAATGAATTTCTTGATAAACCTTTAGATTGTCAACTCTGAATGTTGCTATTATTTTTATTGTCAGGCAAATGATGCACAACTTAGTACAATGGTTGCCGAGCAGGTTTATACACAAATTCCAATCCTTTTCATGGGGAAAACTGCTGTCATAATTATTTTCAACCATTTTTTTTCTCTTACCTTCTATTATGAGACATTTACTGAGTTGAGGGAGCTCAACAAGTCTCATATTTCATTGTGCTTACATGGTACTTCTTTGACTCTGTAGGTTGAACAGGCACAAGCTGGGCTGGACTCTCTGTCCTTATCTGAGAAGACGATAGACCAACTCCGTGAAAACTTTGTTTCTATTGAAAAGTACGTTGTTGATGAGATATACTGAGGGGGTTTTTCTAACATTATAAGGGGTTTAATTTGGTATCTTATCTGTAAAATTCGATTGCAATATTTGCGTATCTGATTTTGTGGTTAATATGACTGCCTTCTGTATCAGGCTTTGTCAAGAATGCCAAACATTAATTGAAAACCATGATCAAATAAAGCTCCTTAGCAATGCAAGGAACAACTTAAATACAACCTTGAAGGTGGGTGTGTTTGGCTGAGTTGAAAAATGCTCCTGAGTTGAATAAGTTTTTTATCATGACTAGTGTGTGTGTGTGTGTGCATGTGTTATTTTATCCACGATTTGGACACCTGGAAACAGAGTTGTATTGTTCCATTTTCAATTTTTCCCCTCTATCTTGGGGCTTGAGAAAAACCAGTGGTTCCAGTAACTCTTGTTGTGCTTCTGCACTGGGGTTCGAACTCCACCAGCCTTGTCTTCCTATTTACATATAAAAAAAATGCCCTCTATCTTGTGAAAGCTGTTGCAGTGAGAATGCAGTTACACCAGTGTTACAACTTACATGCAACTAATCAGCAATCAAGTGGGGTTGGAATTGCCTGAAAATTTTTATCTTGACTAAAAGAAAATGAGAAACCACGATCCAGTGGACCAGAAGGTCATTGGCTATTCATGTTGATTTTTTGTGAAGCATGCCTATTTTAAGTTTTAAATCTAGAGGCATAAAGCTTTAGAATCTAATGTTTTGTTGTTTCTTCTACTTTTCTGTGTGGTTGCTGTTAGCTCACTTCTTGATCTTTTGATAGGATGTCGAGGGCATGATGTCCATTTCTGTTGAAGCAGCTGAAGCAAGGGATTCTTTGACTGATGATAGAGAACTTGTTAACACTTACGAGGTAAGAGTTCTCTTCCCTACATACATATTATTACTTGGAACTAAATTCACATATTATAAGTGTACTCATAGTTGGGTCTTTGGATTTTTGTCCTTAAATTTGTCTTAGAGGTTAACAGCTCTTGATGGGAAGCGGAGGTTTGCATTAGCAGCTGCAGGATCTCACAAGGAAGAGGTTGGCAGACTAAGGTCTGTATTGTCTTGTAAAGTTTTTTGTCACATTCTTCAGTGGTGCTAGCAGGGGGCCAAGGGGAGCCATGGCATCCCGTTAGATTAGAAGGCCCCCCGTTTTTTTCATTCCTTTTGAAAGAGGCTCCTCTATGCATCCCTCCTGCCCTTCCTTCAACTTCTCTTTATTTGTCATATTCACCCAACTACAAGGATGCATTTCTATAAGCTCACAATCCATACTAAGGTTTGGGGTGATTCTAATAAGAAAACAGTAACATAAAATAAAAAGTTTTAAACCTTGGTGATTTATATTCATTTGTATTTCCTTCACATGTTAATATTGATAAATACAATTATACGGGATTATATGTCAAGCCAAAGTTGTTTTAACTTGTAGAAGAATAAGAAAGAAACTGCTCCAGCAATCATCATTCGACATCAGCAGACAAAAAGTAAATTATACTTACTGGATCAATGACATTAAATGAAAAAAAAAAAGGAAATATGCTTTAGTATTAAGAATTAACTACTTTTACAAATTTTCTGACTAAAGAATACTCTCTAGCTTCTTCCCTTGTTGCATTTATAGTTCTTGTAGTGAGCCCAAAGCTAGTAACAATTATACATCAAAAAAGTATAAAAGAGCTGGATGCTAGTTAGCAGATCAGGGGTTAAAAAAGAGCTAAGAAAGAAAATGTTAAGCTAATTCTAAGCTGTCAGTTCTTGCCAGTTTTTCAGCAAATCTTTTGGTGTTTTTCAATCCTAATACTATAGCCAATTTATAAGAGTTGGGAAAATTCTTGTGGCAATTGCTATGTCTCTATATCCAAGCCACAAAATTCTTATGATTTTATCAATGAGCTTGACATTATAGAGGCAATTGAGTGGCTAGCTTAATTTGGCGTTGCTGATGATTGGTGTTTTCTAATTCTTGGTTCAAAGTAGCGTTGATGATTTTATTTTAAGTTAATGCTTGAATTATCTGCCCTTGATGCATTCAGCATTTAATTACTTTGAAAAGGTGAATCGAGATTTTTTTTGGCTGCAAGAACAACATAAGTGTGGAAAGTAGAAATTGGCTTTTAAGGATGACGATGATTATGACAATGATGCCTTTTATATTAAATGTTTCACTGTAAAAATACTATTTCCATGATTTTTTGATTAATGCTACTTTGAAGCTTTAGTGACTTCTCTCTCTCTCTCTCTCTCTCTCTCTCACTCATATGGGCCATGAATCAGAGAATATTTTGAAGATGTAGATCAGACTTGGGAGACATTTGAGAAGACATTATGGGGTCATATTTCCAACTTCTATAAACTTTCTAAAGAAAGGTGCATTTTTTTTGTTCTACTCTAGAAAAACTTTAAATTTGTGATTGCACTTTTTCCATATGAAATTCATTTTATCTCTTGCACCCAACTTTAATGAGGTTCTTTCTTAGAAAGATTTTGTACTTATTTAAGCTTTATAGAGTGTGTATTACTTGCGATTTGATATAATATTTTGTGTTTGGTGGTTTGAACTGGCCTGAGATTTGGCTTTGATTCACTTTTTGGAAATGCTTATTGGTATTTACTTGCCTTCTAATTTATCTTACTTGCAAATGCCACAAAGTAAAAATGTGCTTAGAAATCAGTATGATAAACATGTTAGCTGCTGAGTCATCTCTATCTTTCTCTCTCTCTCTTCCATCATTGCCCCACCTAAAGAAGAAAAAAAGTAAAAATTGCATGTGGGGGCCAAAGGTGGAATATATATATATTTTACATTCTTTTACTGGATGAAGGTCGCATACATGTGATGTACAGGCAACTATTTTTTTAGGGATACCATTGAGAATGACACTGCATTGATGCACCAAAATTAGGCCCAACGTAGTGAGAGATCTGTTTGATCCTGCAACTTTGTGCAGCAAGTAGCAGAATACTAAAGCTTATGTTTTAAGCTTTAAAAACGTGAAAGTTAATGGTAGTGATGCAGTTTTGGGCTGATATTCGATGCAGAGACTGATTGCCTTTTTTAAGGTTATTTATCATTTTGTGATTTCATGTTTTTGTGGGCTAGAATTTCTGAGCATTAGAATATGCTTAGCTTAGATGAATTGCTTACTTGTCAAGAAGATAGAATTTAACTGAAAATTGACTAGCATTTTGTATACTTCATGTACAACTGCTGCAGTCCCTCATGACACTTTTAATCATTGTATTAACTAACTTAATTATCAAAAAATTAATTGTATTAACTAACTTATATAGACAACCATTTAATCATAAATAAAGATCTTGCTTTCCATTTTGGGATGTCCCAAAAGGAGTGTTTACTTCAAAAAAATAATAAAAACATTTTCAACTTAATCTGCCCATATTATACCTTATTCTGCAAAAAAAAAAAAAAAAAAAATCAACGCATTTTAAAAGTCATGTTACCTTCAGGCATTTTAGTAAGGTTATTATACTCTTTCTTCGTCATCAAACATTGTGTCATTTAAAACTAAACATTTAAATTGGGATGGATTATTAAGCTCGTTAATGTTCTTTTGATCAAATGGCATCTCCTTCATAAAGAAGGGTTGATGGTTATGTCACATGTTAAATATCCTATAGGTTTGTGAATTTTAACTGTTTCATCATCTTTGTTAGATATGATGCACCAGTATGACCAAAATCTTTTCTCTGAGTAGTGGTCCAAGCGAAATAGGCCTGCCTGCCTTCTAATAATTGCCTTCCCCCATTCCCCCCTCCCCCCCCCCCCCCCCCCCCTCCCTCCCGCTCTTCTCTTGCTGGACTTGGAAGTGTCTCATTTTGTTATGGATTTATTTTCCATTCTTTTTTGGTGCACATGCTTCAAAGTCATTATTGCTTAGGTTATTTATGTAATCTGTTTTATGATTCTTCTGATGGTCATTTAATTGTTTTACATCTGTTCTTTTTTGCAGCCCACAAACTTTGGTTCGTGCTTTAAGGTATTTCTGTGATGAACATCCTTAGTCTTTGTCTTCTTATATATTATTTTTGAATTTTGTTTTAACTTGCTTTGTGTCTTTCTTCCTCTCATTCTTCCCAAACTAGTTTCGTGGGGGTAAATTTGATATTACCAATGTTTTGTTCAAACAAATGATGTGTGTTATTTAATTAATAGATAATTGATGATTTTATTAAAAAAATAGAAATAATAAAACAAAGTTACATACCAATTGAAATTTTCTGTATCAATCCCCTTCAGAGAATGACGTTCATTTTGTTTTGGTTGGTAATTAAAAATTTATAGAAAAATAATTCAAAGTTATTGACCAATTTAAAATTTATCAATCCTTTTGAGAGGATAACGCCTAGGATGCATGTATACTCCGTTTTGGCTCACGTACCGGTATCCCATACGTATCATACTTTGATACATCTAAGATACGTAGTCCTAGTCATTAATTTTTATTTTAAAAAAAAATGCCAATACGTTCAAGATATGCCCGTGATACGGTTTGGATATTGTTGAAACCCAGCCCCTGATAGTGAGAGATAGCCCTAACTTATAAGATTTTTTATTTATATTTTTTCTATATTGGTTTCAATGTTGAACACTTATCTAGTTATCTTTTATTTACTCTTTTGGATCTTGGTTTGTATTCTAAACATTATTTTATGGTTTATATTCTAAACATTATTTTACGGCCATGGATTTACTTTATTATCTATTATTGCTCTTGATTTTTTCTTATAGGTAAAAATAATTTTATTGAAAACTATTGTTCTTAAATTGATATATGCTTAACAATATATGAATAATAGATGCTAAAAAATTGATATTGCACGTATTCCCGACGCATCAAACCCTAGGTTTTTCAAGAAATGTTTTATCCTTGTACCTGTACCTGTACCCATGCATCTTAGGATAATCCCAAAACGACAAAAAAAAAAAAAAAAAAGAAAAAAGAAAAAAATAAAACTCCAAAAACCCTACAAATTCCCTGTATATTCTGTACCACCAAAAAACCCCCTTAAGTCTAATATGGACTATATGGAGAGAGGAATAACCAAACATTCAACAATAGGCTTTACTGTTATAGAGCTAAAATCAAACTTATTGAGATCTGACTGGTTTTGAACCGTAGGCACAAGTGACAAATTCTGTTGCATATTTTGTTGATTCCCTCTCTTCTTGGTTTTTGTCCCTTATGTATACTTCCTGTATACTCAGGTGACACCCTTCTTATTTTTAATATATTTTTATTACTTATTGTCGAGGGAGAAATTGATGCTTCCGAATAAGATATTAGGGAACCAAACCGAAACTCAACTATGGGCTCTTGATGACACCCAAAGGCTATCGGTGTGATGATGAAGCCTATACAAACAAGAAACTAAGGCTGCACTTTGACAAAACAGCAACAAAAGCCCAAAAAAAATACATTACAAATATTTATTTAGTACATTAGTGGTCCTGGTCTGATAGTTCAAGTGAGAACGAATCTCCAGCGGTAAGGGTAAAGTTACAATTAGTCCAGGAAAAACAGATTTAAACTGTCCAATGGTCAATAATTAAATAAATTTAGGAACGTGTTAGCTCCTGGACGTCCTTGCATGTCTTGGTTAGGGGAGTTCATTGTACTTTCGGCTGTCATTACATCGATGAAAGGGAAAAGTTCGATTGTTACATATACATTATACCCTTCAACAGTAAAATAAAAAGTAAAAATCAGAGGTTCCATTAGAAGAGGAGAAGGATTAATTGGCATGGTGTGAAGGGAGAAAGAGAGACCCCAGCTCAGTGCAGCAAGTCCTAGACTAAGATTTTGGTGGGTGTGTATTTGTGAGGCATGAAGGAGACAATGTGGGCTGTTTTAGTGAGTGGGACGAGCTTGACTCTGAGATCCAGGCTTTTTGTGAGTAGTAGGAGGCATTTATGGGCTGTATTTGTGTAAAAGGGAGGAAAAGAGTGTATGGGGTCAGATTAACGTGGGCTGAAAGGGATGAGTAGGGAGCCCCAGAGAGTTGAACTACCAGCAAAATAGCAAAATAGACCAAGGGTTTTAGAGGGAGTGGTTAAGTCCCTTTTGGGCTGAGGTGCTTGTCCCTTTATAATGGAGTTTTGGGGAGGCATTAATTAACAAAAGTCCAAAAACGTAGGGTTAATCAGAGGTGGAGAATCAGGGTTAATCTCCCTGGGATTTTTTATCAGAAATAGATGATTTGCTTTATGGGCTGTTTTACTTCTTTGGGTAATGATGAGCTTTTGCATTAAATGTCAGGATTTCTGAGGCTGGGCTTAATCAATGTGATTTGTACGTGTATCAAGAGTAAATCCTAAAGCTGCAACTGAGATTTAGACCCCCAAGAAGTAAGATTCAACACCCCAAGCCAAGGTGTCAAGTTCTAAGCCTTCAGGGGGTTCTGCTGGAGGTCCTTTATGCCCTCCAAACCACATGTTCTCAATTTTTTCCCCTTTAGGATTCATGGGCTTGGCACATGAATCATGCCTCAAACGTTTTTAACATTTATAGCATTAATTTACTGGAATTTGAATCATTTGGTTTCAGCTCCTCTTCTGCCAGAGGTGCAGCCTTGAATAAAGATGATGGAGTCTCATCACCCTTTAGACCTCAACTGATGTTACAAGCCTTGGATACTGTTCACATCAGGTAGAGAGTGACCAAAAGCCGATGGGACAGCCTCTAGTTCACTCTTAAGAACTTGGTTCTCCTGTTGTATTTCGGTTAGGGATGAACAAGGGCTATTTTTGCCTACTTTCAATCCTCTACTCCTTGCTAGGATCTCTTTGATTGGGTCCGCTTACTTGGGCTGGTTCCCTTGGGTTGGTTTGTGTGCATCTTACAAAATCAACAACACATGTTGCCATGGGCTTTTCTTCCTCATGGACTATTTGTTGGTAAATATTCTTTGGGTTTTTTATAGATACTTGCAATGGGTTTTTTGAGCAATTAATTGTGACATTTGAAACAATATGACAAGTCTTCAAAATACCTTTGAAGATAATCTTTACTATGATGGATTCCATAAATAACGTTCATGGCTGTTTAATAGTCGCATCATAATTTAAATGATAAGCTTGCGGGATTTAGTATTTTCCATGAGCGTTGAAGATGCATGATGCAAGTGATGACCATGTGTTTCATGGGTTATAATGTGAGAACACATTCTTTAAGATAACTCCCTACGAGCTTTTATAAAGCAATTGCCATGGTTTTTTGCCATAGTAATACTTAAGCAATAGTTATGCCATGATACCTCTCTCCTTGCCAAGTGTTAACAACCTTGGGTTTTTTGATAAAATAGTGCCAATGAAGATTGAGTTTTTGATATTGCCAGTGAAGATTGGGCTTCTAATATTGCCAGCGGGAACTGGGCTTTTGATATTGCCAATGAGAATTGGGCTTTGAATATTGCCAATGAGGATTGGGCTTTTGGATAAATAAATTACCATGTATTTAAACCATGGGCTTTGATTTATGGACTTGAATTCCATTAGTAAAGTTGTTTTGCCATAGATTTGAGTTGTGGGCTTTTCAAACCTCATCAAACATAAGTATTCTCGGTTTTTTAGAAAAGATTAGATTTTATCTCGCTTTAAATAATTTGGGTTTTTTTATGAGAAAGTATTGGGCCTTGTAGCGTAGCCCAATTTTGTGGTAAAAATGAGAAAGGTCGTGGGCTAGCATTGTGATAGTCGGAAAAGACATTTAAGCATGTCCAATAATATATTTGAAGGGAAAATAAATAGGTGTTATTTTAAATAATATTAGGTATAAAGAAAAGTACCCCAACACTTATAAAAAAAAAATCATTTAATGTGCACTTTCTTTTTTAAATGAAAGGTACAAATTTACTAAAATAACCTCATTAATTTAAATACTAGTGAAAGAAGGATATTGGCTTTTTAAATTAAATAAAAAGGTAAGTTAGGAAATTTATTTGTTGATTTTTCAAAGAGGACTACATTTTGGGACATAAGAAAGTGGAATAAAGGACTAAGAACTTGGGGGACAGAGGGAATTTTTATTTAGGAGGCCATTTTGGTTCATTTTCTTGTGCTATTCTTGTATTGTATAATTATATTTCTCTACTGTTTCTATCCCTTATAGGGTTGTTGAAATGCAAGAAATCCTTGATCAACAAGTTGCTGAGGAAGCAGCTGAGGCCGAGGGAGTTGGTGCAATGGCTTCAGTTACAAATCCTCGTAGAACTGCCAAGTAAATATTTTGAATTAATTTTCAATTTTTGTTACTTTCTTTCACCTTGAAGTTGGTTATAATTTCAAGTCATGGTTCCTTATATTCATAATGTGTATAATCTTTCTCAGAAGCTTTCTTAAACTGTATATCACAACCTTATTTTTTAAGGTTACATAATGCACCATAGTTTTGTTACTTTTTCTTATTTCCTACAGGAAGTCGACCAATGTAACAACTTCTTCAAAAAATCTATCACAGCAGAAATTGAATGTTCAGGGGAAAGGCTATAAGGATAAATGCTATGAGCAAATAAGGAAGACTGTTGAAGGAAGATTTAACAAACTTCTGACAGAGGTATTCTTTTAATGGTTTCTCTGTTGTATAACCATTGAGTGTTAAATATCTCTTATTCTAACAGTAATTTGTGCATCAGCTTGTTTTTGAGGACCTTAAAGCAGCGTTGGAAGAAGCTCGAACAGTAAGTACAACTTAAGTTTTCAATTTTTATGTTTTTGTGCTCTACTTCTTAGTGGAGGCTGACGAATAGCATTTTTTTGTGTGTGTGTGTGTGTATATTTTATATTGTTTTTTCCCCTTTAACAAACCAAAGTACTACTATATGTACTATTGAGTGGACACATGACACGCATATATACATTATATGTATGTATGTAAGGTTTTAAGTTAGTAATAAAATAAGTTATCTTACAAAGATATCATAATCTCTTATTGATAAGAACGCAAAACTTTTCATCCCTTAAAATAAATGATTGTGTCCCTTGATTTGGACTAATACAAGCTGTATGTAATAAAAATAAATCAGAAGCAAATATCCTTAAATAACCTAAACCTAAAGATAAAGTAGGCTGCTATATTACCATGTGAATAGTATAGCTATATATCCTCAAACATTATTCTTTATTTTAGGTTTTCAGATTATGTCCTACATTGTTTCTCTGCACGTTGGAAGACAACTCATACTCAAGTTTGTTTTCAATATCCTGCAGTCTATTGGAATGTTGAATATTCCTTTCCGTCCTTTCTCTCTTTGCCACCTTGCCCAATACAGAGTGATCTCCTTAACATCGATAAGTTGATAAGATTTTATGCATAAAAAACATGAGCTTGTGAATTCTTCTTCAAATGAACAGTACACAATGAATAACAAATTAGCATCATTAGGTAGCATACAACACAGGACTTTGCTCATTTCATGCTAGGTGGCATTATGAATAATTATACATTATTCATTTACCATAAGGAGCTTGTAAAAAACCTGATTTAGATTTTTGTTTCATTGATAATGTTGGTTGTTTCTTTTACAACATTCAGATTGGAGAAGAGCTTGGAGATATTTATGACTATGTTGCCCCTTGTTTCCCTCCAAGGTTTGCACTGTGTCGAATCTGCCTCTTTTTTTTCTTTTCTTCTTCTTCTTCTTCTTCTTCTTCTTACCTTTTTGTTTCTTTCTCTTTAATTTGAGGTTTGTCCTTAAGATTATATTTTTGCTATATCCTCTTTTTACCCCTTAATTATTCCCTTATGAGGTACTGTTGGATGTCTCAGTCTTTTTACCTAAATTTGCTTGATTTTACATAGTATCCTTAGGCTTATTGTTACTTTCTACTAAAGGTTTTGTTTGTTGGTGTGGGTAGTAGTTGGATGCCAAACAATTGGCTGTCCTGTTTGTTAACCTGGCAGTGGATGACTCAGCCGTCCAAATGTAATTCTGCTCTACTAGGAAGGCTTAAGAAAGCATTTTTGGGTTAATTTGAGTCTAAATCCCTCTTTTTGCTGATCCAATATCCGAGTCTAAGCAAACTTCAATTTACAAGATTTTACCAATGGAGACCCAAGTCAGATTGTTTTCTATAATTACAGTTTGTCGCCTTGAACACTTAAAAGGCAGCAGTCTGAAAATTTCTGGAGGAATATGGGAATGAGTGGTTCTACAGCTTGTTCCATCTTATCATTTCGCTTTCATAAAAAGAAAAAGTGTCTTGACAGCCATATACCTTACATACAATCCAATACAACTGAGCGCAAATTCTAGTGGGTTGCAATGTAATAATTTAAGAGAATAGATTGATTGTCTATGAAATAGTTTGTTACAGGAGAGCGATTAATGCACTGGTGAGAACAAGTGAGTTGATTCAAGTCGAGAGAACAAAGGCAGGTAGAGGAAGATCTAAAATTGCATTAGTAGAAATCGAAAAAAACCGATTCTAAAAAAAAATGTTGTAAAAAAGCACATGTCAATTAAGGAGATAACAGAGTATATGATTTCAAATAGAATAAAATGGTAGAAAATAATGTGGCCAAACCTAACTAGTTTGTTGTTAATCCATAGTTGACCCCAAAATTTTGGGATTAAGGCTTAGTTGCTGAAGTATTGAAACAGTTTGCTAATTTATATTTGGGCTACTTAGGCTTTTGGTAATTATATGGCTTATTTTGGTGCTGTATGTGTGTGCCAATGTTCAAAGCCCAGTCATCACTTTTGTGAGCAAGGTTCTAGTTTATTGGAAGGGTTAATGCAGCTAGTATTATCATTCTATATTTTGTGCGGTGTGTGTGTGTCTGAGCCACATGGATGAGTGTGTCATCACATATGCCTGTACTTGAATTAAACTCGGGAATTATGTTGAGGGTTATATTCCATGTAAATGTTTTATTTGTACTGATTCAGTCTTCCATGCTGGCAGATACGAAATATTCCAACTCATGGTAAATCTGTATACTGAGAGGTTTATTCAGATGCTTAGATTGCTCGGTGACAGGGCAAATGAATTAACAAATATAGAGATTTTGAAGGTATTTTGCTCAAATCCTTACGAATTTCAAACAGGCATCTTATTTTTCAAATAGCCTTTTCAGAAGTAAACAGACCATGTGCTATGGCACATGGAACAACTTGGCTATTTGCCAGTTAACTGGGACTAAGATGTGTCATTGTAGTTAGACTTGCACTTTGAATTTTGACGGAATCTAGTTTGGATAAATTTAATTTTTGTTGCCATTGTGAAGATATCATCATAGTAAAATAATTAGGCTAATAGAGGTGGATTTTGTTAGCAATTTCTTTGTTTATCAAGTGATGAATGAGCATCGAAATTCATAAAAACTGTTGGTTACTCCACCCTGCTGTTGCTGATGCTGCCGACTGATGTAATTATTGGTCTCCAGAGGTCATTCATTGTGCTCTAGAACTGGGTAATTACATTACTGGAGAACCGCCCTAATGCCTAGTAATTACATCAGACATGGCACTTTTCTTAGAAGCAACTTTAATTAAAGTACTTGGGGGTGGAAAAGTGGCTTAAGTATTTTTCTTATTGAAGGCTTTGAAGTATATTTTATTTCTGAATATTTTAGGTATAATGTGTTTCATATTTTCATTTGAATTTCTTTTTCCTACTTTCTGTTTCTCTTTCTTATTGCCTACAACTAGGTAACTGGTTGGGTAGTTGAATATCAAGATAACCTGATAGGGCTTGGTGTTGATGACTCTTTGGCTCAAGTTTGTTCTGAGAGTGGTGCCATGGATCCCCTCATGAACTCATATGTAGAGAGAATGCAAGCTACAACAAGGGTAATTATTTATCTGCCTTATCAGTCTATTGCAACTTATCATAAAAAAAAAAATCAACCTATTGCAAATCATATTTGATAGTTTATGATATTACGCAAATTACCTCTCTACTTCTCCCATGTAACTATTGCTTTTTACTGGTTTTGTTTTCTAGAAATGGTACTTGAATATCTTGGAGGCTGATAAGGTACAGCCACCAAAGAAAACTGAGGATGGAAAGCTGTACACACCAGCTGCAGTTGATTTATTTAGAATCCTAGGAGAGCAGGTGCAGATTGTTCGGGAAAATAGCACTGATGTCATGCTATACAGAATTGCCTTGGCAATTATTCAGGTGATTAAGACAATTTTTCATGAACATATTTGATACGTTTTAATTTCTCAAAAATTAAATTACGACTCATAAAGTAAAAAAGAATTTTAGAATAGGTTCACATAAATTCGTAATATAAAGTGTGCATGGAAATTTTTTTTCCTTCAACTTTCTGCATGTTTATGCTTTTCACATCCAGGACCATGCAGCAGTGATAACATGTTTGGACATACACTCACATTAATAAAGATTGTTTCCTATTAAAAAAAAGGAGGGTGAATGCTTCCTCAGGAAGTAATCTTGGCTATAAAAAGTGTCAGCTCTGTATTCTTTGTTGAGGGGATGAAATGAATTGAAAGTTGAGCTTGTTGAGTTATTGCTTGGAATTGTCCTCCCTCTCCTTCCTCTACCTTCTATCTAATCTTATCTCTTGTTGCTACTTTCAGCATTCTTGTGTCCTGTTCTTTTCTAACTTGATTTCCAACAAAATCAGATTCGTTGCCTACTACATATCGAACCTAAAACTTTCCAACAAAATCAGATTTTAACTTCAGCTGAAATTACATGCTAAGTTACTGTTTTCAAAACTTCATTGTCCTAATGCTACTGAGTTGTGGTCTGGTTTTTGTCTTGTTTGGTATCCATTGGATGATGCCAAGAACTGTAGTGGATCTAAATCTAATAGCTTGTTGGCAATGAGAGTTTGGGTGTCATTGTAATGGTGTTATTTGGAAGGCTGTCCCTCATTGTTTTATGTGGTGTAGTTGGCGGAAGAGGAATTGGAGTTTTGAAGATTTAGAGAGGAATTTACCGGATCTGAAATTGTTTTTCTCTAGAATGGATGTCAGCTGTAGGAAGTCACTCTTTATTTTCGGTTTGTGATTTGATAAATTTTTGAAATTTGAGTGTTTGACTGTATACTTGGGTGACTCTTTATTTAATTCAATAAAGTTTCATTAATTATCAAAAAAAGAAAAGCTACTTTTTTCAAAACCTGCGGAATTAGAGTTGGAATATAGTTCCATCTTGTTTGAAGTGGCAAATTAGGGAAAGATTAGGAGGACTTTGAGGGGCAAGAGCTATCTATGAAAAGAGTAAAATCTCATTGTCTTGGATTTCTCTTCTATTTAAAGACATTGGATGGGAGCATACCTTCCAATGGCTCTCTCTTCTATTTGATGTTAGCGGATGGCAGTAGAATGATGCCAAAAAAAAAAAAAAAAAAAAATTTAGGAATTTCAAAGAAAGAGAAAGTGTTGGCATAAAATGAGAGAATTCTCAAATCTAAATTCTGATTCTAGAGGAAATTTTATTCAATCACAGACGGTTGAGTTTACAATGTCCAACCTTGTTATTTATGCACCAAGGAATTGGTTATGCTGACCTCACGTGGACATCATCCCTAATAACAACCCGTTAACAGACTATAGCTAGCACATGGGCAAAAATAATTAATCACTTGTTAAAGTCATAACAAGCTATAGCTAGCACGTGTTAAACAGTTAATCACATGCTTAAAACTTGTAATTATAATCTGCATGTGTAGAAACAATTAGGGTTCGTCGTTTGGTAATAGTATTTGGTGTTCTTGTTTTCAAAACAATTTGAACAAAGTTTTCCAAATTGGGTTCAAAAACTGTATTGAAGTTACCAAAATGCTCAAATGTGTGTTTGGCATGAGTTTTTCACTCAAAACTAATCTTCATCTAATAAAAAATTATCACAACCCACAACAAATTTTTCTCTTTTTGATAAGTAATAAGTTTTATTGATATCAAAAAGGGACACCCTAGTACACAGGAAGTGTACAAGGGGTCAATAAATCAAGTACAAAAATCACAAGAATCAAGGAAATCAATAAAATCAGGGAATGATTGGTTTGCAACGCGGACAACCAATCCAATAAAGTTCTAAAGAAAAAAATATATTTTTTTGATAGGTAAAAGTTCTAAGAAAAATAACTTGAGGTTTGGAATGGATCTCTCAATATTTTTAAAACATCTACTATTTCTCTCCCTCCAAAGACACCACATTAAGCAATGAGGAGCAATTGAACATATATAACCATTTCGATGACGACCAAACCTACCTTGCCAACATGCTAGGAGCCCTAAAACAGATTGCGGCATAATCTGGCTTACTCCAAATAAACCCAAGACCATAGACTACAAATCCATAGCAATGGAACAATGAAGAAAGAGACGGTCAACTAATTCACCATTACTCTTGCACATGTAGCACCAATCAAATATCCAAACCTTCCTTTTTTGTAAATTATCAATTGTCATGCATTTCCCTAAAGCAGCAATCCAAACAAAGAAAGCTACTCGAGAAGGAATCTTATGTTTCCAAATACTTTTCCAAGGAAAATAGTAGCTAGTAGAGCCCACTAAAATTTTATAATAATCATTAACCATGAACCCCTTATCTTTACCCGGTTTCCAATACATCTTATCCTCCCCAAACCCCCTTATTGAAGAACCGTATATGGTTTCCATGAAACTTGACAAAGCTACTAATTCCCGAGTATGCACACCCCTAAAGAAGCTTACATCCCAAAAGAGGACGCTATTGGTGGACTTCATAAGCTTAGCCACACTAGCCTTCTTATTCATGCAAAATCTAAACAAGTCAGGATAGCTAACTGCAAGAGATGTCTCTTCACACCAACGGTCTTGCCAAAACTTTACCCTAGATCCATCACTAATATTATACAGAATATGGCGTGAAAAAGAAGGCCATCCCTGATTGATATTTTTCCATAAACCAACACCATATGGACCATTAATAGATTTGGTACACTAGTCCCCCCATACACATCCATATTTCACCTCTACCACTTGCCACCAAAGGGCATCCTTCTTAATCCCAAATCTCCATAACCACTTCCCAAGCAAAGCTTCATTAAAAAGTCTTATCTTCCTTATCCCTAAGTCACCTGAAGAAATGGGAGAACAAACAATAGCCTATTTAACCAAATGAAATTTAGGTTCAGCACCAATGCCACCCCATAAGAAATTCCGTTGAAAATTCTCCATTCGATTAGCCACAATAGCAGGTATAGGAAATAAAGATAGAAAATAAGTGGGTAAATTAGATAGAGTGCTTTTGATTAAAGTGACTTTACCTCCCTTGGATAAGTATAAGCATTTCCATTCTGCTAATCTCCTTTCCATTTTCTCCAAAATCGGGTTCCATAAAGTCTTATCCTTGAATTTAGCACCCAAAGGAAGATCCAAATATTTCATTGGAAGAGTACCCTACTTGCAGCCGAGGACATTCAACAGTAAGTCTATATTATGCACCACTCCAACGGGAACCAATTCTGACTTGTTCAGATTTATCTTTAAACCAGAAACCGCCTCAAACCAAATAAGAATTATACGAAGAGTCAAAATCTGATCTAGGTCAGCATCACAAAGCATTAGAGTGTCATCTGCAAAGAGGAGATGACACACCACTAAGGGTCTTCCCTCTAAGTTACCCACGCTAAAGCCTAACATGCATCCTTCATGGACAGTTTTATTCAGCATTCTTCCAAGGGCTTCCATAACCAAAACAAACAACAAAGGAGACAATGGATCGCCTTGTTTCAACGCTCTGGAGCTCTCAAAAATCCACAAGGAGAGCTATTAATCAGAATAGAGAAATGAAATGTAGATAGACAGAAGAAAATTCATTGCCTTCACTTAGCAGAAAACCCACTCCGTTCTAGCAACTGCAAAAGAAAACCCCAATTTACATGATCAAATGCCTTCTCAACATCTAGTTTGCAAAGCAGCCCCATCACAGCAGCCTTCAATCTCATGTCAAATCATTCATATTCAATAAGAGCAGGGTCGAGGATCTGTCTGTTCCTCACAAAAGCATTCTGAGATGCTGAAATTATATCTTCCATAATCGTGTGAAGTTGGTTGGCCATGACTTTAGCAATAATTTTATTTACCCCCCCTCCCTAACAAGACTAATGGGGTGAAAATCCTTTTTTTTTTTTTTTTTTGGATAGGTAATCAAAGATTTATTTCATAAAAAGTACATGATGTTCACGATGGTGAACACTTAGACCTTAAAATGAATACAAGTACCTCAGGAAGAGATACGAATAGAAAGAAGAAATTCAGAAATGGAAATATATTGTGTAAAACCCCAAATCTCACTTGCTGCATTTTTTTTAGGGATGAGAGTAATGAAAGTTGCATTTAAACTTTTCTCAAACTGACCTTTAACAAAAAAATGATGAAATACAACCATAAGATCAAGTTTGAGAATCCCCGAACAAGCTTGGATAAAAGCCATTGGGAAACCATCTGGTCCTGGAGATTTATCACCATTAAAATTCTGTATGATATCAAAAATTTCTGCCTCCTCAAAAGGTCTCTCTAACCAATCCGCATTATTGAAGAATATCATTGGAAAAACCAACACATCTATAAATGGTCTATCAACTTGCTGCTTAGAGTATAAATTCATGAAAAATTGAGTAATACAATCTGCAATCATACCCTGATCGGAAGACAAGCTGCCATTAACCATAAGACTTTAAATACCGTTATTTCTTCTATTAGAATTAGCCATTCTATGAAAGAATCTGGTATTGGCGTCCCCTTATTTCAAGTGTAACACCTTAGACTTTTGCCTTCAACTAATCTCTTCTAAAAGAGTCAATTTTTCAATATCCATACGAAAATTAACTTGTTCTAACTTTTTCTCAGCTGTAAATCTATGAGTCTCCTCTTTAGCATCCAAAACATTCAACTTGCTCCAAAGTTGCTGTTTCTTATATGTGACATTGCTAAACTCCGTTTCATTCCACTTTTTTAGATCCAATTTCTAGGCTGCCAACTTCTTAGCTAGTATGAAACTAGGAGTTCCTTGGAGCAAGGATGCCCACCAAGCCTTCACTTTGTCAACAAAATTTTCCACCCTCAATCACATATTTTCAAAATGAAAAGGAGTTCTACCTCTCTGCTGACTCCTACCTTCCAACAAAATTGGAAAGTGATTTGAAAGTACTCTAGACATCCTTTTTTGGGAAAACTGTGTGATGTGATCTGCCAAGAGTGGAGAGAAAAGAAACTAATCTAGTCGAGAAGCTGAGGATGAATTGGACCAAGTGTAAAGGCCCCCTTCCATAGGTATATCCATCAGCTCATGAAGAGAGATAAAGTCAGAAAAACCATACATAGCCCAATTATAACTTGCAGCCCTTAGTCTCTTTGATGGGAAGCGAATTATATTAAAGTCACCTCCTAGACACCATGGCAAATCCCACCAACTGATCAGCCCGGTTAGTTCCTCCCACATTTTCCTATGCCTTTTGTTCAAATTTGGCCCATATACACCTGTAAAAGTCCGCTCAAATTGGTCATCAATATTTTTAAATTTGCACGAAAACTTAAAAATGCCCCATTGCTTCCTTCACCTTTTCCACAACCTGTTTATCCTACATCAATAAAATACCTCCAGAAGCAGCTTCAGAACCTAGGTACAACCAATCTATATATGGGCAACTCCATATACTTCGAACAATTCCTCTAGTAATCCACTCAAGTTTGGTCTCTTGCAAACACACAATATCAGCCCTCCAGGTACGCAACAAATTACGAATCTGAAGCCTCTTTTCAACTTCATTCAACCCTCTGACATTCCAGGAAATTAGCTTTAAATTCATTGAGAAACAAAAAGAGCCCGATCCCTACTATTACCACTACGCCTAGCAGAGGTAGAGCCATAATTAATAGTACTGAACAATCCCTTCAACTCTCTTAAACCTTTCACCCCCGAACCACGTGCTTTCTTGTTCAAAGCAGCCCTCTGTTTTAATTCAGCCTCAACAGCCAATAAAAATTCTGTTGCTTGATTTTCCAAACCTTCTAGGGACATGCCTAGGAAGCTGTCAAAGTTGTTGAATCTACTTTGAAACCACTCAGAGTTAAGGTTCTTGCCTCAGAGTAAGGAGAAGGAAGCAAACTTTAATTATTGTTATTGTTTTCATATTTGTAAGTATGTCCTCTGATTTTTCTCTGTTCATTTTCATAAATGCATTTTGCTATTAATATCATCGTACTGAAACTTTTGCATAGGAACTAATGGCTTGAATATTGGCCAATAAACTCCCAGCTAATGGTAGCCGTGAATCGTTAGCGGCCAAGCAGTGGTGAGATAGAGAAAAGTGAGAGAGTGTTACTGGTTTTGAGAGAAAGGGGGGGGGGGGGAGCGAGAGTGAGAGAGTCATGAACAGGGAGAGAGATAGTAATGTGTAAGAAAAATTATAATTTTAATGAATAGTAACTTTAAAACTGTTCCTCAAAACAGAAAACACCCCTCTAGGTGTTTTCAAAATACATGATTTAAACACTTTAAATTGAAAATTGTATTCTAAAAACTCTATTTAAGGTTCTCTTTCCAAACATAGTTTTTAATAGTGGGACCCATGGTTTTCAGGATTTGAATACTTGAAAACTGTTTTGAGTTAAGCTTACAAAATGGGACCTTAGTCATATGGTCTTAAAGAGCGTCCATTGCCATGTTCATTTCTCAGCCATGTCATCATCCCATGTGGAATAGTAGCCTGACTCATCATACCCATGTAGATTATTTGGCCATGCCACATCATCATGCCCTAGATCACAGGCCTTCCAATTCTTATGATTTCATAGATTCATTGTATTCATGATCTTTGTAGATGAACTCTTTGTTATACTGTATACAGCCAATATAGATTTCTTGTTCCCTATTTACTTGTACAATTTTTCATCAATAAAATTTCATATTAAAAAAAAAGTTAATTTTTTCATATATGAATGTGTCTGATGGCTTCGCTTGATGGAGATATTAACATATGATTTTTCTTTGGTTTCTCTTGATGATAATATCTTTCTTACAATCTTATGTAGTTCTTTACTATGTGTGGTGGGTTAATTGATCAGTAATATTGCTAAAAGTATAATTAAATAACTAAGAGGCTTTGATTTTTTTTTTTTTTTTTTTTTTTAAATTTTTAAATTTTTTTTTAATAAATTTTCCCTGCATGTTTGGACCTCGTGGTTTGTCTTGCTTCAGGTGATGATTGATTTTCAAGCAGCTGAGAGGCAGAGACTTGGAGAACCTGCTTCTGAAATTGGTCTGGAGCCTTTGTGTGCAATGGTTTGTGAGTTTTTTGATCATTTAGCCAGAGACAATCTTTGGCGCTTGCATTGAAATAGCTTATTATATGTTTCTCTATTGACATTTTGTACATTTTAACAAAAATCTCCTGTTGTCATTGTGTACAGGTTAACAACAATCTGCGCTGCTATGATCTTGCAATGGAGCTAAGTAATAGCACCATGGAAGCTCTTCCACAAAACTATGCTGAACAGGTTATATTATTATCAATCTGAGTTCTTTTTTCATTTTTTGTTTTTTTGTTTTGGATAAATAACGTAAGAACCTAGATTACAATGATCAACTAGAATAGGGAGGGACAAACAAGAACATGATGGCAAGAACAAACTCCATTCAAGGAGTGCATTGAAGAAAAGGACTTTAAGTCGAGGATAGACCGTTCACAATCCTCAAAGCATCTAGCATTCTGTTCCCGCCACAAGCACCAATACAAATAATGCGGCACAAACCTCCAGAAATCTATATTTTTGTCTACTGAACTTTCCCTACCTTGAAGCTAACAACTGAACAACTTTATACGGCATAACCCAATGGATACCAAACAAACAAAATACCATAGACCATAGCTCATATGCTATAGGACAATGAAGAAGAAAATGATCCCTGATTCCCCACAACTTTTGCACATATAACACCAATCTAGTACTATAATATGCCATAATCACCAAAACAATCAATGCGGCATAAACCTCCAGAAATCTATATTTCTATATCTACCTAACTTTCCCTGCCATGAAGCTAACAACTCAACAACTTTATACGGCATAACCCAATGGATACCAAACAAAAAAAATACCATAGACCACAACTCATATGCTATAGGAAAATGAAGAAGAAAATGATCCACCAATTCTCCACACTTTTTGCACATATAACACCAATTTAGCACTACAATATGCCTATTCTGAAGATTATCTGTAGTTAAAATCTTACCTAAAGTGGTAGTCCAAGAAAAGAGTGCTACTCTAGGTTGACCCTTTGATTGCCACACCATTTTCCAAGGAAAAGAATTGAGAGAAGAAGGGAATAAAGAGTGATAAAAACCTCGAACCTTAATTCCTCTTCTCATTGCTAACTTCCAACAAACTTTGTTAGTACCATAGCCTTGTACATCTGTGGAATAAAGCATATCTAAAAACAAAACCAATGCTTTGAACTCCCAATCCTGCACTAGATGACAAAACTGGATGTCCCAATGAGGCCTCCCATCAAAAAAACACGACCTCCGACATAGAAGACCCCCTTGCCCAACTATTACTATACAACTCAGGAAAAGCTTCTTTAAGAAAATAATCCCCACACCATCCATCCTTCCAAAACTTCACACTAGTACCATCACCCACATCATATTGAAGACATTTAGAAAAAGATAACCAACCACTTCTAATGTTTTTCCACACACTAATACCATAAGTCCCTGCCACCGGTTTTGTACACCAACCACCCTAATCATCCCCATATTTCACCTCAATGACCCTCCTCCTAAGGGGTCTCTCTCCGTATCATATCTCCACAACCATTTTCCTAGCAATGTAGAATTAAATCTTCTCAAACGCCTAATGTCAAACCCCCCATTTTGCACCGACTCACAAACCTAAGACCATTTCACCATAGATACCTTAGGAGCATCAATACCACTCCAGAGAAAGTTTCTCTATAATTTCTCCATGTGAGTAGCCACCTTTGCTGGAATAGGAAGGAGAGAGAGAAAATAAGTAGGCAAGCTAGAAAGAGGACTCTTAATAAGAGTTACCTTACCCCCCCTTAGATAAATACAACCTCTTCCATCCATTTAGACGCCGCTCCATCTTCTCCAAAATAGGATTCCAAATTGTCTTCTCTTTATAAGTAGTACCCAACGGAAGACCTAAATATTTCAAAGAAAGTGAAGACTGCCTACAACCCAACATCTCCACTAATTCCTCCATATTAGGCACATCACCAATTGGAACCAATTCTGACTTTCCTAAATTAATTTTTAAACTTGACACCGCTTCAAATCTGGTGAGAATCCCACGCAGAACGGCTATATGATTGGAGTTAGCATCACAAAAAATAAGGGTATCATTTACAAACAAGAGATGAGACATCAACAACAACGTACTAGTTGAATTGCCTACTGAGAAGTGCGAAAACTGACCTAAAATGGCAGCCACATCCAACATACGACTCAAGGCCTCCATCATAGTATAAAAAAGAGGGGGCAATAATGGATCCCCTTGACATCACCCTTAGGGCTTCGAAAAAAAATTAGATGGCGTACTATTAATCAAAACAGAGAATTTGATAGATGAAATACTACACATAATCCACCTTCTCCATTTTTTCTGAGAAACCACACTGTAGAAGCAAAATACATAAGAAAATTTCAATTTACATGATTGTAAGCTTTCTCAACATCCAGCTTGCATAACACCTCTGGCACCCCTGTCTTCAACCTATTGTCAATACATTCAGAAGCAATTAAAACAAAATCCAAAATTTGTCAACCTTTAACAAAGGTGTTTTGAGAATCTGAAATAAGACCATGTGCCACCCTTCACAAACAATTAGCTAAGACCTTAGAAATAATCTTATGCATCCCTCCCACCAAACTAATAGGACAAAAATCCTTCACTTCCACAACATCAATTTTGTTGGGAATGAGGGCAAGGAAAGTAGTATTAAGACTTTTTTCAAACGCAGCTTGCGCATGGAATTATGGAAATTATGAAGGATAGCCATAATATCCATTTACAAAAAGCTCTAGCAAGATTGAAAAAAGGTCATAGAAAAACCATCTGTTTTCTCGTTATCTTTTATTATTCATCTCTCTCTCTCTCTCTTAGGTTCTTGTCTATTGCAATGCTAAAATAAGTCATGACCCTGCTACATACTGTATATCAATTGGTTCCTTCTAGCTCTAGTCCTGAAATTTATTTACTGAAATTTTGTTCATATTACATATTTCCCTTTTAAGTAATCATGTCATGAATTCACGCCCGTTTGGGATGCACTTATGAGCCACCTTATTGCTTATTTTTCCTACTATTTGTGGGTCCTACGTGAATCACCTACTTATTTATTTAGTTTTAACCTTTTATCTACAGTACTTTTAGTAAAAAGTGTCTAGCAAAAAGCTAAATGTGCTGGTTCCAAATGGACATGAACGTGTGAACTTATGATTTTGCTGCCTTTCTTCTTCTTCTTCTTCTTTCTAAAAAATGGGTTTACTGGAATGGAGGTCTCTGGTCTTCTTTTGCTATAATTTCCAACCAAATACTGACCAGTCTCATCGAAATTGATTAATCAGTGTTGTACTTTATTCATTAATTTAGGTAGGCTTGTCTGTTGGTAA
Source organism: Quercus gilva (assembly GCA_023621385.1). NCBI lineage: Eukaryota > Viridiplantae > Streptophyta > Magnoliopsida > Fagales > Fagaceae > Quercus > Quercus gilva. The sequence goes on from CM042477.1 coordinate 30,280,398, forward strand.
TCCTGGATAAACATTGTCCATCATCATTTTGTCGATAATATGTTCCAAGCAAAGGAAAACCAAATTTTCATCTTTTTTATTTTTATTTTTTAATTTTCCATTTCTTTTTAAATAAATTAAGATAACAGACTGAAAAATGGACATCCCTCCTCCCTTACTGTTACTATCAATAATAAACAAAGGAAGACTGTTCCCTTGTTGCTCAAATTGTTTCACCCAAAAAGATTGAACTTGAGCGCTTGTAGTTGTTTTTTCCCTGGGTTCATTTGTTTTGTATTTTTTTTTTCATGTATGTGTGTTTATTGTGTCTTTTGCCCAACCGATTGCAAGGTTGGGAATTAGGCTTTGCAAAATTGGGTTAAAGCTGCTCACCAATTTCCTTTGCAATTTGGTTACATGTCATAAGCTCCTCTATTTTCTTTTTTACTTTTCCCTTTTGTTTTTGTGTTTTTATTTTTAAATGAAAGTGTTTTTGTTTTAGTTGTTTTCTGATTCATGAGGGATTAGTTGTGTAAAGCCTCATTAGAACAAACCCAGGAGTAACCAGGCATAAAGTTTAGTATTACTGACACTATTTCAGCTTAGTGAGTCTTTTCTGACGAACTGTTGGCACCTCTTCTTAACAAGCTAATCGGGCATAGATTTTTAGGGCCTGTTTGTTTTATCATCTCAAACTCACATTTTTACATTTTAAACAATATTATACACATTTTTACACACTTTTTCACCTATACGTATTTCAAAAAACTACAAATAATATTACTCAAACTATTCTACCAAACACTGCCTTAAATATTCCTAGCTTCCATCTCTTTGGCATCAAGGCGATGAAGTCAACATTCAAAGATTTCTTAAACATTTTAGTCTCATAAACATTTTGGAGAAAAGATCGTGACATCTCAACAACAGAGGAGGCCTGGCTGCCTTAGATTAGCCAGATATTTTGTTTTTCTTTTTTCCGAGCAAGTATGGGAGGTTCTTGCAGTTTTTTTATTGAATCAAAATGATTTCAGTTGGTGATAGAGGAAGGGGGACGTTATTTTTCTCTACAGATTATTGAACGGGGCAAATATTTTATGAAATCAATTTTTATGGGTAAGAGTGCGGCACAATGGCTGATGAAGAGTATCGAACACATTGCTGTTGGGGTGAGGTCCAAGCAGTTTTTTACATTCAGGGATGGGGATATCGCATACACTCTCCAACGGAGCTCCAACTCTTTTGGTCACTTCTTATTATTGACTGAACTCAAAGTCGGTGGGTTTAGGAGGTCTGTCATTATCCCTAAAGGCAATGCAAAAAATGGTTGGAGGGTTTTTGGGCTTGACTTAAGAAAGATGTTAGAACCTAACCAATATACTGTGGATGGTTCAGGCCATTCAAAATTCGTTGCTTAGCCTCTTAAAAACTTTGAGGTTCGTAGTTCTAGAACCTTTGTTGATGCAGTGAAAGGCCATCACATGCTCACAAGGGACAGGAAAAATCCAGAGCAGTTGGCTACCAACGAAAAAGGGAAGGCTCAGTTAGGGGAGAAGAGGATGGTGGTTCTCAATCCAGAACCTGCAAAGCTGTTGTTAAGTGGAAAACCAATGGCCAATCCTGGTCTGACTGTCGTAGGTGGTGGTGTTAAGAGACCTCGGAGCATTAATGTGGATTTTAATTTAGGAGAGACAATTATGGGAGGAAATAGAAAGAGATTTCTGTTGACATTCAATTCAAATTCAAAAGTTTCTGATTTTGGTGGAAGGCATGATTATAGGAATGCAAGCTGGACAGGGAAAGGATTGATTGTGGAGGTGGATGAGGAAGGAAAGAGGAGGGTTATGTGGGATTATAATATAGGTGGACCAAATTTTTTAAATGGGCTCCACGGGTGATAATAAACTTAGATAGTAAGCCCAATGTGGGCCTTGGCATGAACCACATGAAGAATCAGCCCTTTGGGGGCTTTTGTAATTTGGTCACATCTTGTTTCTCGGGCCTAAGCATTTTTGAAGTGGGTGAGAGCTCATCTAAGGCAAACCCAAGCCTTCTCCCTTTAGCATCAAAGGATGAGTCTCAAGTCACCCACGAGCCTTCAACGATGATGGGTCAACTAGTGAAGGCGGTGATGGGTCAACTAGTGGAGACCCCGATGGTGGTCAGCTGTGGCATCTCCGATGGGGAGCTAAGCCTGAGCCATCTGGTCCAATTCTCAGCAATAGAGGATGTTTCTTAGGTCGTCGACGAGTCTTCTCAGGTAGCAGTGATGGGCCGATTGGTGGAGACTCCAACGGAGGTCCGCCGTGACATCTCCGACGGGTGTAGCTCTGATGGGCTTGCAATGGTCACAGGTACAACCAGCAAGGAAATTGTGCAAGCATCAATCAGTCTTTTCTTGGTTGATATTCTTCGGTTTTTATCGAAAACTGGGTTTATGGATCTTGGTGTCACAGACAATAGTGGTGAAGAAGTTGGAAGTGGGAGTTGTATGAGTATTATTCAGGGGAAGGAAGACAGGTTCATCAGCCCAAATGCAGCTCTTGAGATCGATCAGCCCACTTTAGTGTTGATACCAATGATGATAGATTATGGCCTACCAGGGATGTGTAATTTGATAGGGGATTGACTTGTTCAAAACTGGGTTTGGGTGAGGAGGAGTGTTTTTCAGATTGCAACCCCTTGATTACTATCGCTCCTCTGGAGCTGGCCTTGTTGGAGGAAGTGCACAATGGTTTTGAGGTATTGGGACTTGGTAGTAAGCTAGATGTCTCAAATTGGGTGAAGCACAAAATTCCAGGTTTTGGAAAATTGGTTGGGCTTCCTGTTAGTTGCCATGAGAGGTTGTGTATTGCTCACCTTCAAAGGCTAGAAAGGGAGATGGAGGAGAACAACCTGTTACGAAGAAAAGCTATCACTAATTGAAAAGTAGTTACTCCTACAGGTAGAGGGAGAAGAGAGCTAAGGAATTTAATTTCCTGGGTTAACTATGATGGGCGGTAGAGTGTTGGTTGCATTGTAGTGGTAGTAGGGAAATAATGGTCATTATGAAGCTGAAAATGATTTCTTGGAATGTCAGGGGGTTGAATGACTCCCAAAAACGTCTGGCAATGAAAAACTTGTTACATGAATGGAAGTGTGATGTAGTGTGCCTTCAAGAAACTAAGCATGCTAGCATGGATAGATAGTTAGCAGTCTATGGAGTTGTCCGTATGTGGATTGGGTGTCTTTGGATGCTAATCAGATGATTGGTGGAGTATTGATTATGTGTGATAGGACGGTTTTAGATAAGTAGGATTTTCTGGTGGGTTCTTCTTCGGTGTCGGTTTAGTGACAAGGTGTGGAGGATGGTTTTATTTGGGCACGCTCAGGGGTTTATGGCCCAAATGATAACAGTATGAGGGGACCCGCTGAAATTGCTTGATGCCAAGGAAGGGGAGTTTGGCCTCTCTGATGCAGAGACATGCGAGAGAATTATGATGAGATCCGAAGTAGAGAGTCTTCTTTCTTTGGAAGAAATCTCTTGGAGACAGAAATCCAGAATGTTATGGATTAAGGAAGGAGATAATAATTCTAAATTCTTCCATAAGATGGCTAATTCCCGTAGAAGGTTTAACCATCTTAGCAGTTTGGAGGTGGATGGGGTGGTTTATGAGGAGGAGTCTGAGGTGGTTGCTCAAGTGGTCCAATTTTATAAAAATTTATATCAGGAGACAGAGGAGTGGAGGCCTTTCGCGGAAGATTTGGAGTTTGATCAGATAGTTGGGTCGGAGAGGTGCTGGTTTGAAAGGAGGTTCGAGAAGGAGGAGATTCTTTTAGCTGTTAATGAGTTGGCTGGGGATAAAGCCCCAGGCCCTGATGGCTTTTCTATGGCCTTCTTTCACCATTGTTGGAGAGTGGTGGAAAGAGATGTTCTAGCAGTTTTTGAGGAGTTCTATCTTCACAGCAAGTTTGAGAAATCTCTGAACGCTACTTTCATAGCCTTAATTCCTAAGAAGAATGATGCTTCCAATATCCGAGATTTTAGGCCTATCAGCTTGGTGGGGAGCTTGTACAAGATCTTGTCTAAGGTTTTGGCAAATCGTTTGAAGATGGTTTTAGACCAACTGATCTCTGAGTCCCAGAATAGTTTTGTGGGAGGTAGACAAATTCTTGACTCAGTTCTTATTGCTAATGAGTGTGTTGATAGCCGAGTTAAGAGTAAGACTCCGGGGGTTATTTGTAAGCTTGATATCGAGAAAGCTTATGATCACGTGAATTGGGAGGCTTTGCTAGATCTCTTGAAGAGAATGGGCTTTGGGGAGAAGTGGTGTAGATGGATCCGGACTTGTATTTCAACTGTTCAATTTTCTATTTTGGTTAATGGGACTCCAGCTGACTTTTTTAGGAGCACGAGGGGTCTGAGACAAGGGGACCCGCTTTCTCCTATGTTGTTTCTGGTTATTATGGAGGTGTTAAGCAGAATGTTGAAAAGAGTTGAAGGTGCTGGTTTGATCAGGGGTTTTAAGGCAAATGGTAGACGGGGTGAAGGGGAATGTGTCTCTCATCTTCTGTTTGCGGATGACACTATTCTTTTTTGTGATGCGGAAGTGGAGCAGATCCTTAACATTCGGATGCTTCTCCTTTGTTTTCAGGCTGTGTCAGGTTTGAAGGTTAATGTCCTGAAAAGCGAGATGGTTCCAATAGGAGAGGTTAATAATGTGCATGCCTTGGCAGAGATTCTGGGTTGTAGGATTGGGACTTTGCCTATGACCTATCTAGGTATGCCGTTAAGGGCTCCTCATAAATCTCCCTCTATTTGGAATCATATTTTGGAGAAAATTAAGCGGAAGCTGGCTGGGTGGAAGAAGTTGTATTTGTCGAAAGGTGGAAGACTGACGTTACTAAAGAGCACGCTAGCTAGTCTTCCTACTTATTATTTGTCTCTTTTTACCATCCCATCGCATGTGGCGAACAAGATTGAGAAGATGCAAAGGGACTTTTTGTGGGGGGATTCGAAGGCTCACTTGGTGGGGTGGGATAAGGTGTGTGCTCCTAAGGCGAACGGTGGTCTGGGTGTAAGGAAAATAACCACTTTCAATAAAGCCTTATTAGGAAAATGGTTATGGCGGTTTGGAGTTGAGGAGACTCGTCTTTGGAGGAGGGTTGTAGTTTCGAAGTTTGGGGAAGAGTGGGGGGGTTGGTCTTCTAAGCTGGGTAGGGGTGCCTATGGGTGTGGTTTATGGAGAAGTATTCGCAAAGGTTGGGAGGTGTTTAGTAAATGCATTCAGTTTGAGGTAGGGGTGGGGGATAGAGTAAAGTTTTGGACTGATAGGTGGTGTGGGGATTTACCACTCCATCGAACCTTCCCATTAGTGTATGGGATTGCTTCTAATAGGGAGGCATCGGTGGCCTTGTCTCTCGAAAGGTTGGGGACGGAGGCTCGGAGAAGCTGGAATGTTCGCTTATTAAGGGGTCCTAATGATTGGGAGATGGGTGAGGTGGATGATTTCCTTCGTACCTTGGGTTCTAATTTACCTCGATTTGAGCTCGGAGACCGTATGAGGTGGAAGTTGACAAAGAAGGGGGATTTTGACATCCGCTCTTTCTACAACAAACTTCGCTGCCCTTTGCCTATTATTTTTCCTTGGAAAGATATTTGGAAGGTTAAGGCTCCTCCGCGCGTCTCTTTCTTTGTTTGGACTGCAACTTGGGGGAAGATTCTTACAGGGGACATTCTGAGGCGTAGAGGAGTTGTTTTTGTTGACCGGTGCATTATGTGTCGTAGTAACGGGGAGACGGTAAACCATTTGCTTCTCCATTGTGAAAAAGCTTCTCAGCTGTGGAGCTTGGTTTTTAGAACTTTTGGGATCTCTTGGGTTCTGCCAAGATCAGTTGCAGATACGCTTTTTGGTTGGTGGAATTGGTTTGGAAAGCACTCTTCTAGCATTTGGAATTTAGCTCCTTTGTGCCTTATGTGGTGTATCTGGAGGGAGCGAAACTGGCGAACCTTTGAGGATACGGACAAATCCGATAATCAGTTGCTCGCTTTCTTTAGTGGTTCTCTTTTTGATTGGTCTAGGGCTTGGGGAATCACCTCTAGTGACTCTCTCCCTTCGTTCCTTAATTCTCTGCTCTGTACTTAGTTCTTTTGTTGGCTTTTGTTTGTTTTGTTGTCTTTTCTTGTTGTTTGTTTCCTTCTCTGTACTCCTTGCTCTACCTTTTGTTTTTCTTGAGGTAGCTCTTTGAATATACATCTTTTTACTTATAAAAAAAAAACATATATGGGATGAATTGGTTGGTATTCAGCAATACTGGAATGTTCCTTGGTGTTGTATTTTGGATTTTAACATTGTTCGTTTTCCAAGTGAACGGAAGGGTGGTTCTCGTCTTATTTCGGCTATGGAAAAATTCTCAGAGTTTATTGAGGATCTAAACTCGATTGATTTGCCTTTGGAGGGAGGGAGGGAGATATACTTGGTCTAGTGGCACTAACCAGCCTTCCATGTCTAGGATAGATAGAGCTCTGATTTCACATGATTGGGAGGAACATTTTCCAGATGTGATCCAACGGATTTTATCGTGACCTATTTTAGACCATTTTCCTATTCTTTTGGAGGCAGGGGGAATGGCGAGGGGGAAGAGTACCTTTAGGTTTGAGAACATGTGGTTGAAGACGGATGAGTTTGTTGATAGAGTTTATTCTTGGTGGAATTGTCATTCATTCTCTAGTACACCTAGTTATGTGTTTGCTAAAAAGTTGAAGGCTTTGAAGGAAGACATAATTCGATGGAACTGTAGAGAGTTTGGCAATGTAGAATTACTAGGAGCTTTAGATTTATTAGATGTTAAGGAAGGGGATATTGGACTTGATGAGGCAGAAATCCATGAGAGAAATGCAGTGAGGTCTCAAGTAGATCACCTTCTTTCTTTGGAGGAGATCTCATGGAGAAAGAAATCGAGGTTGTTATGTATCAAGGAGGGTGATAATAATACTAAGTTCTTCCATAAGGTGGCTAATTCCCGTAAGAGGTAGAACCATCTGAGTTTTTTGGAAGTAGATGGGGTGATTTATGAGGAGGGAGTAGAAGTGGCTGCTCAAGTTGTTCAATTTTACAAGACTTTATATTGGGAGACAAAAGAGTGGAGGCCTTTTGTGGAAGGCTTGAAGTTTGATGAAATTGGGAGGTTGGAAAGGGACTGGCTGGAAAAGAGGTTTGAGAAGGAGGAGATTCTATCAGCTATTCGAGAAATGGAAGGGGATAAAGCTCCAGGTCTGGATGGCTTCTCTATGGCTTTTTTCCATCATTGCTGGAGAGTTGTGGAGAGAGATGTCTTAGCGGTTTTTGAAGAGTTCTATCAGCATTGTAAGTTTGAAAAATCTCTCAAATGCTACTTTTATTGCCTTAATCCCTAAGAAGAATGATGTCTTTAATATTTGAGATTTCAGACCTATCAGCTTGGTGGGAAGTATTTATGAAATTTTGGCTAAGGTTTTGGCAAATCGTTTGAGAGTGATGTTAGATCAGTTGATATTAGACTCTCAGAATAGCTTTGTGGGAGGTAGACAAATCCTTGATTGAGTTCTTATTGCCAATGAATGTGTTGATAGTCGGGTGAAAAGTAAGATTCCAGGGGGTGATTTGTAAGCTAGATATTGAGAAAGTTTATGACCATGTGAATTGGGAGGCTCTTTTATATTTGCTGAAGACAATGAGCTTTGGGGAGAAATGGTGTAGATGGATTTGTACCTGTATCTCTATACTTCAGTTTTCTGTGTTGGTTAATGGGTCTCCAACAAATTTTGTTGGCAGATCAAGGGGTATGAGACAAGAGGATACGTTGTCTCCTATGTTATTTTTGGTTATGATGGAGGTATTTAGTAGGATGTTAAAGAGAATGGACAGGGCAAGTTTACTTTGTTGCTTAGGGCTGATGGTAGGAGGGGTGGAGGGGAATGTGTTTCGCATATGTTGTTTGCGGATTATACTATTCTATTTTGTGATGCAGATATGGAGCAACTCGTACATCTTCGTTTGTTATTACTTTGTTCTTAGGCTGTGACAAACTTGAAGGTCAATGTGTCTAAGAGTGTAATGGTTCCTATAGGGGAGGTGAATAATGTGAATGTTTTGGTAGAGATTTTGGGTTGCAAGGTTGGGTCTTTGCAATGACTTATCTTGGTATGACATTGGTGGCGTCTCATAAGTCCCCCTCTATTTGGAATCCCATATTAGAAAGAATTGAACTGAACCTAGCTGTGTGGAAGAAGTTATATTTGTCGAAAGGTGGTAGACTAACTTTACTTAAGAGTACATTATCTAGCCTTCCTACTTATTTTTTTTAACTCTTTTCACCATCCCTACTCATGTTGCTAACAAAATTGAAAAGTTGCAGAGGGATTTCTTATGGGGTGATTCTAAGACTCACTTGTTAGGATGGGATAAGGTGTTTATGCCTATTGCCAATGATGGCTTAGGAATTAGGAAATTGACCACCTTTAATAAAGCATTATTAGGAAAATGGCTTTGGCATTTCGGGATTGAGGAGACTCGGCTTTGGAGGATGGTTGTAACTTCTAAATTTGGGAAAGAATTTTTGGGGGGGGGGGGGGGGGGTGTGGACTTCCAAGTTGGGAAGGGGTGTTCATGGGTGTGGTTTGTGGAGAAGTATCCGGATGGGGTGGGATGCTTTTAGCAAACACATTTAGTTTTAGGATGGGGTGGGGAATAGAGTGAAATTTTGGACAGATCGGTGGAGTGGGGATCTGGCTTATCTGGTCTTATACAATCTTGCTACTAACAAAGTTGCCTCTGTTGATTCTTTGTTGAGAAGGCAAGGAGTGGGGGGTAGGAGAAGTTGGGATGTTCGTTTTATTCGGGTTCCTAATGATTGGGAGATGGAGACGTTGGATGATTTCCTTTGGTTCTTGGCTGCCAATTTACCTTCTGTGGATGAGGGGGATCGTATGAGATGGAAGTTGATGAACAATGAGGATTTTAATATCCGCTCGTTTTATCATAAGTTATTTGGTTCCTTTTCTGTTGTTTTTCCTTGCAAAGGTGTTTGGAAGGTCAAGGCACCTAGGTGTGTCTCTTTTTTGTTTGGACAGTTGACTGGGATAGGATTCCCATGGGTGATAATTTGCGGAGTATGAGTTCTGAATTTGTTGAATGATGTGTTGTTGTGGGGAGACAGTAGATCATTTGATGCCATTGTGGGAAGGCTCATCGTTTGTGGAGTTTTGTCTTTATAACTTTTGGGATTTTGTGGGTTCTCTCAAGATCGGTTGCAGACTTCCTTTTTGGCTGGTGGAATTGGTTGGGGAAGCACTCATCTAACATTTGGAATTTAGTTCCGTTGTGTTTGATGTGGTGAATTTGAAAGGAATGTAACTGGCGGACTTTTGAGGACTTGGATAGATTTAATGAACAGTTGCTTGCTTCCTTTACTGGTTCCCTTTTTGACTTGTCTAGGGCTTGAGGACTCACATCTAGTAAATCTCTCCCTTTGTTCCTTAACTCTCTTTTTCTCTGTAATTAGTTTCTTTTATCCATTTTTGCATTTCTCTGTTTTTTGGAATCTTTGATATGCTTTGTGCTTCTTTGCGTAAAACAGTTTTTTGAATATACATCATTCTTACTTATAAAAAAAAAAAAAAAAAAAAAAATCTCCCCCAATCCCCCCTCAAACAATAACACAGGCAGGAAGAGAGAAGCGAATTTCTTTTTAATTTTATTTATGTATTTTTGTGTTGAGGGTAATTCTGTAATTATTTGATTTGTGGACATGGGTTGTACTATTGGCCCTTGGGCCTTTATTGGTGTTGATTGTTTGACACAAGATCCCCACTAAAAGTTGCCCCAGATAACTTGATACACAGTTATGGTAGGATCCTACCTTGGTGAGGTTCCACCTCATAACAAAAACAAAAAATTGACGCAGACAAAACTAGGACAAAAATAAAGTGGATTTAACAAGCTAATAGAAGAACAAAAAAAAAAATTAAAAGATAGGTTACTTAGGAGTCAGTACTTAGACTTGAATCAGAATTGAGTAAGAGAGAACAAACTTTGAAGTCAGTACGTAGGGTTGGATAGAGTCAGCACAAGACCATTAGAAAATTTTTAAGAGAAATGTTATTAATCAATCACACTTGTCTCATAGCAGTATAATAGTATGATCTGATCTCTCCCAGTGACTTGTCTTTCCCATGGAAGAGCACTTGGAAGGCAAAGATTCCATCCAAAGTAGCTTTCTTCTCTTGGATAGCAGCCTTAGGAAAAATTCTGACCATTGAAAATTTGCGTAAGAAAGGCATTGGGATGTTGGAATGGTGTTATATGTGTAAGGGAAATGGAAAACGGTGGATCATTTCTTTCTTCACTGCCTGATCGCCTTGGAATTATGGTCTATGGTGTTTGGGCTGTTCAGAGTGTTTTGGGTAATGCCTAAATCCGTTGCTGACCTTCTTGCTGCTTGGCAAGGGCACTTTGGAAATCATAAAAATGGTATTACTTGGAAAGCCGTTCCACATTGTGTTATGTGGTGCGTTTGGTGGGAGAGGTCTGAGAGTAACACTCAAAAGTTTTAAGTTTTAATGATCTTTAAAGAAACATACTGGATTTTAAAATGTTCTTTTTAAGAACTCTGTTTGATTGGATGTCCACTTTGGGCTGTTTTCCCTTAACTTCTATTTTTCTCTAGTTGGATTTGTGTAATTAGAGGATTTGATTGTTTTGTCCCCCTTTGTGTACTTCCACTTTGGGAGACTCCTTTTCTTGGATTTTTAATTAAACTTTTCTTACTTATCAAAAAAGTATAATAGCATTCTTATATAAGAAGACTATAGTTCAAATCATATTTTCCAGCTGTGACTTGTCTTTAGCCATCAATATTTCTAAAAAGTGGATTGTACAGCTTCCCATCTTCTAAATTCAGAGTAGAAGTGTCATCTTTAAACACTTGGCTTTAAATGCATGCCGAGTGTATTCTCCCGGGTTTGATAGTTTCAGATCTCTTATAACTCTAAATTTATTTAGGGATTGAGTATGGGAGGCCGGGCTACCTCAAATTAGTCAGAAACTGTGTTTTTTCTTGTATCTTCAGATCGACGTGGGTGGTTTTCGCAGTTTTTTTTTTTTATTGAATTAGAATTTTTTCAGTTGGTGGTTGAGGAAGGGGGAAACTTGTTCTATCTTAAGATTTTCGAACGGGGAAAATACTTCATGAAATCAGTTTTTATGGGAAACATGCTGCACAATGGCTAATGCACAGTATAGAACACACTGATTGGGGTTAATCCCAAGCACTTTTTCATGTTTAGAGAAAGAGATATGGTATATACAGTGCAACGGGGTTCCAATTAGTTCGGTCCATACTTATTAGTGACAAAACTCAAAGTCGGTGGGCTTAGGAGATCTATTTTTATCCCGGCGGGAAGGGCACAACAAGGTTGGAGGGCTTTTGGAATTGAATTACATAGATTGTTGAATCTTTCCCAATATGCGATGGGTGGGCCGAAGTTCAGGCCTCATAGGCATAAGCCTTATTCTGTGGCTCACTCTTCTCGGACATTTGTAGAAATGCTGAAAGGTCCTGTGCAGATAAGGGATATGAAGCAAGCACAGCAGTTTATTATCAAAGATAAGGAGGGGACTCGAATAGTGGAGAGATAGACTGAATCTCCGAGAGATAAACCTTGCATGCAGGTGGTGGTTTTTGATAATCAAACTAGAAATTCTGTTCTGTTGGCCGTGGGTGGTGTGGAGGGGAGGGATCGGCGTACTAATGGGGAGAATAAATTTGAGGTGAAAATCCTTGAAGGAATAAAATTAGATTGCCTCTGAGGTTTAATTCGAATTCAAATTCAAAACGAATTGTGTCTGATAAGGAGAGTGATCGTCGGAATTCAAGTTGGTTAAGGAAAGGTTTGATTGTAGTAAGTCAAAGAGAATTGTAGGAGGCAGGTTATTTGCACTTCCTGAATTGATTTTTATTTTTATAGGTAAATAAGGCATTTTATTAAAAACAGAAAATAAGGTATGCAATTCTGTTACCCTGGTACACAGGCAGTGTACTAAGGAAAACAAAACACTATGCAAAAGTACTTAAATCTAGAAAATCCAAAGGGGGAGGAATAGAAACACCACTCACAGTAGTCATCCAATTTTACGGAGAGCAAAAAGAGCTATTTCAAGTCAATGAAGGAATGTTCCTCTCCCTTGAGAGTTTGAATGTTCCGTGCTCTCCAAATAGTCCACATGATACACAATGGAATAGCCCCCCAAATAATGGCTGCTCGATTTCACCCCACGCCCCCCATTCCAACAAGCTAGTAATTCCACCACTTGCTTAGGCATAACCCACGAAACACCAAACATGCTAAACACAAGTGTCCATAGACTGCGTGCATAGGAACAACGGAGTAAGTGATACACTGATTGCAATGTACACTTACACATCCACCACCAATTTACAACATATATATTACTCTTGCTCTAATTTATCCGATGTAAGAATCCTTACCTAGCAGCTACCCAAGTGAAAAAAGCTACCTTAGAAGAAGCTTTCACCTTCCAAATGCTTTCCCTAGGGAACGAGGGACTCCCTCCATCTGTTAGAACTATATAATATGACTTAACTTCGAAATAACCATTCCAGGTAGACAACTACACCATTCCATCTTCCCCACTCCTACCAATATTAACAGAATGTAGAAGAGCAAAGAAATGTTGTAAATTCTCTAATTCCCAATCTGGGATAGATCTAGTAAAATAACATCCCAATGAAGAGCCCCATCTGTACACACAAATGTTCTGCTACCAGGGCGTCCTTCTTCCTTACAATGCGGTATGATAACGGAAAAGCCTCTTTAAGAGGTACCTCACCGCACCACATATCATCCCAGAAACAAATCTGAGAGCCCCACTGACGTCAATCTGAACATATTGAGAGCATCTCCCCCCAATTGCCTCTTATGTGCTTCCACAAGGAAACACCATGTGGCTCATTGGACACGTTAGAACTCCAACCACCCCCAGAACAACCATACTTTGTAGCTATAACTACCATCCAAACTGAATCTGTTTCCACACTCCATAACAACTTCCCTAATAAGGAAGTATTGAAGTGGATAAGACTTGTATTACCCAAACCACCCGACTGTATTGGATAACAAACAGTCTTCCAATTAACCAGGTGATATTTTACTTCCCCAATAAGGCGCTTCCTGTATAATTATTTGATTTGGTTTTCTTTGTGAGTTTAGTTAGTTGGGCTTAGTTATCAACTCTCAATGAGTCATATATGACTGATATTTAACCCTAATATGACTTTGGCTCCTTGGGGTTTGATAATTAAGTCCAAACTAAATAACTAAACTCACAGATAAACCCCACTAGAGTAAAGAAACCCAAATAAGACCCGATGGATCAATAGCACATCCCACATCCAAAAACAAAAAGATTTCAGAATTGCTCCTTACACTTAAATAAAATTGGCTTCTTGTTACATACATTATAAATGACAATTATACGCTGTAGATCCATCCCAATCCAACACAAATTTGGGAGTACAGTCCCATATTTGTCCCATTTAAAAAGTCTCATACTTAAACTTAAACTTGTCCCATCCCTTTCGATTTTTTTGGAAACTATTTTTCAACCCAAGAGTACCTTCATTCTAGTCCCATAATTTAAGTTCAAACTACACAAAACCAATAGTCATTACTTCAAACCCATCCACATGCGCACACATGCACACATTTATTTATATGTATGTATGTATGTATGTATGTATGTATGAGCAATGAATTATAGCTCAATTGGCCCGTCCTTCTCTTATAATTATGAGATGGAGGGTGAGGTCGTGGGTTGAAAATCCACTAGGTGCATTTGCAGATTACGAATAATAAAAAAAAAAAAATGTACATGCTTTCTTAATATAGGTAGTGTGGAAGTTTGATTAGAAAGATGAGCAGCCTAAGTGTAGATGTTCTACTAAGGGTTTTAAAGAATTAGAATTGAATATCATCAAGAAAACCTACAAAAGATAGAGAAGAGACATTGCCAATTACATTCGACCACTCTCACAAATTTATATGGATTTATGCTCAGAATTAGATAATTAGTGCCATTGAAAGTACAGTTGTTTCTCTGTCCAAATTGTTCACATAAGGCAGAGTGGGGTGATGCTCTAAATTGGACCATTTCTATTTCTTATAAAAAAATTAAGGAAAAAAAGGGTTTTGAATCTTTAGCACAATCCATGTACTCAGAATAGATCCAAAATTTAATTGCATAGATGCATCTAGGGAGAATTCACTTTGCAGCAACTGTTCCCTAGATACGCCTGTCGTGATATTTTATTTCATAATTGAATTAATTTAAAAAAGACTAAAGTTAAGGGTTTATCAATCGGTAATATTGCTCCGATACCCAACCAAAGTGCTACTGCGATACCAGTATAAAAGATGGTTTTTGCTACTGGACGACGAATATACATTCCTTGCCAACAAAAAAATGAACAATTTTTTTTAATATGTAAGAATTTTTATTAAAAAAGTGCAACAAAGGGAACAGTCCTAACATTGGGGCATAACAAAAGGTACACCAATAATCTGTTATCTAACATTTAAAGTCCATCTACATAATCAATTTGATAAGGAATGACAACTAGTCTATTTTACAGTAGCTAGTGTTTCCTATCAAAAAAGAATGATAGCTAGTGTATTTATTTATTTATTTCTTCCTTTTATTTTTGTAGTTGACTTGAGCTCCTGTATAAAGATCTTCAACTCCCCCCCCCCCCCCTCCCTCGGCTTTCTTGTTTGGCCTTCCTTATCTTTTTGTATTGATGTAATTTTTAAATGTTATTGTAAAATAAATGCAAAGCCTTTTTCCTTTTTCCTATATAGGTTAATTTTGAAGACCCCTGCAAGGGTTTCCTAGAGTTTGCAAAGGTATGATCACATTTGAAGGTTTTTATTATATATATTTTGGTGTATTTTCCTTATAATTTCGCATGGATCATGCCCTACATGGTATATCTTTGTAATTCTATTACTGCATGATATATTTAAATGCTTTATCATTAGACTTCCATTTGAATTGTACTTCATCATAAAGCTTAAAATTTACGTTATCCCTTACAATATATGTCATCACATGTGGTTGGGAATTACTTCACTTTCCACTCTTTTCTCAAACAAGATGACAATGCACCTATGTGTGTGTGTGTGTGTTGTGTTTGGGGGGGGGGGGGGGGGGGGGGGGGGTTTGTTGAACCAAAGCTGCCCCGTGGGCTTGAGCTGAATAGGAATAACCGAAAAGATATTCCCGAGGTAAAGATCCATAGCTATAGGCAATTGCACATCAAACCTAATTCTGTGATAAGGTACTTAATCACATAAGCTCACATGACATGTGCCATGGCCTTGTACTTAGCCACCAGACTAGATTTGAAATGCAACCATAATTGTTTTGTAGTTAATATTTTACAAAATTGTGTATTTTTTCATGCTCCATAAAGTGTTATATGTGCTGTTCATAATATACTAGCATACATTGTATATCCTGATGGCTTAATGTGTTTGAAATAGATCTTCAGAACTAATATTTAAATTCTGCGTTGATGATAGGAAGCTGTCCAGCAAACAGTTAGTGTAATATTTGAAGATCCAGGAGTGCAGGAGTTACTTGTAAACCTTTATCAGAAAGGTAAATTATTTTTACCTTTTGTGGTTCCTATTTTACCATATCTGAAGATCCAGGAGTGCTGGACCTTCATTAGAAAGGCCAAGTAGTTTTTACCATTACTTGTCTATTATACAATGGAGATCAGCTTTGTTTGATATTTTCCATGTGTTCATTGTCCTAATGATGATAGGGCTAGATGAGGGTTTTGGGAGCAATTGGCTGGGGTATGTTCATGGTAGACTACTCTCCAATTATTTTGGATTCCTTTTTTTTTTTTTTTTTTTTGGGTGGGGGGGAAGGGTGGTGGGTGGTATGCATCAAGGGAAAGGCCTTTTAGGTTCCAAACCATGTGACTAAATTCAGAAGGACTTTTGGACAGCGTGCAACAATGGTTTGGTTTTTAGTTTCAAAAGGATTCCATTACTGTTTTAGGTGGGAAGCTCAAGGGGCTGAAGCTACATCTTAAAAGGTGGAATAAAGGAGGTCGTATATTGATGTGCTTGTTAAGAAATGTGCCCCTGTAGAGGCAATTAGACACTTGGGTATCATGAACTAGTCAGGAAGAGACCCCAATTGGGTTAGTTTACTTACCCACTTTATGTTGGAGAATCTCAAAAATGGCTTCTTTCTAGTCAGGAAGAGACCTCAATTGGGTTAGTTTACTTACCCACTTTATGTTGGAGAATCTCAAAAATGGCTTCTTTTTTTTTTGGTTGAACAGATAAAGGGATAAGGTGATGTATCATTCTGTGAATTGGGAGATGACTTGCTCTCAATTTTCTTCAAGAGGTTTGGGCATTAAGGGAAAAATATGGGGAGGATTGTTGTAAGTGTTAAACTGTTGAGGTTAGGGATGCACTAAAACAAATAAAAAAAATAAAAAAAATGAAGAAAATAAGTTCAGGGAACACATTGACTGAAATTTAAAAAAATATTAGATTGGTTTTAGGGAGAGTTCCACTTTTTATCAGGTTTAATTTTAGGCATGGCAATAATTCTGTTTTTACCCAACTTATGATTTATGGTGCAGAGAAGATCTTAGATACTCTTATTTCTGGGATTGTTAGAAATTACAATAGACAGACAATTGAGATGTAACCATACCATGTCATATGCGTTGTTCTAATGATGATTCACATTGGAATCCAGCATATTCATGGGCATTATTGGACTGCATTCTTGAATCTGTTCAACATCTCTTTGATTTGCTTTACATGGCTGAGTTAATTGGAGTGGGGATGAATCAGATAGAATACTACTGTCAAGTGTTAACACAATCAGCTGGGGCCATGCCCCATGAAGTGGAGATTACTAGTTCAACCAAAAAAAAAAGAAAAAAAAAAAAAAAGAAAAAAAAAAACAGAAAAAAAGAAAGAAAAGGAAAATGAAAAAGAAGAGGGGCAGGTTAATTGTTCCTAGAACTCCAATTGGAAGGCAAAAGCCTGCAAAAGGTGGCTCCTTTAGTTTGGGCAGCAACACATGGTAAAATATTGATAGTCGATAATCTCAGGAAGAATAGCAAGATTATAACTGACTAGGGCTGTGTAAAATGAGGGGACACAGTGAACCACTTTGTTCTATGGTCATAAATATTCTCTTTGTTTGGGATTTGTAGAGTTGTTATTAGTTGGGTAATTGGAATGTTAGTATGTATCAGAATAGCATCATTTTGGATTTCTACACCTCTATGCCTTATGTAAAGTATTTGGAGGGAGAGCAAGGTTAGGACCTTTGATGGGACTAGATATGACCAATATTTTAACTCAATACATCTGAGGTGGTTTTTCGATTCAATGAGGACAATTGAGAGATCTTGTTCTTCGTCTTTCATGGAATTTTAAATTCTTTAAATTTTAGATCTTTAGTCTTTTACTTTTGTGTTTTCCCTTTATACCTCCCATATTTAACCTCCAATTTTTTTTATTTATTCTGAATTGAATTTGGTCTGAACCATTTAAAACACTGGTAGGACCAGAAAAGCAATGAGTTGCTACAGTTCACATGACCTGGCTTCTTCTTTTTTTTTTTTTGGGTACAGATCATTAAAACATCTCATAATAAGTGATTGGGATTTGATACCTAAATGGTAGAACTATGCTATTTTTGCATGTTTGTCAAACTTTGCTTATTTATACTCTTAATTTATAGAGGCTAATAGCCTAATAGAGAATAAACAAAAAAATGGATTTTTCTTTTTTTGATAAGTAAGAATGAAATATATACGAAAGGCTACTCTATGCATGAAGAACATAGAGCAAACCTAGAAAATACAAGAATAGGAAAACAGAGTAAATCATAAAAGAAAACCAAACAACATAAAAATTACAAAAGAGAAAGGGAGCAAAGAAAAGAAGGGAGGGAATCACTAGACGTGAGTCCCCACGCCTGAGACCAATCAAAAAGAGTTTCACTAAAAGAAGCAAGCATCTAATCACTGGAGCTATCCAAATCCTCAAAAGTCCTCTAATTTCGTTCCTTCCAAATACACCATAGAATGCACAATGGAACTAAGTTCCAAATCTGAGACGAATGCTTCCCCAGCTGATTCCACCAGCCAAAGAGCAAGTCTGGAATCGATTTAGGTATAACCCAAGACAAGCCAAAAGTTATAAAGACAAAGCTCTATAACTGATAAGCTATCTCACAATGAAGAAGTAAGTAGTCAACCGTCTCTCCACAATGACGACACATAATGCACCAATCCACAAAAACCAATCTCCTTAATCTCAGTTATCTCCCGTTAGGATCTTATTCCAAGCTATACACCAAACAAAAAAAGAAACTCACCTAGGGGCCTTTAATCTCCAAATAGCTTTCCAAGGAAAGACAATTGAGGGAGAATCCCTTAATTTGTTATAAAACGACTGGATGTCAAAAATCCCATTAGGCTTCAATTTCCATCTCATCTTGTCTCCAACATCCATAGGAGGAGTATTGGCTCCCAATATACGAAGAAAATGCAGCCCTTCATCCATCTCCCAATCATTAAAATCTCTAGCAAAATGAACATCCCAAATTCTGCTCTCCTCCACCCCCTGCCTTAGCAAAGAAGTTTCAACAGAAACCTCCTTATCAATGGCAATACCATACAGCCTTGGAAAAGCCAATTGAAAGGGTTGATCCCCATACCACCTATCTTGCCAAAACCTCACTCTATTCTCCAACCCAACAACAAACTGACAATTTTTGCTGAAATCCTCTCATCCCATATGAATACCTCTCCACAAACCACACCCATGAACTCCCCTCTCGAGCTTTGAGGTCCATCCACCCCCCCCCCCCCCAATCTTTCCCATATTTTGAAGCCACCACCCTCCTCTATAACCGGTTCTCTTCCTTCCCAAACCGCCACAACCATTTTCCCAATAAGGCCTTATTAAAGGTAGTTAGTTTCCTTATCCCCAAGCCACCATTGGCTATAGGCGCACAAACTTTATCCCATCCTACCAAATGAATCTTGCTATCACCCTATAGAAAATCCCTTTGCAACTTTTCAATTTTATTAGCCACATGAGTAGGAATTGTGAATAATGAAAGAAAGTAAGTCGGGAGACTAGAAAACGTACTCTTGAGAAACATCAAATGACCCCATTTAGACAAGTACAACTTCTTCCATCCAACTAATTTCCGCTCAATTTTTTCCAAGATTGGATTCCAAATTGAAGGAAAATTATGTGAAGCCCCCAACAGCATGCTAAGATACGACCTAGGCAAAGTACCAACTCTGCAGGCCAAAATTTCAGCCAAGGCATGCACATCAACAACCTCCCCTATTGGAACCATTTCACCCTTATGCACATTGACCTTCAAACTTGTTATTGCCTGAAAACTAAGTAACAACAACCGAATATGAAGAATTTGCACCACATCTGCATCACAAAATAGGATAGTATCATCTGCAAACAAAAGATGTGAAACATGTTCCCCACCATCTCTTCTACCCTCAAGATTAAAACCACGGATCAAACTAGCTCTCTTCACTCTTCTCAACATCCTACTAAACACCTCCATCATGATCAGAAACAGCAAAGGAGATAGCGGATCTCCTTGTCTTAAACCCCTTGAACTACCAAAGAAATCAGTTGAAGACCCATTAATCAAAACAGAGAACTGAATTGTGGATATGCAAGTATGGATCCACTTACACTACTTCACTCCAAAACTTGTCCTATTCAACAAATACAGCAAAGCCTCCCAATTCACATGATCGTAGGCTTTCTCCATATTAAGCTTACAAATGATTCCAGGAACCTTACTCTTCCTTTGGCTATCCACACACTCATTCGCAATAAGAACTGAGTCAAGGATTTGTCTCCCACCCACAAAGGTATTCTGATTCTCAGAGATCAACTGATCTAAAACCACTCTCAAACGATTTGCTAAGACCTGAGCCAAGATTTTATACACACTCCCCACCAAGTTAATAGGACGGAAATCTCTAATATTAGAGACATCATTCTTTTTAGGAATTAATGCAATGAAGGTAGCATTAAGGGATTTTTTGAACTTACAATGTTGGAAAAACTCCTCAAAGACTGCTAAGATGTCTTTCTCCACTACCCTCCAACGATGATAATAGAAAGCCATAGGAAACCCATCCGGACTTGGGGCTTTGTCCCCGTCCAAGTCACTTACAACTTGAAGTATCTCCTCTCTCTCAAACTTCCTTTCAAGCCAAACTCTCTCCATATACCCAATACGATCAAATTCCAAACCCTCCATGAAAGGCCTCCACCCCTTAGTCTCCTTGTACAAACTTTTATAAAATTGTACAACTTGATTAGTTACCTCAGAAACCTCCTCAAAAACCACCCCATCCACCTCCAAGGTCCTTAGATGATTAAACCTTCTATGAGAGTTAGCCATTTTGTGGAAAAACTTAGTGTTATTGTCCCCTTCCTTGATACATAACATCCTAGATTTTTATCTTCAGGAAATTTCTTCCAAGGAGAGAAGATGCTCCACCTGGGACCTCAACTCTGCCCAATGACATTTCTCCCCATCGGAGAGACCAAAATCCCCTTCCTTAGCGTCTAAAGTTTTCAACTCCTCCAGTAATTGCTTCTTTTGACGCACTACATTACCAAACTCTCGATGATTCCATGGCACAATGTCTTCTTTTAGAGCCTTAAGCTTTTTTGCAAACACGAAGCTACCAAAAATCAGAATTTTAATTTGTAAATGTCAGTATTTTTCTTTCCAATCTTATCTAATAATATATATATATATATATATAGTTGCAATCAACAATTAAGATTTTTCAGACATTAGAATGTCACTATGTCTTGATTGCAGTCGGCCTGACCCTTTGAATATTTTCGACAGTCACAAGTTGGTTGTGTAATGGGCCCAATGGCCTCTGCTGCATCAATCTGTATGTTGTATCAGGCTTCAACTGGGTGGTCCAAAACCCTTCTGGTAACTTATTGAAGTAGGCAAACCAAGCTGGCTGGAAAAGACGAGCAAGGAAAGATTTCGGCTAACTCCATGGTACAACAAGCCTAGATATGCGTACTGAGTTTTCTTTCACCTTAAATTGAAGGAAATTTCTCCCTGATTGAAAGGACAAATGCATTGTCCAAAATGACGTGGACAGAGACAGTGTGAAAAAAAAACTATACATTGCTAAGGACCTAACAGCAGATATTGTTGTGATTGGTGTAGAATTGTGCAAAAGTGTCCACATGCACATCCCCATGGAATTAGAATAAGTTGTCATTGGGTCAAGTTCAGTTTGTCTAGGGGAAAAATAGATTAGGTAGGCAGAAGGCAGTGTCTCTAGAACATAAGCTAAGCTATCACTGAAGTAAAGATTTCATGATGGATGTCATTATGTACAAGAGACAACCAGACCATCAGTGGATGCATGTAGCGGGAAAAAAGGTGATTCGGGCTTTTCATAATATTCATGCAGAAGATTTGGAAGCGTCCCAGTAAATTAAAAGTCTTAAGAAATTTATGTCTGTTATGTTTCATTAACTTGACAATTTTGAGTACGTGCCCAATATATCCCATGGAACAACTTGATACATATTGCTTCAATGTTAATTAATTAGTGATTTCAAATCATGCAATCATTGATTTTCTGATGCAATTTATGCACCTATTAATGATGTAACTGTTTTAGTTGGAAATGACTTCATTGATTTTCTTACTCTCTTTAAACGACTGTATTAGTATCTGAGTTGGGTTTTCACCTTTTGCATGTTCCAGAGTGGTGTGAAGGACAAGTTACGGAGTACCTGGTTGCAACATTTGGTGATTATTTTACAGATGTGAAAATGTGAGTGTTCTTCTTCTCTGACTTACAAATATTTATCTAGGTTTCAGTACTGCAGGCTTTTGTTGGTTCAACATACATTTGCGTACTTTTATTGTTTTGAATTAAAAGTAGTGTTTGACATAGACAGGATTACAGCCTTTAGTTTGTTCCCTTCTTCTATCTTATGGCCATCAATTATCCTTGATAAGTTTTGTGTGCATTGGGATGGCATTGTAAATTAATTGTTTCTTCTAAATAGTTTTATTCTAGAGCATCACTTTATATGGAGATGGGACTGCCAACCATTTGAGGTGGTTGGGGACCAACATACAGATTAAACAACATATTTGATTGGATTTCCTACGTGCCTTCTTTTGTCTTCAATAAAAAAGAAGAAAGCTTGGAGTTTACTTACTTGGTTTTATTTTTTATTTTTAAACAAAATAGAAAATTTAGTACGATAACCAATGAAAAGGGGATGAAATGTTGGATGATATAGTTCTCCTAGTTCTTGCTTGAGTATAATATTTAGGTTGAGTTTATCTCCACCAAATTCTCTGATTGACAGCAGGAGTAATGAATGGCTGATCCCAAATATCACACAAAACCAGTTTAAAAGTTACTTCATGTTATAAATATGTGTTGTACCGCATTGATCTTAAGATATTCTGTAGTTTCTTATCTTCCCAAGATAGTAGTGATAGTATATGCCTTCTATTTCTGAAGGTTTGTGTTACCCATGAAAACCCTACTTTAGTTTGATTTAATCCAACTCTAGTCTTTCTATATTGATTGAATGTAATTGAGGCATCAAAATATTGGGGCCTAGTCTCTCCATCAGATTTTGTCCCAAGATAGTAGAGTTTGATTTGATCCAACTCTACGTGTAAAATGCTTGTGCCTGAGTCTTCCTTCTATCTGATTTGTTTAAATTAACCCAAAAATCACTTATTAATTTGCTTTAAAATTGTTTGAGTATCATCAATTTTTGGAACTCTGGCTTATTTTTAACAAAATTTGTTGTTGCAGAATACAGATTAAGGTTTTTATACTTTGGTTTGGTATTACCGTATTATGATGATTATGGTACTGCTGTGTGTCTCATAAAAATTAGATATTTATTTTCGAATGTTATATTGGGTATTTAAGGTACATTGAAGAAAGATCATTTCGGAGATTCGTTGAAGCTTGCCTGGAGGAAACAGTGATTGTTTACGTTGATCATCTTTTAATACAGGTTTTTATTTCACATTGAAAAGACTGCTTTTGTTTGTACTCCCCTGTAGTTTATATAGTTATTTTTATTTTACAACATGATGAACCTAATGATGCTTGTGACTATAGAGAAACTATATCAAGGAAGAAACTATAGAACGGATGAGGCTGGATGAAGAAGTTCTAATGGACTTTTTTAGGGAATATTTGACTGTTTCTGTAAGTACTGAATATGTTTTGGAAGTGTTTGGGTGGTTTTTCGAAAATTCTCCTTATCTTTTGAAGTGAATTCCTATCACAGAGAATTTTATTTATTTATTTTAATTCTTGGTTAAATTTATCTTTTAATTTCTTCCAATGCTTCTTTATTCTAATTTTCCTCACTTGGGTTGCAGAAAGTCGAAAACAGAGTCAGGATAATGAGTGATTTAAGAGAACTTTCTTCAGCAGAGAGCCTGGATACCTTCACGCTCATTTACACAAATATTCTTGAACATCAACCTGACTGCCCGGTAATCTCTTTTATTAATGAAGAAATCTGAGTTTTCCATCACAATTTTGTTACTGGAAATTTCAAAATGCTCCTTTTAAGTAAACCAATTAATCTTTTGAGGTTATTAGAATAATTTAGTAATCTAAATATAAATAAATTATATATTTAGTGACCATCTCATCCACTTTCTCCCCTACTTATTGTTAATAAACAATACGGTGCTCCTAGAATTATCTTCTGGTTTACTTTATTATTATAAATCATGGTTTATCTGTCAATTGGGTCAGTGTTTCATTATTCTCTTTTAAGTTCATGCTAATTTCCTGCCACAGAAGATAAGGCATAGAAATCTTGACCTCTTCTAAAGTACCTGAAGATTACAGATTCTTCATTAATAATTATTGATATTTTGCTCTTGCAGCCTGAGGTTGTTGAGAAACTTGTTGGACTACGGGAAGGCATACCAAGGAAGGATGCAAAGGAGGTATGCAATGTTTTAGTTCTTTTTCTCAGCTTTTAATCATAGATGTAGTGTTGGATGCTAAAATATGAGAAATGAGTTTCCTTACGGTGTATTATGATGTCTGATGGAGACCAAAATTACTTCATAGTACTTTACAGGACGATCCTAAGTAATGGTGCAAATCACTGCCTCATGAGATGTGTACTGCTTTATAAATGTTACAAGGACCAAGTTTACTAAGTTATATGGGTATAAACCACAATAGAATGTATTCCATCTATATATCTTATGTTGAACATATAACCTTGGGGCATTTTACATCCTCCATTAATTTAGGAAGTACAGTTACCCAAAGTTCTATTGTAGAAATTTTGACCTACAGTGACTTGGAGCTTTAATTGTCTCTTGTGTTGCAGAGTTTAAAATTTCTTTGCTTTTGTTTTGTTTCCCAATGTTGCTTCGGGGAAAATACTTAGAGTTCTGTCCTCTGTAGGCTTGATATTTCTGTTATTTTTTCAAACAGGTAGTACAAGAGTGCAAAGAGATTTACGAGAATTCTTTTGTTGATGGAAACCCCCCTAAGGCAGGATTTGTTTTCCCAAAAGTGAAGTGCTTATCAGCTTCCAAGGGATATCTATGGCGAAAGCTGACTTAGTAATGCAATTTTGATACCTGTAACCCGTGTTTGGATTGGGAAGACTATACTGTTGCTGTATAGACGTAATCTCTTTTTGATGGAAAGGTCACATTTGTATTGACTATTGATTGCTTCTATAAATAGTGAAGAGTCTTTGGATCAGAAAGACAATGCTGTTAGTTGTATAGAGCTGTAAATCTATTCTTTTATCGAAAGGTGATATTTGTATTATTTTTAATTTTATTAATAGTGAAGAGTCTTTTCTGTCTTGTGCATGCTGTTCCCTCTCTCTCTCTCCCTCGTATATGAAATTTAAGTTGTATAAAGTTTATTTATTAACTTACATGAAAACTTTAGGAATCTCTGTGAAGGCTGATGAATTTATATATTTTATCTCTTGATTCCTGTAGCCTTCTCTGATATAGGTTCGATAAGAGGGAGAAGTATCCATTTGACAATTGGTTTTGCTAATTGGTCAGATATAGCGACTAATCTGATATGGTATTTTATCTAGGCAGCATAGTCAGATAATCTGTCTCAGACAGCCCTTTTTGGGATTTGTTGTTATTATTGGGAACTGTTTGATCTATAAATCCTTATGTTCATCTCTTTACAATTTTAGAAAGGTCTTTCAAGGGAGTGTTTTGTCAATGGAAAATCAAGGAAAATTAACTAATTAAAAAAATCTAGGAGTATAATTATACATGTAATAAAAACTTTTCAAAACCTTGAAAACATGTTATCGGTTGGAAAATATTTTAATATTAGCATTGTCATAGCCGGGATTTTACTTCAAGCTGGGTTATTTGGCACAATAGTTGAAATTCAATAGTTCGAAAAAAGTGAATGAGTTCAGTTCTAAACCAATTTCGAAAAATGAATGGACAACTGCAAAATTGTATTTTTAGACGCAGTTTTCTGAACTCAATTTGAAGTTATTTTGGTTTATAATAAGTTTTTTTTCCTGGATTAAATAAATGGTAATTAATTGGTCCATATATATATATATATATATATGTATGTATGTATGTATGTATTGATTATTTAAGGATTAGGTTATATATGTCCTGTTTCTCAAAAAAAAGGTTATATATGTCCTTGCACAGTTTCTTTTTTGTTAGCTAAGAACATTTATGGTCCGTCTTAGGGGGAGGGGAGGAGGATTGAGGGTAGTAGAGTAGAGTTCAACGGGTATAACTTGTAAAAAATTGAAAGCAAAAGATTGGAAGTCATGAAAATATGGTAGCAACAATGCGTTCAACATAGAAAGCTCTCTCTACTCTCTAAAGCATAAAAAATGATTTGCCAGTCTTAATTCTTCTTTGCTCTTCCCAGACGATAGCGTGAAGTCTCAAGTTTTCCCACGCATACAAATTCTCTTAGCAAGTGTGAAATAAATGTAGGGCACACAGATTAAGATGCTCTGCATAAGAAAAATCACGCTTCCTCAATATGCTATGATTATTTAAAAAATGCTATTTGACAAGCTCGCTCAAGGGGGCTTCTTGCTTAAAATGGTCCAGCAAATAAGTGAAATCTCTGGTTGAGAGGGCTTCTTCAGATAGAAATTCTCTATTTAGCTCCAAACTATAATTTTTTTTATTTTTATTTTTATTTATTTGAGTTTATAGAATCACATCCTCAATGCAAATTTCATTGTCAAGAATATTTTTCCAACCTAAATCCTAACAAATTATAGAATGGTAAGAATTTCATTGTAAACAATTGCACAATTAGCACGGGTGGACTTGGTAGGTTTTGATTTATTGGCATGCAACTCTTTCTTTAAATATGTTTTAGTATAGGCTACACATGATAGGGGTAGCCCTCCCTTCCATGGATTGAATAACACCGAATTGAACCTAAAAAAAAAAAGAAAGAATTACCACTCAACAAGAAGGCCAGTAGTCTCTACTTTTCTTTTATTCTCAATACATAATATATATTCTACTCAAATATTGGTAAGAAACAACTCTTAACAATGTTTTTCTCAAAGTTTTAATAGCAATTCTTCATAGACTCTTCCAATACATCGGTACCTTCTAAACTGCCATACAAAATTGTCAAAGAGAATCTTAAAATAGGAATAGTTCATAAATTACATCCAAAATTCAATTTTTAAGGCGCCAAAATCAAGCACTTCTTTGATTCAATTATTTGCATGGAATTTATTTTTAAAAAGAAGAAAATTATCTAATTATATATCTTCTTGCACACAATGTGTTTGTAAATGAATCTCTACATTCCAATTGGGGAGAAAAGGATCTCTACATATATATTTTTTTAAGGGCTTTGCTAGGTGCACATTTGAAATACACATATAATGCACGTATGGCCAGGCTGGTCATCGACTATTGCCAGCTCAATTAATAAAAAATGCCACGACATTAAAAACAAAGAATAAGAGTGCCACCTCAACAGAATACAATCAGCAATACTTTTTTTTTTTTTTTTTTTTTTGAGAATGAATCAGCAATACTTGAATGAACAAAACATATATCTTTGTTAAGAGAGGCCAACCACACTACCATGCATATGCAAAAACTCTGAAAAAAAAGAAAAAAAGAAAAGAAAAAGAAAGATGGAAGTGCTTGAATGGTAGTAGTTTAGCCTGCATCTTTAAAAAAAAAAAAAAAATTGAGACATGTTTTAGATTTGAATGACTATTTTTTATTCTATTAGCAATAGTAATGCGTTGTGATTTAAAATGGAGTAGAAATTTAGTGTTTTAGAGACCTCTGGCATTTGAAAGAGAGAAGAGAGAGAGAAATATTAGGTGTTTTTGTTTTATGGGAAGATGGACAACCTTTGTAGATAAGCATGAGGAAGATAAAAAAAATTCCCTTTAGAGATCAACAAGTATGAGAGAGAGAGGGAATTTCGAGGTCTCTAGGGATTGTGGAACAAAGTTATGGATAATCTCTTTGTATGTAGAACCCAATAACTCACTTTACACACACACACACACACACACAAAAGATGATACATGGGGCAAAATTAAGAATTTTTAAATTTTCTCTTTTAACTTTGACAATATCATATATTATATAATAAAAGTTGAGCTTAGAAGTTGTGATTACACCAAATTGTATAAATTTCTTAAAAAAAAAAAAAAAAAAATTTAGTTGTTTGGTGGCCATACAACTACTATACTTAAAGGAGACCTAAATTATCACCTAATTAGCGAATTTTTAGATAATCCTAACAAATTGTATAATAACTCCATTAATATAAATCTATCCCAAAAAATGAGACTCAACAAATATATATCATTTTTAATTTCAATAGGATTTAAATTTTATATCAAATGGACTCTACCAACATATTCATCATTTAAAAAAGAAATTATATCCTATATTTCCTTATTGCTTCATAGGATTTAATTTTTATAACAAATGGGACTCTACCAATTTATACATCCTTTAAAAATAAAAAATAAAAATCTATCTTATATTTCTTAGTAACCCATTCACATTCTTTTTTTCCCCAATATTTTACGATATATTGCTATCAACTTTTTTTTTTTTTTTTTTTTTTTTTCATATGACCTTTTTAATTCCACTTTTTATGGGATAAGAACAAATACATTGATTAGATATCTTAATTTCAATAAGATTGAAATAGATTCTATATCAAATGGAACTCTACCAATATATATAACCTTATATATCCTTTTCGGAGTGAAGCTTACTCCAATATGTGAATGCCTAAATCCTATGACAACGCAGGTGTGCATATTATTATTATTATTATTATTATTATTATTATTATTATCATTTTGTTTATTTTCTTTGGTATTACTATTGGTTCTTTGTCTTCATGTGATTTTTTATTAATGAATTTAAAACATTCGAAAACTTTGTTAAGTTTCTAAAGGCTCCTTCATTGTTTTTGTATTTTGTTTTTATTAAATTGATTAGGTTTTGTGTATTGGTTGCCTTTTGTTTAAACTGATTTTCTTAGCTTTGATCTAATTTATATGCTTAGGGTCTTAGAGTTAATGATTAAATATGGTTAGAACTAATAGATTAATTTTAACAATTTTCAAATTTGATTTTTATGTTCCATCAAATTATCAAGATGTTCTACACATGTATTCTTGAATTATCAATTTTAATTTAAAAATATTATCAAGATTATATCAAATTTGGACTTATCAATTGCTCATTATGTTTTTATTTATTTATTTATTTTTATTTTAAAGAATTATCAATTTAAAATTTAATTTGGAATTATCAATTCAATTTAATTCTAGGAAGAAATCTTACCCCTTATTTTAGTGAGATAATTATTTACACATGATAATTTTTTGATTAATCTTTATTAAATCTTCTTTCTCAAAAAAAAAAAAAAAAAAAATCTTTATAAAATCTTTAACTCTTTTAGGCAGCTTTTATTAACATTACATTGATTCTTTATCCCAAAGATGAGGCTTCCATTGTTATTGCAGCAATGTGGACAGGTGCGTATCTCATGCAAGCATACATGAACTTAAATTTCCTTTCAATATTTTGAATGCTTTATTATTTTCAAAAGTATATGCTTCATTATTTTTCTAGATAATTTAAATACACTACAGCTAAATTAATAGGATATATTTTATATAATTTGTCGGGGAGAAGTCCCGCCGCAAGTTATTTGTCCGCTTTAGGGAGCCAAGCCCACACGGTTTTGTTTTCAAGCGATGTGGGCAAGCAAGCATGGCACTTGGACTTAGTCCCACATCGGCAAGAAATGCGCCCCACTCATGGTTTATAAGCCCTTGGAGCAACCATGAGTGTACCACTACTACACATGTATGGTAGTGGTACACTCATGGTTGTTCCAAGGGTTTATAAACCATGAGTTGGGCGCATTTCTTGCCGATGTGGGACTAAGTCCAAGTGCAATGCTTGCTTGCCCACGTCGCTTGAAAACAAAACCGTGCAGGCTTGGCTCCCCAAAGCGGACAAATAGCTTGCGGCGGGACTTCTCCCCCACAATTATATATATTAAAGTACTTTTTTTTTAATTTTTATCTTCAAAGTATAGGGTTGTTTTCATTCTGGTCATTTATGTTTCAAAAATTTTAATTTTTCCCTTCATATTTGATTCCATTTTTATATTGATCTTATCATTATTCTTTGTTAGGAATTTGACTATTAACCATTAAGCGTGTTAGGTTAACGACTTGATAACTAAGCACTCATACGTGTCAAAGAATTGCACATGCTACCTTTGTATATCAACAAAACTTCTTAAAAATGTGATCTTAGAGCATTTGCTTATGCATTTATTGGACAAAATGAATTTTTGCTATAGTACTTGTGCAAATATACATAAGAATTGCTGTTGTGTATTTCAAATTTTTTTTTTTTTTTAAATTTCTTTACATTTCTCATGGATAAAGGAAGAGAGTAAATAGTAGTTCTGGTACAAGAAAGAAATAATTAAAAAAATAAAATAAAAATTGATATTTTAATGAAATAAAATTTAGAATAAATAATTTGATATGACTCTTTTGAAAAGTGGCTAAGTAAGATAGAAAAAGTAGGTTTTTATACTAAAATAGATAAAACTTTTTGCGTAAATTGATGTAAATTCTCTTTATGTTGATAGAATATTTTTTTGAATTCTATTTGTTGATGTATACTTGCAATAATTGACAATTTTAAATCTCTCCCTTTCTAAAGTGGAAGCTGATGAGAATGAAAGAAAGATTGGAATGAGTTGGCGTTAGAATAAGTCACTGACATATAATTTTCATCAAGTTTGGAATTGAGTTGGAGTTAGACTAAGTCACTGACATAAAACTTTCATCAAAGTTTGGAATTGAGTTGGAGTTAGACTAAGTCATTGACATATAATTTACGGATGAAATTGGGTCATGGCGTATAATCAGGGTTGCTTAATTTGTAGGCCAAAAAAAAAAAAAAATTGTCGAGCGTTGATTGTTTGAAATTTCACTTGAGTCAATTTGAATTAATTTAAATTTTATATCAATTTTTTCTTATTAAATAAATTAGAGATTATATATATATATATATATTAATTACCTGTAATAATAATTTCTGGAAATCACAAAATATATACAAATAAACTAATTCTAGAAAAAATGAATAATAAATGTTACTTTGCCTTGACATAGATGATGTAATATAAGAAAAAAAATTCCTATACCAATCATGTGAAATCAAAGTATTACATATTTCGTTTTATCAAAAAAAAAAAAAAAAAAAATTACATATTTCCCTTATTAAAAAAAAAAAAAAGTATTACTTACTCCGAGTATTACAGCACGGATACGTTAAACCTCATTGTTTGTGAAAGCTCAGATTTGTGTAAAAGCAAAAAAACTTGTTCAGACTCCCAAATAAAAATTACGACTAGATTACTTTTACTTTAACTTAAGCTAAGTGCAGAATAAGAGTAAATGAGCGTAAACAACTGATAACTCTACCCTAAGCCATATTCATCCATTATCAACAATAAAAGAAAAGCTTAAAGGGTGAGGAAGAGATATGCAAACACAAGATAACACCGAGACGTGTTATCGAAGAGAAAATTGAAGAATTCGGCGAAAAACCTTTCCACGATCCTCCAAGTCGAAATCCCTTTCCGCGATCCTTTAAGTCGAAATCAATCCACTAGAGAATAAAGTTGGAGTACATGAATAACAAAAAACCCTCCAAGCCTAGTCTACCCAATGTATTTGAGTCCTCTAAGCTTTTGCTACTAACTGGCTTCTCGGAACCTTGTCTTCTCTAACTTTCTGGATCTTGCAATTTAGCCTGATTGCATCCGCCAATGAATGGCTCCTTCCAATGCTTCCCAACAGCACCAAAATTTCACTTGATACTCAGAATGGGTGTGATAAGTATTTGGGCTATCAACCTCTCAAGGATATGGAGATAGAAAGGTAGGAGTTGAGGAAAACCACAAATAAATATGTAGATGATTGTGGGTATAACAATCTCTAACTCTCAAGTGTATTTGCTAGAGTTTTCTCTCTAAAAAGCACTCTTCCAATTTATGGGTAATAAGGGTATGTATAGTGTGGGTAAAGACTTGGTAAAGCAAAACACAGCTTTTTGCCAAGCAGAACGTTTCGCGAGTATTTTGCTTGGCCTTTCTCGCGAGACACTCGTGGAAACCTCTAGGCCGGCATAACTCTTTATCTTCTAGTCATGTGCTCTACATGTGGCTTTTTTGCAGGTAAGTTTCTCGCGAGGCACTCACAAAATCCACTTGTTCATCCTTTTAAGCTTGAGCCTTCATACTCTCTCACACTCATCCCTTACAATTAAAAGCCCGCATAATACAGGAAAATATGATTGAAGAAATTACAATTAAATTTGGCACAGAATTAAGCGAACACAAAATAGTTGTAAATTACAACTTTATATAATTTAATAATTAGGAAATAGAGGGGGTTTGTTACATGAGTGTGTATTGTTATCATGTTATAATAACTTTTTTGTCATAAAGTTAGAAAAATTCAAGAAAAAAAATTGTAAAGTCAATGATTATTCAAACATTTGATTGGTTAAGTAGACACATAATGTATTATTTTATGTGTGAATAAGTATGGTTGTGAGTATCAATAATTAATATAGAGGCAACGAGTTGAGTTTAGTTATTTAGTTTAAAATATATTTATAAAAGCAATGACAAATAGATAATAATTAATAATTGGAAAGAAAATATAAGACAAACTTAACAAAATAAAATGGTCATAGCTGTTTACATTGGCAATAAATACTTGTAATGAACTGTTATGTAACAATTTAAAATTTTGAAAACTTGTAGAAGAAAATTGTAAAAATTCATGTATTTTTTTTTATTATTATTGATAACTCAATATATTCAAGTTTTTTTTTTATTAATTTTTTTTTTTAATTTGAGTTTCTTAATGACCCCCTAAACAAAATTCCTAGAGCCACTACTGCTATTTTCTTGTAACTTCCGTAACATTAAATACACATAAGAATTTCATCCAGCTTCAACTCTGCATGCAGTAATTCTTTTTCATAATATAGAAATTCAAGGATAAAGAATATTTTATTTAGATAGAAAAACAAAAAGAAGAGAACGTGGACACGTATGGTATTCTGATAACTACCATGAATATGTACTTACATTAAAATACAACCCTAAAAATTGACCAAATTAAAACTGAATGGATAGTCTTTGGTCATTGTAAAAATCACTTAATTATGTAAAAGTTTTTGTGGATTTGACAATTTTGATGCGCCTGGCGTATGAGATACCAGCTCCTCAAGAAAGGAAAAAATCTCTCATGGGCCTTGCGCATGAGATACTAGCTCCTTAAGAACAAGCTTTTGCTCTGCATGGCCCTGTCCTGAGTATTGCCCTAAGTAGGAACTAGGAACTAGGTCATTAGTGCCTTCCTCGTGGTTTTCCTGTATCAAAATTTTTTTTTTGAATTTCTTCAATTCCTCATTCCCACTGTACCTAGGTTTGGTTCCCTTGTATAGATCATCCGATCCAGAGAAATATTTCCTTCCAAAGCTCGAACTATCTGTTTTTAACCATCACAAAGAATGATGTGAGTTTCAAAATCAATTTAGGTTTTGATTCTTTTGATTGTCAAATTGACAATAATCTACAAAAACTATTGAGTGGTGTAACATTCTTTAAAGTTAATGTTACACTAGGTATAACTTGAACTTTATATATATAAACTACATATTATTTAGAATTTACCATAAATTTTATCAAAGCAAACCAATAATTGACATCATTAAATTAGGTTTGATCTTCACTAAGCAGATTCTAACTAAATTATCTCCATTCTTTTCTACGAAATCTCTAATTTAACTTTGTATTTATTAATATGTATTGATTAAACATACAAACATATAATTTGTTGTCAAACTTTTGCATGCATCGTAGAGGTTAGCGAGGACAAGTTTTGTTTGTCATACATGTCTTGCCCTAGCTTAAATGTGTAATATTTGATTTCATTTAATAAATACTTAAATAATATATATATATATATATAATACTTTTTAATAAATATGTTGATACTAATTTGTTCTTTTGTATATATTAATCCAAACTATTTCTATACTACTATACTTTGAGTTGTGGTGTGGTGAAACTGCGCTACCCCCATCTGCCACGGGTAATTGAGTGTAGAATCTTTCATTCTCTCTGAGCGTGAAAGCGAACCTACGAGTATGTAAGAATTAATGAAGTAGTCTTGGAGTTACATATAACACATGTTTTGACTATCGTCATGGGTGAAGAAAATAAATTGTGTGGCAAGCTCGAGTTTAAATGGGTATCAGGTTATTCTCTCTAAATGTGAAAGCTAACTTATGCGTTTGAAAGAAAGAAAGAATGAGTAGAGTTGGAGTTGGAATTAGGGTGATATATTATCTATATTTTGACTTTTGTCAAAGGGGAAGAAAATATGTGTGGTGCCCTCGAGTTTAATTGTGGATCAGATTATTCTCTATGAATATGAAAACTGATCTATGAGTATGAAAGAAAGAATGTAGTAGGGTTGGAGTTAAAAGAGTGACATAAAATCTGTATTTGAACCTAAGGTTGCAGAAAAATTGTGTGGCGCCGCCCACAAATTTAATTGGGGATCATATTGTTCTCTCATAATGTGAAAGCTAATCTATGAGTCTCAAGGGTGTGTCTCTAGACTTTTTTGAAAGAAAAATTGTGTGGCACTCACAAGTTTAATTGGGCATCAAATAGTCAAAGAACCATCTTTCTTTTTGAGTTGTGGCGTATTGATCGGGTTTACTTTGTCGTTCTACTGACACAACAAAATGCACCCTTTTAGATTGTTGGCGAGAAAAATTGAACTCTTGAGCTTGACAGTTTTGTATTCTTTAAAAGTTTACTTGAGACGACTTGGAATATATATATATATATATATTTTCCAACGTTGAAACAGAAAAAAATTTATTACCAAAAGAAAGAACTAGCAGAGGAAGGATACAAAAGAATCGGTATCTAGGACCGACCATTCTCAGAATGTACATTATATGCAATTGTGGTTTAAGCTACAAAAAGACATGGGAAGGAGCTAACTAAGGACCACTGGAGTGTTTGTAACTTTGTAGATTTTCTATTTAGCAAAAAAAAAAAAGAAAAAAAACTTTGTAGATTTTCTGTTAATATCAAGGGGACCATTAATTAAGCAAAAATTGCACCTAATATTAGGCTTGCAAGTGTCACTTTTGAAAACATAATTATCCTATCTAATTTTTTCCAAAGACCACGTAGCTGTGGGACACCAAAAAGTGTCACTTTGTGGTGTGGCATAGCTGTGGCTTGAACTCCTCAACAAGCAAATGGAGGCTTTAGCATCAATAGAGGCTGCAATTGCTTCCTTATCATGGCTGCTGGTGGTGGTTCTAATATTCTTCTACTTGTTAAATTTTATGCAAAATATACAGGGGTTGGAAGGAAACCACGAACTGATGATTTACGCACTTAATTTTATGCAACTATAATTGGCCTAAAAATAATGGTAGTAGGTTTTGATTGAACAAATTATAATTGGCCAAAAAATACTAGCCTGTTTTTAGTTAAATTCAATTCTTTTCACTATTCTTTCATTTATTCAATATATATGATTCAATTTTACTTGGTCAAAGATTGAAGGATTAATTTCTTCAATAAATATTAATATTCTAGCAAATATATCCTCTTTTCGTTTACAAAATAAGACTTATATGACATCCCAAGTACGAAAACAATCTAATGCATGAGCCCCATCAACCTGTTAAAGTATACACAATAAATCCATAAAATTATCTTAATTATCACTTTATAATCATTTTCTGTCATGCCCATCTTGCAAATGGTGCGGAATTCCGGGAATTCCAACAAAGCATCGCGTTGTGCTTCACATGAACAATCCCTCATGTTATTTTTTCATTAACTTTGTCAAAGGTTGTCTCCAAAGTTGAAACCCATATACGTCATAGTCTAGGCACAATCTGACTTTGGCAAAGACCAACAATTGCTTTTTTTTTTATTTATAAACAACTGCTGTTGGTAGGTTGGTAGAAGCGTGATTTAAGGATTTTACGACCAGACAAAAACCGGCAAGGCGGGGCAGTGGTTATTGAATGGCTGACATTAAAGTTAGAGAAATGTTTTATCCACAAAACTTTTATAATAAATCTTAGGTGACAAGTGTTAGAAATAAAGGAGAGATATTCTTTGGCTTTTCCTTGAAATTTACAGAAAAATGATATACCAAAAGAGGTGACAGAGATGAGACATGCACTAAGTTACTATTTTGAGACAAATCGTATTGTCTGCAATTTATTTGCAGTAGTTAGACAAATAATTTTTGCACGTTGTCCTATGATACAACAGTCCAGTCACCTTGCCGATTATCCTTATGAGCCTACACTACTCGTAGGATATAAGCTCTCTATAACACTTTCTTTTCCTAGAAAATAGAGTTAAAAATAAAATATTTTGTTAAGAGTAAGGAGCAGTAGATAGTAAGTGTTTAGAACAACAACAATTTTTTTTTTTTTTTTGTGAAAGTTTGTAGCTTAGTAATCCAAATAAGGTGATTCCGAAACTTTTTATTTCTTTCTATATATATAATAGACGGACATGTAACTTGTCCCTAGCCAAAGAAAAACATGTTTAATATCATTTAGAGAAGTGTTACTGTGAGAGACCTCAAAAGAAACGTCCCTAAAAAAAGAGTGTAAGGTTGAATTTAATTAACAATCTTGTTGGCTTTATTCTGTGTCAAATTTGCTTGTATTTTAACAATTAGTAATCCTGTATTTAGGTGGGATTCATGTAAGGGTAGTGTGTGAGAAAGTGTAAAGAAATGTTCAACATTATGCAAAAAAGCAGGGACTCGTGACTGGAACTCGAGGGTGGCTCACGACTGGCAAGCCACTAGAAGATGGTCATGTGTCAAGCATGCGGGAAGCTGAAGCGTTATGCCCGCTGTTGCACTATAGGACAAAATATCCAGACTGGCAATGCAGTTACCTCACGGCTTGAACTCGCGACTCAGTCAAGTCGCGAGGCCAAGCCGCCATCCAGTTCTGTTTTGGAAAAAAATGACTCTTCGCATTCCAAACACACACCACTATATATAGACCCTTATACCCACAAAATGTAGAGAGCTTCCAAAGAGAATTTTGAGAGAGAAACCCTAGAGAAAAATAAGATTGATTCATCCACAATCTTCACCTAAGAGACTCCTCAAATTCCTCTACTCTCACCCTTTCCATTGATACATTTTTGAGAGGTTCTTACCTAAATCCTTTTCTCACCATACTCACATCTGTGAGAAGGTTATTTGGTACTTTGGAAAGCAGTTAAGAAGGGACCAATTCATATTGGTTGATGCTATGGGCTATAGCAAAATCCGGTAAGTTAGAAAAGAAAAAGGTTTGACGCAACCTCGTTGGAGCAGGAAGCTTAGAGAGCTTAGGTACACTGGGTAGATTAGGCTTGGAGAGTCTATTGTTGTTCATGTATCCCAACTACATTTTCTAGTAGATTATTGACCGCTTGGAGGGCGGCGGAGAGGTTTTACATCGAGGGCTTCGGTTTCCTCTTCGATAACACATTGAGTGTTGTCCTTGTGTTTACATCTCTCTTCCCTTCATCTTTACCATTTAATTACTGCTGTATTTGTGATTATTTATGGTTTAGATTGTTTATCAATTCTGGATTACTTAGATTCATGTTCTGCACATTTATTGTTTGATAATAAGCTTGAATTGATAATTTGTAATTTGGGGTCTAAACGTTCAAGGGTGTTTTATATACATTTTGAACATTCAATTGGTATCAGAGCAGGTGCACTCTTTGTGGTTTGATTACCTGAGTGCGATCCTAGACCCCTTGGATATGGATGCAGCTATGAAAAAGGCCATGCTGAATTGTGGTTTAAATGTTTGTGATAATGACTCTATGAGAATGTTTGAAGGGTGTCCTAACAATGAACTCTTAAAGTTATTAAAATCAAAGAAAAATGCTAGGATGTTCGTTCACATACTGAAATACTTTGAAAATAAGAACCACATCTTACACAATAGTCTATATGAGTCTAACTCTTTGATTAAGAAGTATAAAAGAAGAAATAGAATATTGTGTGAAAAGGTTGATAATCTGAAAAAGAAAATTCAATTTGGCAGAAGCATGGAAAATGAAGATAAATTTATGTTGATGGTCAAGAATGCTTGTCTCATGCTTGTCTATTTGTGCACATCTCATTGAAAGTATTTAACTCATGCTTATGGTATCTTGATAGCAGATGTTCTTGTCATATGACAAGAGATAAATCACTGTTTAAGACTCTTAAAGAAAAAGCCTGTGACTATGTGACATTTGGTGATGGGAGTCATGCTCAAGTTCTCGGCAAAGGGACTGTTGAAATATCAGGATTACCTCTATTGAAAGATGTGTTATACATCAAATGATTAAAGGCAAATCTATTAAGCGTCACTCAAATATGTGATGAGGATTTTCTTGTCCAATTCTCAAAGAAGGGGTGCATAATCATTAATGAAAAAGGGATTCAAGTCTTAGAGGGAAATAGGACTACCGATAATTGCTATGGAGTAATTCCTACGGCACCTATTTTGTGTAGAAGTGCTTGTGTTGAAATGCTGGAACTTTGGCATCACAGATTTGGGCATGCAAATTTCAAACAAGTAGCTAAAGTATCTAAACTTGAAGTAGTTGAGGGACTTCCAAAGTTTGGAAAGGTGGAGAAGACTATATGTGGAGCATGCCAAATGGGAAAGCAAATAAAGGCAAGTCATCACAAGGTGAATGTGATTGCTACTTCACGGTGTTTAGAGCTTCTTCACGTTGATCTAATGGGGCCTACAAGAACTGAAAGTCTAGGAGAAAAGAGGTACATTATGGTGGTAGTTGATGATTTCTCAAGGTACTTTTGGGTGGAATTCCTTAAAAAGAAGTCGGAAGCATGTGATAAAATGGAAAGGCTATGCAAGAGACTATAGAATGAAAAAGGAGTTCCCATAGTCAAAATCAGAAGTGATCATGGGAAGGAATTTGAGAATGCTAAATTTGAAGCATTTTGTGAGGAGCATGGCATTAAAAAGGAATTTTCAACTCCAAAGACTCCATAACAGAATGGGGTGGTTGAAATAAAGAACCAGGTGATCCAAGAGATGGCAAGAGTTATGCTACTCAATAAAAACATTCCACAAAAATTCTGGGCTGAAGCTATGAATACATCATGTCACATTAGTAATAGAATCTATTTCTGAGCAGGGACAAAGAAGACGTCATATGAAATATGGAGAGAGAAGAAACCCAAGGTGAAGTATTTCAAAATATTTGGAAGCAAGTGTTACATTCTAAATGACAGGGAAAATCCGAGAAAATTTGATGCTAAGAGTGACGAAGGGATATTCCTAGGATACTCTACAAATAGCCGAGCTTATAGAGTGTACAACAAGCGCACTAAGATGGTGATGGAGTTAATCAATGCGGTCATAGACGACACCATATTAGAAAAGGAAATTGATGATGATGGAAAGGGGTTAAATCTTAAGAAGAATGAGGATGATGATGATATGTCCTTAAGTGATGATGTTGAGAAAGAATCACCAGGTAAGGAGTCTACACCCCCTATATTAAGAAGAGAGACTAGATCAACACAAGAAGTCTTAAATTCACTCACACCTCCAGAAATTCAACTCCCAATTTCTTGTGATGAGGAACCCTCAACTTCCAAGAAACCTTCATCAAGAGTAACTCTCAATCACCCATCAAGTAATATCATTGGTGATGTAAACGAGGGACTTCATTTGAGAAAAGGACGAAGGTATAGTGCTAACCATGTGACATACAACTGTTATTTTGCTCAATTTGAACCTAAAAAGGTAGAAGAAGCTCTGAAAGATGAGAATTGGATAGAATCTATACACCGGGAGCTACATCAATTTGTTAAAAATGATGTATGGAAGTTGGTTCCAAGGCCTAAAGATACACATATGATCGGCACCAAGTGGATTTTTAAGAACAAAACGGATGAAGATGGTGAATTTGTCCGAAACAAGTCTAGATTGGTGGCTCAAGGGTATACTCAAGTGGAAGGCATAAATTTCGATGAATCGTTTGCTCCGGTAGCAAGACTAGAGTCCATTCGAATTCTCTTGTCCATAGCATGCATTATGGATTTCAAGTTGTACCAAATGGATGTGAAGAGTGCCTTCTTGAATGGTTTTCTAAATGAAGAAGTCTTTGTTGAGCAACCAAAGCGGTTTCAAGATCCTCACTTTCCGAATCATGTGCTAAGGTTGAAGAAAGCTTTGTATAGGTTGAAGCAAGTACCAAGAGCATGGTATGATTGCCTCACCACTTACTTATTGGATCGTGGGTTTAAAAGAGGCCAAGTAGATCGAACATTGTTTGTTAAAAGAGATGAGAAATCCCTCATTGTCGCTCAAGTGTACGTGGATGATATTGTTTTTGGATACACAATTGATCAACTAGCTCATGAGTTTTCGGAAGAAATGAAAAGGGAATTTGAAATGAGCATGGTGGGAGAGTTGAACTACTTCCTAGGGTTTTAAGTGAAACAACGGAAAGATGGAATATTCATCTCTCAAGAGAAATATGCCAAAAATCTTGTCAAAAGATTTGACCTAGATTCTAAGAAACACACCATTACTCCCATGAGTTCCTCAGCAAAATTGAGCATAGATGCAACCGATGTTGACGTGGATCCAACACTTTATCAAAGCATGATTGGCAGTCTTCTTTATCTCATAGCAAGTAGGCCAGATATTGCATTCAGTGTCGGGGTATGTGCACGGTTCCAAGCTGCTCCTAAAGAATCCCACTTGACAACAGTAAAGCGAATCATTCGCTATGTCAACGGCACATCTAACTATGGGATTTGGTATTCAAAAGATTCGAATGAATGCTTGGCGGGATATTCAGATGTTGACTGGGTAGGGTGCATTGATGATAGGAAAAGCACTTTTGGTGGTTGTTTCTATCTTGGGAATAACTTGGTTTCATGGATGAGAAAAAAGCAAAATTCAGTCTCTCTTTCAACGGCTGAAGCTAAATACATCGTAGCAGGAAGTTGTTGTGCACAATTATTATGGATGAGAAAGCTACTACATGACTATTGAATTTCTTAAGACACTATGTGTGTATTCTGTGATAACACTAGTGCTATAAATCTGTCAAAGAATCCAGTTCAGCACTCCAAATCAAAGCATATCGAGATCCGGTATCACTTCATTCGGGACTTGGTAGAGGACAAGATAATGTGTCTAGAGTTTATTAATACTGACAATCAAAAGGCAGACATATTCACTAAACCTCTTGATGGCCCGAGGTTTGAATCCTTGCGTAAGACCATTGGTGTTGGTATCATTCCTTGAACTCTATCTTCCATGAGAGTGGTCATGTTTGCATTTATTTTGCTTTGTATAGTTGTCTTCCTTTGTTTCAAATGTTTTTACATTGTTGTCTTTGATCATCCTTTTACTGCTTTTGTGTCAAAAATCCAAAAACACATAAAAAGTAGAAAATCCATAAAGTTTGATCGACTTTGTTGAGTTTTGTCTCAAAGCATGTTTTGCCTTGTACCTTTGTACTAATGGCTTTGTGCATCTATGAGCTTAGCTTGTTTCCTATGCACTCATATCATTGTGGGAGAAATTTTGAAATTTATGTGACTATTGTAAATAGATCTTCAACCTTGTCATGAATGATTAATGAATGGTTTTGTTGATCTTGAGACATGCATAGACTTATGCCTATATATCTTCCTACTCTTTATTTTTTGTTTTGCTTAAAAGAGCTCATAAAATGTAAATCTCCAAATGAAAAGAGATATTGAGCTGCAAAAGCCTATCGCATATACTAATATTTGACTAGGAAAAAGGGAAAACGACCAAATTAAAATGTATGATGCCTAAAAAGCCAAAGGCTGACTCATCAATTGAAATATCAAAAATTTCAGACATCGATCTCACAATGAGATGTATTGACTCAAAAAGTTCAAATGATATGATGTATATAGAGCCAAATGAAAAGTTTCAAAGAATTGTAATCAAGTTTATGTGGGAGGTCATATATGCATACTTCTATAATTGAGATGGGTCACATTATCTAGTACTAGTTGAGTATGCCTTGATTGAATTGATTATTGAAACTTTACATTGGACTAAGTACTATCTCATTTTTGATATCCACACACATCACACAAGTCTTTGTTCAATGAATGTCATATTTATTTGTATGATTGTACTTGATTAAATGTATTTTCACATGCTCAATCTTTGTTGATCAAACACAAAAATATTTTTTTAGTGTTTTTAATTGTTTTTGGAAAGTATTTTGTTTTTACTAAAATGTCAAAATTTCAAAAACAGTGTTGCCCTGTTTTGGCGACTCAATCGTGGGTTGATCCAGCTGCATGCCCTAGTAGCAAGCCCACTCCGAGATTTTTTGTGGCTCATTGGCGGGTCAATTTCCTAATCGTGAAAAATACTTAGAATATTTTTCAAAATTTGGGTTTTATGTTTCTCGCGGCTCAGTGTGGCGACTTGTTCGTGGGTGGAAGGTCCAGTCGTGAGGGTTACATAGAGATTTTTGTGGCTCACCTCGCGACTCTTTTGCGGATAGACCTTCTAGTCGCGAAAAACACTTAGGAAATTTTTCAAATTTTTGACTGAAGTGTTCTGGTGGCTGTCCTTGGTGACTTGCACGCGACTTGATCCAGTCGCGAAAATCGCGTGTTTTGCATAATGAGAGTCTTTTTCAAGACTGATTTCAAAAACTTTTCATTTTTCCCTCGCACCCGTGGTTGTTCAAACCTTCTTTATTTCAAAGCCACTGTGTTTACACACAAAACCCTCATTCTCCTTACATACGTCTCATCATTCTTCAAGAGCAAGTATGGGTTTTGTTTCTCACACATTATTTCTCACCCATCTACATATATTTATTTGATTGTGTTTATTTTCTTTTAGCTGATATTTGTATATCTCCTTTTTGAACATGGGTTTCTGTTTGTGTGTTGAAATTGATTCGAGATTTTTGGTGGTTTTGTACTAATTTACTCCATTTTGGGAGAACATAGTGTTATTGGTGACAACCACACACTCATTGTCATGATTGGGCCCTAAATCCCAAATGTTTAGGGTTTTCTTCATTATTCATGTTTTGATCCTACCCCAATGCTAATAATGTTTGGTATTTTTTTTTGGGTTTCTCTCGTTTTTGATAATCCATGATGCAGAGTGGATATGTCTCCATTCAAGAGAGCAACTGTGAAAGGGGGCAACAACAAAGGTAAAGAGCCTGTCATTGATGTTGATGATCCCTCACCTCGAACAAAGAGGACCCGTTCACCATCAGGTGCATTCGATCCAAACAAGTTCAGATCTTATGTTGCCTTTTAGACTCATGAGAATTATTTCAGAGATGCTACAACGTTGATTGAAAGGGTTGTTGATCAACCTTCTTTGTTTGACTTCGACATTCCTAAATGGTTTGCTGACGAAGATTGAAATTACCTTCTCTCTGACCTTGATGATGCTTATGAGAATTTGGTCAAAGAATTTTATGCAAATGCAATTGTTGAAGGTGATGAACTTAAGTGCTGGGTTAGGTGAAAAAGTTTCTCTGTCTCTCCTGCATACCAGGCAGAGATTCTTCACATCAATTGGCCGATGCTTGGAAACTCACCAATTTATGATGATCTATGTCCAGATGAGGACTTACTTTGGGATGCCCTTGGCAACGACTTGGAATTCTCACCAAATGAGAACTCAGTTAGTGTTTCCTCTCTTCCTCCGAAATTAAGGGTGCTTACAATCATCATGTTTCACAACTTGTACCCATTATCCAACACCATGTATATGAACCTCGATCGTGCTTTGTTTCTTCATGATCAGATCTCTGATGTAGAGATTGACATTTGTGCACATATCTTTCATGTTCTGCGCAAAACGGTTCAACGAACTGAGTTACGGATATGCATTCCGTTTTGTTGTCTCATCTCTAGGATTTTAAAGCTCAAAGGGATCCATCCATTTGAAGATGAATCTCCCTGCACAAAACTGAGTCCAATCAACATGCGTACGTTCAATGCGAGCATTGGTCATAGTAAGAAGGGAATTAAAACTGAAACTTTAGCGTCTTACAGTGGTTCGTGCTCTAGCTCATCCTCCTTTTATGAGAAGCTAGACAACATTATGGCATCTATCCATGAGTTGAGCACCAAAATATCCGGACTCACATCTATCTTGCACCATCACAACATTCGGTGTGACATGAAGTTCACTTCTCTCTAAACTCCATTAGATCAGATTCAAAGAAAGCTAGAAGAAGATGAGGACTAGCTATTCCATGACAAAAAGGGGAAGACTGAGTACAATGATAGGGGGAGAAAGAGCTTAATCAAAGGGGGAGCTTTATAAGCTTTATATTTTGCTTATGTCTTATACTTTGCTTCATATTAAGTCTGTTTCAATGTTTATGTGATGTTATTAATTAGTTTGTTTTTGTATGGTACATTTGTAACCAGTTGCTTTTATAAGCTTTTAGGTTTTTGTACCCTTGCTTTGTGGCTTAAGTACTTGTTGTTAAATGTCATGCATTTTCTTTAGTGCTTTACTCTTGTGCCCTTATAGGATCTTATTCCTGGATGCATATATGTTTTGTGCATTGGTTCAGTGTTGGACATGCAAATGATACTTTGCAAATAAGCTTATTAGCTTGCATGTCCGAATGTTCATTCCTTGTGTGAATGAGCATTGTGATCACTTTTGTATAGTGATAGCCTGTTTTGGTCAAGCCATGGTCTATTGCTTTATTCCATTTTGCTTGATCGCATTATGCTTGCTTCATATGCATTACAAGTTTTTTGCATACAGTGATCAAATTGTGTTGTTGTATTTCAGGAGATACTTGTTCGTATGATTCAAGAGCTTATCAGATTCTAGAGTTAGGTGTGAGTGGGTTTTTTTCAACTGTTCCCAACTCACGCATTAAGTCTAGAGTCTGTTGTAGGGTTTTGTCAAGGAATAGCCAAAGGGGGAGATTGTAAGGTTGAATTTAATCAACCATTTTG
Source organism: Quercus gilva (assembly GCA_023621385.1). NCBI lineage: Eukaryota > Viridiplantae > Streptophyta > Magnoliopsida > Fagales > Fagaceae > Quercus > Quercus gilva. The sequence goes on from CM042477.1 coordinate 30,325,213, forward strand.
TTGGCTTTATTCTGTGCCAAATTTGCTTGTATTTTAGCAATAAGTAACCCTGTATTTAGGTGAAATTCATGTAAGGGTAGTGTGTGAGAAAGTGTGAAAAAATGTTCAATATTGTGCAAAGAAGCAGGGACTCACGACTGGAACTCGCGAGTGGCTCACGATTGGCAAGCCGCTAGAAGATGGTCATATGTCAAGCATGCGAGAAGCTGAAGCGTTATGCCAGCTGTTGCACTAAAGGACAAAATATCTAGATTAGCAATGCAGTTACCTTGTGGCTTGAACTTGCGACTCAGTCAAGTCACGAGGCCAAGTCGCCAGTCAGCTCTGTTTTGGAAAAACTGACTCTTCGCATTCCAAACACACATCACTATATATAGACCCTTATACCCATGAAATGTAGAGAGTTTCTAGAGAGAATTTTGAGAGAGAAGCCCTAGAGAAAAACAAGATTGATTCATCTACAATCTTCACCTAAGAGACTCTTCGAATTCCTTTACTCTCACCCTCTCCATTGATACATCCTTGAGAGGTTCTTATCCAAATCCTTTTCTCACCATACCCATATCTGTGAGAAGGTTATTTGGTGCTTTAGGAAGTAGTTAAGAAGGGACCAATTCATATTGGTTGATGTTATGGGTTATAGCGGAATCCAGTAAGCTAGAAAAGAAAAAGGTTCGGCGCAATCTCATTGGAGCAGGAAGCTTGGAGGGCTTAGGTATACTGGGTAGATTAGGCTTGGAGGGTCTATTGCTGTTCATGTATCCCAACTACATTTTCTAGTGGATTATTGACCGCTTGGAGGGCGGCGGAGAGGTTTACGCCGAGGGCTTCGGTTTCCTCTTTGATAACACATCGAGTGTTGTCCTTATGTTTGCATCTCTCTTCCCTTCATATTTACCATTTAATTACTGCTGTGTTTATGATTATTTATGGTTTAGATTGTTTATCAATTCTAGATTAGGTTATGTTCATGTTTTGTACATTTATTGTTTAATAATAAGTTTGAATTGATAATTTGTAATTTTGGGTCTAAACGTTTAAGAGTGTTTTATACACATTTTGAACATTCAAAGAGATTCGGGTCGGGTACCTTTTAGGGCACCTCTCTTTTTGGGTAAGTGGTATGGAGTCGCCACTTATTTTTTTTTATACAAAAAATAAGAAAAAAATAAATACATGATTGAATTGTTCTCTTCATTGATTGAATAAATATTACATATTTGATAAACTTGAAAATTACATAGCTTTGGGTCCTAGTTACAATCTACCAAAAATAAACAAAGACAAGGCTAGATCTACTTAGCCAAAGACCTAAATCCGGAGGTTAGGTTATGGAATAGGAAGGTGTTAGGCACCCATTCCGCCCAAACAAAGTCTGGTCTTCTAGACTCTTGTGACCAATGTACCTTTTTATGCATGTCATGAATGATATGTTGAACATGTGAATGAAAAATTAAATCACATAAATTTATTTATGAATGAAGTCTCTTATTTTGTTTAAAAAAAATTCAGATCTGTTTTGGTTTGTAAAAAAAAATGGTTTTTTGATTTATAAAAGATCAGATTTGTTTTGTAATAACAAAAAAAAAAAAAAAAAAAGATTTTTAATAGCAGAAAAATTAGATCTATTTTTCTTATATGTTAAAAAGATGAAAATGATTTTTCTTTTAAGAAGAGAGTTTCACTCATAATATGAATTTATGTAATCATGAATTAAATAGACAAAAGCAAACACAATCATTTTTAATCACTTTCTTTACTTCAAAATCTGCATTAAAAAAATCAGATTTGTATCTATGAAGGATACAAGTCAGTTTTTTATTAAGAAAAATTTAGATCTACATCTAATGAAGATGCAGATCCCTTTTTTGATTAAGAAAAATTCAGATCTACATTTAAGAAAGATGTAGATTTGTTTTTGTTTTAAGAAAAATTCTAAGAAAGATACAGATCCCTTTTTGATTAAGAAAAATTCAGATCTACATCTAAGAAAGATGCAGATCTGTTTTTGTTTTAAGAAAAATTCAGATCTATATTTAAAAATGATGCAGATTCGTTTTTTATTAAGAAAAATTCAGATCTACATCTAAAAAAGATGTAGATCTGTTTTTAATTTCAAGAAAAAAAATTGGTTATTTGCAGATAATTGGAATTAAGAAAGAGATTATAACAATTACATAAACAAAATCAAGATCATGCTTTAACAAGACAATGATTAACAATTCATGTTATGGATAAAGGAAAACATGCATCATTATAAACATGAAACATAAAAGAGAATAAGGTCATTGAAAACAACCTCTTGTATGAGCATTCCTTGTTCTTGAGAGGATGTTTCAAGGTTTAAAGACACTTATTCAGTTATCTTTGAAACCTAAAAACCCTGATTTAATCTGCAAATCTTAGAGAGGATCAGCAAGCATTAGCAATTTGAGAGCCTCAAAACGTATGCCTCTCAGAGCATAGAAAAAAAGTACTGGATTATGAAGTTCAGTCTCTATTTATAGAGGTTAGAGGGCTCTAAAAAATAGGCATGGACGATTAGGGTTTGAATTCGGACCCATCCTTTTACAAAAAGATCGAAAAGTGGTAGTGAAGGCATTGAGGATTCCATCATTCTCATTATTCGAATCATCCTCAGGCTCGGTGCCACTCAAGGTAGCAGTAAGGGCCTTACTTTTCCCAATGGTCTTGAGATAAGTTGGGTACTCTTGTTTTATATGTCTGAAGCCTTGACACCCAAAGCAATCTGGTCCTGAGGGAATAGTTTACTGACCGTCATCCCTAGCATCTTTCTTCCCTTTGTATTGGCTCTTGAATTGTGACGAATTGGATTGCTTATGGTCTTTGTCAAATCCTTTAGATTGACATTCTTCATAAACTTTTTGAATTGCCTTGTAATGTACGATTTCATTTTAGAATCTTCATCATCTAAAGACTCATCTATGTCACTGCTCTTGGCCTTCAGTGCCATGCTCTTTCCCTTACTTGATTTCTCAATCCTTATCAACCCTAACTCATAGGTCTGTAGATTGCCAACCAGCTCTGTCAAAGTAATTTTGTCAATGTTCTTTGATTCCTCAATTGCGGTGATCTTGGCATGAAATCTCTCGGGTAGAGATCTGAGCACCTTTCTAACAATCTTGGGTTCAGGAATAGTTTCCCCAAGATTAAAGGATGAGTTTAATATATCCTTGAGCTTGGCATAGAACTCGTCGAATGACTCGTCATCCTCCATCTTGATCTCTTCAAAGCTTGTAGTAAGCCTCTGAAGTTTTGAATCATTGACAGCCTTGGTTCCTTCAAAGGCTGTCTGGAGGATGGTCCATGTTTCCTTGGCAGTTTCGGTAGAGGATATCTTCTTAAACTCCTTATTCGTGGCCACACTGAAAAAAGAATTCAATGCCTTACTGTTGAAGTTAGCCGCCTTGATCTTAGCATCATCCCAATCGGCCAACGCTTCCTTTGGCTTGGTCCAGCCTATTTCTATAGCTTACCACACTTTTTCATCTAATGATTGCAAGAAAGGTCTTATGCGTACTTTCCAGTATGCATAGTTAGTGCCATTAAATAAAGGATGTATAATCAACGATTGTCCTTTATCCATGACAACAGGGGTCAATGGATCACACATCAAAGATTAACCCTAATCAGAGTGTGCCTGCTTTGATACCACTTGATAGGCCAAAAATGTATTGGTCCTTTATGATGAATTAGCCCAGTTAATTAATTAATTCAATTAACATGCAATACACGTGGTAGCACAAACAAATGACCAACTCAGTTAATATGCAGTGAAAAATAAAGTTGACATAGTGATTTGTTTTCGAATAGGGAAAACTTCCAAGGCAAAATCCCCACTAGGTGATTTTAAATGACATATGTTCTTAACATGATTCACATATATCCTAACAGTGCGAAATTCTGGAAATACCAACAAATTAAACCATTGCGTTGTGCCTCACACGAACAATTTCTCATGTTATTTTTTCACCACCTTTGTCAAAGGCTGTCTCCAAAGTTGAAACCCATATACCTTATAGTATAAGCACAATCTGACTTTGGCGAAGACCAACAACTGCTGTTGGTAGAAGACTAGATTTTAAGGATTTTATGACCAGACAAAAACCGGCAAGGAGGGGGCAATGGTTATTGAATGGTGACATTAAAGTTAGAGAAAAGCGTTCACAATACTTTCATGACAAATTTTAAGTGGAAAGTTGTTATTAGTTGTTATTGGTGAGTAAAAAAATAATTTTAATAATGTATTTAAATTAGAACCAATAACTTCTTACTACATTTAATTTGTTGTGAAAATATTATGAATGTAGCACTTCTCTTAAAGTTATTGCACTATACAATCTCAATCCAAGAATACAAATTTTATGTCTTACCATTTGTATTTCACTTTTTATATTCCACAAATTACAATTTTTCAACCATTACATATTATATTCACTTATCTTATAAAATAACTAAAGTTTTATAAAAGAATTAAATATATGACATGTCATAATTGGTGAAACATCAAGTGTAACTCAAAAAGTGGGATATAATATTTCTATTTTTGGACAAGAAAATCTAAAATCACAATATTTTATAACACAATTTTACCACAACTTTATTGCAACGAAAGTTATAGTCTATAACGTAAGATAGTTGTGAAAAAATATATAATAGAAGTGATTCTAGCTAGAATATATAACTCATTATTCCACTATTGATCCATAAGTGACAAGAATAGTTCTTGAACATATACATTAGAGACATTCTTCTTTCTTAATTCTATTTTTTTTTTCCTGAAATATTTTATTTGTAACTTTCGCATATGACATGCCTAAGCTAAAAATATGATCATATGTGAAAGTTACAAATAAAATATTTGAATGACATTGTTTTGAATGTTTGAATGACGACCATGTTTCTAGCATAGATACAGTAAACTATCTTTCTTCTCCTTGCGTGCTACAACATTTTATGGTAATAGAATAATAGGAATCACTAATTTATTTATAACTTATTACTACTTTGTAACATCTTGCATCCCTAATTACTAAAGGCCTCCATAGATTGTAGTCTTATTTCAAATATGGGAAAGCTTAATGACTCGTAACAAATTTTTTTTTTTTTTTTTTTTAAGAGAGCAATTAAAATCACTTATATATTGACAATATAAATGAATATATAAGTGATTTTCACTAAATTTCCCCCATTTTACAAAGCCTTGGCCAAAAAGTTTGAGGTGAAGTTTTGCTACAACTCATAGAAAGAAATTACTATTTTATTTGGATGGAAACTCACAAAAAGCATACAATTAATGATCATAACGAATGCTAAAGAGCATTTTAGCTAAACCGCTTTTTATTGTTTTCAACAAGGACATTCAAGATTCAAATTTTCTTTTCCTCATTTGTAACTATTGAATTTATTAAAAAAAAAAAATAATCATCATATTCAACGTTCCATGGAGCATTTATTTTGTTGGTGGGTATAACACAGTTTTTTTTTTTTTTTTTGGTATAGCATTACTTTTGTATCACACGTATGACTGCAGTATTTTCTTATTTAAAACTGCAGAAATTGTATTTTTCTGACCAAAGACTACCACCTTCACATTGTGAGAGGATTTAGTAGGTGAAAATAGAATAATAATAATAATAATAATTTCATTTACTGAAATATACGGTCAGGCACCCATTCATTCGTGTAAACATACAGAGTTCGAGAGCTTAATTAAAAATACTAAAAGCAATTCTTTTTATTTAATGCAAGTGAAAGTCACAATAACTTTCATTATTTCATAAAGCAATAATAAAAAACCAGAGAACACAATCATTTGGTTCCACACAAAAGAAGAAAAAAAAAAAAAAAAAAAAAACCTAAACAAAACAAAACCACTTGGTTGTAATATAACGTAGCTACAGCCATGCAGCAGTGACTTAAACGTTTATATTCATATCTAAAGACAAAGTGTGACCAACATAGTCAACTTTATTAACACTTAATACTACATGGAAACGATGATTTTTTTTGACTAGGGATCTTTTTTATTATTCTATAGTAAATGTCGAGATCCGGTGTTAAGCTCTATAAATCATCCATGCTTTGCTGAAAACTGAATATGAAAACCATCTCCAAATCCTAAAGCAGGGGATCGAATCACCTCTCCTTCTTTGATTGTAGTCATCCTAAATCAGCCATAATTCAAATACAATAAAAAAACAAAATAAAAATCAGTTTTTGTTCAACTTGTCTAAGTGCTGCATAAATGCATGTAAGAATAAGAAATAAAGTACCTGTATTTGGTGACCAAAATATGAAAGAAAACACCCATTAGAACTTTGCTGAACTCGGCTCCTGCACATGATGTCATGCCTGCCCCAAATGGTATGAAATTCTTTGCTGACACATTTGCTGAGATGTTCTTTAATCCCATAATGAAATGAAAGATTAGTCAAATACAGGAACAAAGATTAAGGATTCTCACCACAACTAATTAGTCCATGATGAGTATATATCAAGATTTTAATTGTTAAACTACCAATTGTTCTAAAAGTTTAAACTGTTAGGAAATGATGAATTTAATCACTTAATCGTAAGTCTAACACTTCCCTTCACTTGTGGGCCTAAACTTTCCCTTTATAAGTGAGGGCCCAATAAGTGAGAATTTAACATTTTAAATAGAAAGTAGAGTAAAACCAGGGATCGAATTCAGGATCACCTGCTCTGATACCATGTTAAATTACCAATTGTCCCAAAAGCTTAAGCTGTTAGGAAATGGTGAATTTAATCACTTAATCATAAGTCTAAAATTAACTTGGTAAAAAAACAAAACAAAAACCAACCCACCTGCCATCTCCATGGATTGAAGGCAAGAGGATCCTCATAAGTGCTTGGGTTCAGTTGAAGGGCGGCTGGAACTACCATAAGTACCCAACCTTTTGGAATAGTATACCCTACAGTCAACGTGCCTCCTATTATTCTCAACTTATTTCATAATGAACTTGCATGTCTCATATTCTTTGACTTGCATTATAATTAAGACAACAACTAATTACAATGATACTAGCTCCCATTCCAAGAGTAATTATTAAGCACATTTGAAGTACAACAAACTTGTTACTTTGCAACAATAAAAACTAGTTATTTAATATGGGAAAAAGTTAACAGATGCTTTAAGAACATTAGTTTAAGAAATATTTTTAGAATCTTTTCATGGAAAAAGAAAAAAAAAAAATCAATGGATTCTTTTTACAATTTTTTATATTTTCATAAAATTAGTATTAAAACTTTTTAAAAATCGATTATTAGTAAATATTCTAAGAACAACTATTAACCGAGTCCAATAACAAAATAATATAACATAAACTAAAAAGTCATGTGAAACAAATAGTTTTTGTATTAAATGATTCGCTTTTTATTGTTTTGGTTATCCCAACACCCCCCAAAAAAAGGAAAGAAAAAGGACAAAATATGTTGACAAGTCAACCAATTTGATTTTGAACTTACCATTTACTTGAACGTCTTGGAGGGTTCTTCTCAAAATCCCTGGAGCAACACTAGCAAGTCTAAGCGATTCATTGATAACCTATATGTTCCATTTCATTGGATTGTAAGAATCGTTGGCAATTGCTTGAAGTTCTTTGTTAAAAATTAAAAAGAAAGATTGTGCGCCTGAGAATAAAGGGGGAGTATCTATCTACTCACATTATGAGTAAAAGTCATGGATTTGTATTCTTTCCATGTAAGCCCAGAATTGACATCTTCTCTGTTCTTAAGAATTACTTCATGCTCCTCCTAGGAATAACATATATATTTTTTTAAAGTGATATTAACATTTAAACACCCAAAAAGCTTCTTTTAAATCTATGTTATGTAAAATTTTGGAACTTCTTTGTGTCACTAACCGTTAATTCTTGTATCACTCTTGGGTTTTTATTAATTAACATAATGGCTAAAGTAAGAGTTGACGATATGGTCTCAAAGCTGGCGAGGAGAAGCCCAAACATCATGTAAATGACGAATTTATCTGTCAAGAACGTCTCTGTTTTCATGTCAGCCAGAATCTGATCAAGAAAATCTCCTTTGCGAATTTCTGGATTACTCTTTCTCTCTTCTAGTTCGCTAGTTATGATACTTATTGCTCTCTTCTGGTTCTGTATGACAATTGAATAAATATATTAGGTTATATTCACATATAATATGAGAAGAACGTTTTAGATTTTGAAATTTATAAGGATCAAGTTTAAGGAAATTGCCTGTAGACACCTATGATAAGCAGTACCGGGGAAATTAATCGGGAATGACATAAGTCCCTGCAAGAAGTTAGTAAAAGATTCACAAATATCTTCCTTTGATTTGTCTGCCTGAAAACTGAACAATTGCTTTGCTGTAAAATCAAAGATCATCTGCAAATAATCAACAAATAAGTAGTTAAAGAAAAAAAAATGTGTATTTTGTAGTAGCTACTTCAACTTTAATTACTCAGAATGCTAAGAAAGGAAGATCTAATGATCCTTAAATAATGTTTCCAAGCTTCATTAGCATTTTAGCAATTAAAAATGGGTGAGACGCCATTTTAATGTATGTGGAATCAAGTTTTTTGAGAGTACGGAACCCATATATACAATTTTATCTCCTTCTTTTTCTCATTTATTTTGTACCTCTTGAAAAGGTTATGTCTTGGAAGTTTAAAATATAAGTTCCATCTAAAATAATTATTGGGATCAATTATAAACATGTATAAAAAAAATACCGAGGCATTATCATGATAGAAATTAGTAATTAAAAGCTTACCGCTGATGTGCTGCTTTTCACTTCCAAACTGGTTAGTTTTGACCAACCATGTAACCTTTTATTTATTGCATCCTCTAACTGTGGCAGCATCTTGTCCTTGAGGGCCTCAGGACCAAAATGACCTAAGATTGCATTCCGAAGGTACTTATGAACATTTTTATGAGCATTAATTCTTTCCTGCATTAATTCTTGGTGGAGAATTTTTGCAAAGGAGTCCATATACCATCTTTCAACCAATTTTCCTTCTTGTTGAAAAACATAATAATTGAATTCTGGATCAGATGATACTACAACTGGCCGTCCTGCCAAGCTTGTTCGAAATATTGGACCATATCTAAAATGACCGCCCCAAAAAAAGAAAAGAAAAATAAGTTGGTTACAAGATGTCATATTTATATAGATGGAATAAATAAAACCAAAAAGCACAAAAAAAAATGCATGTGATTGTGTAATATAATGACCCATATCAAGAATAGAAAATTTGCAACAGAAATGTGAAAAACTAATTAGATGAGATGCAAAAAACATTGCATGTGGGTTATTGTGGGCTTACTTCTTCATCCTATTATTGATAAAAGGTGGGGTGTCTATGGACTTGCTTGACGCAAGAAGACCAAGGGTCTCCCCAATAAGTGGAAAGCCCATAGAACCAGGAGGTAATTTTCCATTGCATTTAGGGTTCCTCCACCTATAAAGCCAATGTGTGGCAATCACTATAAGTAAGCTAGCAACGGAGAGCCAAACTGACCACATCTTTAGCTAGTAGCAAGGAGGAGTAGCAGATGCCAGTAGTATAGGGGGAGCTTAGGATTGGTTCTTATGGAGAGAATTAGTGGCTCTTTATATAGGCAAAGTGTATGACATCATATATAGATTGACAAATAGGCAGGAGTGTTTCTTTTTTTCCTATCAGATAAAAATAATGTTAAATGGTTTGAAATTAACAAGTAGAAACTATACTCTCAATATAGTCAAGTCCTTGTTTCTGAATTTGAATGATGTAAATGAAATAGCCAATCAGTTAATTACTGTATAGAAGAAAATGGCAGCCACATTTTGAAAGCTTTGGATTTGATATGGACTACTAAGAAAAATCAATAGACTAATAGACAGATTTCAATATCTCATTATTATTTGAATATTACGTTAATTGTAATTTCTCTGCAGCCTAGAGAACAAATTAGTTTACTGCAATATTGTATATACACTGTTATCACCATCCACATATAGGAGTCATAGGACCTAGTAAGTAGTAACAAAATTGCGTCAAATAAATTATTTTGGGTCTACTTTTATATATTCAAATAAATTATTTTGGATTAGTCAAATCAACCAATTAATAACAAAATTGCGTCCTCAAGAATTCGTATCAGATCAGGTTATAGATCAGCCAATGAAGCAGTTGGAACAAAAAGTTAATTCCCTCCTCTATCGTTAGTCGCAGATGCAATAGATCGATATAGAGAAGAAGAGAACATGCAAACTCATGCAAGGGCTAAGCATGAAGGTTGGACGAGTATGAACACGAAAAAATAAAAATAAAAATAAAAATAAAAAGCTCAAAGCTCTGTAACTCTACATAATTCACCTAGGATGTATATCTTTGCCAAAAAAATAAGTTTCAAGAATGAATTCCCAGCAAATGACATTTAAGACACCAAAGGAAAACACTTTGTGGCAAAAGGAGGATTATATGACTGATTTATTTTGTTATTATTGGATAAATATGTTAAACACATGTTTTACTTATTCAAAAAAAAAATGTTTGGCTTAAGATTTGTTTGGATTAGGATTAGTTTTAATGATAGTTTATAAGAAGTTACTAGTAATTATCTTTTTTTATTTGGAAGTTTGTCTTATATAAATTCAAATGTTGACAATGAAAACACACTTTCACAACAAATCCTCGATAATATGTTGTTATTGGTTATAATTTGAATCTAGTATTGATATTATTACTTTTTCCAACTAATAATAGCCAATAATAATCTGTCACCTATAATTTATTATAAAAGTGTTATAAAAATATTGTGGATATATCATTTCTCATTGTGTTTTTAACACGTGTTTAAATAAAGTAAAGGGCCATGCTCCCCCCCACCCCCAAAAAAAATTTGAAATACAAAAAATTATTTGCGTGTATCATAAGTGCCTTTTCAAATTGAAAGTTGGCCAAAGAAATCTGAAATATAAATCACTTGAAGTATATTTTTTTTGGGATTCAATTTGTTTGTTTGATGTTTAGCATTGAAATTAAATGTTTAATACTTTGCATTTGGAGTGATGTTATGCTATTTAGTTCCACCAAAAAAAAAAAAAAAAATTATTTGAGTGCTTTTTCTTTTTCGCTTGTGTTTGGGTTTTTTTTTTTTTTTTTTTTAATACATGACAATACTAATTGATTTATTAATAAAAGGAATATTGGATATACTTGAATGATAATAATTATGACTTTCAACTCTTATGTTTCATGCTATATCAATTGCTTCTATTTATTCTTCCAGTTTTTAATGCAATCATAACAAGAATTTTCAATTATGAAGATTGTTAAAATTAGGTTTTGCAACAAAATCAAAGATGAATTTAGAATTGATTCTTTGATCTTGTACATTGAAAGGAAATTGTTACAATAATTAGTACTAAACAAAATTGATGATGCATAGAAAATCAGAAGGCTGAATGCTTCGGGCTTCAATGATCTGGAAGGCCTAAAAAGGAAAACAAACAATCAAATGAGACTGGGGCTAACCGGCCAAGAACCCTCCGATACTTAAGTTAGTTTTCTCTTAAATTTTAGAGTTCCAACTTTTTGGGAATTGTCTCAAAACTTACCTTTACTTGTCATGAATGAGTATTTATATAGTGTGCTCTTGAAGCGGTTACTTGTCATGTAACTTCTCTCATATTTGTGGAGGTTAGAAGGTTTACGCTCAACTCTTACAACTGCTATAGAAGTTATAATATTTACTCTTATCTTCTATAACTGTCATGGGAAGTTAAGTCCTTGGTAGGAAGTTATAGCAATGAATCAGGATCTCACTCACATACTAAAATGGTTACACGTGGTCCGATTCATAAGCTCTTGTAGATAAATCTTGTATTTAGAAATATTCCAAGTATTGAAGGGTCATCCATATCTGGATGACCTTCCTTAGTCTAGACGAGCTTCCTTTAAGGCAACCCATGAATAATACAATGGGCGAGTAGAAGCAGGCCCAATTGTTGTGGTATCCTACATTCTATGGATGACCACTCAAGGACAAGCTATACTTGTCTTTCCCCATCAGCTGCCCCTTTGTCCTTATGTTGTCTGTCATAAGAATGTCCTCTCCTTTTTTTTTTTTTGACACGTGGTCCAATCTCGCGTATTTCAATCATGGCGTTTTGTCTTTCAAGATAGATGCCATGTGGTCTATCCTGGTTGGTCAAGTCGTTTCGGATGCCAAACCTCGTTGCCTATAAATAGTAGAATTCCTCTCCTACCCTTCTCATTTCAAAAATTTTCCTCCTTAACATTTGTCGTCTATAGCCTCGTCTAGAAGTTCTTCTGCGTCTATAGTCCTCTTTCGTTTAGAGCCAAGTATTTTCTTCATTCTTGTCTTTAGGCTTTCCTTTAAGTTTTCTTCAAGATGTCTAAAATTGTCGTCTCTTCAGCTAGTAATAGTATAGATAAGGCTATAGATGAATGTCATGATTCAACAAGCTATAGTGGCTCTAATAGTAGCACTAGCAACATTAGTAGTGGGGAGAACACCACGAACGAGAAGTACATGGTTTGGTGTTCGTAGAGTCCCTTTAGAAGTTCTTTAGGAACAACTTAGGATGAGGGCAACTTATGGGTCTCGAGTTGGCACCTCGGCGAGTGTCCCTCCATCTAGTCCTTTAGGCGAGGTAGAAACAGTTTATAGTTGTGCTATAGGTATCCCTTCCAAAACAAGTGAATATAGACTAACCTCACTTAGGACTTGGTATTCCAGATGACCTTAACCCTAAGTTAGTCGTCTGTGGGGAGTGGTGCTACAACCTTCATTTTGGGATAGACGTCTATGAGGCTTACCTTTTAGGGGGACTTAGGTTACCCCTTAATGCCTTTGCCAGGGAATTAGTTGTTAGGTTAGGTCTAGCAGTATGTTAGTTTAACTTTAATCATGTTATACTCTTTGGTTAACTTTAATCATCATTTTTTTTTAGGATGGCAACTATGAAGAAAATAAGGGAAAAAAGGTTGTGGACAAGCCAAACAAGCCTGAAACTCAATCCCAGCTTTGTCCTTCTGCTGGGGACAAAAGGAAAACCTTATCCAAGACGCTTGACTTGGAAAACCTTCCCAGTCGTCGAGGAAAGAAGGCAAAGCATAGGTCGTTCAAACCAGGAGTTGTCAAGCCTAGTCTCCTTACATCTCAACCGTCTGTCCAAATTTTTGATGTAGACTTGTCTATCACTATTGAGATCATTCCTTCTAAAACCATTGTGCCTGCCTTGTCCCAGCCTTCTCAAAGGATCCCTATGAATCTTATTGAAAATGAGGATTTGGCTCGGGAACACTTTGAGAAGGCTGTGTCTGATAAGGACATAGCTGCATGCTATGACATGTCTTTGAAAGACTTTGAACATTCTGGTGTTCATGATCTTTTCAAGGTACGCATTTTCATTTTTGCCTCATCTTTGTCACTTCACACTTTTCTCGTCTAACCATTATTTTTATCACTTATTTCTTATAGGTAATGTCAAAGTTCATCGCAGCGTCCAGGCAGGCCACGGAGTTGGACAAGACGAGGATCTTACTTGAGACGAGCATTTAGGAGGTGAAGGATGACTACAAGGGTTGGGCTGAGGTGGCAGCCAAGGCTACAGAAAAGGCCAAAGGAATGCAAAACCTCGTCAAAGAGCTCAAGGCTAACGTTATCGAAAAGGACTCTCGTCTTGATCATCTTCAAAAGAAAAATGACGAGCTGAGCACCCTTCTTAAGAAGCCAAAGAAGACGCTGTTATGGAGTTCAAAACTTCCAAACAGTATACTGATCTTTTAGACAAAAATTATGCTGCTGGCTTCGAAGATCCCAAAAGTTGACTTCAATTCCATCAAACTCAATATTGGTGCTGCGAGCTCCCTTCTCCAAACAAGCTCTGAAGATGTCAATATTGAAGACGATGCCACTACCCATCCTACTCAGGACGATCCCACTTCTGGAGATAACCCTTAGTAAAGGACGTTTGAAATATCATCTTTATAATTTTATCTTTATTTTTTTTATGAGGTTCATTGTTTTGGACCATTTAGATTTATTCAAGTACATTCATCTCATCTATAATCTTTTAGGACGAGCTTTCAAACAATTGCCTTGTAGCCTGTATTTTATAAGGGTTTTTGGATGGTGGTCGTCTACCCTTTCTTAAACCTTTATGAATGAATGTTTTATTTTTTCATCTTCTATTGAACATGTTATTGCATAGACATCTCCTTTTATTTATTTATTTATATTATCCAAGGTTGTAATGGTTTGAGTATGGTCCGCCCACTTATGAAGGCATTTAGCTCATCCATGTTAATGTAAATTTCTCATGTTCAATATTCTTACCATTCTATAAACTTTACAAGTATAACTCATCTTACGAATGGCATTGTTTTACCAGCTTTACTCGTCTGGAGATTTTGTAGCTGTTTCTCGCTCCTCGTCTATAGGCTGAACATTTCCAGCATTTGCTCGTCTAGATATTGGATTGTTATAGCTGGATATTTATCCATGGATTTTGAATGTTCTTGCATGCACGCATTTTTCATCCATTTCTTGGATGAATACACCTCAGGTTTTATTCGTCCATTGGTCAGAAGAATATACCTCGAGCTTATTTTACTTTATCCTTATTTCAAGGAAAACTTATAGACATTACATCCCTGCATCCAGAGATTATTCATCTTGAGCCTTTAGCTTTCTTGTGGATGAAATTATGGAAACTAGATTCATGCATCACATGTACTAGAAATTCAAACTCCATATACATAGCATAAACACCGTCCACAAGTATGGCTTATGCTCAGAAGCTAGTGCCTTAGAGAATTAAAAATACACAAACAGATAGACAAAGTACATAACTTCGTCCATCATAAACTTATCTTTAGATAGCGTATAAAGAGTCTAATGCACTTTTTAGGGAATTAAAATATTCAAAACATACAGCAGTAGTAATAAACATAAGTAAACATGAGGGAAACACTTCAACTTCGTCCATGATGCTGCTCTTCCTGGCGGACCCTTCATTGGTAGTATTTCCTCAAATGCTTAACGTTCCAAGGGTGCTCCAGCTTCCATCCATCTAGGGCTTCTAGATAGTATGATCCCTGCCTTTTGCAATTAATGACCCTGTAGAGTCCTTCCCAATTAGGTCCTCATTTCCCATGGGCTGGGTTTTTGGTTGCCAAAGAGACTTTTTTTAGGACGAGGTCCCTAATGTTGAAATGCTTGGGTTTCACCATTGCATCATAATGCCTACCATGAGATTTTTCTATCTTGCTGTCCTTTGCTCTGCATCCATCCTTGCCTCATCAATGAGATCGAGGTTAAGACGAAGTTGTTCTTCATTCTTCTTGTGCTGATATTTCATTACCTTGTGATTGGCCATGTGCACTTCTGTAGGTATGACTACTTCACTTCCATATTCTAATTTGAAAGGGGTTTCCCTTATGGGGGTCCTCACAGTCGTCTTGTAAGCCCATAGAACAGAAATCCTTGAAAGATATGTTATCAAATTGTCATCCATTGTCAGATATTAGTACCCAGGGTATCCCAAACCTGTATACAATGTTTTTCCAAACAAAGTTCTTAACATTCTATTGTGTGATTTTCGTCAAGGGTTCAACTTCCACCCATTTAGTGAAGTCATCGATCCCTACTACCAAAAACTTCATCTGCTTGGTTTCAAGTGGAAAGAGACCTAAGATATCCAATCCCCATTGCGCAAAGGGCCATAGGGCCATCATCGGGGTGAGATATTCTGACGGTTGTCTAGGGACATTGCTGAAGCGTTGGCACTAGTCACACACCTTGACATAAGCCTTAGCATCTGTTTGAATAGTTGGCCAATAGTAACCTCCACGGACGACCTTATGGACTAGTGC
The DNA here is from genome assembly GCA_023621385.1 of Quercus gilva. Classification (NCBI taxonomy): domain Eukaryota; kingdom Viridiplantae; phylum Streptophyta; class Magnoliopsida; order Fagales; family Fagaceae; genus Quercus; species Quercus gilva. The sequence goes on from CM042477.1 coordinate 30,341,126, forward strand.
TCTTGCTTCTGAGTGGTTTTCGCATGCTCCTTCATGAACCTCTCTTAGTACATAGTTCGACTCATCTAGGGCTAAACACCTTAAGTAGGGCGGAGAGAAATCTCATTTATACAACACCTCGTCTATGAGGACATACTTGGGAACTCTGATCCTCAATTTCTTGGCCTCGTCCTTGTCCTCTGGAAGGCTTCCATCCTTGAGATAGATGACTATTAGAGTCATCCAATTTTCTTCTCCTCCAATTTGTTGTACCTCTAGAAGATCCATGCTCGGTGTATGTTGGACTTTATCACACTCGTCCATGGCTTCCCCTATCGAAGCTGCTTTCGCCAAAGCATCTGCTTTCATGTTTTCCTCCTTCAAGAGTTGAACAAAACTGGCTTCTTTGAATTTCTTGACAAGCTACCTTACCTTGTTTAGATACTTCTTCATCTGATCTTCTTTAGCTTCACCGAAAGTTCAATTAGTGTGTAAAACACCAATGCACGTTTAGACCCCCAAATATAAAGTTAACAACACAAGCTTATACTCAAACAATATATATGCGAAAAATAAAATATAAGCTATAACCAAATTGGTAACACACTCTAAACCATAATTAACAACCAACACAGCAGTAATTAAAAGGTAAAGAGAAAGGGAAGAAAGATACAAACACAAAGATAACGTGACGATGTGTTATCGAAGAAGAAACCGAAGTACTTGATGAAAAACCTTTTTGCCGCCCTCCAAGCGGCCAATAATCCACTAGAGAATAAAGTTGGGATACATGAACATTAGAAGACCCTCCAAGCCTAATCTACCCAGTGCACCTAAGCCCTCAAAGCTTCTTTCTTCAACAGGGTTACGCTGAACCTTGTCTTCTCTAACTTACTAGATCTCACAATAGCCCATTACATCAACCAGAATGAATTGGTCCCTTCTGAACTACTTCCTAAGCACCAAAATGCCTCCTCACTATATGGGTGTGGTGAGATAAGGATTTGGCTAAATGTACCTCTCAACGATATGTCAATGGAGGGGGTGAGAGTAAAGGAATTTGGTGAATCAAAGGATAAATATTGTGGATGAGTCAATCTTGTTTTTCTCTAGGGTTTCTCTCTAGAAGATCTCTACATTTCGTGGGTATAAAGGTATTTATAGTAGGGTGTATGAGGAATGCGAAAGGTCAGTTTCAACCAAACAGGACATTCTAGCGACTAGGCTTGCGATTGAAACGAGTCGTGAGTTTGAGTCACGAGCTAACTGCCTGGCCAGACTAGAGGATTTGTCTTGTAGTGCTTCAGCTGTCGTGACCCTTCAGCTCCCCCTGCATGCTTCTCAAGTGTGCCATTCTGGTAACTTACCAGTCATGAGCCAGTTGCGAGATCCAATCGTGAGACTCCCTTGGATTGCACACTTCTTGAGTTTTCTTCACACTCTCTCACACACTACCCTTACATAATTCCCACCTAAATACAAGGTATCTAATTGCTAAAATACAAACAAATTTGATACGGAATAAAGCCAACACATGATTGAATAAATTCAACCTTACATTCACACATTCCATTCACTTGATTGATGATCAACTAAGAATGCCCTTGGACAATTACTGACTCTGCCCCGAAGGACTTATCCAACTCTAATCCTTTAAGAAGAGCTTCATATTTAGCTTCATTGTTGGTGGTTTGGTATTGTAGACGTGCTACGTATTTCAACTTGTCTCCTTCTGGGGATTTGAGTGTAACTCTAATTTCTTTTGCATATGACGTGGACGAGCCATCCACATTGACGACTCACCTCTGTACTTCCTCTACCTCGTCTAGCTCACCTTTATTGGGATTGAACTTTGCAATGAAGTTCACCAATACTTGTGCCTTTATTGCATTTCTTGGTTGGTACCTAACATCAAACTCACTGAGTTCTATGGCCCATTGGATTAGCCGTCCTACGGCTTCCAACTTGTTCATTGCCTTCTTTAGTGGATGATCTGTCAAGACATTGATGACATGAGCCTGAAAGTAATGCCTTAACTTTCTAGAAGCTGTGACCAAAGCAAAGGCCAGCTTTTCTATCATGGGTATCGTCCTTCTGCCCCTTTTAGTACTCGGCTTGTGTAATAAATCGGCTTTTGAATCTTCCCTTCTTCTTTAATCAACGCCAAACCTACTGTATGTAGGGACACCATTAAATACAAGTATAATTCTTCACCTGGTATAGATGGGCTTAACAAAGGAGTTGTTATGAGGTAGGCCTTAAGGTCTTGAAAGGCCTTTTGACACTCGTCTGTCCATTCAAATGCCTTCTTAAGAACCTTAAAAAAGGGCAAGCACTTGTTAGTAGCTTTAGAGACGAACCTGTTAAGGGTAGCAACTCGTTTGGTGAGGGACTGGTCTTCCTTAATGTTCTTTGGTAGCTCCATATTTAGTCTTACCTGGATTTTATCAAGGTTCGTCTCAATTCCTTTATGAGAAACCATGAACCCGAGAAACTTACTAGACAAGACTCCGAAAGCACACTTGCTTGGATTTAACTTCATGTTGTACTGTCTAAGCATGTCAAAGGTTTCCTGAAGGTCATCTAGATGCTTTTCTCTATCCAAAATTTTTACCAACATATCATCCACATAGACTTCTACATTCTACTTTATCTATGGATAAAACATATGGTTAACCAGCCTCTGATAAGTTGACCTCGCATTCTTCAAACTGAAGGGCATCACCTTGTAGTAAAACAAACCTTGGCTGACAATGAACGATATCTTCTCTTGATCCACCTCATCCATCCTTATTCGATTGTAACATGAGAAAGCATCCATGAAACTTAGCAATTTATGACCCACAGTTGAGTCCACTAGCTAGTCGATATATGGTAATGGATAGCTATCCTTGGGGCAAGCCTTGTTTAAATCGGTGAAGTCCATGCATATTCTCCACTTGCCATTAGCCTTCCTAACCATCACCAGATTAGCCAACCAGTCCGGGTAATAAACTTCCTGGATAAATTTCACTGTGATATACTTTTGAACTTCTTCCTTGATTGCATTATCTCGTTTAGGAGCAAAGACTCTTTTCTTTTAACGGACAGGCTTAGAGTTTGATGACATTAGGGTCGATACCTGGCATGTCGTCATGACTCCATGCAAATACATCAATGCTCTTCTTTAGGAACTAGACAAGGTCTTGCTTTGTCTTCCTTTCCATACCTGCTCCAACCCTTGTATACTTCTCAGGGTTATTCTCGCCCAAAGGAATGTCTTCCAGCATTTCGGTGGGCTCTGCCATAACTCTCCTCTCCTCAATACTCATTGTCTGAACCTATTTGTCCATAGCCAACATGGTGAAATAACACTCTCTTGCTGCTAACTGATCTCTTTGCACTTGTCCTACCCCGTACTCCGTAGGGAATTTGACTGATAGATGATAGGTAGATGTTACTGCCTTCCAACTATTTAAAGTTGGCCTTCCAATGATGGTGTTGTATGACGACGAATAGTTCATGACAAGAAAGTTTACTTCTTTGGTTATCTGTTGTGGATATGCTCCCGCCACCACAGGAAATGTAATGATACCCACAGGCTGCACTTTCATGCCTCAAAATCCTACCAAGGGTGAATTCACTGGACGAAGTTGATCTCGTCCAAGCCTTATTTGTTGGAAAGTAGGGTAATATAAGATGTCCGCCAAGCTTCCATTGTCTACCAATACCCTTCTGGTCGTATAATCAGCAATAAGCACAGCGATGACGATCGTGTCGTCATGTGGGTGGTGAACCCTTTTAGCATCTTAGTCTGTGAATGTAATGGCTTGCTCGTTCGTGGTCCTCATCCTGAAAGTTGGACGTTTTGCACTACCTATAGGTACGTCTTCCTTGACTTGGAAGATTGTCCTGTCGAGGTCCCTTTTATGATGACTCTTATTTCTCCAAGTGGGGGTCTTGACGACTCTTCTAGCTTTGCCTTCAACTTCTTGTCTTTGTGATCTTGTCCAAGGAAATTTCTCAATTTTTCTTGCTTGATGAAATTTTCTATCTACTGCTTCAAATCAAAACACTCGTTCGTGTCATATCCACGGTCTTTGTGAAAGTGGAAATACTTGTTCTTATTACGTTTGTTAAGATCTCCTTTCATTTTTTCCGGCCACTTCAAGGAAGGATCATCCTTGATCTGCATGAGAACTTGTTCAAATAGCATGTTCAAGGGCATATATTACTGACTCCGTGCCAAAGAGCTTGCCTTCTTGTTATCTCGATCTTTCTTCTCTCCCATTTGTGCATTCTTTGGACGAAAACCCTGCTCAAGATAGCGCAAGAGACCTGCTTCCATTCGTTCAGCTCTCTTCCTCTTTTTAGCTATAATTGCGTCCTTTGCATTTATAAAGTTTTGGGCTGAGTGGACGAGTTCGGCCATGGTTTGAGGCTCTTGTTCATAAAGCTTATGGATGAATAAATCGGAGTTTACTCCATTATGGAAGGCCGCTAACAACAACTTGTCGTCCATCTCGTCCACTGTCAGGGCTTCCTTATTGAAACGTGTAATGAAGGACTGCAAGCTTTCATTTTTCCCTTACTCTATGGTTAATAGGCTAGACGAGGAACGTTTATGCCTCTGTCCTCTGATAAAATTTTTGGCAAACAGTTTACTCAATTCTTTGAAAGAACTCATAGTATTCAGAGGTATCTTGCTAAACCATACCCGTGTTGGCCTTTTGAGGATAATAGGGAAGGCCTTATACATAATCTCGTTTGGAACCCCTTGAAGGTGCATTGTAGTCTTGAAAGTAGCAATATAATCAAAAGGGTCACACGTTCCATCATATGAGTCCAAGGAAGGCATCTTGAACTTAGAAGGCAAGGGTTGACTGTTGATGGAAGCTGTGAAAGGGGAGTCTGTTCGATGAACTAAATCATCTATGGGATTCACCCTTCTCATGTTCTCCCTTATCTCGTCCATGACCTTCCTCATTTGATCCATCTTCCTCTCCAATTGTGGCACCCTTCGTGAAGTGGTACCCCTTGATTGGTTTTCAGGCTCAACATTTCCTCTATCTTCTTGACTTTGGGCTTGTCCTTCTGTGTATCTATCATGGTGTTGCCTCCTTAAATTAACCTCCCTAGCCAACTCTTGATTCTAACGGGTTAATTTTGCCATGGCTGCTGCCATGGATTGTATTTGTTGGATGGAAAGAGGTTGCGTGACAGGCACTAACTGTCGATCACAGTGGGGATTACTAGAGGCATCCCTATTCTCCTGGTGGCCTGGGCTAGTGGCCCTTGATCTTATCTGAACCATGCAGCCTTTTGTCAGAGAAAGAAACTGCAAAACACAAAAATGATCTTCCCCATAGACGGCACCAACTGATGATGCACAGAAAATCAATAGGCTGAATGCTTCGGGCTTCATTGATCTGGAATGCCTGAAAATGAAAACAAACAATCAAAGGAGACCGAGGCTAACCGACCAAGAACCCTCCGATGCTTAAGTTAGTTTCTCTCTTAAGTTCTAGAGTTCCAACTTTTTGGGAATTGTCTCAAAACTTACCTTTACTTGTCGTGAATGAGTGTTTACATAGTGTGCTCTTGAAGTGGTTACTTGTCTTGTAACTTCCCCCATATTTGTGGAGGTCAGAAGGTTCACACTTACTCTTACAACCGCTATAGAAGTTATAATATTTACTCTTATCTTCTATAACTGTCATGGGAAGTTAAGTGCTTGGCAGGAAGTTATAGCGATGAATCAGGATCTCACTCACGTACTAAAATGTTTACACGTGGTCCGATTCATAAGCACTTGTAGATAAATCTTGTATTTAGAAATATTCCAAGTATTGAAGGGTCATCCATATTTGGATGACCTTCCTTAGTCTAGACGAGCTTCCCTTAAGGCAACCCATGAATAATACAATGGGCGAGTAGAAGTAGGCCCAATTGTCATGGTATCCTAAATTCTATGGACGACCACTCAAGGATAAGCTATACTTGTCCTTCCCCATCAAAAATCAAATTCCATTATGATAGATTACAAATGGAAATGATTGAGTAAAAATGTATTAAATTTTGTTATATTTTGCTAATAGGAATAAATACTAATTTTATTTTTCTTGTAAAAAAAAATCTTGACTTCGTCTTACGGGTTGCCGTTTGAGAACACTAGTGCCTAGTGGTTGATTGGAAAAGCCCTGAAGTGGTAGGTAAAACTCTTTGAATGCTCCTTTGTCTAGAGAATTGAATGTTCAAAATGTGTATAAAACACCCTTGAATGTTTAGATCCTAAATTACAAATTATCAATTCAAGCTTATTATCAAACAATTAATGTGTGGAACATGAACATAAGCTAAACACAGAATTGATAAACAATCTAAGCCAAATATAATCACATCCACAACAGCAAATAAATGGCAAAGATAAAGGGAAGAGAGATGCAAACACAAGGACAACACTCGATGTGTTATCGAAGAGGAAACCGAAGCCCTCGGTGTAAAACCTTTCCACCGCCCTCCAAGCAGTCAATAATCCACTAGAAAATGTAGTTGGGATACATGAATAGCAATTGACCCTCCAAGCCTAATCTACCCAGTGTATCTAAGCCCCCCAAGCTTTCCGCTCCAACGAGGTTGCACCGAACCTTTTTCTTTTCTAGCTTACCGGATTCTGCTATAGCCCATAGCATCAACTAATATGAATTGGTCCCTTCATAACTGCTTCCCAAAGCACCAAATAAACCTTCTCATAGATATGGGTATGGTGAGAAAAAGATTTAGCTAAGAACCTCTCAAGGATTTATCAATGGAGAGGGTGAGAGTAGAGGAATTTAAAGAGTCTCTTAGGTGAAGATTGTGGATGAATCAATCTTGTTTTTCTCTAGGGTTTCTCTCTCAAAATTCTCTCTAGAAGTTCTCTACATTTTATGGGTATAAAGGTCTATATATAGTGATGTGTGTTTGGAATTCGAAGAGTCAGTTTTTCCAAAATAGAGTTGGCTGGTGGCTTGGCCCCGTGACTGGACTGAGTTGCGAGTTCCAGCCGTGAGGTAATTGCATTGCTAGTCTGGATTTTTTGTCCAATAGTGCAACAGCTAGCATAACGCTTCAGCTTCTCGCATGCTTGACACATGACCTTCTTCTGGCAGCTTGCCAGTTGCGAGCCACCCGCAAGTTCCAGTTGCGAGTCCCTGCTTCTTTGCACAATATTGAACATTTCTTCACACTCTCTTACACACTACCCTTATATGAATCCCACCTAAATACAGGGTTACTAATTGTTAAAATACAAACAAATTTGGCACGGAATAAGGTCAACAAGATGGTTGATTAAATTCAACTTTACAATCTCCCCATTTGGCTATTCCATGACAAAACCCTACAACAGACTTTAGACTTAACGCGTGAGTTGGGAATAGTTGAACAAAACTCACTCACACCTAACTCTAGATTCTGTGAAGCTCTTGAATCATACGAACAAGTATCTCTTGAAATACAACAACACAATTTGATCACTGTATGCAGAAAACTTGTGATGCATATGAAGCAAGCATAATGCGATCAAGCAAAATGGAATAAAGCAATAGACCATGGCTTGATCAAAACAGGCAATCACTATACAAAAGTGATCATAATGCTCATTCACACAAGGAATGAACATCCGGACATGCAAGCTTCCCGCATGCTTAACACATGACCTTCTTCTGGCGGCTTGCCAGTCACAAGCCACCCGCAAGTTCCAGTCACGAGTCCCTACTTTTTTGCACAATGTTGAACATTTCTTCACACTCTCTTACACACTATCCTTACATGAATCTCACCTAAATACAGGGTTATTAATTGCTAAAATACAAACAAATTTGGCATAGAATAAAGCCAACAAGGTGGTTAATTAAATTCAACCTTACAATTTCCCTATTTGGCTATTCCATGACAAAACCCTACAACAGACTCTAGACTTAACGCGTGAGTTGGGAATAGTTGAACAAAACTCACTCACACCTAACTCTAGATTCTGTGAAGCTCTTGAATCATACGAACAAGTATCTCCTGAAATACAACAACACAATTTGATCACTGTATGCAGAAAACTTATGATGCATATGAAGCAAGCATAATGCAATTAAGCAAAATGGAATAAAGCAATAGACCATGGCTTGACCAAATGCAAGCTAATAAGCTTATTTACAAAGTATCATTTGCATGTCCGACACTCAACCAATGCACAAAGCATATATGCATCTAGGAATAAGATCCTACAAGGGTATAAGAGTGAACTACTGAAGAAAATGCATAACATTTAGCAACAAGTACTTAAGCCACAAGAAAGGGTACAAAAACCTAAAAGCTTATAAAAGCAAACGGTTACAAATGTACCATACAAATGATGTACTAAAGAAAATGCACAATATAAACTAAAAGTGCTTAAAGTTTCTCCCTTTCAAAATGATGAGAAGCAATGATGCATTTGGAACATATATACTTGTAACCTGAAACACTTGCACAAAACACATTAGACCCTAAAGGTAAAGCAAGTAATAAAAGGAAAAGTATAGTGTAACAAGTAAATTGCGATCAAGTAAACATGATGTGAAACATGTGAGCAACTTGACCATACACCAAACACCAAGACAAAGTTTAATTATTAACACAATGTCTTCTCCCCCTTGGTATATGCATTTCCTCTAAGGAATATCTCTCCCCCATGGAAAATCTCTCCCCCTACAAATGTGCACGAGAAATAGAATTTCTCCCTCTAAGAATGTGCACAAGAGTCATATAGAAATGACAAAAACTTTCTAATATACTCTCTAGAGTATACTCTCCCCCTTTTTGTCAAGAATAGACAAAGGGTCAAGAAGAAACAAGGGCAAGAGATGAAGGTATGAATAATGATAATGATGCATGAGGGGTGCAATTGATAGGCCACAAATTGAATGACCCCTTGTGATTAAACCAATTAATTAATTAGCCAAGTTATTAATTAATCAATTTATCATGCAATTGCGTGGCAGCACAAACAAATCACCGAATGACTAAATATGTAGCGGAAATTAAATGACACGGTGATTTGTTCACGAATGGGGAAAATCCTAACGGAAAAAACCCCACCGGGTGATTTTCAGGTCACCACTCCCGAAACTCCACTATTATCAAATCAAGCGGTTACAAGTAAAGGAATCCCAAGTACCTTACCAACCTACAGTTGAACCCTTACCCTAATACTCAATTGGACTTGATCTGTAGTGACAATTTCCACCTTTAATGCACGGCTCCCAAGTACGTGACTAACCAGATGCGCGGATCCCAGTACGCGACTTCAAACACCAACTTAGAAGAAGAGGTTGGTTACAAAGTTCTTCAGTTCATCCTACGCGATGAAGATCAGGAAGATGCTTGGTCACAAAACCCTTTGGTGCAAATACACATCAACTTCTTCAGAGAAGATGAACTAGGTCAAGAACTTCGTCTTTGATCACAATTTGCTTGAACAAGGATTGCTCAATGCTTTAGCAACTTGCGTCTATGTTGACGGCTCTTAAAACAATCCTTTTATATGTTTAGGGTTAGAAGAAAAGAAGGCCAAAAACATATTCACGGATCCCAAGAAAATCAGATTAGAAAACTTGATTTTTTAAATCTCGACAGATAGTAAGTGTTGAGGAGCTGTCGAGCAGGTGTCGAGATTTAATGAAAATGCACTTCAGCTTGATTTTTCTTGGACAGACTTGATGACTTCAACACTTGATCTTGAAACCTTGTTTCTTGAAGTATTAAAAACGCCTAAAACTACCCAATTACAAGTAGAGTGCGTTTTGTCAAAGGATTAGCCAATTTACATAAATAAGTATGACATATGTTCTTAGCATGTGAATCACATATGTCCTAATAGCAATAATGCATGAGGGGTGCAATGATGAATGAGAAAATAAAGCTCAAACCTAAGACAAAGTAAAATGCTACAAAACATAAGGTAAACATGACATGCTAGGATGAAGAAACAAGGTATAGACCAATGCATGACAAGGGTAGCAGAGGTGTGTGCAAGAGGTGGTAATATGCAATACATAACCAATGCATGTAAAATGCACATGTGGGGTAAGGTGTGTTAAATACACAACCAATGAACCAAACATGTTCCTAATGAGGAAACATGAGAAACCCCAAAGTTTAGCACTCATCGGAGTCCAAACAAGTGAGAAAATGCCTAAGAGGCATTTTATCAAACACCTAGCATGCACACTATGAACAACAATGTGAAACAATGCATGACCATCATGAAATCCATCTTTAATACATGTTCTTTTTGCCACAATGGGCCAACATCCAAAGCAAATTATCAAAAGAAACCAATCTCATACAAAATTTTGACAAAAATTAAGTTTTCCCAGCCCTTATGATGAAAATCCCAACCAAGCGCACAAAACTCACTAAAACTTAATCCAAGGATCCATATCAATCAAAAGAGTTTAAAATTACCTTAGAGATGTTCATGGAATAAAAAACCATTCAAATTGGTTGGGTTTTGATGTAAAAATATTGAAAGAGGGGTTTTAGAGAGGATGGGAGAGGTTTAAAACAAGTTTCCCACGAAAAAGCTCTTTAAAAAACTGATTCTGGGTGTTTCGCGATTGGCAAGTCACGAGCTGAGTTGTGAGTGAGTCGCAAAACCATTCTGCTTGAACTCGCAACTGGGCTCGCGGCTGGGCAAGTTGCCAAAACGAGTAGCCAAAACTAGCAAGTTGCTCGCTACTCGCGCAAGTAGCCAGAATGAGTAGCTAAAAATTCTGACACTTGTTTTTCAACACAGAACATGTTTAAACAAAGTAAGCACTAAACATGAACATAAAGAGTGATAAAAATCACTTCCAAAAACATATAAAATGATCAAACATCCTTTTGGATTGATCCATATATGGTTGAGCACACACACATCATATTTAAACAAGTACAATCGAACAAATGAATAAGACATTCATTGAACATTAGGCATGTGTGTTGTGTGTGTGTATCAAATGTGGAATAGTCCTTAGTTTAGAATGAAACTTCAATGATCAATTCAATCAAGTCATACACAACTAGTACTAAGACAAGTGGTTTATCTCAATTATAAAAATGAACATATATGACTTCCCACAAGAAAATGATTACATATCTTTGAATCTTTTCATTTGCCTTCTTTACAATTCATAACATTTGATCATTTTGAATCAATACATCTCATTTTGAGATTGATGTCTGAAATTTTTGATATTTTAATTTGATGAACAAGCCTTTGGCTTTTTGGGCACCATACATTTTCATAAAAGTCGCTTTCCCTTTTTCCTAGTTAAATACTAGTATGTGCGACGGCTTTTGCAGCTCATTATCTCTTTTCATTTTGAGATTTACATTTGTTGAGCTCTTTAAGCAAAAATATAAAAGAGTGGAAAATATATAGGCACAAGTCTATGCATGTATCAAAACCGACATGACTATTGACTAATTATTTATGACAAGCTTGAAGATCGATTTATAATAATCACACAAAGATGTCAAGATTTTTCCCACAAAGATATAAGTGCATAAAGAACAAGTTAAGCTCGTAAATGCAAAAAGTCATTTGTACGAAGGTACAAGGCAAAACTTACATGTGATATGTGCTTAAACATATACGATCAAACTTTTTAAAATTTTCACTTTTTATGTGGTTTTGGATTTTTACTCACACAAAACAAAGACATAAAAAAAAAATAAAAAAAAATAAAAAAAAAAACCAAAACAATGCAAATAACGAGATGCAAGATGCATAAATGCATGACAATGACGCATTTAATGCATGAAGGGTCCTACAAATATCGAAAGAATTAGATCAAGGACCAAAAGAGTAAAAACTCAACCATAGGAACCCTTCCTCATCCAAACAGAACGATTGTTTGGAATAAGTGTCTCATATGAAGAGAGACGAGTGTTGGAAGAATGAGAACCGGAGATGCACATAGTCAAGGAGTTAAGAGCATTAAACACTTTCTTTAACAACATGTTATTTTCACTCAAATCCGATTTACCCTTTTTAGCACAACTTCCAAGAAGCTCAAGTTTTTTTTTTTTTTTTTTTTTTAATTCTTTTAAGAGCATGAAACTTAGAGCAATGAGGTCTTAGATGACCAAAGGCACCACAATGGTGACAAACAATTGTTTAGGTCCACTAGGTTTTTTGGGAAGGGATCTAGCAACATGAGTTTGTTCTCTCTTCAACTTATAACATTGAGGTCTTATATGACCAATCACACCACAATGGTGGCAAGTTGGAACAAATTTAGATCCATCCAAACCTTAGGTTGAGACCTAAACGGAGGCTTTGACTTGATAGCCTTTCTCTCCACCTTTTAGTTTTTTTTTTTATGTGGAGGAATGTACATCGATTTGTCCTTAGAGGTAGAACACACATTAGGCACAAAATCGGGTACCACAACATGATTGTAACATATATTATCATCCTTTTTAGCAATAGGTTCAGTAATCAAACACTTGGCATGCATCTTAAGAGATTCATTTTTCACATTTTAGCTCATCAACAAGTTTATTAGATAAAACAAGTTTAGCATCCAAGTCCATATTCAAACATTCAAACTCTTTCAGCTTTTAAAGAGAAATTTCAGCAAGTTTCTTATATTTTTCAACCAATTTGTTGGATTCTTTTAGCTTAGAAATCAAATCATCCTTTTCACAAACTAACTTGCTCAAATTCTTTTGAAACTTCTTAGTATTTTTCATCAAGGGTTTGATGTTAGGAATATCAACAACATCCAAAGATTCATGTAACATAGCATCACAATCATGAGAATTATCACTCATAGAGGCATTTTCACAAACACAAGGCATGTTACATTTATCATTAGCCAAATCATACAAAGAGGCATACAAAGCACAATCCATGGCAAATAACCACAAGGGGTCAGGGATCACACTTAGGTATTTAAACCAAAACAAGTATACCTGCTCTGATACCAATTGAATGTTCAAAATGTGTATAAAACACCTTTAAACGTTTAGACCTCAAATTACAAATTATTAATTCAAGCTTATTATCAAACAATTAATGTGTGGAACATGAATATAAGCTAAACACAGAATTGATAAACAATCTAAGCCAAATATAATCACATTCATAACAAAAAATAAATTGCAAAGATAAAGGGAAGAGAGATTTAAACACAAGGACAACACTCGATGTTTTATCGAAGAGGAAACCGAAGCCCTCGGCGTAAAACCTCTTCGTTGCCCTCCAAGCGGTCAATAATCCACTAGAAAATATAGTTGGAATACATGAACAGTAATAGACCCTCCAAGCTTAATCTATCCAGTGTACCTAAGTCCTCCAAAATTTCTACTCCAACGAGGTTGCGCTGAACCTTTTTCTTTTCTAGCTTACCGGATTCCGTTATAGCCCATAGCATCAACCAATATGAATTGGTCCTTCCATAATTACTTCCCAAAGCACCAAATAAACCTTCTCACAGATATGGGTATGGTGAGAAAATGATTTGGCTAAGAACTTCTCAAGGATTTATCAATGGAGAGGGTCAGAGTAGAGAAATTTGAAGAGTCTCTTAGATGAAGATTGTGGATGAATCAATCTTGTTTTTCTCTAGGGTTTCTCTCTCAAAATTCTCTCTGGAAGCTCTCTACATTTTGTGGGTATAAGGGTCTATATATAGTGGTGTGTGTTTGGAATGCGAAGAGTCAGTTTTTCTAAAATAGAGCTGGCTGGTGGCTTGGCCTTGCGACTGGACTGAGTCGCAAGTTCCAGCCGTGAGGTAACTGTATTGCCAGTCCTATAGTGCAATAGCTGGCATAACGCTTCAGCTTCCCGCATGCTTGACACGTGACCTTCTTCTGGCAGCTTGCTAGTGGTGAGCCACCCGCGAGTTCCAATCGTGAGTCCTTGCTTCTTTACACAATGTTGAACATTTCTTCACACTCTCTCACATGCTACTCATACATGAATCTCACCTAAATACAGGGTTACTAATTGCTAAAATACAAGCAAATTTGGCACGGAATAAAGCCAACAAGATGATTGATTAAATTCAACCTTACAAGAATGATTAATTGATATAGTATGTGTTTTATGATACATTGGAGATAAGATAAGTAATCCCCTCAGGCTTCTAGACTAAGAAACTTATTATTATAAACTTTAATTCAACAGTCTTTCCACGAGGTCATAAGAGTATTAAAAAAATTCGATATTTTTATGAGATAAAGAACATATGTAAATTAGAATTCAGAAGTCAATTTTTTTCTGCCCCTATGATATCAATTTCTATTTCTATTTTATATCTATATATTAAAAAAAATGCACAAATAGTGCTTCTTTGGTTTGTTCAATTGGCATTGTAGCTACAGTATGTAAGTAACTATTAGGTTCTAAGACTTTAGGAACTAATGTATTAGAACTTCAATTTGTATTATGTTGGCAAACTATGATCAAAACATAGAGTCTAGGTTTAGGCTGCTCAAAGTGTGTTTATTTGTAAAATTGGAATCGAGTGATTGCAGAATTTATTAGACTAAATTTACAAGGCTCAATCGATTGAAAATTAGACTCGATTGATCGAACCACGTAAAGATTTATTTTTCTACAAAATTTCCAATTTAGTCCAAGCTCGGTTTGACGTGTCGGGTTTTATGTTTTACTCCAAGTATAAAAGGAAAAACCCTAGCTACGTTTTAGAAGTCTTTTGACATGCTGTATGTTGAATCATTTGTGAGATCTAGAAGTGTTTACCTTCATACACACTTAGGGTTATCAAGATCAAGATTCATCTCAAGAACTTGGTGATCACTTCAGTTGCTACTTAAAGAACTTAAAGAAAGTCACAAGTAGGAGAACTTGTGGTTGTAGTAGATCAGGAAAAGAAGTAGTCCGTGGACTTGAAGTTGTCACATGATTGTGGTAGTAAGTTTTCTACTCGAGATAATAATAGGATGTTAGTGGTCTAAGTTCTATTATACAAACTTCAATTCTTTCATAGTTGATCTATTTTATCTTGAGGATAGCTAGATTAAATCCTCTACAGAATTTTACCGGTTTGGTTTTCCTGAGTTATCATATCGTTGTGTTCTTTATATTTCCACATTATTTACATGATATGATTTTATTATGTTAACCTAGAACTGAATAATTTATCTAAGTAATCACTTGGCTAAATAACTAGGTTAAACAACTTATGTTAAGGGGTCTAAAAAAGTACAGTAACTATAGTGCTTTTACTTTTCTTTTTCTTTTTTTATTTTCTTCAGTCATCGGTTTGTGCTTTTTAAAAAAAAAAAATATTTATATAAAGCTGACATATATATTTTTATACTGACACAACAAATTTCACAATTATTGAGGTGTCAATTTCTTATAGGTCGAAATAAACTAATAAAATATGAGACTGTGACCAACCATAACTGAAAATAAATGTTTTGTGAAAATGTTATAACACTTGTTGTGTGAATGGGTAAAAACAACAATACCTTTTGGTTTGTTCAATATGTACAGTTCATCACTTCATTGGCTTCTTTTCTTCTTTTTTTTTTTTTTTTTTAATATTTATATGAGCTTTCATATATATTGTTATACTGACACAACAAATTTCACAATATTTTCACAATTATTGAGGTGTCAATTTTTATAGTTCGAAATAAAATAATAAAATATGAGATTGTGACCAACTACAATTGAAAATAAATGTTTTGTGAAAATGTTGTATCACTTGTTGTTATTACAAAATTTTCATAATTATTAAGATCTTAGTTTCTTATAGATCAAATAAAACCAAATGTTAAGTCCACAACATTTTCACATTAATTTTGTAACAAATCATAGGTAAGCTACTATTGATGGATAAAAAAGTAATATCAGTCGTGGGTCCATTTTAAAATCAGTAATAACTTGCCAACTAGAATTTGTTATGAAAATATTATGGAGATAGCATTTTTAAAAATAAATAATAATATATCAAACCAAAACTTACTACGGCTAAAAATAAAGACATTGTTAAAATATTGTGATATTTTGTTGTGTTCTTAGACTTCTTTTTTGGTTTAGTAAAATTTGGTGAGCAAAAATTCATTGTTTCATACACAATTTTTTATTTTATTTTATTTTTTTTGCATAGTTTAAAGTGATTGTCCCAATTAAAAACAAATAACAATTTACTACCTATAATTTGTTGTGAAAATATCGTGGATGTAGCATAACTCTAAAATGAAATTATAAAATATCATACCAGGGCCCACCTTAGCTAAAATAATGGTATTGAGAAAATATTGTGACATTTATTGTGTTCCTAACTTTTCTTTTTTAGCCAATTTGTTGAGCCAAAATTCATAGTTTTGTGGATAGTTTTCTTGGGTTGACTTTTTTTTTTTTTTTTTTAATTTTTTTTATTTAGCACATTGTTTAAAGTAAAAAACACATAGTTTTACCAACAAAAAAGAATTATGGAAAAAATTACTTTCCCCTTTATATTTGGTGTAGTCTCATCCCCCAACTTTAAAGTTGAATAATTTCCTCCTTTATATTTTGTAGACGGGTATATAGTTCATACTGTTACTCTCTTAGTTAAACCCTAACAAAATCTTGTGTTTCCGAGAATATTTTATTGTGCAACATCTAAAATGCCTCATTAAATTTTAATGTCTCAAAAAGTTTTCTTCATGTATTTTGAGTTTTATGTATTAGTCATATTTAGAAAGTAAAAATGGTGATGTATGGTATTCTATTTGTTACCTAGAGAACACTAATTTATTAGTGGTTTAAATCTCCTAAATTTATAATTTTATCTAATAGAAACTTCAATACATATGTCTTTTGTTCTTTTTTTTATTTGTTTTCTTTCTTAGTTAGACTCATAAAATAAAATGATAAAGAAAGAAGTACGAATAACAAAATATTCATTGCAAATGGTTGTAGTTATTTAATTTGATGAAAAGTTTTAATTGTAACATATGTCATCATTTATTGTGAAAATTTAAATATTGTGACAATATTTTATCAAAACTTAGTTGTTAATTGTTGGAAAATGACGACATTTGTTACCATTCTTAATAGAATATATATATATATATATATATATTTGTGAGTAGATACGGTCTTTAGTAAATAAGTTCTAAGAAATGAAAAAGTATTTTGTATCAAATGATACTATGTCATCCGTATCAAAATCTAATAAGCGAGAGACATGTGTGCAAAAATAACTACTCACTAACACATGTCTTTCAACTGCTAGTGGGTTAGTTATTTTTTGTTGACATGTCCCACATTTATTGGATTTTGATACCACTGACATATTATCATTTGATACCAAATATCTTTTCCTAGGAAATTATCATACTAAATATATAGTCATATGTTAAATAACTATTCTAAATTTAAATAATTGGTTTGATATTATTTCAAAAAAAATTATATTTTAAATTTTCTCACTCAAGAGATAGCACGTGCCTTGCACGTGCAACCTTTACTAGTAACTACATAAAAGGAGCCAAGAGGCTAGGGAATATTGATTTAGTGTAGTCAAGTTTTGGACACTTTCTACTAAAAACGAACCATTTTTAATACCTTTTATGGTGGCTTTAGTTTGATCAATAGAAAAACGCAGCACTAGCTTCTTCAATTTGGTGAGCTGGGAATTTATTTTATTTTATTTTTATTAGTACGCCAGCTTGGTTTGAGCTACATGTTTTTGTTTTTATTTGTTTTTTTTATTTTAATATTTATATACATATTATGGTTTTAAGAGTTGTTATATTAATACAACAAATTGTCACTATATTTTCAAAATTTGAGGTGTCGGTTCCTTATATGTTAAATATATATATATATATATATATGAGGCTGGGACTAATGAAAATAAAGATATTATGAAAATGTTTTGACACAGGTGTTGGTTCTTTATAGATCAAAGTAAAGAACCAATTAGGTTAAACAATTTGAATTCCAGGGGTCTAAATAATTAATATTTTCATAACTACTAAGGTGTAAATTCCTTATATGTCAAAATAAAATAAAATAATAAAATATCAGAGTATTGGAAAAATGTTGTGATATTTTGTTGTGTTACTAGACTTCTTTTTTGGTTTAGTCAGATTTGGGGACCCAATATTCATTGTTTCATGCATAGATTTGTTGAGTTGGCCTTTTGTTTTTGTCTTTGTTTTTGTTTTTGTTTTTGTTTTTTTTTATTATTTAGTATTATTTACGCAAGGTTTAAAGTAAAAAAAAAAAAAAATACATAGCTTTGCACCAAAATAAATAAATAAATAAATATTGGGCCTCTTTATGTTTGGGGTAGTTTCATTCCTTGTTGAACAACAAAATCTTTATTTTGGATAATTGTAAGTTTTTTTATGAAGACCTTCAATTCTAGCATATCTGAATATGTCATAATTCATTGGGAAAATTTAAATATTGTCAATGTTTTAGAAAAACTCGATTACTTATTGTTGGAAGACGATGATATTTATTATCATTGTTAGAAGTTTTTAGTGAGTGTATATTACCTTTAGGAAATAGGTTCTAAGAAACTATCATGCCAAATAGATATCTATATATGAAATAGTTACTCCAAATTTAAGTAAATTGTTTCATACTTCTTCAAATAAAAGTTCTATCTCAATTAAGGGAACCTTGGGGAAAACTTTGGGCTTCTTGAACCATTATATTTCTTCTAAAAAAAAAAAACATTTTCTTAATTTTCTCACTCAAGGGCAACTCATGCCTTGCACGTGTCTCTCAAACTAGTGGATATAAAATGACTTTTGTCAAAGAATACACAATGGTTGAAGTTCATATAATGTTGCATTATTTATTTATTTATTTTTAAATAAAGTTTTTTTTTTTGAGAAAAAAATAAAAGTTAAACCGTACACATCTATCTAAAAGAATAGACATAACTACAATGAATTTGCATGCATTTAATGCTACATTAAATAATATTTCTATATATTTTTCAAATAAATTCAAATTGTACATATATATATATATATATATATATCTTAAAAAGCACATATAACCACAATAAATTTATAAACAATAGACCAATTAATCTTTAACAAGTGTATGTTCTTTTTTGAAAAATGTGTATTATACCTCATAATTGAATATTTATTAATTCTTAATTTGTGCCATTAGAACCCTCATTAAATAAAAAAACTCATTGTTATACAAGAAAAAAAGAAATTAATAATAAAAATAATGATTTTCTTAACAGAAGCCTTGGGAAATACATTTTGGAAAGGACAAAATTTAGCTATAAAATTTGTTGTAGTTTTACGCTATAATCTTACTTAATAATTTTTTATTGGAAATGAATTTTGAAAAATCCATCATTGGATTACAAAATTTCTAGAAAATTAAAGATAAATAACTATGTCATGAAAAATTATTTAAATTGCAAGTTTTTGTAATTTAAAATTATGTGTAAAATATAAGATTATAGATTATATAGTAAATAATATCCAATTAGCACAAACTTTGATTCGTGTATTAAGAGTGTAAAGAAAATACAATTCAACGGTTAGATTTTCAAAATATGCGGTAATATTTATTTTATTGAGTAATTTTGTAATCTTAGGCTATAATCAATTTTGTTACTAAACTTTGTCCTTTAGAAAATACTTTTAGAAACTTTTTATAGGAAATGAAAAAAGCAAATGATTTTTTTTACAACTCTTTGTATTTCTATAAAATTGGCATAAAAAATTTATAAAGAATTTATTAACAAATGCCCTAAACATACCCATTAATGGGACTCAAAAAAAAAAAAAAAAAAACTATAGAAAAACTCTTAAAACCAACTAATAATGTTAATACAACAACAAAAGTCACCATTTTTGCCAAAACAGAGACTATTAATTCCATATTACACAAAAGAGATTAGTCAACTTTATTAACTTATTGAAAGTTCAAATAGTGTATAAAACACTATGAACGTTTAGACCCCTAAATACAATAATATTAATTCAAGCTTAATATCAAACAATATATGTGCGGAAAATGAACATAAACTAATAACAGAATTGATAGACAATCTAAACAAAATAAAATCACATCCACATCAGAAATTAAATGGTAAAGATTAAGATAAGAGAGATGCAAACATAAGGACAGCACAGTGATGTGTTATTGAAAAGGAAACCGAAGCTCTCAGCATAAAACCTTTTCGCCGCCTTCCAAGCGGTCAATAATTCATTAAAGAATGAAGTTGGGATACATGAACAGCAGAAGACCCTCCAAGCCTAATCTACCCAGTGTACCTAAGCCCTCCAAGCTTCTTGCTCCAAAGAGGTTACGCCGAACCTTTGTCTTCTTTAGCTTACCGGATTCCGCTATAGCCTATAGCATCAACCAATAACCATTGGTCCCTTCCTAACAGCTTCCTAAAGCACCAAAAAGCCTTTTCACAGATATGATTATGGTGAGAAAATGATTTGGCCAAGAACCTCTCAAGGATGTAACAATGGAGAGGGTGAGAGTAGAGAAATTTGAAGAGTCTCTATGTAAAGATTGTGGATGAGTCAATCTTGTTTTTCTCTAGGGTTTCTCTCTCAAAATTTTCTCTGAAAGCTCTCTACATTTCGTGAGTATGAGGGGTATTTATACTGCGGTGAGAAAGGAATGCAAAGAGTCAGTTTTTCCAAAATAAAGCTGGTTGGCGACTTGGCTTCGCGACTTGATTGAGTCGGGAGTTCAAGCCGCGAGCTAACTGAATGGCCAGTCTGGACTTTTTGTCCTGTAGGGCTACAGCTGGCATAACGGTTCAACTTCTCTGCATGCTTTACTTGTGTGCATCTTCTGGTAGCTTGCCAGTTGCGAGCCACCCACGAGATCCAGTCGTGAATTCCTGCTTCACTGCACAGTCTTGAGCATTTCTTCACACTCTTTCACACACTACCCTTACATGATTCCCATATAAATACAGGGTTTCTAAATGCTGAAATACAAGCAAATTTGGCACGAAATAAAGCCAACAGAATGGTTGATTAAATTTAACTTTACACATATAGTAGAAAGGCCGTCTTGACTAGGGGTTCATTTTTCTTATTCTATAATGTGAACATCATGACTTTGTACATGTTGTCTTATTCGAGAATCTGGTCTGAAACCCAGATGCATACACTGATAGAAGAATGCATATGAACTATTGTTATGGCATAAGCCAATCTAGGCAGAAACTATATTTCATCCCTTTTTGTTTTATTTATTTATTTTTTTTAGAGAGAATTTCAACCTATGGCATCTGCTTTTAATGATAGTTCTTTATAATCAGACCAAGACACCAATTAGTTTTTAGTGTAGGCGGGGATTGAACCCCAGATCTCTTATTCAATTATCAGAAACTTTACCAGCTGAACTAGCTAGAACCCACCTTTTCGTTTTATTTGCTTTTAATATCCTTTTTTTTTTTTTTTTTTTTCTTCTTTGACTGTGTACACGTTGTCTTATTTTTCTTTTTTGTATCATATGTAATATTTTGAGTAATTTGACTCCATGATTTTTAACAGGTGGCTCCACTCCCTTGCACGTACGTAGGCCAAAAAGTATATGTGAACACAAAACTCAAAAGGTATGATCTTATTGTTACTTACTCTATATCTTATTGGAATGGGCATGTTTTTTTTGTGTGCTTTTGGAGGGAATGAGATAAAGAATGATTTAAGAACCAAATCTTAAAAAGGTGGGCTAATCCTCATATTCCTCGTGGAAGTGACAGATATATATGTTCTTTAACATTTTGCTAAAAAAATGATTCATCCTTTTTCTTTTTCTTTTTTGCTTAATGACATAGATATTCTTTAACATTATGAATATCTTATTCAATAGTCAAATGAAATTTTTAGATTCATTCTATCCCTAATCTGAATATCACACATTTTTGGTAACTTCACCTACACTGCCGCCTAACATTATTGACAAAAAATACCTGAGATCCTTCCTCTCGTCTTGGTTGTTGTCGTAGGACTGCTTTATCATTAAAATGGAATGGAAAATTTTCATCCAGAGGTCCCACTTTAAGAAAATATTTTTATTCATACATTAAGATACAAGCGTCGGCAAGAGCCCTCTGTTGTGGTGGTCTTACACGCTTACTATTTTTAAGTGTATTTCTTATATTTTTGAATGGTTACAAGAAGTTCTTTTCATGCGGGTTGCCATTTGAGAACACGTACTGGTGGTTGATTGGAAAAGCCCTGAAGTGGTAAGCTTCTAGAATCTAGACCAAGAAAAGTTTTGTCGCAAACGTTCAACACCCTTGCCACAACGTAATAAGAGAATAAAATTTTCAATTTTTTTTTATGAGATGAAGAAAATATGTAAATCAGAAGTCAATTTTTGTTCTGTTCCTGTGATATGGATAGAAAATGGCTTTTGTCAGAGAATACACAATGGTTGAAGGTCATCTAAGGCATTCATTAGCATTTTTATTTTTTTTTTTTATAAATAAAGTTAAATTGTCACATCTATATATATATATATATAAAAATACATAACTGCAATGAATTTACCTGCATTTAATACTACAACTAAAAATAATTTTTACATTTAAAAAAAATTTAGTCAAATTTTACTCAAATATCTAAGGAAAATTATTGAATATTTTGGAAGTACCATAAAAGTATATTTTTCATTTTCATATGAATTGTGAGTCTCATTATAACTTTAATTAGTGGAACTTATAGTTATGTGAGAAGGGGGAGTATACATTTATGGTATTTCGAGAGTATTTAATAATTACCCAATATCTAAGGGTATATATTAACTATCCATTTTTGAAAACTGTTTATGGGGATTTGAAAAAACTGTCAAAAAAGTTAATCACTTTTTTTCATTTTTCCATAAAAGGTTTCTTTAAATGGTTTCCTAACATATGCCCTAATTAGAAAAGCCCTATCTAAAATAACACATAACCGCAATAAATTTATAAACATTAAGCTAATTAATCATTAACAAGAAGACGTTCCTTTATAAAAAAATTTTGTATTACCAACTCATAGATGAACATTTATTAATTCTTAATTTGTGTTCTTGGGACCTCTCAATTAAATAGAAAATGAATTGCTATACATTACAAAAAGAAACCAATAATAAAAAGAAGGATTTTGTTCATGTATGCTGTGGGACATTCCTTTAGGAAACACTTTTGGAAAATTTTGTTGGAAATGAATAAAAAACAGCTAATTTTTAGAAAATTTTTTGTATTTCATAAAAGTAGTTTAAAAAAATCATTAAAAGATTTATTAGTAGATACTTTAAACGCACCCGTTAACTAAATCTTATAAAGAAACTACAAAAAAAAAAAACTCTAAAAACTAATTAATACTACTAGGACTACAACAAAAGCCACAGCTTTAAAACCATGACACTACTATATTAAACAAAAGGATTTTGTTAATGGGTGCTGCTCAACACCCGTTAAGATTGAATTTTTTATTAATAAAATATAATTGCTTTTTGAGAGTAGAAAAAAGCATGGCTTAAAGTCAGTAAAGCATAAAAAATTAGGCATTTTACAACAGGACCAAAATACCCTTTTAAGTTCTTCCATCTTCCTTTCCTTCACTAACATTTCTCAGTTGGTACTTTTTGAGTTTTTTCTTTTTTTCAGATCTACAAAACCACCCAAATGCCCAAATTTCAAACCCAAGCCAAATTGTCAAGCTTTTCACGTTCCAAATTTAACCCAGTCACCATAGCAACCTAGATAAAACCAAAAATGAGAGAAGGAAAAGTAGAACCAAAGGCGGAGAGAGAAAGAGGAGGGCGACGGCTATAGAGGTGGTGGTGGTGGCGCCATGACCACAGCTAACAGAAATGGTGGTGGAGCTCAAGGTTTTGGCCTTGGTTGATACGAGAGAGAATCCGAGATAGCAGAGAGGGAGTGAGAGGGATCTGGTGGTAGTGGTTGCGGTGGTGTTGGTGGACCTTTTTTTTCTTTTTCTTTTTCCTGGGATTGAAATGTTAAAGAGACCAAGAAGAAGGAGGTGACACGAGAAGAAGAAAGAAAAGGCTTCAAACGCTAGAGACAGAATTAAAAGATGAAGAAGGGTATTTTTGTCTTATACGTAGCAAATTTAACTTTTCCAAAATGTTTCTCTTTTTTCAGTAAATGTGGCTCCACGTGTAGTTTATTTATTATTTTATTCTTTCTTAACGGTGCTATACAGCACCCGTTAACAGGACCCTATTCAGTCCATTTTATACCAAGGTAAGAGGCTCTTCGTTAAGTGTTTGGATTCAGCTGAACGTTTCATCTCTTGATGTATAGTCTCTTGTTTTCTTAGCCAAAAAAAAAAAGACATTAATGACGACAAAAAATCAGCTCTTGTATCATATCATAGATTTTTATTCCTTTATGTGTGTCCAAAAATTGACATCCTCACTTGTATATGTATCATAATTTATCCTCACTTGTATATGTATCTGACCTAATATTTACTTCAATACATTTCAACCTATTAATCACCACACTTATAAATAATAAATGAGTCTCTCTCTCTTCATTAATGTGGAATTACACATATGACTAACTCATTATTTTTTATATTAACTGAGTTAATTTAACTCCCACGTCTATACTTTTAAGTTATTAATATTTATTCATTTTAATTATTTGATATGAAAATGCTACAATATTCACTACTTGAGACAGATTGGTGCAAAGCAGCTGACTCACTGCTAGATCCGCTGCATTCACTAGAGCCTTGCTCGGAGCTTTCTAGTGCCATCTTTCTGAATTTCTTCAGATCCTCCTTATATTGGCGGTTACTGTAATCTATGTTCCCCGGTGGAGCCAAATGCTTAGTTGTATCAAGTGAGATTTCCTCATTTAGATCATCCAGAGAAAGATTATCTTCCAAAGCTTGAACTATCTGCTTACCAAGAATGGTAGTAGGGTTATATACTAGCATAAAAAAGATTGGAGGGGTATATGCAATCACAAAGCATAGTCTTAATTTCTAACAGTTTCAAAATCATTTTAGCTTATTATATATATTTTTTTAAAAACTGGAATATACTTTCATTCATTGAAATGATAAAGAATCATAGAACAAAGCTTTCAAGCTGGCGGAGGTGAATCCTCCATCCAAAAAATCGCACCAAGAATCTTCCTAGCATATCGAGATAGAGTGTGAGCCACTGTGTTTGCACCCCATTTTACATAGCTAACAATTTACAATGCAGCTCATGAGCAAGACATTGGATTTTGAGTAATGCTACAATTACAAACTAGCTTGCAACATTTTTACAAATTATTGATGTGTCCAACTTTTTATTGGTTTTCATCTAGACCCTCTATTAACATTATTTTTTCATTTACCAATAATCACTCACCACATCAATGGTTTGTAAATTTTTTTTGTAAAAAAGTTTATATCTCTAGCTCTTAGATTTTATTTTTTGAATAATCAAATTGGAAAATTTAAATTTCATAAATAAATTGGGGATTTTTAATCTTAAAAGGTTAATAGCCTGCTAAAACTTTGTACTATATTGAAACCAAACCTAGATTCCGTATATTTTACCAAACAATCACAGACATAAAAATTTGTAATAAACAAGACAGTAGGCTTTACAATTCACAAACACAGAAAGGGCAAAGGAGGTTTATCTGTAATTTTGGATTTGATAGATTAGACAAAGAGAACCAGTTATTTCAATAATAAAATTGACAGAATTACCTGGCTCATTCTTGGCCTAGAATGGGCCAAATGACCGATGCAAGCAGTAGCACAAGCAACCATTCGAGCCATTTCAGTAGAGATATAATTATTATGCAACCTCGGATCAACAATTTCGTCTAAGTTGCCATGTTTCAAGGCCTGCCTGAGCAAAGGCCTTCCCTAAAATCCCTTAACATTAAATGCTAGTAATTTGGATCAGAGAAAATATCTAATAAGTCATGTCTTTTCACTATCTGAAATTCTACTTATGCCATCAAGTGTAAGGTGACGTTACAATTAACAGTTGTGTGCTCTAAAATAGAGGCATGGTCTATGGCCACACAAAATTGCTCAAGAAACCACTCATAAAAAGTTGACACTATAGGTTTCAATATATGTCGATCTATCAAGAGTAAATGAATCTCAATACCCAATTCGACACCTCTCAATCTATCAAGTTTCTGAAAAACTGAACAGTAATTTTCTATTTCAGCCTAAGATGACTTGGCTCATCTTGGGATTTTGTGCACTAGTATTCCAAACATATAAAAGACATTTTATGGCCGACATCACAAATAGAGCCGTCAACTCCGCTGCTTAACCGCTAAAGGTTTTTTATCATTATTTATTTTTGTGTGTTTTTTTATGTGTGCTGCTGCTGGGTATTGACAAATTTTTATATTTAAAAGTTTTTGAAGGGTCGTATTGTTTGTTGTTGGTAAAATTAGTTGAATGAACTTAGTTGTTTTTAACCTTAATATTGAAAATTTTTGTTTCTAGGCTAATTTTTTGAGGCTTGTATATTTTGTTTTAAATTTTAGATCTATAATTTTTTATGGCTTTTAAAAGGAGGAAAATACTAAGTACCAACATTTTTTTACAAATTGTTGATGTGGTGAGTGGTTAATTATTGGTAAGTAAAAAAGTAATGTAAGTGATAGACCCAAATGCGTACCAATAAAAAGTTACTACCATAGCAGTTTGTAAAAATATTGTAGAAAAATTTGTGACTATAACATTACTCTTAAAACAATCAATAATATTGTTAAGTGGGGCAAAATGCTTAGTACCTATATATACTAATATATATATATATATATATATAAATTAGGGGGGGAGGTGAGTGCCCCCAAGGTCATACCTTTGTCAAAAGGAAACTTTGGTCTTTGCATACTTTGTATAAAAAATTATGATTTCTTGTGTTGTGTTAGTTACGGTAAGAGAGAGTTCTTTTGGTGTATTTGGAGTTTTAAGTTTTGCCAGAGTGAACCATTATTTATTCTCTTTATTTTCTTATAAATAAAACATTCTATTTAACACCACTCGTGAATGTAAGCATATAAATCAAACCACATAAATCTTTGAATTCCTATGCGATTGTTTCTTTTATTTTTTTTAAAGCCTCATTATTATTAACTACATACACAACAAATTGGTTTTAAAATTTCACTATCTCAATCAAACATAGATATCTTTGAAACTCAAACCAAGAATCATATGAAAACCCAACCTTTGCTTCAAAGTTATCATCAAGAAGAATATTAGCTGCCTAGATGTCACGGTGTATGATCTTGGGCTGACCTGAAGATACATTTAGCATAAAAAGGAGAGTCTAAGAAAAGAAAATATTCTTAAGGTTTGCGATGTGGTAAATAAAGAAAACTCACAGTCCTCGTTCAGATATGCCAATCCTTTTGCAGAGCCTATAGCTATTTTTAGTCTAGTTGGCCAATTCATAGTTGGTCTATCATTTCCTGCAATGCCAATTTCCTCCAATAAAACATTGTAGGGTAGTTTCAAAGTACAAAAGGAGTTAGACTCCCAATTCAAATAGTACAAATCCGAACAATAAATTGTGGTACAACTTACCAATTACCATAAACTCGCTGTATGGTAAAGCTTTATCTCAATGTTACTTGAAATTTTAAGCCACTGATACATCATTACATCTTGTGACGTTGAATCACCCAATTTCACTATTTTTACTCATTCCCTTTTTTGAATGTATTAAAAATTAACCAAGGAAATGGCTACCATTTATTTGGATATTTTGAAAATCAAAATTGGAAGGAGATTAAATTATAAAATATCATAAAATTTGACCATCATACCCATCTTTTGTTCAATTTATTTTTTTTAAAGTTATAAATTGATTTTATAAGTGAAAAATTGATCTTTTTAAATATATATATATATATATATTTATATATATTAATTAGGGGTGTTAATTCGGGTCAGCATGTTGGGTTCGTGTCATGTCGAGGTAGGGGTATTTGACTAAATGGCTCAACCCAAACCCAACCCATTTAATAATTATGTCTTAATCCTTCAACCCTAACCTAACTTGTTAATAAGATAGGTTGACTTAATCCAACCCACTTGACATGCTTAATAAACATGTCATGTTGGTTCGACATGAATGTAACACAACCCATTTCAATCTACATAATATTAAATATAACATTCATTTAGAAATATACTTTTTTTTTTACATCCCAAAAGTAGTGCATACACTTCAAGTCATCAACCCACATTCAAAATAATATAGTTCAACAAAAATATAACATCCATCTAAAAATAATGTCTTTACACTCTTAAAGAAGTGCATACACTTCAACCCAAAATCAAAATAACATAGTTCAATAAAAATAAAATAACATAGTTCAACAAAAATATAATATCCTCAGAACTTGCCAAATGCTAAGTATCAATATTGAAAGAGTTGTAGCAAACAATAGACTAATCCTAACTATGACTACAATTATCATCCATAGATTCTTTGTTGATGTCCAAATTCATAACATCTCCCACAAGCTCATCTAATTTCATTTGTGCAAGTTCTATGCCAAAAATATATATAAGTATTAGTAGTTACAAAATATGATCATGCCTTAATAGTTTTACAAGAACTAAATAATATTAATGTAAAAGTAAAAATAACTAATGAAACAAATAAGACTACCTCTCTCCATACAACCAATCTCTAGTGCCAACCAATAAGAATGTTTAGAGATTTAAGGTTTGTAGGGTTTAGAGGTCTAGGGTTTGTAAAGTTTCTATTTCTAATTATATCCCTTGTAAGTTTTTGTAATTACTCAAATTTCTTTTTAAATTTATAATATAGGTTGCATATAAAAGGTATTTGAGAAATCTAAAATAAAACGAATATTTATTTATTATACGAGTTAAACAAGTTGTGTTAAATAGGTTATTTTGGGTTGACAAAAATAAATTAGTGTGTCAAACGTGTTTATTGCGGCCTATGCGAGTTGACCTGCTTATGATACGTTTCTTATCATGTCGCTACCAGATTGAGCCGCTTATGACCCAAACCTGCTAAGGCCCAACCCTAACCCACAAAAACCCATGTTGGTTTCATGTCGTGTTCACAGGTTGGGTTGAACATTGACACCCCTAATATATATATGTATATATATATATATGTGTGTGTGTGTGTGTGTGTGTGTGTGTGTGTGTGTGTGTGAACCTCTCTCCTCCCCTTCCCCTTCAAATTTCTAGAATCTGGGGGAATTAAATTTTTTCTTTTTAAATGAGAAGTTCAACCAAAAATTTTGTAGCTTAGTGATTCAAATCTCCTGACTCCATTGTTGCAACTTGGAGGGAAATCTTACCCTTTCAAATCCCTTCTAATTCTCAAACCCCTCCCCCTCACTAAATTTAAATAAGAAAAAAGAATATAATTAATTATCCGTATCTTCTCTCTTCTATTCCCCCTCCATCCAATCATCCCCATCTTCTCTCTTCTATTCTCTCTTCGACTCCTCTGTACCAAAATTTCACATTTAAGCATTGTTCTTTTGTTTCTAAAAAAAATTCATATATTCTTTTGGAATCTTGCAGTCTTGTTTCAATATGTATATAACTCTTGAGAAAATAAATGAACGAATAATATTTGATATTGCATTAGATTTGATAGGCCAAGAATGTATTGACCACTTTGGTAAATTAATAAATTAATTAGCCAAGTTAATTAATTAGATTCAATTACATGCAATAAGCATGATAGCACAAACAAATCACCAACTAAAGTAAATGCAACGGAAACTAAGTTTGACACAGGTTATTTGTTTATGAATGGGGAAAACCACCAAGGGAAAACCTCACCGGGTGAATTTAAGGTCACCACTCTCGAGAATCCACTATTATCAAAACAAGCGGTTACAAGTTAAAGAATCCTAGTACCTTATACCAACCTATAGTTGAACCCTTACCCCAATACCCAATTGGACTTGTAATGTAGTGGCAATCTTTCCTTTCAAGCACGGCTCCTAATACGTGACTAACCAATCAATGCACGGATCCTAGTACGTGACTTACTCCTTCGCACAAATCCAAGTATGTGACTAACACACTAACTTAAGAAAGATGTTGGCTGAAAAGTTCTTCAGTTCATCCAAATGATGAAGATTAAGAAGTTCCTTGGTTACAAAACCCTTGGAGCAAAGTCACGGTAACTTCTTCAAAGAATATGATGAACTAGGTCAACTTTTGTCTCTAGTCACACAATGCATGAAGGGATGCTCTAATTCCTTGTGTGATGACCTTTAAAATAATCCTTATATATGTCTAGGATTGTGAGAAAAGAAACCATATACAAAAACACTTGGATATGCGTGAAAATAGATCTGAAAATCTGAATTTCGTAATTCTCGATAGATACTATTTCTATCGAGCAGCTATCGAGTATAAGCATTAAACCTTGATAGATATCTATCTATTGAGTTATCTGTCGAGCTATAATGAATAACACTTCTTCACTTGATTTTTGGACAGATTTGCATGGCTTCAATACTAGACTTGAACTCTTCTTCCTTGAAGTATTAAACCCGTCCTAGATTTACCTAATTACAAGTAAAATGTTTTTGTCAAAGGATTAGCCAATTTACATAACATATGTTCTAACAAGATCCACATATGTCCTAACAATCTCCCCCTTTGGCAATCTGTGACAAAACCACAACAAACAAATGAAATATGAGAGAAGTCATAAATCACTAAACTCATAATCACTTGTTGAATACAATATAATCTAGTCTTAACACAAACTCTTGAAAAGCTTTGCAAAAAGAGAGTTCATGGCATGGTAGATTTTGACAACCTATCTTTCTAAAACACTTTAAACAAAACTGATTAAGGCATCTTAGTGTGAAATAGAAATAAAAGATTGCATACATTAAGAAACATGTGTATAAAGAGAGAAAAGAAACAACACATGAAGAGATAGGTGAAAAGGAAACATACATCATATATATATATATATCAATAAAAGTACAATGTATGTAACTAAAATGTCACAAGACCTGTGTACAAAAGGATAATGTAACTAAAGAAAAAGAAGAGAAAAGTACATAAAATCCTCACTACATCCCTAAAAAAAAAAAAACAACACTCCCCCTAACAAAAAAAAAAAAAAAAATCCTATACTAACTCTTCTCCTAAATACATGACTACTTTCATTCCAAAATTACTCCCATTTTTTTCACGAATGACAAAGGGTAAGTCATCACTGAGAGGTCGTCTTATCATCACCGGAAGAGCTAGC
The DNA here is from genome assembly GCA_023621385.1 of Quercus gilva. Classification (NCBI taxonomy): domain Eukaryota; kingdom Viridiplantae; phylum Streptophyta; class Magnoliopsida; order Fagales; family Fagaceae; genus Quercus; species Quercus gilva. Next base: position 30,372,348 of record CM042477.1, read on the forward strand.
ATCCTTATCCTCATCATCATTACCAATACCATCATCAGCATCCTCATCCGTCGAAGTCTCGAGTAAAGGAGAGGGAGAAGCAACGAAGCCACCCATTTGAGCCTACTGTCCAGCGATATGGCTAGCACGGGTGTTCACCTGACACAACTCATCACTAAGAGTGTCAAGGTGAGCATCCATGCACTCAAGCTGCGCTATAATGGCCTCAAGAGTCACACCACCTACTGAAGAAGAAGGAGCAGAGGTGGATGGAACGGAAGGGGCTAGAGGAGGAGTCGTCTCAGTCTGTGGCTGCTTTAGTCGAAGATGGGCCTCACTTCGTAGAACAGATGCTGCGTTGATGGCTCTCATGATAGGATAGAAGGAAGAATCAAGAAGAGGGATAGAAAAATGGCGAAGAATCCGTGTGATAGCTGAAGGAAAAATGAGCTTATCATGGGTTGCCATATCTCTATAGACATCGATGAGAGAAAGAATGAAGTGAAAAGGAAAGTCTATAAAGAGGTCCTCAAGGAGGGATAGCAAAAACTGAGCATGAGGCTTTGTAATGGAGTTATAGTGAGATAGCGAATATAGAACAAATGTCATCACCATGTTTAGGAATCGCGAACCTTTTGTAAAGTTTGAGCATGGAGTGTTTTGACGTTCACCCCATATGGAAGGTCTCTCACAAAAGTGAGATATGAGCTCGTCTTTGGACACAGTCCTTAAATGCTGATGAGTGGGATAGTCAGGATGCGCTACCCGCGAAACATGTAGTATCTCGAAAACAAGCTCCAGAGTTACTACGATGCGTGTACCTCTAATATATGAAACAAACTGAGGTATAGAGGTATCAATACTGTGAATATTGGAGTAAATCTCCTGTATGATCATGATAGGACAACTCAAGGGTATCTCATAGAGAGATTCCCATTCCCGACTGTGAATGACAGTGGGTAGAGCAGTATTGGAAAAATCCGATAGAATCACGTGGCACTCTGGATAAATGCCATGTTTAGAAAAGTTCTCCAAGAAGTCCTCATGGGCCTTCTCATCATGGAACCGAACGTGAGAAGGAGTAGAATCAGAAGAAGATGTCCCGGAATGAAGAGGGTTCTGAGACGGAGTGAATTTGTGCTTGGGTGCCATGCACACTCTATTCGAAGAAAGAGAGAAGGAGAAGAAAAAGAAACAGAAACACAATCACAACCTAAAACAGATTGATAGAAAAGAAAGGGTACGGATGCATGAAAAGTGCATGAACGTGTGATGTGCTAAAAGAAATTGCATCATGGGTTCAACCCAATCCAAACCTAACAGCACACAATTTTCAACATTCAAGCACACATCTAAATGCATGAAACATTGTGGAAATGCAAATGGAATGCAATGCATGACCATATAGCATCAAATAAGCAACACCCAACCCAAAAATTTCATAGAAAACTCAAATATTTTCAAAAACCCCCAAAAATTTCAAGAAAACCCAAAACCTAGGTCTAAATGCGTGAAATGCATGAGAACAGAGAGATTAGAGAAACATACCAAGTAATTTCAGACAAGATTAGGCCGAAAATCACGTTGGTAGGAGGTTTTGAGTGAGAAGAGGGTGTTTAATTGGAGAGAAAAGAAAAACTGTCGAGAGAGATATGAAAAAGTGAGTTCTAATTTTGCACTTCAGGTATTTAAACAAAACAAAGCTCCATGGATGGAGGATCTGTCGAGCAGTAAATCTCGACAGATATGAATCTATCGAGGTGCTGTCGAGAATCTGTTGACGACAAAATCACCTCGATGGATCAAAAAGCTGTCGAGAAGCTATTGGCCAGATAGAAACTTTCTCGATGGATTGAGAAGCTGTTGAAAAGCTATCGAGACAAATTCCAAATAGCTCGATGGATCGAATATTCAATAAGATCTATCCAAAAAAGAAGTCCAAGAGGCTCGATAGATAAGAAGCTGTTGAGGATCTGTCGAGAAGCTGTCGAGCTTGATAAAAAGTAGTTTTACAAAGATAGGAAAAACACATAGAGATGAATGCAAGCAAGCAAGCTACTCAACCAAAGATCCAATCAACATGTTAAGCTTTCAAAAACATCTCTCAACAAGAAAAATACAAAGCATTCATAGATACAAAACACACACACACACATACACACACACACACACAACAAGTCTAACCAATTTTATATTTCAAAAATAAGTCAAGATAATTTAGTGAGCATACATTAACACATGTATCCCTTGTGATGACTGTTGTGAAATTTTAAAGTACTCGCAAGTGTACGAACCGTATCGAAGTATAGTTTGACAAGAATGAGGTCGAACCCACAGAGACTTGAATGAACGTAGGAAAATTAATTAAACCTTAACCAAATTAATCCTAATCTAGTTTAATAAAAATTGGTTTTCTAAGATTAAATAAACTAAGCAAATAATAAAATTAAGCAAATAGTTAAACTAAGAAAAAGATATAAAGTAATAAAAAGATGTAAACAATCAAGGGAAAGTAATTAAGGCTTTGAAATCCGCCTTGTAAGTCGTATCAGTATATAATTATGATCATTAATTTTTTCCAACCACTACATGATAATCTAAAAATCAATCTTGCTATCATGGAAAATATTCTAATTAAAATCCTCATTTTAAAAATCAAAAGCATGTTCTTCTTCGCTTCTTCAGTATAAAATCAAATCATTGTAGCCAAACAAATCACAAGATATATTCAATTCTAAAAATCAAATCATAAATTGTATCCATTGACAGACAAATCACAAACGATATCCAATTTTATAATCAAGAATTAATAAACCAAGCATTCAATTAATTAAGACAAATCCTAAATCATGAGAAAAACATGATTGAACTAATATCTAGAATGCCATCTTAGTCAATTGATATGAAGCAAGAACAATTTAAATCATTAAAGAACAATTATTGTGGGAAAAATCAAATCACATAAGTATTACTGATAATCCTTAACAAGGTTTCATCCTCAACCCTGATTATAAATTTAGCTACTCATGGTAATTGAAATAAAACACAAAAATAAAATACTAAACATTAAACTAGACAAATAAAATAAAACTAACTGTCATGGAAGAAAACCAAAGAAGTAGCCCATTCTCTATGTTCAGCCCCCAGCCCTAGCACTAGCCTCAGCCCCCCTGAATTTTTCCCTAAATAGCCTTTAAATAGGTTAAGGAATCCTATTACAAGTTGAATTCCCGTTTGGAGAAAATCCCAGATTTTTAGGCTTTATTTAACCGACCATTTTGGCCCATTTAAAGTTAGAATTCGGGATTTTGGTAAACTACAAAGTTGTAGTCCTTTAAGTTAACTTTCCAACCCAACTTGAATCATCTCGATTGGACGTTTGAGCCAAAAGTTATGCTGAAAATACTAAGTAATGTGCAGGCAGGAATCCTAATCCGAATTGGACTTGGATTTGGTGCAAATTTCCTTTAATTCCTTGCTCCAATTGGACTTAAATTTAATTGGGTTGGTCTTCTCTTGAATTCATGCCTGGCTAGATGTAAGTGGTTTGATTCAATTGGCCTAGCCCCACTTTGCATGTAAAGCCCTTGTTACCTACAACATAAAGATATTATATAATTAGTCACAAAATAACATAAAAGTAAAGCTAAATATGTAGATATGTGAGTACTTTATTGTATATATTTCATGCACATCAATGGCCAAATCATATTGTACCTGCACATGTATCAAAAGTAGCAAAGAATTTGCGTGTTGTGTGTGAAAACATCGCAAGAGTGCATAAGTTTCTCATGTTTTGATAATTTGAGATATGAGAAAATCAATTTAACTCACATACAATCATAACTGTTAGATGGGGACTATCACCTTTGAGGTATATCTTATAACTCCCATATCTCTTAGAAACATGCTTGCAACCACATTTAAAGCATTTTGATTCTTTTTGCTTTCGATTTTTCTTTGCACATATATATATATATATTTTTTTTTTGAGCATATCATGCATGGGCATATAAGAGAAAGAAAAGAAATACCTAATTATGTTAAGCCAAAACATCACAATTTTGCTATACCGAAGCATATAGATGTTATTCATGACTAGTGGGCTCTAGTGGTGAGATGGTTATTTATGCCTTTCTCTTAGGATTTTTTAGTCCTTCCAATCAAAAAGAGTGATATGAATGTTAAGTATAAGAGATTACTTAATCATACTCATCATAAACACGAGCCACAAAACTCACTTGCTTAGTTGCGCATTAAGATGTTCATCTAAGCTACAAAAAATACAAAATTTAAAAAACTTTATTTCAATGGTCATCCAAAGTACACAAGTACCAATGTATACAAATCACACACTATTTTTGTTTTTTGTTTTGTTTTGTTTTTGTTTTTGTTTTTTTTGTTTTTTGTTTTTTTGTTTTTTTGTTTTTTTTGTTTTTTTTTTCTTCTGATTTTTCAATTTTTATTTTTTATTTTTATGAAAACTAAAATAAATCAAAAACTGAAAACAACTAAACAAACAAAAACATGTTAAACAAAACATAGCATAAAACTAGAATGCAAATGCATAAGAAAGGAGGAGAAGAAGAAAAGATCACTCCATGGAGATCACGCCAATGTTTTGGTGTAGGAATTCAAACTGTTTGCTATCAAGAGGCTTAGTGAACAAATCAGCTTTCTGATCATTAGTGTGAATGAGCATATCATGCATGGGCATATAAGAGAAAGAAAAGAAATACCCAATTATGTTAAGCCAAAACATCACAATTTTGTTATGCCAAAGCATACAAATGTTATTCATGACTGGCGAGCTTTAGTGGTGAGATGGTTATTTATGCCTTTCTCTTAGGGTTTTTTAGTCCTTTCCGTCAAAAAGAGTGATATGAGTGTTAAGTATAAGAGATTACTTAATCGTACTCATCACAAAAACGAGTCACAAAGCTCACTTGCTTAGTTGTGCATTAAGATGCTCATCTAAACTACAAAAGATACAAAATTTAGAAAACTTTATTTCAATGGCCATCCAAAGTACACAAGTACCAATGTACACAAAACACACTGTTTTTTTTTAATTTTTTTTTATTTTTATGAAAACTAAAATAAAGCAAAAACTGAAAACAACTAAACAGACAAAAACATGTTAATAAAAACATAGCATAAAACTCAGCTTGCATGAGTTTGGAGAAATTATGAGCAAGTTAATCCTTTGTAGACTGGAAGATGATATCATCGACATAGACTTGAACAACGATCAACTCGCCATCTTCCCTTTTGATAAAGAGTGTTTGATCAGCTTGTCCTCTTGTGAAACCATGTGAGACCAAATATTGTGTAAACCAGTCATACCAAGCTCTGGGTGATTGCTTTAATCCGTAGAGTGCCTTTTTGAGGTACAACACATGATCCGGAAAGTGTGGATCAATAAATCCTTTAGGCTGAGCCACATAGACATCTTCTTTAAGGAACTTGTTCAAGAATGCAATCTTTACATCCATTTGGAAAAGCTTGAACTTCAAGTGACACGCTAGGGCTAGAAGAACCCTAATGGATTCTATACGAGATACAGGAGAAAATGTCTCATCATAATCTACTCCTTCCATTTGGGAGTATCCTTAAGCCACAAGACGGGCCTTGTTGTGGATCACATTTCCCCCCTCATTAGTTTTATTGTGGAATATCCACTTTGTGGCAATGATGTACTCTCCTTCCGGTCTAGGTACTAGGGTCCAGACATCATTCCTTTAAAACTGAAGCAGTTCAACATGCATAGCCTTAACCCAGCTTTCATCCTAGAGAGCTTCCTCAACCTTGGTGGGCGAAACCTGCGACAAATAGCAAGAATAAAACACAAAGTTAACAACACATTTATCAACTATACGCTTTCTTAGTGTATGTTCATTCATATTTCCCACGATAATTTCAGGAGGGTGATTCAACTTAATCCTTGAGAAAGGTCCTTTCTCTTTATTAGATTCAGAATCAAGTGAGGTAGGAATGTCTGTTGAGACTTCTACAACACTTGGAGTACTTAAAGATACGGGCTCTTGATCAACTATTTCTTGAACAACCTTAGGCTCAGGAGGAAGAATTTCCTTAGGTATCTCCTCGAGCTTCATCAATAACAACATTGACTGTTTCCATCACCTTCTTGGTTCTTTTGTTGTACACCCGATAAGCTCTGCTAGTGGAGTATCCAAAAAATATTCCTTCATCGCTTCGGGAGTCAATTTTTCCCACATTCTCACTATCCTTAAGGATAAAGCAAGTACTTCCAAAGATTCTGAAATACTTCACATTTGGCTTTCTTTCCTTCCACAACTCATAGGGAGTCTTCTTGGTACTGGGTCTAAAATACACCCTGTTAACCATATGACATGTGGTGTTGATGGCTTCTCTCAATAAATTTCTAGCCACATCCCTATTGTGCAACATGGCTCTAGCTATCTCTTGAATGACTTTGTTCTTTTTTTCTACTACACCATTTTGCTAAGGAGTAATAGGAGTAGAGAATTCTTGAGATATACCTGATCTAGTGCAAAAGGATTCCATATATGAGTTCTCGAATTCTTTACCATGATCACTTCAAATTTGATCAATCTTTAAGTTCTTCTCATTTTGCAATCTTATACACAAGACTTTAATATGCTCAAGGGCATCTGACTTGGATCTAAGAATGATGACCTAAGTATACCTGGTGAAATTATCTACCACAACCATGATGTATCTCTTTCCTTCAACAAACTCGGTTCTAGTTAGACCCATGAGATCCAGATGTAGTAGCTCTAAAGCTTTAGATGTAGCTGATATCTGAGTGCCTGGATGTTTTGCTTTTGTCTATTTCCTAAGCTGACATGGTCCACACACAACATTGTTCACTCTGTTGAGCTTTGGTATCCCTAAAACTGATTCATGCTTAGATACAATTGACAGATGTTTGTAGCAACCATGTTCCATCCTTTGGTGTCATAGGTCTTCATTTGGCAAACGAATGTTGCTGCACACAATATCAGCATTAGGTACTAATCTATAGCAGTTATCCAGAGTGTGAACACTGCTTATGAGTTTCTTCCTAGACTCATTCAACACAAGGCATTTCCCTTTTGAGAACAGCACCTTAAAGTCTTAATCACACATCTGACTTATACTCAACAAGTTCACCCTTAAACCTTTTACATATAACACATTTGAAATGTCTAGCAGTCCAGGTAGAGAGATGGTTCCCTTCCCTTTTATTTGTGACATTTCCACATTTCTTAGACTCGAAAGCCTTAAAGAGAGAGTGACCTCCAATCATGTGTCATGAGCATCCATTGTCAAGGTACCATAAACATGTGTCCATTACCTTGAATGCAGACTTCATCATAAAGCACACCTCATGCTTACATGACAAATCAGTAGGAATTGTGTTTTCTCTCATATGCCATTTATGAACAAAGCCTTCAACTTTCACCTTTCTCAGAAGAATTCCTCTACACGTTATCATTCTGAGACAATTTAGTCACTTCGTTGTTATACTAAGACCTTTTTCAATAATCCTCAAGATAGATTTCAAATAACTTTTTGACTTGCAATTTTTGAAACACTCAATCAAATAAAGATTAGAAAAGCAAGATGTATTTGAAATAAAAGATCTTTTAATGCTATTTGCAGCCATGACAACAGGGGTCAATGGATCACACAGCAAAGATTAACCCTAATCAGACTGTGCCCACTCTGATACCACTTGATAGGCCAAGAATGTATTGACCCCTTTGGTAAATTAATTAATTAATTAGCCAAGTTTATTAATTATATTCAATTACATACAATAAGCGTGGTAGCACAAACAAATTGCCAACTAAAGTAAATGCAGCAGAAAATAAGTTTGACACAGGTGATTTGTTTACGAATGGGGAAAACCACTGAGGCAAAACCCCATCGGGTGAATTTAAGATCACCACTCCCAAGAATCCACTATTATCAAAACAAGCAGTTACAAGTAAAGGAATCTCAGTACCTTATACCAACGTGCAGTTGAACCCTTACCCCAATACCCAATTGGATTTGTAATGTAGTGACAATCTCTCCTTTCAATGCACGGCTCCTACTACTTGACAAACCAATCGATGCACGGATCCCAGTACATGACATACTCCTTTACACGAATCCAAGTGCGAGACTAATACACCAACTTAAGAAAGATGTTAGCTGCAAAGTTCTTCAGTTCATTCAAACAATGAAGATTAAGAAGTTCCTTAGTTACAAAACCCTTGGCACGAAGATGCAGTATTTTCTTCAAAGAATATGATGAACTAGGTCAACTTTTGTCTCTGGTCACACAAAGCATGAAGGGATGCTCTGATTCCTTGTATGTCAGCCTTTAAAATAATCCTTATATATATCTAGGGTTGCGAGAAAAGAAACCCTACAAAAATACACTTGGATATGTGTGAAAACATATTTGGAAATCTAAATTTCGTAATTCTCGATAGATACTGTTTCTATCGAGCAACTGTCAAGCATAAGCATTAAACCTTTATAGATATCTATCTATCGAGCTATAACGAACAACACTTCTTCACTTGATTCTTGGATAGATTTGCATGGCTTCAATATTAGACTTGAACTCTTGTTCCTTGAAGTACTAAACCCATCCTAGATCAACCCAATTACATATAAAGTGCATTTTATCAAAGGATTAGCTAATTTACATAACATAAGTTCTAACAAGATTCACATATGTCCTAATAAGATTTTTAACATTCAATTCTTTGATAACTTAGCTTTTTCTCTATTATATATATATATATATATAGGCACACTATTATTTAAGGGGCTTCCTCTGTTTGAGATATTTATTTATTTATTTTTTTAAAAATGCCCCTACACCTTTTTGTTTAAGTAGAGACAAAACTAAAGGACAATTTAGTAAAAATACAACTCTAACTCCCACTAAAACATTGCCAAAAAAATAGGGCCACTGTTCTGTTGATTTTCAAATTACTTTATCCAATTATAAATTAGATTCTCAAAATAAAAATTATATATATAAAATAAAAACACAAGTTTTTTTTTTTTTTTACTACAAAATAAACGTGTAATAATTGTTCATTTTTTGAAACTAGCCACATGACACTCCTGGTTGTATTAGTAGTTCTAAATGCATAATATTAATGAGCAAACACGTAAACCTCAAATTGGAATGGATGAAAAATTATGACACTATAATTTTTTTTTTTTAAAAAGCCTCATCGCACGCACGAAAAGCGTGTAATGAGATTAGTGTGTGTATATATATATAGTCTTCTAAATATGCTTATAGTTTACAATATTCACAAACAACTTACCAATGCAATTGCCACATGTTATGCAATTTACAATGTACAGGATTTCTCTTATGTCATTCCTTCTATTTCATGAAACCTTATAATAAAAAGTAGCTCAAAAATGAGCAATATTAAGCTGTCTCCTCAATCGGCAAACATCTTTTATTTTTTTATTTTAATGACTTCTATCAAGGAGATTAGTGTTTAATAAAAGTGAACTCTGGTTCCGTGGTTGTAGTGATATTATGTAAATCATAATTTATCACCCTAATAAATTGTGAAACTTATTTTTGTGTGTAACATGGTTATTTCCATTATTCCAATAAAAAATATTGTAAGGTATAATGATAATTGTCTACTTAAATTAACATACATCATCTTTTTTCATATTCTAATTAATTAAAACCATTGTAAGGTTTATTTATTTATTTAATGGGAACCATTGTAAAGTTCTAAACCAACAAAAGAAAATGTAAGTGAATCTAACCTAATTAATAAGATGCACAAACACAGCATAACATGGGTTACGAGTATGACAATAAGGAAGTTCTTATAAATTAAGACAAAACCAAGGGAGTCAATTTTTATACCCAAGGTCATTTTGGTTTGACCAAGGGTATAAAATATTTAGGTATCGATTGATATTAGTGTACTGTTTCAGGATTACTGCTATTTATATATTTCTATGTGCGTGTGTATTTATTTGTGTAAGTATGAATTTATAAGCTTAACATAAAATTTAAAATCCACATAGTCTACAAGCTCAATACTAGCCTAAGTATATTAACCATATATTAGCTTAAATAGCATTTTTTAATAAAAAAATTCAAAATTCAAAATTTAATAATTTTTAAATTTTTTCTTGCACCGGCTGAAACACTGCCCAAAATATGCCCAGTATTGCTAGTACAGGCTAATACAACCTAGAATTTTTTTAGATACATTTTAGAGGAATTGCGATATTGGTTTAATGGCGAGTATGGTATGTTTCTCCATTGTAGTTGGTACTAGTACAATATTAACCTCCCTAGACCGAACATAGGGAAGACACTATAATTAATTAATTAATATTTATTTTTAGGTATATTTTTCTTAAGGAATAATTTATGTATATTTAGGTTTTAAGAATATGTAACAACCATCAAAATTATTCATAAAATAATTAATTGCAAAGAAATACAATGATACCTACAATGATGTTTAAAGTACAATCTAATAATGCATTAATAAATATTAATATTAACAATAAATTTATGATTTGTAAAAAAGAAATTTTAAAATGATTCATGGTTAAAACCTATTGGATATAGAGATATATTAGGAATATTACAATTTCACAAAATATTATATACAAATTTCTTCTCTCTTGTGTGTTTGGTTTGCAAAAAAAAAAAAAAAAAAAAAACACTTTGAAACACAACATAAAAAATTTATTGTTATTATTATAAGAACAAAATGAGGAACCTATTCAATACCCAAGAAGAACCAATATGATTTGAGGGCTCGAGAAGTGGTCCCATTTTAGAAAAATTAGCATTTTCTTTTGTATGATTCCTCTTAAAAGGAGGAACATACACTTTAACATCATTAGGCTTAATGGGAGCAAATTCAGATTTGATTTCAACAACAGGCTTAAGATAAGACACATTTTCTAGATCTTCCTCTAAGCCTTTGACCTTAACCTTCAGGGATTGATTAACAATTTTAACCTCATCTACCAACTTTTTAGTCTCTTTAAGATTTACTTCTAAGTCCTCTTTAACATGCTCAACTTCATTCAATATATTTAAGGACTTTTCAAAAATTTCCTTGTAGTTTTCAACTAACTTGTTGGATTCCTCAAGTTTAGCGTATAATCTGATAGACCAAGAATGTATTAACTCCTTGTGATAAATTAACCAATTAATTTAGTCAAGTGAATTAATTAAGTTAATTAACATGCAAAACGCGTGGTAGCATAAATAAATCACCAAATAACTAAATGCAGTGGAAATTAAATAACACGGGTGATTTGTTTACGAATGGGAAACCCCACCGAGGCAAAGCTCCACCAGGTGATTTTAAGGTCACCACTCCCGAGAATCCACTATTATCAAAACAAACAATTACAAGTAAACGAATCCCAGTACCTTATACCAACCTACAATTGAACCCTCACCCCAATACCCAATTGAACTCGTTTTGTAGTGACAATCTCTTCTTTTCAATGCACGGCTCCCAATAGCGACTATCCAATAAATGTGCGGATCCCAATATGCGACTTAATCATCAACTTGAGAACAATGTTGGCTGCAAAGTTCTTCAGTTCATCACACGATGAAGATCAAGAAGCTCCTTAGTCATAAAACCCAACGGCGTACAAACGCAGTAGCTTCTTCAAGATAAAGATAAACTAGGGCAAATTTTGTCTCTGGTCACAATTTGCATGAACAAAATTTTGCTTCACACTCGTGCAACTGTGCTACCTTTGACGGCCCTTAAAATAATCCTTATATATGTTTAGGGTTGTGAGAAAAGAAGGCCTAAACACATACTCACGGATTGGATGAAAATCAGAGCTGAAAATCTTTTTTTCATAAATCTCGACAAATAGCTTATCTATCGAGAAGCTGTCGAGCATCGGGCTAGAACAACTTTTTAAACCTCGATAGACACTAGTTGCCGAGCTTTATAATCTAACACTTCTTCACTTGATTCTTAGACAGACTTGCATGACTTTAACACTTGAATTTGGAATCTTGTTTCTTGAAGCATTAAACACTTCCTAAATCTACCCAATTACAAGTAAAATGCATTTTGTAAAAGGATTAGCTAATTATATATTGACATATGTTCCTAACGTGATTCACATATGTCCTAACAATCTCCCCCTTTGGCAATCCATGACAAGACCACAACAAACAAATAAACACTCAACTCTTGAAAAAATTTGCAAAAAGAGAGTTCATGGCAAGGAGAGTTTGACAACCTATATTTTTGAAATACTTTAAACAAAACTCAACAAGGCAACTCAATGTGAAACATAAATAAAAAATTGCATACAATAAATAAGAATCATGTGCATAAAAAGAGAAAAGAAACAACACATGTAAAGATAGGTGAAAGAACTATAATAACAACCTCATCATATACATAACATCAATAATGAATACAAGGTTGGCTATCACATTGTAAGAACAATGTATCTCTAAAAGAAGAAAAGAAAAAAAAAATACATAAGTCCTCACTACATCCTTCAAACAGAAAAATACTCCCCCTAAAAAAAAATCTCCTATGCTAACTCTCCCCTTATGTATATGACTACTCTCATATCAAAACTACTCCCCCTTTTTGTCATGAGTGACAAAAGGTAAGCAAATCAAGTAGACATCTCATCATTACTGGGCGAGCTAGCACCATTGTGTTCATCAGCATCATTACTGCTAAAGCCATCATTGCTCTTATCCTTTGAAGCCAGTGGAGATGGAGAAGTATAAGCGGTGATACCACCCATGGCAACCTATCGTCGTGTAATACAACCAACACGAGTGTTCACTTGACACAACTCATTACTGAAAGTATTAAGGCGAGCATCCATGCACACAAGCTATGTCATAATGGCCTCGAGAGTCACTCCACTCGTAGAAGAAGGAGTGGATGTGGATGGAGTTGAAGAAGCCAGAGGAGTAGCCATCTCGGTCTGTGTCCACCTTAGGCAAAGCTGAGCATCACTTCATCTAACGGTAGTGGTGTCAATGGCACCCATGATAGAGAAATGATCAGACTTGGGATAGGAGACAGAAAAATGGCAAATGATTTGCGTGATAGCCGAAGGGAAAATGAGCTTATCACTGGTCGTGGTATCCCTATAGACATTTATAAGGGATAGGATGAAGTGAGAAGGGAAGTCAATAGAAATATCCTTTAAGAGGGATAACAAAAATTGAACATGAGGCTTTGTGATAGTGTTATAGTGAGACAATGGATGGAAAATGAATGTTATCACCATGTTAAGGAATCTCGAACCTTTTGCAAAGCCCGAGCAATGGGTGTTTTGATGATCACCCCAAGAAGATGTTGTCTCATAGAAAAGAGACGAGAGTTCGTCTTTGGACACAATCCTTAGACGATCGCAGCCAGAGTAGTCAAGATGCATTACCCTAGGAACGTGTAGCACCTCGAATATAAGATCTGGAGTGACTACAATACGCATACCCCGAACGTGAGTGACAAATTGGGGTATAAAGTAATCAAATCTGGGCATATTGGAGTAAAACTCCTATATGATCACGAAAAGGCACGTGGCCGAGGCGCTACATAGTGACTTCCAACCCCTATTGTAGATGACAATGGGAAGGTTAGTATCGGAAAAATCTAATAGGATGACTTGGCATTTCGAATGAATGCCTTGTCTAGAAAAGTTCTCTGAAAAGTCCTTTTGGGCTTTATCATAATGGAACTTGCCGTGTGAAGGAGTAGAATTAGAGGAAGATGCCTCGTAGCAAAGAGGGTTTCGAGACGAAGCAAATTTTTGTTTAGGTGCCATGAAGCAACTAACCAGAAGAAAGAGAGAGGGAGAAAGAAAGACACCCAGAAAAGCACCAACACAGATCAATATATAAGATATAAAGAATTGAAGGTATGTATGCATGAAATTGCATTAGCATGTGACATGCAAACTTAAAAGCATCATGGGCTCAACCCAATCCAACCTACCAGCATACATCACTACAACAAGGTAAACACACATCTAAAATGCATGAAACATTGTTATAATGCAGATGTGATGCAATGCATAAACATCTGGATCATTTAAACACAAACCATCCTAAAAATTTCACAAAAACTTCATCAATTTTCAAAAACCCCAAAAGTTAGGTCAAAATGCATGAAATGTATGATAAAAAGATAGAAAGAAGATCATACTAGAGTAAGAATGCAAGGACCAGACCGAAGAATGAGTGGGGAAGATGAAAAGTGTGAAGGAGAAGTGTTTGGGAGAGAGAGCTGTGATTTTCTGTCGAGAGAGATCAGAGAGAAATGATAGAAAATCGCGCTGAAGCATATATATAGAAAATCATAAAGCTTAATGGATCAAGAGGTGTCGAGCTTTAAAAACGCGAGAATTAGCTAACGAAGAGCTATCACAAATCTATCAAAAGGTGTCCACAGCAAAAGGGCCTCGATGGATCGAAAAGCTATCGAGCATCTATCGAGCATACAGAAACTTCCTTGATGGATCGAGAATCTATCAAGAAGCTACCGAGAATGCGATAAAAAGAAGCTGAAGAGCTCGATAGATAGCCTAGCTATCGAGGGGTATCGAGAAGTTGTCGAGATTGCTTAAAAAATAGTTTTTCAAAGAAGAGAAAAACATAGACATGAATGCAATCAAACATGCTACTCAACCAAAGATCCAACCAACATGTTAAGCTCTCAAAAACATCTCTCATCAAGAAAAATGTTAAGCACATAGATCCAAAACACACACACACACACACACACTAAACAATTCTAACAAATTTTATATTTCAAAAATAAGTTAAGATAGTTTAGTGAGCATACATTAACACATGTATTCCTTGTGATAGCCAAATCACATTGTACCTGCACATGTATCAAGAGTAGCAAAGAATATTACGTGTTGTGTGGGAAAAACATCACAAGATTGCATAAGAGTCTACATGTTATGACAATTTGAGATATGAGAAAATCAATTTAACTCACACACAATCATAACTATTTGATGGGGACTATCACCTTCGAGGTACATCCTATAACTCCCACATCTCCTAGAAGACACGCTTGCAATCATATATAAAGCATTTTGATTTTTTTTGCTTTTATTTTTCTTTGCATATTTTTTCTTTTAAGCAAACCATGCATGAGCATATAAGAGAGAGAAAAGAAATGCCCAATTATGTTAAGCTTTTGACATTGCACTTTTGCTATGCTGAAGCATACAAATGTCATTTCATGATTGGCGGGTGAAATGGTTATTATGCTTTTCTCTTGGATTTTCTAGTCCTTCCCTTCAAAAAGAGTGATACGAGTGTTAAGTACAAGAGATAACTTAATCTTACTCATCACAAACATGAGCCACAAAGCTCACTTGCTTAGTTGTGCATAGAGATGCTTATCTAAGCTACAAAAGATACAAAGTTTAGAAAAATTTGTTTCAATGGCCATCCAAGGTACACAAACACACATTGTTTTTGTATTTTTCAGATTTTTCAATTTTTTTTTATTTTATGAAAAAGCAAAATAAAGCAAAACTGAAAACAAACAAAAACATATTAAAAAAAAGCAAAGCATAAAAACTAGACTGCCTCAAAATATGTAAGTAAAACACACAAGTAATGCAAACAAAAACAGAAAGGGAGAGAGAGAAAAGTGACATAATCACTTCGAGCCTTTTTCCTTCCACACCTTGGCAGAACTTTTCCTTTGTGTGAACCTTTGAACCGGTGGTGAGGGAGAAGAATTGAGCCCTTTCAAGTTTGAAAGGAACATAAGGGTTTTGAGAATATCTCCAAGATGAGCAAAAGAGGATGGAAATTGATTCTGGTTTCTTGTTGAGATCATACTGTTGCTCTATTAAGTGGCTAACCACTTATAGCAATTAGGTCGAGTATGTCCAGCTACTCCACAGTGACGACAGAGATGTTGTTTCCTTTGTTTAGGCTTTTGAGTGTTTCCCTTCTTAGCCCTAAGGTTTTTAGTCTCTTTCTTAGCAAGTTTAGGGGGTGCTCCTAAAATAGATTTACCCTTGTATGTGTTCTCACTAGCTAAAACAGTTTTG
Organism: Quercus gilva; assembly: GCA_023621385.1. Taxonomy (NCBI): domain Eukaryota; kingdom Viridiplantae; phylum Streptophyta; class Magnoliopsida; order Fagales; family Fagaceae; genus Quercus; species Quercus gilva. Next base: position 30,388,413 of record CM042477.1, read on the forward strand.
ACATCAGTGTTCTCAAATTCAACATTATTAGTAGGAGAAACAAAACAGTAGTACTAGATGAAGCAATATTAGGAGAAGAAAAATCATACGCTAAACCAGTTCGATCAGAAGCAAATTTCTAAATACTAAACATCTCATCAAGCTTTGAATTTGAAGTCCTCTCCAGCTGAGCTCTGACTTGAAACAACCCTGCTTCAAGCTTCTTCGCCTTTTAACCAAGAAATTATTCTCAAATCTCAGTGCTCCAGTGGTCTGATTAGGTTCATCAAACTTTGTGGAAAGTTCTTCTCAATCAAGTTCCACACCACTGAGCTTCTTGGTGGGTAGCCTGTATAGTTTCTCATGCTTCTCAGAAACCTTATACAACTTCTCATAAGTTGTATGGATATCATCTTGATCATCCATTTTGTCAAACTTAGAGTCCACCAAGTCCTCTTTTTCATCCACATCTTCAACAATCCCCTCAGTAGGATTTATAGTGGTAGTAAAGGTGTAAGCTCGAAAATGAGTTGAAAACACACGAGCGGTTTAGACCCCCAATTTAAACTTACGGCTTGGTTGATTTTACACTAACTTAATGATAAGTGCGGAATAGTGTAAACACAAGCGTAAAAGCAAGACAACTACTTTAATCCATATTTAAAGCAACACAGCAGTAAAAATGAAATAAACAAGAGTAGGAAAGAAAGATGCAAACACAGATAACACCGAGACGTGTTATCGAAGAGGAAACCGAAGACCTCGGCGAAAAACCTCTCCGCCGCCCTCCAAGCGGTAATCGATCTATTAGACAATCAGTTAGGATACATGGGTTAGCAAAAGACCCTCCAAGCCTAGTCTACCCGCTGTACCTAAGCCCTCCAAGCTCCTACTCCAACAAGGCTTCTCGGAACCGTGTCTTGTCCTAGTTATCCGGATCCTGCAACAAGCTCCATGTTGCATCTGCCATTCAAGGCTTCTTCCAATGCTTCCTAGCAGCACCAAAACGTCACACAGCACTCACAAGGTGTGGTAAGTGTTTGGGCTATCAACCTCTCAAAGATATGGATAATGGAGAGGGAAGGGTTGAGGAAATACCACAAGCAAATGTATAGAGAAAGATGGGGAAGACAATCTCTAATTACCAATGTGTTTGGCTAGGGTTTTCTCTCTAAAGCATTCCTCAACAATTGTGGGTAATGATGGTATATATAGGATAGGTGCAAAAAGTGTGACTCAAAAAGTACAGGCTGGCAGAACAGATAGCCTCGCGGGTGTCTCGCGGGAAGGCCTTACCCGCGAGATACTCGCGAGACATAGCTGTCTCCACCTGGCCTGACCTTTCGCATTCCAGCATGTGCCTAGCACATGATTCACTTCGCGGGATGCTAAGTCGCGAGACACCCACGAGAATTCTTCATTCTTCAAATGCTTGAGTCTTCAAACACTCTCTCTATCACACAACCCTTACAACAAGTCCCACAACAAATACAGGGTTTAAACGATTGAACATAATTACAATCAAATTTGGCACGGAATAAAAGCCAACAAAAATACAGTTGTAAATTACAACTTTACAATCTCCCCCTTTGGCTATTCCGTGACAAAACCCTAAAACAGACTCTAGACTTACACGTGAGTTTGGGAACAAAGGCAAAACTCACTCACACCTAATTCTAGATTCTGAAGTGCTCTTGAAACATATGAACAAGTAACTCCTGAAACACAACAACACAATAACATCATTGTATGCAGAAAAACTTGAAAAGCATATGGAGCAATAATGGCAAGATCAAGCAATGAAATAGAAACACTAGATCATGGCAAGATGAAACAAGTAATCACTACACAGAAGCAATTACTATGCTCATTCACACAGGGAATGAACATCCGGATTTGCAAGAAGATAAGCTCCATTGAAGAGAGTCACTTGCAACTCCAACACTCAACCAATGCGAAATACACGAAGTATTTGCATCTAGGAACAATCCTACTAGGGCACAAGAGTGATGTACTTGAAGTAAAATGCATGACATTGAACAACAAGCAAACATGCATGAAGGTTGCATAGGCAAGGTATTGCAAATGCATGGCACAAACCATAAAGACCTACAAAACATGCATGAAACAAACCCTAAGGCTTACATAAGCAATCATGGGTACAAAATAAAAATGCCACATAGCACATATGCCACAAAGCATAGAAATAAACACACAGTTCTGAAAATATACTGAAATTAATACTGAAGTTAAAGCATAAGTGTCAGAACTATAAACCAAAAAACAGTAAGACAGTAATCATAAACCAGAAAAAAAACTAAAAGAAACTGTATAAACCCGTCTGTAAAACCAATAACCAATATAAAATATAATTATGTGTCTAGGCTACGCTCCCCCTATGGCTGTGCAAGCTCTTCTTCATTAGCTCCCCCTCAAAAATGTTCTCCCCCTTTTTGACCGGAATGGCTAAAGGACTAGATCTGGTCGGATTCGGAGTCTGACCCATGTGTAGGGGATAGGCTCTGAATCTGAGCTGATAATGTGGTGATCTGCTCCTGGAGGTATGCAAACTGATCCGCTGTGTGCTGTACGTGAGTGTCAAGCACTGTAGACATGTGATCCATCTTAGCTAGGATCTGATCAAGCTTGCTGAGACCTTGTGTTTGTGTTGGAGCAGAAGACGATGGCTGTGCAGTCTCTGGATGTGTAGTCTCTTGAGCAGAAGTAAACCTGTCAATCTCCTCCTCTGTATCCCCACCCTCATCTGGCGCATCCTGAGGCACAACCCGAGGCGGTGGAATGAGATGAGCACCAGTCTTGGGGCCTTTAATATGTGCAGTGCTCCGAGTCAGAGTATTTGCACCAATGGGGTAATCCCTCTGAACAACCGTAAGGCCACTAGGGAATTTCAGCTTCGTCTTGGCAATGAACCCCATTATCAGTGAGGGAAAAGGCATTATGGTTCGTGAATTTTGCTCTGTAATGCTCTTTTTCAGGACATGGAAGATGTGGCTGCAGATATCAATTTCCTTGTGAGTGAAAAGGTCGTAGAGAAATCTCGTCCTTGGAGCAGATAAAGTGGTGAGGTTGGTGACCAGATACAGGTTATGGATCATGACATAGCTCAGAGTCCTCATCTCTGGAGAAAACTTAAGAGTATCCATTGAGGATTTCTTTGGAACCCCACCAAGAGTTGATATCATCTCCGTGATAGACCCCAATCTCTTATCATATTGAACCGACATCGGCTGTGAGGTAGGATGTATCTCCAGAAGGTCTTGAATACTGTCCCTTGTGATCTCAAATTCTTTGTGCCTCACCCAGCAGATTATCTTGTCATCTTCTACAGCAGCATTGGAGAAGAACTCTCTGATTATTTCTGAGTACACGGTTCCAATTGGATTCAACAGCTTGGTCCAAGTTCTTTCTTTGAATGCATCTGGAATGCATGTGTGCTCAAGCTCCTCCAATTGAACCATCCTTTCCATGACAATGGTTGCTTTCTTGTAGCAATCATTGTACTTCATATCTGCGTCCGCGGATTTGAAGTGATCGGATTCAGTGCGAGCACGCTTAGGAGCCTTCTTCTTTGAGGCAGCATGCTTGGTGGGAGACATCTGCACAAGTGGACACAACACACATAGCACAAGTGCACAAAACATAAGAGCAAAGACTTGATTAGATTCAAGTTAGTTTGCACCTATTGAGATATACCCAAAACAGAGTAAATTGTAAAAACAGAGCATGACCAATTTACACAAGCATGCTTCAATACATACAGCACTAAATCAAAAACAAGAATGCAAAAAAAAAATATTATGCATGACATTAAATAGCTGTGCAAGTGTGTGTGTCTGTGTGTATGCATGTGTGTGCAACAAGTGATGCATGAGGGTGTGCCTAGGAATTTGGTTGTGTGCCAAGTAAATGCAACATATTCAAAATGCAATATACGCAAGAACAAAGATCAATTCAAGATCAAACCATGGTAAGACATATGGAAACATTGAATTTGGAACTCACTTGAGACCAATTAGGCACAACACTATCATTTAGACATTCAATCAAACACTTAATATGCATAAGAACACTTTAAGTATGAGCAATGCATGAACATGGTAAAATTATGCCTAAATACATGATAAAATGCCACAAGGGGCCAACACAGATGCATCAAGATCAAAATAAACAAAACCCAATAAAAAATTTAACAAAAACTTCATCCAATTTTGAAAACCAATCAAAGTTTCGAAAAATCCCCAATTTTGAAAGCCCTAACAAAAATTCTGCATAATCTAAGTAAAAACTTAAAAAGAAATGGTTAACAAACACACCTTGAAGAAGAAAATGCAGAAAAAGTCTTGATTTGGAAAGGGATTTGATGGAATAGTGTTTTGGGTTGAGAGGGGTTCGAAGAAAAAATGAGGGAGGGAGTTTTTTGTGTTTTGAAAAATTGTCACATCAGCCCCTTTAAAACTGAAAACACGCGTTTTTCGCGGGTTAGAGAGGGGCGAGACAGTCGCGAGACAGTCGCGAGAAGTGCCACTGAAGCAAAAAAATTTCGCAAGAAGTGCTAAGTCGCGAAACAGTCGCGAGATTCTCTGTCTGATTTGGAGAAAATTCCAGTTTTTGCCAAACAGCATTTCGCGAGAAGCTGTTGGTCGCGAGACAGTCGCGAAAGTCTCTGTGTGACAGGATGAAAAAAATATTTCCCTCAAATCTTTTCGCGGGAAGCAGCTTAGTCGCGAGCTTCTCGCGAAAGAACCCCTGAACTAGTTTTTTGATGAAAAACACACAAAAAGCATTTTGACCAAAAAGAAACACAAGAAAGTATAAAATTACTTTCAAAAACTAATAAAACTCACAAAAATCTTTTTGGATTTGATCAACAAGTTCATGGGCATTCACATCACATTTGGACATATACAATCACACAAATGAGATAGGCATTGATTGAATCAAAAACTTGTGTGTTGTGTGTGAGTATCAAATGTGAAATAGTCCTTAGACCAGAGCGAAGCTTCAATGATCAATTCACACGAGTCATACACAACTGATACGAAATCATGTGGACTATCTCCATTATAGAAATGAGTATATATGACCTCCCACACATTAAAAACATAACTTAGAAGCTTTTCATTTGGCTTCTTATAACTCATAACAATTGGTCCATTTTCATTTTGATTGCACAAATACATCTCTTTTTGAGATTGGTGCTTGAAATTTGTGATATTTCAATTTTGATGATAAGCCTTTGGCTTTTTGAACACCATAAAATTTACATTAGAAGAGTCGTTTTCCCTTTTTCCTAGTCAAATACTAGTATGTGCGACAGGCTTTTGCAGCTCAATATCTCTTTTCATTTGGAGATTTACAATTGAAGAGCTCTTTTTACAAAAACATAAAAATAAAGTGGGAAGAGATATAGACACAAGTCTATGCAAGTATCAAGACCAACAAGACTATTGACCAATCATTCATGACAGGCTTGAAGATCTATTTACAACAGTCACACATAGTTTTCAGGGTTTCTTCCACACAGAAAAGAGTGCATACGAACAAGCGAAGATCGTAAATGCACTATGCCATAAGTACGAAGGTACTAGGCCAAACTCACATGAGATATGCACACAACAAGTGATCAAACTTTTTGAGATTTTTCAATTTTTATGGGTTTTTGAATTTTTTGAAACACACCTGTGGGTGAGAAAGCCCGACGCCACATGATGGGCCTGAGGCCCAGTTCAAATACGACTCACTGTCCGAAGAGGTTAAATGTATCAATGCTTTGCCACCCTGGTGGAAGCGCATCCCATAAGGAACAAACGCTCTGTCCGAAGACAACCTGGTTGGGCCGAAGGGACCCTACCCAACGGAGCTGCCCAGAGCTTGATCGAGTAGACATGCTAAAGATCTCCCTGCCAGGGCTGATCTTCGGACATGTCTAACTGCGTAACTATCATGAAATGTCTTGCCAATAAAGCTGCCACCGCCACATTTAATGCACTGCAGCAACTTTCCTGACCGCATTTATGTAGAGAAGACACCTAAACAGCGTGTCTACACCCCCCACCACTCACTGCAGGTTAAAGCAAACGGCTGATGTGACTAGTACTCAAATGGGCGCCTAGATGGAGGACAAGTGTGCGGTGAAGATGGGAAAAGGGGGGATATATAAGGGAAGTAAGTCTCACAGAGGGGGGGGGGGGGAGAAAAAAAATGTATTCACTAAGTCTTGAAATAGAAGCCTCTTCGGACTGAAGGGATTTGTCTTGTTGAAGACCTGACACAATCTTTCTTTTTCTTCTTTCATTATCGGTTTGGTTCATCTGGATCGTTGCTAAATCCATCACTAGCCCAGTTGTTTAACCCATTCTCTACAAATTTATTGTTGGGAATTTGGTGGGCTCACCATATAAAGAGTTGGTGTCTGGCCCAACAAATTTTGACCCTACAACACCCAAAACAAAACAAGAAAAGTAAGATCAACAAAAACAGGTTCAAACCAGACAAAAGAAAAACATATGCATGAAATGATGCAACAACAAATGTCCCTACACATGGAAAGAATTGATGCATGGACATATTATAATGCTTATGCATGAGTACCCCTCTTCACCCACACGTCACGTGCGTTTGGGGTGATATCCTTGACGGATTGGGTACGAGAGTTGGGACTTTCAAACCTCCTTGTGAAACTCTCCATGCAAGTGGTGAAGGCACCTATCATCTTCATCATGTCTGTCACTCCGGGATCACGATTTTGGCTTCTTGAGTTCTCACCGCTCCAAGCTCTATTGTCATTTCTTCTTCCTCGTGACCGCGGTGCGCTTGCATTGTTGTCTGCTCTCAACTTTTGGCAGTTTGGTCTAGTATGTCCTCGCAGTCCGCAATAGTGACATACATAATCTGTTCTAGGACCCCGTTGAGGTCTTGAAAGAGATCTTGCTCTGGTTTCATGTCTTCCTACAGATTGATTTCGGGGCTTATTCACCATCCGTTGCTCAATTACATTCTTCTTTTCAACCTTAACATTCTCAGGAACGGCCTCCTCTACAATTTGCTCTACGACCTTCACAAATTTTACTTCTTTGGTAGCTTTGACTGATGAGCTACTCACTCCGGCATATCCCAATCCGGACTTGTCTGAGGAATGTTTTTGGGATGAGATAACATCATTCAACTTTCTGGAGGAGACCCTATCTACCTTGGCTTGCGCTTGAACCACCTCTTGTTCAAGAAATCTGATCTTTAAGTAAGCTTCTGACAGCTCACCATTCATCTTTTCTATCTCGCATTTTGCCTCCCTATGTCTGACCATGAGGCTCCGGTAATCTTCCTCAGCCTTCTTCATTTTTCTGATGGCCGCCTTGGCTACCCTTGCATATTCTCCCGACTTCTCAAGGAGTAATGAGTAGTTTTCTTGAAGATTAGCTGCACTCTCATCCTTTTCTTCATCTGATTCTTCTACAATTCCAATGGACTCTGAATCAGAATGCTCACCAAGTTCCTTCACAAGTGCACCCAAGTCATCCGAGGAGTCTACATGATCAATGGTCATGAATGCAGAGTAGTTTCCCTCATCGTCACAGCTCTCTTCCGAGTCAGTATCAGAAGAGTCAGAATCACTGAGCGTTGTAGCATAAGCTTTCCCTTTTCCCCTCAAAAAATTCGGACACTCCTTCTTTAAATGTCCATGGCCATTGCACTCATAGCACACAATGTCTGAAGAAGGTTGATAATCCTTCCCTTCTTTTCCTTTAAACTCTTTCTTATCACCTCTTGATGGAGAGAACTTTCCTCTGTTGAACGGTTTTCCACTGTTCTTCATTTTCAGAAACTTGCGGAAGTTCTTTGCAAGATATGCTACTTCCTTCTCCATTCCATCTTCTTCGGAGGAATCATTTATTCTTTCGGTGATGGTTTTAAGAGCAAGTGATTTGCTCGTCTTATGGGAAGGCAGTCCCAGCTCATACGTTTGGAGAGACCCAATCAGCTCTTGAATCTTAATCTCATCCAAGTCTTTGCTTTCTTCTATGGCTGTAACCTTTGCTCTAAAACTTTCAGGTAGGGACCTCAAAATTTTTCTCACCACCTTAGTGTCTCCAATCTTTTCCCCAAGATTGAGTTTAGCAATGACAATTTCATTGAGCTTACCATAGAATGAATCAAATGGTTCATCATCACCCATCTTGAGTTCTTCAAATTTGGTGGTAAGCATCTGAAACTTCGTGTCCTTAACTTTCTTTGTACCCTCATAGGTAGTCTCCAAAATCTCCCAAGCTTCCTTGGCTACTGTCATATGAGAGATCCTGTGGAATTCATCAGGGGACACACCACAAAAGATGGCATTTAAAGCCTTACTGTTAGCATTGGCTGCCGCTAGAGCTGCCTTATCCCAAGTGGACTTAGGAGCCTCCGGCTTAGTCCAACCTATCTCAACCGCATCCCAAACGGTATCATCAATAGAGCATAAAAATGCTCTCATTCTAACTTTCCAGAATGCATAATTATTTCCATCAAAAAATGGTGGAACATTGAGCGATTGAGACCGGTCCATCTCAACAAGGGTCAAGGATCACACTTAGGTAATTAAACCTCAGCAAGTGTACCCGCTCTGATACCAATTGTAAGCTCGAAAATGTGTTGAAAACACACGAGCGGTTTAGACCCCCAATTTAAACTTACGGCTTGGTTGATTTTACACTAACTTAATGATAAGTGTGGAATAGTGTAAACACAAGCGTAAAAGCAAGACAATTACTCTAATCCATATTTAAAGCAACACAGCAGTAAAAATGAAATAAACAAGAGTAGGGAAGAAAGATGCAAACACAGATAACACCGAGACGTGTTATCGAAGAGGAAACCGAAGACCTCGGCGAAAAACCTCTCCGCCGCCCTCCAAGCGGTAATTGATCCACTAGACAATCAGTTGGGATACATGGGTTAGCAAAAGACCCTCCAAGCCTAGTCTACCCGCTGTACCTAAGCCCTCCAAGCTCCTACTCCAACAAGGCTTCTCGGAACCGTGTCTTGTCCTAGTTATCCGGATCCCGCAACAAGCTCCATGTTGCATCTGCCATTCAAGGCTTCTTCCAATGCTTCCCAGCAGCACCAAAACGTCACACAGCACTCACAAGGTGTGGTAAGTGTTTGGGCTATCAACCTCTCAAAGATATGGATAATGGAGAGGGAAGGGTTGAGGAAATACCACAAGCAAATGTATAAAGAAAGATGGGGAGGACAATCTCTAATTACCAATGTGTTTGGCTAGGGTTTTCTCTCTGAAGCATTCCTCAACAATTGTTGGTAATGATGGTATATATAGGATAGGTGCAAAAATTGTGACTCAAAAAGTACAGGCTGGCAGAACAGATAGCCTCGCGGGTGTCTCGCGGGAAGGCCTTACCCGCGAGATACTCGCGAGACATAGCTGTCTCCACCTGGCCTGACCTTTCGCATTCCAGCATGTGCCTGGCACATGATTCACTTCGCGGGATGCTAAGTCGTGAGACACCCGCGAGAATTCTTCATTCTTCAAATGCTTGAGTCTTCAAACACTCTCTCTATCACACAACCCTTACAACAAGTCCCACAACAAATACAGGGTTTAAACGATTGAACATAATTACAATCAAATTTGGCACGGAATAAAAGCCAACAAAAATACAGTTGTAAATTACAACTTTACAAAAGGCATTTAGGATTCCATCATCCTCATTGTCAGAATCATCCTCAGGCTTGGTGTCGCTCAATGTAGCAACAAGTGCCTTGCTCTTCCCAATGGTCTTGAGATACATAGGGCCCTCTTGTTTCATATTATCGAAGCCTTGACAACCAAAGCACTTTAGTCCTAAGGGAACAATGTACTGACTGCCATCTCTAGCATCCTTCTTCCCTTTGTTGTGGCTCTTAAACTGAGAGAAACTAGATTGCCTACGGTCCTTGTTGAAGCCCTTCCCATTGGCATTCTTTACGAACTTCTTGAATTGCCTTGTTATGTAGGACTTCATTTTAGAATCTTCATCATCAGAAAACTCATCAGTGTTACTGCTTTTAGTCTTTAACACCATGCTTTTGCTCTTGCTTGATTTCCTGATCCTAGACAAACCTAACTCATAGGTTTGCAGATTGCCAACCAGCTCTATCAAAGGAATTTTGTCAATATCCTTTGATTCCTCAATCGTGATGATCTTGGCATGAAATCTCTCAGGTAGAGATCTAAGCACCTTTCATGGTTTCCCCAAGATTAAAGGCTGAGTTCACTATGTCTTTGAACTTGGCATAGAACTCATCGAATGACTCATCCTCCTCCATCTTGATCTCTTCAAAGCTTGTGGTGAGCCTCTGAAGTTTTGAATCCTTGACAGCCTTGGTTCCTTCATAGGTTGTCTGGAGGATGGTCCATGCTTCCTTCGTAGTTTCAATGGAGGATATCTTCTTGAACTCCTCATTTGTGACTAAATTGAATAAAGCATTCAATACCCTGCTGTTGAAGTTAGCCGCCTTCATCTTGGCATCATCCCAATCAGCAGGTGCTTCCTTTGGCTTGGTCCAGCCTATCTCCACAACTTGCCACACCTTCTCATCTAAAGACTGCAAGAAAGCTCTCATGCGTAATTTCCAATATGCATAGTTAGGGTCATTAAATAAAGGAGGTGTAATCAATGATTGTCCTCCATCCATGACAAACAAGGGTCAATGGATCATACAGTAAAGATTAAAACCTAATCAGAGTGTGCCTGCTCTGATACCACTTGATAAGCCAAGAATGTATTGACCCCTTGTGATAAATTAACCAATTAATTTAGCCAAGTGAATTAATTAAGTTAAATAACATGCAAAGCATGTGGTAGCACAAACAAATCACCAAATAATTAAATGCAGTAGAAATTAAATAACACGGGCGATTTGTTTACGAATAAGGAAAACCACCGAGATAAAACCCCACCAGGTGATTTTAAGGTCACCACTCCTGGGAATCCACTATTATCAAAACAAGTGGTTATAAGTAAAGGAATTCCAGTACGTTATACCAACTTACAATTGAACCCTTACCCCAATACCCAATTAGACTTGTTCTGTAGTGACAATTTCTCATTTTCAACGCACAGCTCCCAGTACGTGACTAAGCAATAGATATGCGGATCCTAGTATGTGACTTAATCACCAACTTGAAAAAGATGTTGGCTGCAAAGTTCTTCAGTACCCAACGGCGTACAAACGCAACAGCTTCTTCAAGAGAAAGTTAAACTAGGGCAAATTCTGTCTCTGATCACAATTTGCATGAACAAAACTTTGCTTTACACTCGTGCAACTAAGTTACCTTTGACGACCCATAAAATAATCCTTATATATGTTTAGGGCTGTGAGAAAAGAAGGCCTAAACACATACTCATGGATTGGATGAAAATTAGAGCTAAAAATCTGTTTTTCATAAATCTCGATAGATAGCTTATCTATCGAGAATCTGTCGAGCATCGGGCTAGAACAACTTTTTAAAACTCGATAGATACTAGTTGTCGAGCTTTAAAATCCAGCACTTCTTCACTTGATTCTTGGACGGACTTGCATGGCTTTAACACTTGAACTTTGAATCTTGTTCCTTGAAGCATTAAACACATCCTAGATCTACCCAATTACAAGTAAAGTGCATTTTGTCAAAGGATAAGCCAATTCTATATTGACATTTGTTCCTAACATGATTCACATATGTCCTAACATAATCTTATAGATTTTTTGGCATATTTTATAAACTCTTTAAAAAGCTTATTATATGCTTCTTGAAGGTCATGAAAATTACTTGAATCAATAAGTTCATGCACATCAAGACAATTGGCAATTTTCATAACAGCAAGGGTTAAGGATCACACTCTAAACAAATAGTCCTATCAGAGTTGTACATTTTTTAGACCCCTTAAAACACAATCAGATTAACCTAGTTAATTAGCCAAGTGATTACTTAGTCAAATTATCAGATCTAGGTTAACACAAATATAACATATTAATGTAAAGTGTGGAAAATAAAGAACACAAAGATATGATGACCAAGGAAAGCCAAATCGGTAAAAAACCTGGGAAGGATTTAACCTAGCTATCCTTAAGGTAAACTGAATCCACTATGAAAGAATTGAAGTTTACATAATAACGACTTAGACGACTAACATCCTATTGCTACCTCGAGTAGGAAACTTACTACCACGACCATGTGATAGCTCCAAGTCCACAGACTACTTCTTTCTTAGATTCCCGGCAAGTACAAGCATTCTCTTTTGTATATCTTTAAGCTCTTGACTCAGCAACTGAATCGATCACCAAGTTCTTGACATAGTCTTGAATCTTGGAAACCCTAAGTATGTGTGAAGGAAAACACCTTTAGATCTCACAAAAGATTCACAGACACAGCGTAAAGAACCTTATAAAATGTGGCTAGGGGGTTCCCTTTTATACTTAAGACAAAACATAAAACCCTATACATCAAACGGGGTTTGGGCTGAGTTGGAAATTTTGCAGAAAAACAATCTGCACGACTTTCGATCGATCGAGCCTAATTTTTGATCGATCGAGCCAGGCAGATTTACATAGTAAATCTTGTAGAACACTTGATTCCAACTTTACATATAAATACACTTTGAGCAAGTCTAAACAAGACTAAAACGTTTTGATTATGTTTTGCCAACATTATAAAATGAAGTTCTAATACATTAGTTCCTAATTCCTTAGAACCTAGCAAACTCCTCCTTTAGCAATCTGTGACAAAACACATACTAAACAAAATGCTCAAAGTTTATAGAAAAACAGCCCATTACAAAAACATTGCCTAACACAACAAATCCAACCTAACCACTATCTATCAGTTGCAAGTGTAGACAGCAGCATGACTGAATCAACCTGTATATTTCTTGAAACACTCAACAAATGCATAAACGCATGTGTGGAAAATACAAGTAAAACAAAATAACTTTTTGATTTCACATAACACAAAATAAAGACATATATCATGAATAACCTCATAAATATAAATCAATACGCAATGTGAAACAAGAAACATATATAATCAATGTATCTCCCCCTATCATGGACAACCCAAACAAAATACATCATTAGCCAAAAAATGTAAATACATAATGAAGCACCTAGATACAATCTAAAAGCTCTACAGCTCCAAAACAAAACACAACCAAAAAAAAAAAAACTCTCCCTAACTACAAAAAACACATCTACAAATGTACTCCCCCTTTTTGTGACGGAATGCCAAAGAGCAATCAGAATCTATCATTAAAAGAAGGTGGCGGAGGTGACCGTCTCAAGTGCTCCAAATCTGCTCGCAAGGCACGAAGCTCATTAAGCATGCCCACCAAAAGCTGACCATGCGCCGCTTGAACAGTCATGACAGTCTCCAACATATGTCGAATGTCGGAATTATCCGAAGTAAAAGGTGGAGGAATAGCACCAGTAGCAGCAGCAAAAGGATCAATATACTCCTCAATTGTTGTATCACCTGTAGAAGATGGAGGCGGAGGTGCGACACCGGAAGGCTCAACCCTAGGGCGTTTAGAGCTTGCTCTCAACTGAGCAGCCTTCTACCTAAGAAAGGTGGCACTGATGAGAGTAACAATACAAACAAGCTTAGAAGCAGGAAACGCATCTAATCCTAGATGTAAAAGAATCCGATGAATAAAAACGGGGAAGAAAAGAGCATGAACAGTACAACTACTGCTATGAACCTCAATCAAGGAACGAATAAAAAGATGAGGAAAGCTCATAAGAGCATTAGTAACAAGAGCATACAAAAACGCACAACGCTCCAAAGGAATGGTGTGCAGATGAGAGATAGTCCACAAAGAATGACAAGCAATCCTAAAGAAAAGATAGTGAATCTCGGTGAGCTTAGTAGTAGTGATCCGAGAATTAGAACACCAATAGATAGAAGACCAAGTGATGTAAGACATGATGTCATTCAGGGGAGGAGACTCATCATAAGGGTAGACAGGATGCTAGACAAGTGGCACCCCAAGAGCATCAGCCACTACTGAAGGATTTATGGTGTACTCATCACCCTGTATCCAACTCCTCACAAGAGTGTTGGAATCATAGGCGTGGACTGAGAGGTTCAAGCAGAACTCTCTGATCAAGGTGGCCGGAGGAGGATGATCAACATTCAACAGAGGTAACCAGCCCCGACACTCAAAGTTATGCCTAATCTCAAGGTCAAGTTCACCTAACAGAACCTTTCTCTCAGCCTAAAATTTCCTCTTAAGATTAAGCTTCTCAAAGGTTTCTTGATGTTTCTCACTCAAAAATCTACCACTCTCAAAGGTAGGAGCAGAGGGTGAGGGGGCGGACCTATTAGCTCTAGTCTTCCTAGGCATGATGCTAGGGATCAAAAGGACTAACACAAAAGAGATAGAGAGAAAAAATAGAAAAACCAAGGGCAGACTGCAAGTTAGCACAAAAAGATATAGAAATAACAATTCTATATGATGCATAAACAGTATAAGCAAATGATGCATGCTCTAATGCAGTGAGAATAAGTTCAATTTAACTTTAAAATCACAAAATTGGCTTGAGCATAGAGTTTATATCAAAAACCCCAAAATTTGAAAAACCACTTGTGCAATTTTTAAAAAAATTGACCAATTGATCATTAATCAAGATAGAGAACACAATATAATGATCATATGAATCAATCCAATAAGCCAATTTTATCAAATTAAACGTAATTGAACTAAATCCCTAATTCGGGTAGTTTCAAGTCCTAGAATTTCCAATTTCTCACAAATCATCAAATTGATCAAACTAATTCACAAAGATCACTTTTAAAGTGTCCCACAAAAAAAACCCATTGATAAATTTCCAAAGAAAAGGCTTAAATTATCAAAAATCCCAAAAATCCTTAGGTTTCGAAATTTCCCAAATATGCATGACAAAAATGCATGAAATTTGAAAATAAATGAAGAAGGAAGGGTAATATGGTCTTACCGGCCTTGGGAGAGAAAAACCTTGCAAAAATATCGGAGGAAAACGACAAAAATCTTGATTGGTAGCCTTGACTGATTGGATAGAGAGACAAAAAGTTTTGAAAAGTTTGAAAAGTGTTTGAACATGTGAAAAACAAAGGTTTTAAAAAAACTCTCTATACGAATTTCGATCGATCAAAAATTAGGTTCAATCGGTCGTAAATACTTTGATTAATCCAACATCAATCAAGCACTGATCGAAACAGACAGAAGTTGACCAAAATTTTAATTGCATTTTCAATCGGTCGAAAAATAGGTTCGATTGATCAAAAATCTGGAAAACACAATTTTTGAAAAAACATAGTAATTTTCCGCAAAAACTCCTCAAAGCATTGAATTTTATGAATAAAATGCATGAGTATGAGATGAAATGTTTTTCAAAAAACACTTG
Organism: Quercus gilva; assembly: GCA_023621385.1. Classification (NCBI taxonomy): domain Eukaryota; kingdom Viridiplantae; phylum Streptophyta; class Magnoliopsida; order Fagales; family Fagaceae; genus Quercus; species Quercus gilva. Next base: position 30,403,809 of record CM042477.1, read on the forward strand.
TTTTGAACCCAGTTTTCCCAAAATTAAGATTTTCAATCAATTCTCCTTAAATTCTCAAGCATCAAACATATTTTGCATAAAACTCAAGGAATTTTCAAACTTGGTTGGCTAAACCACAATCACACACAATAACATGTACAAATTTTAGCAAAGAGTGACTTATGTAGTGTGTGCAACTAGCAAAAACTTGAGATACATGTGAGGTGATATGCGAACAGTAATCAACCACAATCTTTTACAAAATTCATTACATAAATTCGAAAGAAACTATCACCTAAAGAGTTACATCATATAACTCCCACATCTCCTAGAATAAGAGCTTGCAATCATGTAAGTTTCTTGATTTGCCTCATAACGTACACACCAATTTTATTTGATCAGAAACTTATTTGTAATAGCCGAGATAATGCATACACCAATTTTATTTGATTTAAAGTTATTATAGGCCAATATGTACACACCAATTTTAGCATTTAAATCGAGGCTATACCTTATGTTCTTTTTGTGCATGTGCTACACTTTCTTGAGCACAAAATCTTACGATATGCACTAAGGTGTTCATGATTGGCTAGTAAACAGTGGTGAGATGGTTATTTATGCTTTTCTCAAAAAGTTTAAGTCCGACAATCAAGGACATGTGATAAAAAACTATAAACATCTTCCCACACAACATGCACTACAAAGTTCAAAATAGTAAAGTGCAATAAATAAGCTCATCAAAACTAAACAAGGTACATAAAACATATTATGTAAAAATAAATTGGTCAACCTTGATTTCAAATTCAAGAAAAATAATGCAAAACCATTTGGCTTCCTTTTTTTTTATTTTTTTTATTTAAAAAAAAATCCTAGAATGAAATGCACGAATGTTATGTAATGCAAATCCTGTAAAAACAAAGAAAACAAAACAGCAAAGAACAATGGTCACAAGGAGTAGAGCAATGAAGCACATGAACCATGTTAGAAAGACTCAATTAGGTTGTGCTTTTTGCATCCAAAACTTTTTAGATGCACCTCGAGCATTGGAGTTATTCTTCACATTAGAATTCTGAGCAACTCTAGGATTGGGATAAAGGTTTAGAGCCTTTACTAATTCACCAATAAGTACCATAGGATCTTGTGCTTGAGGAACAGGTACTTTTGGCTTATTTGCTTGCTTAGCAGCTTGCAACTTGAAACAGTTTGGACGAATATACCCAGACTTTCCACAAAAATAACAAACCCATATAGGCTTAACTTGCAACTTGCCCTTAGGAGGATTAGGAGCCTTAGGTTTAGACTCTTGAAGATCAACCCTAATCTTCCTAGGAGGTGTAACTTCTACAGATTTAGCAGCCTTACTCATAGAGGGTTTGACAACCTTACTCATAGGGGTTCAGAAGGAGGAACAAAGTTTGTGGAATGGGGTTCAGGCACAGAGATGCTTTCTACAAAACCTAGCCCAGTTTTGTCAGAGGGAGACTTTTGAACACTTAACATGTGATCAAGTTTGGAGCTTGCAGACCTATTAGATTGTTCTTTAGCAACAGATAATTCAAGTTCCAAATTCTTAACCTTATTAAGCAAAAGCATGTTCTCAGCCTTCACATTATTCAACAATTCATTAGCATCAAACAATTTTACAAGCAAAATTTTCTTTTCAAGTTCAAGAGATGCAATTTTCTTTAAGCCTAAATCAACACTCATAGCATCCTTTGGAGTTCACATCCTTGCTTTCAGTGATGGCAATCACTTTGGGTCTAAAATTTTCAGTCAAAGATCTAAAAATCTTCCTAACAATTTCAGGTTGATCATAGATCTCACCTAAATTATATGCAGAATTAAAAATATCATTAAGCTTAGCATAGAATTCATTAAAAGATTCATCATCAGACATCCTAATGCTTTCAAATCTAGTTGTTAATTGTTACAACTTATTAATTTTAACTGTCTTTGTGCCTTCATGCACAGTTTGGAGGATATTCTAAGTAGTATGAGCAACCTCAACATTAGAGATTTTCTTAAATTCCTCCATAGAAACAGCACTGAAGATAGCATTCATATCTTTGTTATTGAAAGCGGCTGCTTCTTTCTAAGAAGTTTGCCACTCACTCATAAGAGTAATGGGCTTCTCCTATCCGTATTCAACAGAGTTCCAAACTCTCTCATCAATTGATTTTAGAAATGCTTTCATCATTACTTTTCAATAAGCATAATTATTCCCATCAAAGTGAGGTGGAATAACAAGAAAGTGTCCGTGTTCCATGACAACCGGGGTCAAGGATTAGCTCTTAGATCAAAAGATCTACAACAAGAGAGCTACCTGCTCTGATACCACTTGTACATTTTTTAGACCCCTTAAAACACAATCAGATTAACTTAGTTAATTAGCCAAGTGATTACTTAGTCAAATTATCAGATCTAGGTTAACACAAATATATCATGTCAATGTAAAGTGCGGAAAATAAAGAACACAAAGATATGATGACCTAGGAAAACCAAACCAATAAAAAACCTGGAGAGGATTTAACCTAGCTATCCTCAAGGTAAACTGAATCCACTATAAAAGAATTGAAGTTTACACAATAGCGACTTAGACCACTAACATCCTATTGCTACCTCAAGTAGAAAACTTACTACCACGACCACATGACAGCTCTGAGTCCACAGACTACTTCTTTCTTGGATTCCTAGCAAGTACAAGCACTCCCGCTTGTGTATGTTTAAGCTCTTGAATCAGCAACTGAATCGATCACCAAGTTCTTGACATAGTCTTCAATCTTGGAAATCCTAAGTATGTGTGAAGGCAAACACCTCTAGATCTCACAAAAGATTCATACACACAACATAAAGAATCTCCTAAAACGTGGCTAGGGTTTTCTCTTTTATACTTAAGACAAAACATAAAACCTTACATGTCAAACGGGCTTGGGCTAAGTTAGAAATTCTGCAGAAAAAACAATCGCACGACTTTCGATTGGTCAAGTCTAATTCTCGATCGATCGAGCCAGGCAGATTTACACAGTAAATCCTGCAGCAACTCGATTCCAACTTTACATAAAAAAAACATATACTTTGAGCAAGTCTAAACAAGACTAAAACACTTTGATCATGGTTTGCCAACATTACAAAATGAAGTTCTAATACATTAGTTCCTAATTCCTTAGAACCTAACAAGGGTGTACCTACTCTGATACCAATTGTTAGGGTTTTAGACCCTAGTTGTCTTAAAGTTTATCAAATCTTAGCCAAATAATTAATTAGATTAATTATGCAATAGATTTGAATCTATTAGACATCAAACAAGCATAGATCACATGAACACCAAGAATGATGACCCAAAAAAAATTTTGAAACTGTGGTTTTAAAGTAAAAATCTAGAGAGGATTTAACCTAAACAATCCTTAAGGCAACATTTCATTAATAGAATTGAAGTTTATATAATAGACTTAACCTCAAATCTATTACTACCTCATGTAGTATTTACTAATGTGACCACACATAACTCCGAATTCACGGGCTTTTATACTGTGAAACCATTGCACATAAACACTCTAGTCTGTGACTTTGAGACTCCATTCAAAGGTTTAGATCATCAACACAAACTCATCAGTTTGTGACTTTGAGATCTCCACTCAAAGGTTTAGATCAGCAACTATGGTTGACTGAATGCAGCAGTTTTGCTTTATGACTGGATCTATTGTTTGCACAAGGTTTCCAGTTGTAGCTCCAAAAGGGTATGGAAAATCTCCAGATCTGTGTATAGAACACCCCCCCCCCCTTTTTTAATTGGTAGAAATATGCTCTAAGGTTTGTATTTATATCTACTTAAGATCCATCAAAACCCTATATCCAATGGTTGAGATAAAAGCAAGATTTGAAATCTAGCCCGAATCTCGATCAGTTGAGATGTGCATCTCGATCGATCGAGATAAGTAAGACTTATCTGCACATCCTTTTCTGATTTCTTTGAGTCTTCATCTATGCTGGACTTCATTTTTCTTGTTTAATCGAATATTTCTAAACTAAACAACTAGACATATTAAGTTCTAAATGTTACAATTTGTTCATGATTTCCAACGTAAAAATATGGACTTATAGCTTCTACAACATATGTACACCAGGTCGGCATCATGAATGGACACCAGATCTATAGCACTGTGTTCTGAAGAGCGGAGGACCTAGGAATGTTCTATTATACCTGCAAGATTTGCCAAGCCAGACTTGGTATTAGAATTTTGTATAGAATATGTAAAATATTATTCAATATATATATATATATATATGTGGTGGGGGGGGGGGTTGGATTAAAGTTACACTCGGTGTAATTTTAAGTAATGTTACACTACCCAATAACTTGTTATAAAATTCATATTTTGAAATTCTCGCTGTTGAATTATATGTACTATATGTTCTTAACTTTCATGCCAATTTACATATCAACTGGATTTTATTTACCATTCGATTCATAAACTCGTCTTTTACACATTATTTTAAACTACAAAAATTTGAATTTAAATAATTGATTGATGACATGACTATTAATATTTGACCACTTTCATATTTTGCAAGTATAGAGAATATATGAAGATAATGTAATTTAACGGTGGATTTGTCAAAATTCACATTCAATTAAAAAATATTGAGTGGTGTGACATTCTTTAAAGTTACACTAGGTGTAACTTGAACCTTATATATATATATATATATAAACCACATATTATTTAGAATTTACCATAAATTTTATCAAAGCAAACCAATAATTGACATCATTAAATTAGGTTTGATCTTCACTAAGCAAATTCTAACTAAATTATCTCCATTCTTTTCTACGAAATCTCTAATTTAACTTTGTATTTATTAATATGTATTGATTAAACATACACACATATAATTTGTTGTCAAACATTTGCATGCATCGTAGAGGTTAGCAAGAATGTAAATGGTTTTGTTTCTTGAAAGATTAGATGTGATATAAGAATTAATATATGTTTCCTTATAGAAATATTTTTCTTTTTAAATTACAGATAACAAAAGTTCCCCATACCTCATCCAACATGCCTTACTTCATTATGCTTTATGCGGTTTTGCCCCACTCTAAAGAAATGACAGGGCGAGGACAAGTTTTGTTTGTCATGCATATCTTGCCCTAGCTTAAATGTGTAATATTTGATTTCATTTAATAAATACTTAAATAATATATATATATTTATACATAATATATTTTTTTATAAATATGTTGATACTAATTTGTTCTTTTGTATATATTAATCCAAACTATTTCTATACAACTATACTATGAGTTATGGTGTGATGAAACTGCGTTACCCCATCTGCCACGGGTAATTGAGTGTTGAATCTCTCTCTCTGAGTGTGAAAGCGAACCTACGAGTATGAAAGAATTAATAAAGTAGACTTGGAGTTACATATAACATATATGTTTTGACTATCGTCAAGGGTGAAGAAAATAAATTGTGTGGCAAGCTCGAGTTTAAATGGGTATCAGATTATTCTCTCTAAATGTGAAAGAATGAGTAGAGTTGGAGTTGGAATTAGGGTGATATATTATCTATATTTGGACTTTTGTCAAAGGTGAAGAAAATTTGTGTGGTGCCCTCGAGTTTAATTGTGGATCAGATTATTCCCTATGATTATGAAAACTGATCAATGAGTATGAAAGAAAGAATGTAGTAGAGTTGGAGTTAAAGAGTGACATAAAATCTATATTTGAACTTAAGGTTGAAGAAAAATTGTGTGGCGCCGCCCGCAAATTTAATTGGGGATCATATTATTCTCTCTTAATGTGAAAGCTAATCTATGAGTCTCAAGGGTGTGTCTCTAGACTTTTTGGAAGAAAAATTGTGTGGCACAAACAAGTTTAATTGGGCATCAATAGTCAAAGAGCCATCTTTCTTTTTGAGTTGTGGCGTATTGATCGGGTTTACTTTGTCGTTCTACTGACACAACAAAATGTCACCCTTTTAGATTGCTGGCAAGAAAAATTGAACTCTTGGGCTTGACAGTTTTGTATTCTTTAAAAGTTTACTTGAGACGACTTGCAATATATATATATATATATATATTTTTTTTTTTTCCAACATTGAAACAGAAAAAAAGTTTTTACCAAAAGAAAGAACTAGCAGAGGAAGGATACAAAAGAATCGGTATCTAGGACCGACCATTCTTAGAATGTACATTATATGCAATTGTGGTTTAAGCTACAAAAAGACATGGGATGGAGCTAACTAAGGACCACTGGGGTGTTTGTAACTTCGTAGATTTTCTATTTAGGCAAAAAAAAAAAACTTTGTAGAATTTATGTTAATATCAAGGGGACCATTAATTGAGCAAAAATTGCACCTAATATTAGGCTTGCAAGTGTCACTCTTGAAAACACAATTATCCTATCTAATTTTTTTCAAAGACCACGTAGCTGTGGGACACCAAAAAGTGTCACTTTGTGGTGTCCCATAGCTGTGGCTTGAACTCCTCAACAAGCAAATGGAGGTTTTAGCATCAATAGAAGCTGCAATTGCTTCCTTATCATGGCTGCTGCTGGTGGTTCTAATATTCTTCTACTTGTTAAATTTTATGCAAAATATACAGGGGTCGGAAGGAAACCACGAACTGATGATTTACGCACTTAATTTTATGCAACTATAATTGGCCTAAAAATAATGGTAGTAGGTTTGGATTGAACAAATTATAATTGGCCTAAAAATACTAGGCTGTTTTTATTTAAATTCAATTCTTTTCACTATTCTTTCATTTATTCAATATATATGATTCAATTTTACTTGGTCAAAGATTCAAGGATTAATTTCTTCAATAAATATTCAAATCCTAGCAAATATATCCTCTTTTCGTTTACAAAATAAGACTTATATGACATCCCAAGTACGAAAACAATCTAATGCATGAGTCCCATCAACCTGTTAAAGTATACACAATAAATCCATAAAATTATCTTACTTATCACTTCACAATCATTTCTGTCATGCCCATCTTGCAAATGGTGCAGAATTCCGGGAATTCCAACAAAGCATCGCGTTGTGCTTCACATGACCAATCCCTCGTTATTTTTTCACCAACTTTGTCAAAGGTTGTCTCCAAAGTTGAAACCCATAGAACTCATAGTCTAGGCACAGTGACTTTGGCAAAGACCAACAATTGCTGTTCTTTTATTTATAAACAACTGCTGTTGGTAGGTTGGTAGAAGCATAGATTTTAAGGATTTTACGACCAGACAAAAACCGGCAAGGCGGGGCAGTGGTTATTGAATGGCTGACCTTAAAGTTAGAGAAAGGTTTTATTTACAACATTTTTATAACAAATCTTATGTGACAAGTGTTAGAAATAAAGAAGAGATATTCTCTGGCTTTTCCTTGAAATTTACACAAAAATGATATTCCAAAAGAAGTGACAGAGATGAGGCATGCACTAAGTCACTATCTTGAAACAAATCGTGTTGTCTACAGTTTATCCGCAGTAGTTAGACATATAATTTCTGCACGTTGTCTTATGATACAACAGTCCAGCCACCTTGTTGATTATCCTTGCGAGCCTACTACTCGTAGGATATAAGCTTTCTATAGCACTTTCTTTTCCCAGAAAATAGAGTTAAAACTAATATTTTGTTAAGAGTAAGAAGCAGTAGATGGTAAGTGTTTAGAACAACAACAAAATTGTTTTTTGAAAGGCTGTAGTTTAGTAATCCAAATAAGATGATTCTAAAACTTTTTATTTCTTTCTATATATATAATAATAGTCGGACATGTAACTTGTCCCTAGCCAAAGAAAAAAATGCTTAATATCATTTAGAGAAGTGTTACGTCCACAAAATTTTCACAACAAATCATAGGTGGTTAGTTGTTATTGGTTCAAATTTGAACCTACCACTGAGATTTTTTTTTTTTTTTTGGGTCCTAATAATGACAACCAATAAAAACTTGTCACTTATGGATTTGTTGTGAAAATGTTGTGAATATAGTATTTATCTATCATTTAAATGGTCATAAAGCTATTGGAATCAATAGACAATCAATAGCCCATAACGTGGCCGAACTTTACAAATCTGTTTAGAAAGTTTCAGAATATATATTTGAAAGAACAAAATTTATGTACAATACCTTAGGTGCCGTTCTTTAGGTTCTCTTCTTAAAATTCTGCCATGTGATTACTTAATTAAAAAATACACTTCCATCCTATGGGAAAAAAAGCCACATAGCATAATTTTAAGAAGGGAATATAAGGAACAATATTTAAGTACTGTACCTAAGTCTTGCCCTATTTGAAATATTGCAAAATGTTTTGACTTTCTATTTAACCAAATAGTAAATGCTAGTATATATGGAAACTTATTATAACATATTTTTAAGAAAAAAATTCGTCACTAAAACTATTTTTAAGAAAATCCAAGCACATATAGTGACGAAAATTTTCATCACTAAAACCATTTCTTACAAAATTCCACTACATTTAGTGATGAAATATTTCATCACTAAAACAATTTTTTGTTGCTATATTTGTGACGGAAAAATTCGTCACTAAAACTTATTTTCTGTTTTTATTATTTTCATGGCGTTGATATTAACCTGTAACCTGTCATTACATTATTAAAACCTCACATTTGATTAACATATTTATTTCAACAACACATTTATAAAAAATTGGTCCACACATTCCACAAGTCAAAATTAAAACAAGTATCCAATTCAAACTCCTTCCATACAATAATTGTTTGTAACATGTTGGGTTCTAAGAAATTAGGAATTAATGTATTAGAACTTCAATTTGTATTTTGTTGGCAAACCATGATCAAAACATTTAGTCTAGGTTTAGGCTTGCTCAAAGTATGTTTATTTGTAAAATTGGAATCGAGTGAATGCAGAATTTAGTGGACTAAATCTGTAAGTCTCGATCGATCGAAAATTAGACTCGATCGATCGAACCACGTACAGATTTATTTTTCTGCAGAGTTCCAGTTCAGCCCAAACTCTATTTAAACGTCTTGAGGTTCAAGTAAAACTCTTATATATATAAGGGAAACCCTAGAACGTTTTTGTGACTTTTTGAGAGAGAGATTAGAGTGCCTCTTGTGCCTCCTTTTATTTTTAGGGTTTTGTACCCAAACCTCTCTAAGTCTTTGTTGCTCATATTTGCTGTTTATGTGAATCTCTTGTGAGATCCTTGAGGAGTTTTCCTTCACATAAACTTAGGGTTTTCAAGGTAGAGATATTATCTACATATTGATGATCAACAAAGTTGCAACCATTTGAAGCTTAAAGATTAACAAGCGAGGAGCTTGTACCTGATTGAAGGAATACAAAGAAAGAAGTAGTCCGTGGATTCGGAGCCTGCGCGTGGTCGTGTCAGGAAGTTACTACTGGTGGGTAGCATTAGGAAGTCAAGCGGGGAGCTTGTAAGTCCTTTTGTAAGAACTTCAATTCTTTCTTAGTGGATTCCGTTTTGCCTTGAGGATCGGTGGGTAAAATCCTCCCCAGGTTTTTTACCGGTTTGGTTTTCCTGGGTGATCATATCTTGTGTTATTTATTTTTTCCGCTGCTTTATATGTTTTATATGCATGATATGATTGTTTTAACCTAGAATTGTTTAATTTGACTAAGTAACAACTTGGCTAATTAATCTAGGCTACGCAATCTAATTGTGGTTTAAGGGGTCTAAATTTCTAACAAGTGGTATCAGAGCGGGTAGCTCTTCTTGTTGTAGATCTTTTGATCTAAGAGCTGATCCTTGACTCCTGTTATCATGGATAATTTGAAGTGTCTTTCTGCTCATACTTCTGCTGATTTTGTTGATGCCTGTGATGTTTTGAATAAAAAGGACACTATTGTTTCTGTTGATTTTTTTGATGCTTTTGAAACTCTTCGTAAGGAATTATCTAAATCTTTAAAAATTTCTAAGAAATTCAAGGAAGAGTTAAAATTGGCTAATCTTGAAAAAGAGGAATTGCTTGTTAGATTAGATGAATCTAATAAAAAGAATGAGTTTTTGAGAAATCAAATTTCCTCTCAAGATGAGAAGATGAAAAGCTTGGAACAAGAGTTAGTTGAATCTAAGTCTAAAATTGAAAATTTGACTAGTACCAAGCCTGCTGATGATAACAGAAGTGTTTCTGTTTCTCTTAAGCCTAAAACTGATAAAGTTTATATCCCTCCTTTCAAGAGGAATAATAAAGAAAAGGCTTATTGTGCTAGGTTAGACAAAGGAAAAAGTTCTGATGTAGACGCTGAAGTTTCTAAACCTATGTCTAATCCTACTGTTAGAAAGCATAAGAAATCTGTTTTTGTGCCTACTTGTCACCATTGTGGTGTTGTTGGTCATATTAGACCAAATTGTTCTTTGTTGAGGCAAAAACCAAAACCTGAGACTAGATTTGCTGTTAGGAATACTGATGTTCCTAAATTTGTTCCTGTTTGCCACTTTTGTGGTGTCCGTGGTCACATTCGTCCTAATTGTCATAAAATGAAACCTAAGCATTCTGTATGTCAATCTAGGATATGTGATGATATTTCTCCTGCCATAAGTCCATATAAATTGTTTCATATGCTTTTGAAGAATTTGAGCTTGTTGGCTTGTGAAAGGAATTTGCAGGATTTTAGTCTGTCTCAGAAGATTGGTGTAATTCCTCAAATACACTCTGCTTCTCATGGATTTTCACCTACAAAGCCGAAGACTCGTGCTATATGGGTGAGAAAAGATCCTTCAAGGTGAGTGTTGCTGACTTGTCCCTGTTTTAATTCTTTCTATGTTTGTGGACATGTCTTGTTTTTGTTTTTGGTTGTGTTGTTTTTTCTAGGTTGTTTTTTTTATTAAAAAAAATCCAAAAACATTGAAAAATTTTCAAAAAGACAAAAATATTTTATTTTGTGTCTTGTTTTATTTTTCTTGAGGATTACATGAGTTTTGATATCTCTCTTGATTTAGAACATGCTTGACATTGTGGAGAAACTTGAATAGTTTGTGCTAAGCTATTTTTGATTTTGTGTGAGGATGTACTAGTTTGTACATGTACTCATGGGTTAATTAAGAAATTGATATTTCTTGTTTGTGTACTCTCTATAGCTTAGTTAAGCACTGTCATGCATTGCATTTGCATTGATCATTTAGCATAGTATGTGCTTTTTGTTTTTGGTCATAAATTGTTTTTCAAAATCTCAACAAGTGGTTATAACGTTTGTTAAAACCAAAAAGATTTTTCTGTTTTGTATTATAGATCTTGGATTTATAATCAAGGATTGGCCATATTATTTTTACATAACATGTTTATGTACCTTGTTTAGCTTGAATGAGCTTATTTTATTGCACTTTACTAGTTTGAGCTGTGTAGTACATGTTGTGTGGGAAAGATGTGTGTGGTTTTTAATCACTTTGCCTTAATCATGAAATCATATGTTTTTGACTGTCGGACTTGATCCTTTTGAGAAAGGCATAAATAACCATCTCACCACTGTTCACTAGCCAATCATGAACACCTTAGTGCATATCATAAGATTTTGTGCTCGAGAAAATGTAGCACATGCACAAAAAGAACATAAGGTGTAGCCTCAATTAAATTAAAACTGGTGTGTACTATTAGGCTTGATGCCAATTCACTTAATTCAAACCGGTGTGTACTATTAGGCTTAATGCCAATTCACAAAATAATAGGCAAAAATGCAAGAAACTTACATGATTGCAAGCTTTTGTTCTAGGAGATGTGAGAGTTATAGGATGTAACTCTTTAGGTGATAGTCTCTTTTAAATTCTATGTGATGAATTGTGTAGACTTTGTGTTTGATTGCTATTCACATATCACCTCACATGTATCTCAGGTTTTTGCTAGTTGCACACACTACACAAGTTACTCTTTGTTAAACTTGGTACATTATATTGTGTGTGATTTTGTTGTGGGCATCCAAGATTAAAAGTTCCTAGATTTTAATGCAAAATGTGTTTCAAGTTTGAAAATTTTGAAAATATCTTGAGATTTATGCACAACATATTTGTTGCTTAAGAAAATTCAATGGGAAAATGATTGAAACTTGGTTTTTGAGAAAATTGGGTTTAAAAATTTTGGGTTTTTGAAAAAGCATTTCATTCCATCTCATACTCATGCATTTGTTTCTTCTATTTCAATGCTTTGAGGAGTGTTTTCAAAAAGTGCTTGGTGATTTTCAAAACCTGTGTTTTTTCTCAAAATTATTGTGAGCCTCTGCCCATTTCAATCGATCCATTCTGATTTTCAATCGATCGAAAAAGTGCTCTCAATTGTCTCAAAATGACTGTGTCATTCGATCGATCGAATGTAATTTTCGATTGATCGAAGATCATTGAGAAGCTTTTTTAAAAAGGGTTTGTTCTTGATCCGAATTGGGGCTTTTGTGAAATTGAGTTGAATTTGATGAAATTGGCTTGTTGTTTTGATGAAATTAGGCATTATACTCTATGTGCTGTGTTTAGTAATGCTCAATTCATCAATTTGTTTAAAAATTTCAACAAGTGGTTTTCAATTTTTGGGGTTTTTGGTAGAAATTCCCTGCTCGAGCCAATTTTGTCAATTTGATCTCAACTGAACTTTGTTTACTGCATTAGAGCATGCATCATGACATATTTTTTCATGCATCTTTTATGTTTAAGATTCACATGCATTGCATTGATTTCTATATCCATCTTGCAGTTTTGCAGTCATATCTCTCATTGTTTTCACACATAGCATGCATACACTTTGCTACATTGGGTACTCAACTTGATCAAAATATTGATTGATTAATTTTTGAGCTATGTACTTTCTAGTATATGCCTTTTTTATGTGTGCACTGTAGAAAATATTTTTCTTAAGAGATATGATGGATAATCAATGTGCAAATATTTTCTCTACTCATGCAAATTGTTTATGGGTCACATAGTGCCATGTTTGCATTTTATTGAAAGAGAGAATACTTTTTCTTCATGTGTATCCTCACCTTAGTTTTTAACTTTGGTTTGTGTGTTTTTAGCTTTGGTCCTGTTTGTGAGGATGTTCCTGATCCTGTTGGTGATGCTGCTGCTGTTGTTGTTCCCCCCCCCCCCCCCCACCCCCTTTTATTTTTCCCCAAAACTGTGTTTCCCACAACTTGTTTTGTTTTTCCTATTTTTATAGGGGGAGAAAAGTTTTTTTTAACCTGTGTTGTTCATAGGGGGAGTTGTCTCTATTTTTTATAGAGTTGAATTGTTTTGTGTTCCCCTTGATTCTCTATTTTCTCTTATCTTTTATTGCGTATGTTGACTGTTTACTCTTTGTATGAGTTGTCTTTGTCAATACGTGACAAAAAGGGGGAGAAATTATTGATTTATGGGAATCATGTTTGTAGGGAATTATGTTTGTCTTGTTTAGGGGGAGTTGAAATTATTTTTGAAAGGGAAGAAAATAAAATTTTTTTGTTGTATCTAACTTAGGGGGAGAGTTAGTTTACTTATGTTTTTATTTCTGTTTCTTGTTCACTGCTCATTGATTTATATTTATGAGTTCTTCATGATATATGTCTTTGTTTTGTGTTTTGCGAAGTCAAGAATTTAATTTTGTTGATTCACTGTTTTTCTGTCACACATGCGTTTATGCGTTTTGTTTAGTGTTTCAGGAAGTATACAGGTTGATTCAATTTTGCTGCTGTCTACACTTGCAACTGATGGATAGTAGTTAAGATTGGATTTTTTGTTATGAGCATTATCTTTGTATTGGGCTATTTGTAACTTTGAGCATTTCATGTTTGTGATTTGTTTTGTCACGGATTGCCAAAGGGGGAGATTGTTGGGTTCTAAGAAATTAGGAATTAATGTATTAGAACTTCAATTTGTATTTTGTTGGCAAACCATGATCAAAACATTTAGTCTAGGTTTAGGCTTGCTCAAAGTATGTTTATTTGTAAAATTGGAATCGAGTGATTGTAGAATTTAGTGGACTAAATCTGTAAGTCTCGATCGATCGAAAATTAGACTCGATCGATCGAACCACGTACAGATTTATTTTTCTGCAGAGTTCCAGTTCAGCCCAAACTCTATTTAAACGTCTTGGGGTTCAAGTAAAACTCTTATATATATAAGGGAAACCCTAGAACGTTTTTGTGACTTTTTGAGAGAGAGATTAGAGTGCCTCTTGTGCCTCCTTTTATTTTTAGGGTTTTGTACCCAAACCTCTCTAAGTCTTTGTTGCTCATATTTGCTGTTTATGTGAATCTCTTGTGAGATCCTTGAGGAGTTTTCCTTCACATAAACTTAGGGTTTTCAAGGTAGAGATATTATCTACATATTGATGATCAACAAAGTTGCAACCATTTGAAGCTTAAAGATTAACAAGCGAGGAGCTTGTACCTGATTGAAGGAATACAAAGAAAGAAGTAGTCCGTGGATTCGGAGCCTGCGCGTGGTCGTGTCAGGAAGTTACTACTGGTGGGTAGCATTAGGAAGTCAAGCGGGGAGCTTGTAAGTCCTTTTGTAAGAACTTCAATTCTTTCTTAGTGGATTCCGTTTTGCCTTGAGGATCGGTGGGTAAAATCCTCCCCAGGTTTTTTACCGGTTTGGTTTTCCTGGGTGATCATATCTTGTGTTATTTATTTTTTCCGCTGCTTTATATGTTTTATATGCATGATATGATTATTTGATTGTTTTAACCTAGAATTGTTTAATTTGACTAAGTAACAACTTGGCTAATTAATCTAGGCTACGCAATCTAATTGTGGTTTAAGGGGTCTAAATTTCCAACATAACACATACAATAACTTAAGATGTTTTATAACAATACAAAAAATGTAGCATAATAGAATTAGAACCAATGGAAGATGTTCTCATATGTCTTCAAATAATGCCAAAAGTAAATCCCCTAAAGCTACCAATAAGAAATCTGCACAAATATAAAAACACTACTACATTAAAATCGTAAAGTAAAAACATTAACTATGTTATAATAAACATTTCTAACAATGAATTAAGAGTAGCCACACCAATAAATTAAAATCACAACTCCTAATGTATAAGTTGTAAATAGCAAATATAAATTTTCAAGTGTAATATAATACAATTAGTTTCAAATGATACATAAAAAATGAAGTGTTTTAACTTAAAAATAAAGTACTAACCAATAAGTGATTTAACTTGAAGATGAACCACCCCATAGGTAAAAGCGTCATCATAACCCTTGCTCCTCAAAAAATTAAGAATATTCTTTTGGATCTCATCTTGCTTAGCTCATGCCTCTTACTCCTTAGCTCGCTCCTCTTCGTCCCTAGCTCTTGCCTCTTTGAGCTCAATTATCTCATTTTCTAACCAATGAATATACTCCACCAAGGAACTAGATAAGGCAATGGTTACTAGAGAAGAGGAAGGTCTCATGCCAAGTCCTTTTACAATACTGGATTTCTTCTTAAAAACCAAGTTTGAGATCTCCTCTTGTGTAAGGGGAATTACATTAGGATCTTGACAATGATCCTCTTGCACTTTAAGAATGATTTCCTACCATTTGAAAGAGAAAAAAACAAGCAATTACAACATTAATACTACATATGTTATAGCTTTACAAACATGATAAGGATGGAATAATAGGGATGGAATAATTCACATACATATGTCACTTCATCCTCTTGGTGTATCCACCTATTTGTATTTGGATTGAAATGAACATCTTTGTAGATTTTTGCCAATTCAGGAACTTGACCGCCATTATTATTTGTCTAATTAATTAACATTCTAGTGTTAGTTAGTTATAGTTAATTAATCACAACATGTAATATACTAAGGTTTAAGAAAATGAAAAAAAAAAAACATGCACCGCCTTATCAACCCTAACAACAAGTGCCTTTGTCCCGCATCTATGTTTGCCTGAAGTTTTGCTCCTATTTTCAAAGTTTTTTCTTAATTTTTCCTAATAAAGAACATTCAAGATATTTATTAGATCATGAATAAAATAGTATACATTTACTTCATCTAAGTATTAATCTAATCATTTGACAACATAATATAGTAAATATTGGATAATAATAATATACGTATAAATAATTTACCAGCCAGTCCTTATTGGTCCATTTCTCTTCAATGAGTCCAGTCCACTGCTCAATTGTGTCATTCATGGCGGGTGGCTTTTTGCATAGTCAGCACCATGAGATTGTACGAGCTTTTTATAAGTCTGATACAACTTGTTAGAGCCACTACTCAATAATCTTCCACATTTTGTAGTTATTGTTTTCGTTACCAAGTTGGAATCTCCTTCTAGCTCAAACTGATCCTGTAAAATGAAGCATATATGTATTTTAAAAATATTATTATATGAATTTAATATGCTTAGTGACAACAAAGATGAGTTAGACGTTATCAATATAAATTTACTGCGATATTTTGAAGCATCACATCTTTAGTAGCAGCATCAACACTTTTCCAATTTTTTACGTTGTAACTGGACAAATTACTTCGCACTTGTATACCAATTTGATTGACAAGCTTGCACGCATTCTTCCCAACAGGAGCATCATACTCTGCAGCTATACGTACTGGCAGTTTACCACTTTTTTCAACAAAAGCCTGTACTGCTATACCACGTGTTGTTCCACGAGTATTTCTGCTAGTAGATCCTATTTAAAAATTATAAATTCTATGTACATTAAGAATAATCTCAAAAGTAAAGACAGGGTGTAGTTGTAATTAAGTATGTTCTATGTAATTACCAGTCGTGCTAGTTAATGTGTCGGTAGCCTCCGCACTAGAAGAACTTTGGGCGGGAGGATTTGCTTTAGGAGGTGTTTTCATAGATTGAACCATAGATTGGACCACCGGGACAGATGCCTTACCTCATGAGTGTGTAAGTTGTCCTGGTGCCATCTATAACTAATAAACATACATATAATGAAACAACAAAGTCATTACAAATAATAGAACAACAAAGTTATTATCTATTGTACCCTATGGAATATCTATTGTACCTTATGGATTAAAGAGTTAGATGACTCAACATCATTCTCATCGTCACCAATAGGTGGTACATAATCATCATCTACCACAACACTAGCTCTACTTCTTTTCCCTTTTGCATAATTGGACTGAGCAGAATCCTTTAGAGAAGTTGAGATGTGCTTCAATCCCAAAACATCAATTATCTCTTGGTTTTGCCTCATTCTATCCAATCTTGCCATCTCATACCTCAGTATATTATGAGTGTATTTGGCCTTTTTGGACATTTTTTGAAACTATATATTGACATGAAAGATAAGTACAATTGCTACTAACTTAACATTATAGTCCACACTATTATCCATATTAAACAATTCACAAGTGCAAAATTTGAACACAATTGCTACTAACTCAACACAACAAATGACCACATTAATATCCATATCAAGTTCAAGATAAGCACAAAACATCTCAATAAAAATTACTACTAACTTTACATATTATAGTCCACACCATTATCCATATCAAGTAATTCACAAGTGCTAAATTTGAACACAATTGCTACTAACTCAACACAACAAATGACCACATCAATATCCATATCAAGTTTAAGATAAGCACAAAACATCTCAATAACAATTGCTACATAGACAAGCATAAAACTTTGAGATAAGCATAAAACTTTAAGACAAGCACATAACATTTAAGACAATTGTTATGAACTCTACATATCATAATCTATATCAAGATCAACATCAGGTATGTCCTGCTCTTCATTTTGATAAGCGTCTCTTGAAGTTCCACCTTCAGGAACAACCTCAGTTTCAACATCACCCATACAATACTCAATAATATTGTCTTCAACATTGATAGGGACAACATCAACAATTGCTTCTTGTTGGAATGCATCACTGTCTTCTGTATTATCATTGGATTCTCTGCCCCTAACTTCCGGGACATCAAACACTCCCCTATGTTAGATGCATTGCACAATTTTCCAAAGGTCACGTAATTTCGTATCTTGAAGGTAGAAAACTTATTTTGCTTGACTAGAAAGTATAAAAGGGTCATTTTGATACCATTGACTTGTAACATCAATGCTCATGCAGTGTGCATCGGTTCGTATCGTTCTCCTTTGACCATTGGTACCAGTATTGTACCATTAACACTGGAACAAAACAACTTTATGGCGAAATATATATTCTAATTTCCAAATTTTGCACACATGACCGTAGAAGTCGTGCATTTCTCCCTCATGGTCCCCTTCGGTACATACACCATTGTTTTGGGTTACACAACGATTGTCTAGGTTCCTTGTATGGAACTTTACACCATTGACCATACAAACTATGTACTCCTTCACATGTCGCTTAGGACCATTTGCTAATGACCATAACTATTTAGAAGCTTATGATGACTCGTTAACTTTCAGTCTATTCATCTATAATGACATACAACAAGTGATATCCTATTAGTAATAAGAAATGACGAATGAATTTAAATGTTTAAATTTATTAGTGCGTGATTAAATTTCAAATGTCTTACACGTTCTTTGAACCACTTGGGAAACTCTTGTCGTTGGATTTGAGTTATGGCTTCTCTAGTAGGATAATGCAATGTGCTTTTGTGTTCGCTGTTGAAAATAAGGTGATTTATTTTCAATTAAGCATTGCAGATAATATTCAAAACTTGATTAAACAATATATACATATGAAATCACATACTTTAAATAAGGCTCTAGCTCAGAACTCCCAATATGAATTTAAACCATCTTATAACACCATGCAAGCCACCCACTTGCTCTAACACAACAACTCACTACAAAACCAATCACAAACATCACAACTATAATGCTTACAAGTATTGGAATTGAATAAAGGAAAACAATTGCTACTAATCAACAAGTTTCATTCACATTTGCAAGAAATTAAAAACACTCCCAATATGAATTTAAACCACTTTATAATCCCATGCAAGCCACCTGCTTGCTCCAACACAACAACCCACCACAAAAAAAATTTCCAACATCACAAGTATATATAGAGTTTTATAAGTTTTTAATTAGAATATACTTACTTTGCTCAAGCTAAGTTTACAACTTTCAGAAAAATTCAAAGTTAACTTGTGTTCTTCACCTTGTTCCTCACAATTTCTTTAGCCACAAAAGAGAGAGCTAGAGATAAAAGAAAGATAGCTTTTAGTGAATAGTTAAGTGGACCCAATCATACCTCAAAAATATTCCTAATGTTTAATTAGTCAACACAAAACATGGAGTTAAGTTGCCAAGGGCCCACACCCAACATTTGATAAGCCTCCCAATGATCTAATGGCTACAGTCATCAACATATTCTATGTATCAATAGGATTTCACCTACATGCAACACATAGAACAGTGAAGCTTTACCTCTTGATGGAGACAATGCAAGA
This sequence comes from Quercus gilva, assembly GCA_023621385.1. Taxonomy (NCBI): domain Eukaryota; kingdom Viridiplantae; phylum Streptophyta; class Magnoliopsida; order Fagales; family Fagaceae; genus Quercus; species Quercus gilva. The sequence goes on from CM042477.1 coordinate 30,423,129, forward strand.
ATTTCAATAAAAAGATGACTTTCAATCTAGAATACCATAGATTTACATAGTAAATAATAAGTAGATAATTAATGAACAAATATTCATGAATGAATATTCATGAATTTTTTTCTCGGAACCCATATAATTTCTCCTCTTATTCACAATGACAACTACCTATTTATCATTTCTTAATCAAATTTCTCACCTAAACCAATCAAAAATTTCTCAGAATCTAAACACAGCTCAAATATTACCCATTTGAAGACCCAAAGCTCTAATAAGTTTACAGTAAACTTCTCTGGCTTTATCAAAGTGAAGACCCAAAACTAAGACCCAAAAACATTTCACAACAATCACCATTCCACAACCACAACCCCCATTCCAGTTCACAAACAATAACAACACAGCTCTCATCCAAAACAATCTGCACAAAATGAGAACAATCTCTATTCAAACTTAGACAAATCATCCTACCACAGAGAACAAATCTCAAACAAGAAAAAACAAAAAAACAAAACAAAGAGGAAAAAAAATTAACAACAAGCAGAAAAATTAACATCAAGCATTTAGAAACAAAAATTAACAAAAAAATTAACTAAAAAAAAAAAAAAAACCCGAAAGCGTTGCAAACTGAAGCATCGCCAAATGTTGCGAAGGATGAAGCATTGCCGGCGATTGAGAGCTAAAGCGTTGCGATTGGATGTTGCGAAGGATGAAGCGTCAGCGGCGATCAAAAGCTGAAGCGTCGCGATCGAAACTAAAGCGCTGCAATCAGAACTAAAGCGTCCTGATTGGAGCTGAAGCGTCGCCGACGTTTGAATCGCCGTGATCAGGAGCTGAAGCGTCGCTGGTGTCTGTATTGTCGCGATTGGGAGTTGAAGCGTCGCGATCGGGATCGGTGACGACGACGACAGCGTGCTAGGTTTTGGGAGAGGATGGGTTTCTTTTGGGAACGAAAAAGGCTTAGAGCAACAATGTGAATGTGATAAATGGAATTGGAAAATAAAACAAGTCATGGTAGTTTTAGTGGTCTTTAGTGACGAATTCTTTTCCATAGCCCATGCTCATTTCATCGTTGCAAAAGGTATTTTTTATGTTTTTTAGGGACGAATGTTAGTTTCGTCACTAAAGAACCCAAGCTTTGTTAAAATTTAGAGATGAAATTCATATTTCATCACTAAAGCATACTTTTTTCATTGCTAAAAACACATAAGTGCAAAACTATTATTGTTTTTAATGACGAAATTCATATTCCATCACTAAAGCATACTTTTAGTGACGAAATGTGATTTCGTCGCTAAAAACATATAAGTGCAAAACAATTATTATTTTTAGTGAAGACTATTTTTCGTCACTAATTCTTACTTATAGCGACGAAAATATTTTCGTCTCTAAAACTATCCACAACAATACCTACAGTGATGAAATATTTCGTCACTAAAAATTTCAACTTTTAGCGACGAAATATTTCGTCACTATAGATTAATTAAGCTAGCGCCAAAGTTTCCCTCTATTAGCGCTCATTTTTCAGATCACAATAGCGATGAAATTTATTTTTCGTCGCTAAATGTTATAATTTTTTTCATTATTAGTGACAAAATTCATATTTCATCACTAAAGCTGTATTTTTAGCGACGAAAAATATTTCCTCACTAATTTTCATCACTAAAAATACATTTTGTTGTAGTGTTGATCGATCAAAAATTAGGCTCAATTGATCGAAATTCATGCAGATTGTTTTTCTACAAAATTTTCCAACTCAGCCCAAGCCCATTAAGCATTAGGGTTTCAGATCTACTTCTCCTAGTATATAAAGGAAACCCTAAGTACATTTTTATAAGGTTTTTAGAGAGAGAAGAGTGTGCCTTTTTGGTATCTAGGGTTTTGTACCCAAAAGCTGTCTGAGGTCTTTGATGCTCTTTATGTTGTGTGTGTGAATCCTTTGTGAGATCTAAAGGTGTTTGCCTTCACACTTACTTAGGGTTTCCAATCTCAAGATTTATGTAAAGAGTTTGGTGATCATTTCAGTTGCTGATTCAAGAGCTTAAAGATATACAAGCAAGAGTGCTTATGCTTGCTGAGAATCCAAAAAAGAAGTAGTCCATGGACTCAGAGCTATCACGTGGTCATGGTAGTAAGTTTCCTACTCGAGGTAGCAATAGGATGTTAGTGGTCTAAGTCGCTTTTGTGTAAACTTCAATTCTTTCATAGTGGATTCAGTTTACCTTGAGGATAGTTAGGTTAAATCCTCCCCAGGTTTTTTACTGATTTGGTTTTCCTGGGTCATCATATCTTTGTGTTTTTTACTTTCCGCACTTTACATTGATATGATATATTTGTGTTAACCTAGATTTGATAATTTGACTAAGTAATCACTTGGCTAATTAACTAGGTTAATCTGGTTGTGTTTTAAAGGGTCTAAAAATGTACAAGTGGTATCAAAGCGGGTAGCTATTTTGTTTTAGATCTTTTGATCTAAGAATTGATCCTTGATCCCTATTATCATAGATAATTTTAAATGTCTTACTGTTTTTTATTGTGATGATTTGAATAAAAAGGATACTATTGTTTCTGTTGATCTTATTGATGCATGTGAAACTCTCCGTAAAGAATTATTGAAATCTATGAAAATTTCTAAGAAATTCAAGGAAGAGTTAAATTTGGCTAATCTTGAAAAAGAGGAATTGATTGTGAGATTAGATGAATCTAATAAAAAGAATGAATTTTTGAGAAATCAAATTTCCTTTCAAGATGAAAAGCTTGGAACAAAAGTTAGTTGAATCTAAAGCTAAATTTGAAAATTTGACTAGTGCCAAGCATGCTGTTGATAACAGAAGTGTTTCTGTTTCTTTTAAGCCTAAAGCTGAAAATTTTATATCTCTCCTTTCAAGAGAAATAATAAAGAAAATGCTTATTTTGCTAGGTTAGACAAATGTAAAAGTTTTGATGTAGACACTGAAGTTTCTAAATTTATGTCTAAACCTACTGTTAGAGAGCATAATAAATTTGTTTTCGTGCGTACTTGTTACCGGTGTGGTGTTGTTGGTCATATTAGACCAAATTGTTCTTTGTTGAGGAAAAAATCAAAATCAGGGACTAGATTTGTTGTTAGGAATACTGATGTTCCTAAATTTATTCATGTTTGTCACTTTTGTGGTGTCTCCGGACACATTCGTCCTAATTGTCATAAATTGGAATTTAAAATTTCTGTATTTCAATCTAGGATATGTGATGATATTTTTCCTGCCATAAGTCCATACAAATTGTTTCATATTCTTTTGAAAAATTTAAGCTTGTTGGCTTGTGAAAGGAATTTGTAGGATTTCAGTCTTTCTCAGAAGATTGGTGTAATATCTTAAATACACTCTGCTTCACATGGATTTTCACCTACAAAGTTGAAGACTCATGCTATATAGGTGAGAAAAGATTCTCTAAGGTGAGTGTTGCTGACTTATCCTTCATTTAATTCTTTCAATTGTTTATGGACATGTTTTTGGTTGTTTTTGTTTTTTAGGTTGTTTTTTATTAAAAAATAAATCCAAAAACATTGAAAATTTTCAAAAAGAAAAAAATATTTTATTTTGCGTCTAATTTTATTTTTCTTGAGGATTACGTGAGTTTTAATATCTCTCTCTTGATTTAGAACATGCTTGACATTGTGAAGAAACTTGAATAGTATGTGTTATATAAGTGCTAAGCTATTTATGATTTTGTATGAGTATGTACTAGTTTGTAAATGTACTCGTGGGTTAATTAAGAAATTGATATTTCTTGTTTATGTACCCTTTATAGCTTAGTTAAGCACTATCATGCATAGCTTTGTATTGTTCATTCAGCATAATGTGTGCTTTTTGTTTTTTGTCATAAATTTTTTTTTTCAAACCAAAAAGATTTTTATGTTTTGTATTATTTTTCTTGGACTTGTAATCAAGCCTGACCATATTATCTTTACACAACATGTGTGTGTAACTTATTTAGCTTTGACGAGCTTATTTATTGCACTTTACTGGTTTGAGCTTTGTAGTGCATGTTGTGTGGGAGTTGTTTATAGTTTTTGATCACATGATCTTGATCTTGAATCACATGCCTTTGATTGTCGGACTTGAACTTATTGAGAAAGGCCTAAATAAACATCTCACCACTGTTTACTAGCCAATCATGAACACCTTAGTGCATATTGTAAGATTTTAAAAATCTACTTTTTCAGATTTTTTATCGATCGAATCTGTCTCTCGATCGATCGAAATTGTGCTTAAATTTTTGGTTTGAATCTGCCTGACTTGATTGGTATTCGATCGATGCTCGACTGATCAAAACTGAAAAATTTTCAGTTTTTAAGTATTTGACCAATCTATTTTTTCATGCATCATTTGTGTTTAGGATTCACATGCATTGCATTGTTTTCTATATCCATCTTGCAATTTTGCAGTTATATCTCTCATTGTTTTCACACATAATATGTATACACTTTGATAAATTGGATACTCAACTTGATTTAAAAATTGATTGATTAATTTTTGAGTTCTTTGTATATTTTAGTATATGCTTTTTTTTTTTTTTGTGTAAATTACAGAAAATATTTTTCTTAAGAGATATGATGGATAATCAATATGCAAATATTTTCTCTACTCATGCAACTGTTTATGGGTCACATAGTGTCAAGTTTGCAATTATTAAAAGAGAGAATATATATATATATATATTTTTGTATCCTTAACTTAGTTTTTAAGTTTGGTTTGTGTGTTTTTTTTTCCCCACCTCCTATATTTTCCCCAGAACTGTTTTTTCCAAAACTCGTTTTGTTTTTCCTATTTTTATAAGGGAAGAAGTTTTTTCAAACCTTTTTTGTTCATAGGGGAAGTTGTCTTTATTTTCTATAGAGCTGAATTATTTTGTACCTTTGATTCTCTATTTTCTCTTATCCTTTGTCATGTATATTTGAGTTGTCTTTGTCAATACGTGACAAAAAAGGGGGAGAAATAGTTGAACTGTGGGAATCATGTTTGTTTTGTTTATGGGGAGTTGAAATTGTTTTTGAAAGGGGGAGAATATAAAAAGTTTTTGATGTATCTAACTCAGGGGGAGAGTTAGTTTACTTATGTTTTTATTTCTGTTTCTTGTTTCACATTGCTTATTGATTTATATTTATGAGATTATTCATGATATATGTCCTTATTTTGTGTTATGTGAAATCAAAAAGTTATTTTGTTTTACTTGCATTTTCCACACATGCGTTTATGTGTTTGTTGAGTGTTTCAAGAAATATACAAGTTGATTCAGTCGTGCTGCTGTCTACACTTGCAGTTGATAGATAGTAGTTAGGTTGAATTTGTTATGTTGGGCTATGTTTTTGTATTGGGCTGTTTTTATGTAAACTTTGAGCACTTTGTTAAGTTTGTGTTTTGTCAAGAATTGCCAAAGAGGCAGTTTGTTAGGTTCTAAGGAATTAAGAACTAATGTATTAGAACTTCCTTTTGTAATGTTGGCAAATCATGATCAAAACGTTTTAGTCTTGTTTAGACTTGCTCAAAATGTATTTATATGTAAAGTTGGAATCTAGTGTTCTGTAGGATTTACTGTTTAAATCTGTCTAGCTCAATCGATCGAAAATTAGGCTCGATCGATCAAAAGTCGTGCAAATTTTTTTTCTGTAGAATTTTCCAACTCAACCCAAGCCCATTAAGGATTAGGGTTTCAGATCTACTTCTCCTAGTATATAAAGAAAACCCTAAACACATTTTTATGAGGCTTTTAGAGAGAGAAGAGTGTGCTTCTTTTGTATCTAGGGTTTTGTACCCAAAAGCTCTTTGATGCTCTTTATGCTGTGTGTGTGAATCTTTTGTGAGATCTAGAGGTGTTTGCCTTCACACATACTTAGGGTTTCCAATCTCAAGATTGATGTCAAGAGTTTGGTGATCGTTTCAGTTACTAATTCAAGAGCTTAAAGATATACAAGCAGGAGTGCTTGTGCTTGCTTGGAATCCAAGAAAGAGGTAGTCTGTGAACTCGGAGCTATCACGTGGTCATAGCAGTAAGTTTCCTACTCGAGATAGCAATAAGATGTTAGTGGTCTAAGTCGCTATTGTGTAAACTTTAATTCATTCATAGTGGATTCAGTTTACCTTGAGGATAGCTAGGTTAAATCCTTCCCAAGTTTTTTATCGGTTGGTTTTCCTAGGTCATCATATCTTTGTGTTCTTTACTTTCCGCACTTTACATTGATATGATATATTTGTGTTAACCTAGATCTGATAATTTGACTAAGTAATCACTTGGCTAATTAACTAGGTTAATATGGTTGTGTTTTTAGGGGTCTAAAAACGTACATCTCTGTTCTTAAGAATTGCTTCATGCTCCTCCTAGGAATAACATATATTAATATATATATATATATATATATTTAAAGTGATATTAACATTTAAACAACAAAAAAGCTTCTTCTCAATCTATGTTATGTAAAATTTTGGAACTTCTTTGTGTCACTAACTGTTAATTCTTGTATCACTTTTGGGTTTTCACTAATTAACATAATTGCTAAAGTAAGAGTTGACGATATGGTCTCAAAGCTAGCAAAGAGAAGCCCAAACATCATGTAGATGACGAATTTATCTGTCAAGAACGTCTCTGTTTTCATGTCAGCCAGAATCTGATCAAGAAAATCTCCTTTGTGAATTTCTGGATTACTCTTTCTCTCTTCAAGTTCGCTAGTTATTATGTTTATTGCTTTCTTCAGGTTCTGTATGACAATTGAATAAATATATTAGATTACATTCGCATAAAATATAAGAAGGATGTTTTAGATTTTGAAATATATAAGGATCAAGTTTGAGGAAATTGCCTGTAGACACCTATGATAAGCAGTACCAGGGATATTAATAGGGAATGACACAAGTCCCTGCAAGAAGTTAGTAAACGATTCACAAATATCTTCCTTTGATTTGTTTGCCTGAAAACTGAACAATTGCTTTGCTATAAAATCAAAGATCATCTGCAAATGATCAACAAATAAGTAGTTAAAGAAAGAAAAATGTGTATTTTGTAGTAGCTACTCAACTTTAATTACTCAAAATGCTAAGAAAGGAAGATCTAATGATCCTTAAACAATGTTTCCAAGCTTCATTAGCATTTTAGCAATTAAAAATGGGTTAGATGCCATTTTAATGTATGCGGCATCAAGTTTTTTGAGAGTACGGAACTCGTAATGATCATTATAATCTATTTTCAAATGTTTTAATATTTACCATTGTTTCATGAAAAAATAACTAAAATTTTAAGATTATTTATATATAGACCATAGGTCCGTATATTCAATTTTATCTCCTTTTTCTCACTTATTTTGTACCTCTTGAAAAGGTTTTGTCTTGGAAATTTAAAATATAAGTTCCACCTAAAATATTTACTGGGATCAATTATGAATGTTCAAAATGTGTGTAAAACACAATGAACGTTTAGACCCCAAAATACAAATTACCAATTCAAGCTTATTATCAAACAATAAATGTGCGGAACATGAACATAAGTTAAACCAAAATTGATAAACAATCTAAACCATTAACAATCACAACCACAACAGTAATTAAATGGCAAAGATAAAGGGAAGAGAGATGCAAACACAAAGACAACACACGATGTGTTATCGAAGAGGAAACCGAAGTCCTTGGCGTAAAACCTCTCCGCCGCCCTCCAAGTAGTCAATAATCCACTAAAAAATGTAGTTGGGATACATGAACAGCAATAGACCCTCCAAGTCTAATCTACCCAATGTACCTCAGCCTTCCAAGCTTCCTACTCCAATGAGGTTGCGCCGAACCTTTTTCTTTTCTAGCTTACCGGATTCCGCTATAGCCCATAGCATCAACCAATATGAATTGGTCCCTTCCTAACTACTTCCCAAAGCACCAAATAACCTTCTCACATATGTGAGTATGGTGAGAAAAGGATCTGGGTAAGAACCTCTTAAGGATATATCAATGGAGAGGGTGAGAGTAAAGGAATTTAAAGAGTCTCTTCGGTGAAGATTGTAGATGAATCAATCTTGTTTTTCTCTAGGGTTTCTCTCTCAAAATTCTCTCTGGAAGCTCTCTACATTTCGTGGGTATAAAGGTCTATATATAGTGGTGTGTGTTTGGAATGCGAAGAGTTAGTTTTTTCAAAACAGAGCTGGTTGGCGGCTTGGCCTCGCGACTTGACTGAGTCACGAGTTCAAGCCACAAGGTAACTGCATTACCAGTCTGGACTTTTGTCCTGTAGTGCAACAGCTAGCATAACGCTTCAGCTTCCCACATGCTTGACACGTGACCATCTTCTGGCGGCTTGTCAGTCGCAAGCCACCCGCGTGTTCTAGTCACGAGTCCCTGCTTCTTTGCACAATGTTGAACATTTCTTCACATTCTCTCACACGCTACCCTTACATGATTCCCACCTAAATACAGGGTTACTAAATGCTGAATTACAAGCAAATTTGGTACGGAATAAAGCCAACAAAATGGTTGATTAAATTCAACCTTAAAAATTATAAACATATATAAAAAAAAAAAAAAAAATACTTAGGCATTATCATGATGGAAATTAGTTATTAAAAGCTTACCGTTGATGTGCTACTTTTCACTTCCAAACTGGGTAGTTTTGACCAACCATGTAAACTTTTATTTATTGCATCCTCTAACTGTGGCAGCATCTTGTTCTTGAGGGCCTCAGGACCAAAATGACCTAAGATTACATTCCGAAGGTACTTATGAACATTTTCATGAGCATTAATTCTTTCTGCATCTTGGTGGAGAATTTTTGCAAAGGAGTCCATATACCATCTTTCAACCAATTTTCCTTCTTGTTGAAAAACATAATAATTGAATTCTGGATCAGATGATACCACAACTGGCCGTCCTGCCAAGCTTGTTCGAAATATTGGACCATATCTAAAATGAACCCAAAAAAAAAAAATGTTGGTTACACGAAGATGTCATATTTATATAGATGGAGCAAATATAACCAAAAAGCAAACCAAAAAAAATGCACGTGATTGTGTAATATAATGACCCATATCAAGAATAGTTTGCAACAGAAATGTGAAAATCAAATTAGATGAGATGCAAAAAACATTGCATGTGGGTTATTGTGTGTAAGGTTGAATTTAATCAACCATTTTGTTGGCTTTATTCCGTGCCAATTTGCATGCAATTCAGCATTTAGAAACCCTATATTTAAGTGGGAATCATGTAAGGGTAATGTGTGAGAGAGTATGAAGAAAAGCTCAAGAGTGTGCACTCAGCAGGGCCTTGAGACTGGATCTCACGATTGGCTCGCGGCTGGCAAGTCGCCAAAGTAGGCACATGTGTGAAGCATGCAGAGGAGCTAAAGAGTCACGCCAACTGGAGCACTACAGGACAAAACTTCTAGTCTGGCCAGGCAGTTAGCTTACGACTCAGACTCGTGACTCAGTCAAGTCGCAAGGCCAAGTCGCCAGACCACTCTATTTGGAAAAAATTGACCTTTCGCATTCCAAACACACACCAGTATAAATACCCCTTATACCTACGTATTGTAGAGAGCTTCTAGAGAGAATTTTAAAAGAGAAACCCTAGAGAAAAACAAGATTGACTCATCCACAATCTTCTTCTTTTGATTCTCCAAATTCCTCTACTCTCACCCTCTCCATTGTTACATTCTTGAAAGGAACATTTAGCCAAATCCTTTTCTCACTATACCCATATCTGTGAGAAGGTTATTTGGTGCTTAGGAAGTAGTTAGGAAGGGACCAATTGATATTGGTTGATGTTATAGCCTATAGCAGGATCCGGTAAGCTAGAGAAGACAAAGGTTCGGCGTAACCTTGTTGGAGCAAGAAACTTGGAGGGCTTAGGTACACTGGGTAGATTAGGCTTGAAAGGTCTTCTACTGTTCATGTATCCCAACTTCATTCTCTAGTGGATTATTAACTACTTGGAGGGCGGCGGAGAGGTTTTACACCGAGGACTTCGGTTTCCTCTTCGATAACACATTGCTGTGTTGTCTTTGTATTTGCATCTCTCTTCCCTTAATCTTTGCCATTTAATTTCTGATGTGGTTGTGATTTTATTTGGTTTAGATTGTTTTATCAATTTTGTTTTAGCTTATTTTCATATTTCGCACATACATTGTTTGATAATAAGCTTGAATTGGTAATTTGTAATTTGGGGGTCTAAACGTTCAAGGTGTTTTACACACTGTTTGTACATTCAATTGGTATCAGAGCGGGTGCACTAGCTGTGGTTTAATTACCTTAGTGCGATCCTTAACCACGTTTGAGATGGATTAGTCTCAATCTTTAAATGCTCCACCATATTTTGATGGTAGCAATTATGCATTTTGGAAAGTCTGGATGAGGGCATGCCTATGTTCAATCAATGAGGCTGTTTAGGATGCAGTAGATGTAGGATAGACTAGGCCGGAGGCTGCTAAATCCATATGGGATAAGGTGGCTCTTCGGCAGCTAATGCAAATAACAAAGCACTTAATGCTATTTTTTATGGTGTATCTCCAGATGAGTTTCACAGAATATCTCACATCATAATTGGCAAGGAGGCGTGGCAAATATTGGAGACCATGTATGAAAGAACAAAGAAGGTGAAAGACACTAAGTTGCAAATGCTAACCACTCGGTGTGAAGAATTGAAAATGAATGAAGACGAGTCATTCGACTCATTCTATGGCAAGCTAAATGAGGTGGTTATTGGCAAGTTCAACTTGGGTGCGAAAATGGAGGACTCAAAGATAGTGAGGAAAATCCTTCAATCATTACCGGAGAGCTTCTGTGCAAAAGTTACAGCAATTGAAGAGAGTAAGGACCTTGATGATATCAAAGTTCAAGAACTAATTGGCTCACTTCAAACTTATGAGCTATCATTGCCATCACAAAGAAAGAGCAAATCCCTTGCTTTTAAGACGATCAATGAGAGGGTAAAAGCTCACAACTCATTGGATGACGATGTTGTCAATAAAGATGTGGCATATCAATTGAAGAATTTCCAAAAGTTCTTGAAGTTCAAGAAAAATGGAAAGTTTGCTGAGAAGGGAAAAGTCCCAAATTTTGGAAAGGAGAAAAAGGATTTCAAGAGGAAAGATGGGAAGGACTCTCAATCCTCTTAGGGAATCACGTGTTTCGAGTGCAACAGACATCTTAAGAAAGAGTGTCCTAATTACTTAAGAGCGAACGGCAAAGTGTATGCCACCACTCTTAGTGACATCGACTCCTCAAATTTAGATTCAGATGAAAGCTATGATGGAGAGGGAAGCTTCTCTACATTCATTACCATTGCTCCTGTGGAATCTTCAGATGATTTAGGTGCGCTAGTGGAAGAGCTTGGTGAGCACTCTGAATTGGAGTCAATAGGGATAGTTGAGGAATTTGATGATGAGGAAGATGAAGGAACAGTGGAACTGCAAGAGACCTACAATTCCCTCCTTGAGAAGACCGGTGAATATGCGAAAATGGCTAACACAGCCATTAAAATGATAAAAAAGGCAAAGGAAGATTATAGAAGTCTTCTAGTGCGATACAAGGAGACCAAATGTGAAATGGAGATGCTGAATGAAGAGCTGACCAAAGCCACTCAAAGATAAAATTTCTTGAGCTTAAGGTGGTTCAAACTAATGCTAAAGTAGAGCGAGTCTCTTACAAGAAGCTTGATGAATGCTTGCTCATCAAAAACCATTCTTCGATAGAAGCGGATTGGGATACACCGGAGAGAGTAGTTCAGGTGCTAATATATCCAAGGAAATGAAGTTTATGAAAGCTAAAGAATCGATGGTAGCTACCACGAATGCTGAAAAAGTTAGGCCGGAAAAGAAGGGAAATGTGTCTGACCAACGGTTTATGACTAAGCCTCCTAAGCAACCAGTGGTCAAACCTAAGGGTAAAGGGAAATCACTCCTAATGTCACAAAGAGGTCCGAGAACACAACACTTCTACCATCACTATGGAATTCAAGGTCACACCAGACCAAACTATCATAAGCTTCAAGCATTGAAGAATTCAAGTGCTCAAACATCGAGATGACCAAGACATGGCAAAGGGAATTGGACTACTGAGCAATAAAAAGGTCAAAAAGGTGATCCCAGAATGAGGGATGTAATGAAGATGATTGACACTTTCACCACCTATTTGACAAGCTTCACCAGAAGGTTTGAAAGTCAGAAAAATGGTACCCAATCCTCTAGGGATCTCACCCCAAACACAAGTGTCGTATGGGTGAATAGGGGTACTCATGCATAAGCATTATAACATGTCCATGCATTAATACTTCCTATGCTTTGTGACTTTGATAGTTTGTGTGACTTGTGTTATTTCTCTGGCATGTGTTGAAAATTGTTTGTTTGTTTGCTTTTGCTTTGAATGTTTTTACATTGCTGTTTTTTTTTTTTTTTTCAATCTTTTCTTTCTTTTATGTCAAAAATCCAAAAACAAATAAAAAGTAGAAAATCTAAAAAGTTTGATCGACATTATTGTGTTTTGTCACAAGCATGTTTTGCCTGTACCTTTGTGCTAATGGCTTTGTACATTTAAGAGCGTAGCTTGTTCTGTATGCACTCATATCATTGTGGGAAAAATCTTGACATCTATGTGATTGTTGTAAATAGATCTTCAAACTTGTCATGAATGATTAGTCAATGGTTTTGTTGATCTTGAAACTTGCATAGACTTGTGCCTATATATCTTCCCACTCTTTTATTTTTTTTTAGATCAACAAATGCAAATCTCAAAATGAAAAGGGATAATGAGCTGCAAAAGCCTTCGCACATACTAGTATTTGACTAAAAAAAAGGGAAAGCGACTTTTGTGAAAAATGTATAATGCCCAAAAAGCCAAAGGCTTACTCATCAAATTGAAATATCAAAATTTCAGGCATCAATCTCAAAATGAGATGTAATGATTCAAAAAGACCAAATGATATGATGTATATGGAGCCAAATGAAAAGTTTCAAAGTTATGTTATCAAGTTTTGTGGGAGGTCATATATGCACATTTCTATAATTGAGATAGGTCATTTTTCCTAGTGCTAATTGTGTATGCCTTGGTTGAATTGATCAATGAAGCTTTACATTGGATTAAGGACTATCTCATCTTTGATACCCACACACATCACACATGTCTATGTTCAATGAATGACATATTCATTTGTCTGATTGTACTTGATGAAATGTGTTTTAGATACTCAATTTTTGTTGATCAAACACAAAAAGATTTTTAAGTGTTTTAATTGTTTTTGGAAAGTCTTTTTTCTTTTTTTTTTTGCAAATTATAAAAAATTTCAAAAATTGTGCTGCCTTTTACTGGCGACTTGGTCGCTGGTCAATCCAGTTGCATGCCCCTAGTTGTGAGCTTACACAGAAGATTTTCGCGACTCACTGACAGGTTAATGCCCCAGTCGCGAAAAAGACTTAGAAAATTTTCCAAAATTTTGGTTTTTTTTTTTCAATTCTCATGACTCGGTTTGGCAACTTGTTCGCAAGTGGAAGCTCTACTCACGAGGTTATATAGGAATTTTCGCAGCTCCCTTCGCGACTTACTCACGAGTGGACCTTCTAGTTGCAAAAAACATTTGGACAAATTCTTTAAAAATTTTGTCTCTAAGGTGTTTGGCAACTTGTCTGGCGACTTGTTTGCGACTCAGTTCAATCGCGAAAAATGCATGTTTTGCGCTTTAAGGACAGTTTTAAAACTTTTCAGTTTTCCCTCGAACATTTTTTACTGTTCATTGTCTTGTTTGTTCTTCTCTCTCACATACTCATCATGTTTCACTCAAAAATCCACCATTTTCATCATCATCTCTTCTTCAAACTTCAAGAAAAGGTATGGGTTTCCATTTATTTTCAAAGCATTTCATGTCTATAACCTTTGATTTCTTGTGTTTTTGAGTTTTTAGTTGAGATTTGAAGACTGTGATGTTCGAATATGGTTTGGGTTTATTTTTGTGAGTTTAATTGAACGGGTTTTGTTGATTATGACAATATGATACTTGTTTCACATGCTCTCATGGTTGATTCTCATTTTTGAGTTGTTTATCATGATTGTACTATGTTGTGCAGATCATGCTCATAGTAACTGTCTCAAATTCAGTTACTTGTGTTTCTGTGGTTTTCATAGATTACATTATGCTTTGTTGTATCTCCACACTCATCACATTTGCACACAACACGCACTAGTATTGCTCATGGTTAAATACATGATTAAATACTACATATTTGGTTCATTTACCATGATTGAGTGATATGTCTTTCTCAATGACAATGTGCGTTTATTTCATGAACTAACTTAGATCTAATCAAGTTTATGTTTATGTCTTGTGGTTTTGTACTTGGTTCTCTACTGTTTGTATGTTCTTTTGCAAATGTCTTGCCGTTCCTCTTAAGGAAAAGAGCCTGTGATTGATGTTCCATCGTGTTCTTCAACCTGAATCCACTCTCAAACACTACATTCATCAACCTTGGGAGAGCGCAATTTCTATGTGATCTCATCACTAGAATTCCGATTGACATTTGTGCCCATATTTTTCAGACCATTGGGAACACAGCAACTCAATCACCAGCACGAACATGTCTTCCTTTCTATAGTCTCCTCATGAAGATCATGGTCCCTAAAGGTGTTCGTCCACCAACAAATGGAAAAATATTGCCACGTCATCGACCAATATCCATGATATCTCTTCAAGCAAGTAATAGTCACTCCTCGAAAGCACCTAAGAGTGAATCTTTCCATCATGCTACCTCTTCCGATCATGGCTCAGCCACTCACACTACGCATATGCATACCAAGTCTGCATCTCCTCACACTCTTGAGTTACAGATGACTAGCACTCAGCCTACACATCCTAGCACTCAATTTGACAGTTTGAGCACTTTGTTTAAGGGTCTGTACCAGCGTATTTTCGAATTTGAAAGAGTTCTCTACTCCACCAATAATCAAGTTCAAATGCGTCTCACTGCCATTGAGACACAGTTAGATTCTATTCAACAAAAGCTGGAGGATAGCCTTTATCTATTCGTGCCAAAAAGGGGGAGAGATAGCATACAGTAAGGGGGAGAGCAACACAAGAATGGGAAGTGTGCATATTGAAAAGGGGAGTTGTGTGAGCTTAGAAGAAGAATACTGATACATACACACATACTTAACTTTTGACTTGTCTTGTTTTTCGTTTATTTTTTTGTAGTTTTTATAACTCTTGGTTTTTACATTGTGCTACTGTTTAAAGCTTTTAAAACTTTGGTTGTTTATTTTCAGTATGCTGTTTTTATACCCATGCTTTGTAGCCTAGTACTTGTTGTTAAATGTTATGCATTTTCTTTAAGTACATCACTCTTGTGCCCTTGTTGGATTTTATATCCTTGATGCAATTACTTTAGGTTTTTGTATCGGTTGAGTGTTGGATGTGCAAATGATACTTTGCAATTGAGCTTATTAGCTTGCATGTCCGGATGTTCATTCCTTGTGTGAATGTTCATTGTGGTCACTATTTATAGTGACTGTTCGTTTTTGGTCAAGCCATGCTTTATTGTTTCATTTCTTTTTGCTTGATTGCATTGTGCTTGCTCCATATGCATTACAAGTTTTCTGCATACAATGATCTTATTTTGTTGTTGTTTTTCAGGAGATACTTGTTCTTATGGTTCATGAGCTACACAGATTGTAGAGTCAAGTGTGAGTGAGTTTTGTTCAACTGCTCCCAACTCACATGTTAAGTCTAAAGTTTGTTTTAGGATTTTGTCATGAAATAGCCAAAGGGGGAGATTGTAAGGTTGAATTTAATCAACCATTTTGTTGGCTTTATTCCTTACCAATTTGCTTGTAATTTAGCATTTAAAAACCTTGTATTTAGATGAGAATCATGTAAAGGTAGTGTGTGAGAGATTATGAAGAAAAGCTTAAGGTGTGCACTCAGCAGGGCCTCACGATTGGATCTCACGATTGGCTCGCAGCTGGCAAGTCGCCAAAGGAGGCACACATGTGAAGCATGCAGAGGAGCTGAAGAGTCACGCCAACTAAAGCACTACAAGACAAAACTTCTAGTCTGGCCAGGCAGTTGGCTCGCAACTTAGACTTGCGACTCAGTCAAGTCGCGAGGCCAAGTCACCAGACCACTCTGTTTAGGAAAAACTAACATTTCGCATTCCAAACACACACCAGTATAAATACCCCTTATACCCATATATTGTAGAGAGCTTTCAAAGAGAATTTTGAGCGAGAAACCCTAGAGAAAAACAAGAGTGAATCATCCACAATCTTCTTCCTTTGATTCTCCAAATTCCTCTACTCTCACCCTTTCCATTGTTACATCCTTAAGAGGTACATTTAGCCAAATCTTTTTCTCACTATACCTATATCTATGAGAAGGTTATTTGGTGCTTGGGAAGCAATTAGGAAGGGACAAATTGATATTGGTTGATGCTATGGGCTATAGCAGGATCCGATAAGTTAGAGAAGACAAAGGTTCAACGTAACCTCGTTGGAGCTAGAAACTTGGAGGGCTTAGGTACACTAGGTAGATTAGGCTTAGAGGGTTTTCTACTGTTCATGTATCCCAACTTCATTCTCTAGTGGATTATTGACTTCTTGGAGGGTGGCAGAGAGGTTTTACGCCGAGGACTTTAGTTTCCTCTTCGATAACACATCACTGTGTTGTCTTTGTATTTGCATCTCTCTTCTGTTAATCTTTGCCATTTAATTTCTGTTATGGTTGTGATTTTATTTGGTTTAGATTGTTTTATCAATTCTATTTTAGCTTATTTTCATATTTCGCGCATACATTGTTTGATTATAAATTTGAAGTGGTAATTTTTAATTTGGGGGTCTAAACGTTCAAGGTGTTTTACACACTATTTGAACATTCATTGTGGGCTTACTTCTTCATCCTATTCTTGATAAAAGGTGGGGTATTTATGGACTTGCTTGACACAAAAAGACCAAGGGTCTCACCAATAAGTGGAAAGCCCACAGAGCCAGGAGGTAATTTTCCATTGCATTTAGAGTTCCTCCATTTACAAAGCCAATGTGTGGCAATTGTTGGTGAATCTGGTTTTGTATCTCATACAAAACACACAGCGGAAGCAACAAACGCGGATCTACTTCAATCATGAAAGATAAACATGTAACCATGAATTCTAGAACAAAGAAAATGAAGCGTACCTTGATGCAGTGAATTTCAAAACAAAAACTTGAGAAAACCTTTAATCTTCATCTCAATTCCACATGGTGCCCAAGATGTGTGGTCTCTCAATCAGTCTTTTGTACATAGACTTCTCAAAGAAAATTCTTCTTTTTCTCCTTGTGGAGAAAAACTGATTTCTTTTCTTTTCATCATACGTACGTTTTAAACTTTTCTCATAGTTTCTTTATTTAATAACTATTATTAAATAATGACTGATTATCTAATTGGGTTAGCCTTTTGGGCCTACCCAATTGGGCTTTAGTTTGTGGCTTGAGATGAGACCAAAGGGAACAAATAAGACTCTAGCTCCAATGGGCCTTGGGTTTTTCCGTCAACTCTTGACAAGCCCAAAGTTACCATTAATTATATTCAATACCACTATAAGAATATAATTGCACTCTAGGCCTTATTAATAAATTATATCCCAAGACTTTATTATACATACAACCCCTTCATTAAAATATTCGTAGTAATACAAAGTCAAAAATATTGACTGCCACTTTGAAGATTACTACATCTTAATCCTTGAGTACCCAGTTTAATCCTTTATGTTATTTAATATATATTTATGAAATCCAATTCCATAAATATATACTTTAGTAACTGTTTACTAAAGTGGTTGGGCCCAACACTTTGAATAACCAAACCCATTAAACTTATCTCTAGGGAATATTTTATATCTCCGTTAAGAGATTATGAATTCCATCTTGAGAATATATGTTCCATCAACACTAAATGCGGCTGCCCAACATACTAAGGTTTTGACCGTAACTTATAGATCTCAATCCTGATATATCAAAGCAACCTACATCTCATGATCAGGTCCATTATTCTCTCAGGATTTAGAGTTGATGTAAATAGAAGTCGTGAGATTTATTATTCATTTAACAATCGTTAGGAGAATAATAAATCTCACAGCGGTCCAGTTCAATATGTCTTAACTCTTAAAACATATTAACATACCAACTAGAAGTCTCCACTTCCATGATCAAGACAAATCATCTTAGTTGATATGTTATAGTCTTCGCAGATGAAATGCCCAATTTCATCACCGACTACGAACTAAAATTCTGAGTTTACAAAGAACTTGCGATTTATATCTTCTGTGACTAAATCACATAAATCACATACTATGCATCTCATGGACTAAGATAATATCCCATTAGTTCATTTATAGATAGTCTCATATAATTAAACAATTTAATTATTTATGACATGCCAATGAATTGGATTTTAGGGCATAAACCCCAACAGCAGTCACTATAAGTAAGCTAGCAACGGAGAGCCAAACTAACCACATCTTTAGCTAGTAGTAAGGAGGAGTAGCAGATGCCAGTAGTATAGGGGGAGCTTAGGATTGGTTCTTATGGAGAGAATTAGTGGCTCTTTATATAGACAAAGTGTATGACATCATATATAGATTGACAAATAAGCAGGAGTGTTTCTTTTTTTCCTATCAGATAAAAATAATGTTAAATGGTTTGAAATTAACAAGTAGAAATTATACTCTCAATATAGTCAAGTCCTTGTTTCTGAATCTGAATGATGTAAATGAAATACCACAATCAGTTGATTAGTGTATAGAAGAAAATGGCAGCCACATTTTGAAAACTTTGGATTTGATATGGACTGCAAAGAAAAATCAATAAACTAACAGACAGATTTCAATATCTCATAATTACTTGAATATTACGTTAATTGTAATTTCTCTGCAGCCTAGAGAACAGATTAGTTGACTGCAATATGGTATATACACTGCTATCACTATCCATATATAGGAGTCATAAGACCTAGTAAGTAGTAACAAAATTGTGTCAAATAAATTATTTTGGGTCTACTTTTATATATTCAAATAAATTATTTTGGATTAGTCAAAGCAACCAATTAATAACAAAATTGCGTCCTCAAGAATTCGTATCAGATTAGGTTATAGATCAGCCAATGAAGCAGTTGGAACAAAAAGTTAATTCCCTCCTCTATCATTAGTAGCAGATGCAATAGATCATGGAGAAAATGATACAAGCTCAATATAGAGAAGAAGAGAACATGCAAACTCATGCAAGGGCTAACCATGAAGGTTGAACGAGTATGAACACAAAAAAATAAAAATAAAAAGCTCAAAGCTCTGTAACTCTACATAATTCACCTAGGATGTATATCTTTGCCAAAAAAAATAAGTTTCAAGAATGAATTCCCAACAAATGACATTTAAGACACCAAAGGAAAACACTTTGTAAGGTTGAATTTAATCAA
Organism: Quercus gilva; assembly: GCA_023621385.1. NCBI lineage: Eukaryota > Viridiplantae > Streptophyta > Magnoliopsida > Fagales > Fagaceae > Quercus > Quercus gilva. Next base: position 30,442,544 of record CM042477.1, read on the forward strand.
CCATTTTGTTAGCTTTATTCCGTGCGAAATTTGCTTGTATTTTAGCAATTAGTAACTGTGTATTTAGGTGGGAATCACGTAAGGGTAGTGTATGAGAGAGAGTGTGAAGAAATGCTCAAGATTGTGCAAGGATGCAAAGACTCGCGGGTGACTCGTGACTGGCAAGCCGCCAACTACAGTACACGTGTGAAGCATGCAGGGGAGCTGAAGAGTCATGCCAGTTGTTACACCATAGGACAAAAGTCCCAGGCTGGCCAGGCTGTTAGCTCGTGGCTTGAACTTGCAACTCAGTCTAGTCGCAAGGCCAAGTTGCCAGACCACCCTGTTTGGGAAAAACTGACTCTTCGCATTCGAAACACACACCACTATATATAGACCCTTATATCTACAAAATGTAGAGAGCTTCTAGAGAGAATTTTGAGAGAGAAATCCTAGAGAAAAACAAGATTGATTCATCCACAATCTTCACCTAAGAGACTCTTAAAATTCCTCGACTCTTCAAATTCCTCGACTCTCACCCTCTCCATTGTTACACCCTTGAGAGGTTCTTAGCCAAATCATTTTCTCACCATACCCATATCTATGAGAAAATTTATTTGGTGTTTTGGGAAGCAGTTAGGAAGGGACCAATTCATATTGGTTGATGCTATGAGCTATAGCGAAATTCGATAAGCTAGAAAAGAAAAATGTTCGGTGCAACCTCATTGGAGTAAGAAGCTTGGAGGGCTTAGGTACACTGGGTAGATTAGACTTGGAGGGTCTATTGTTGTTCATTTATCCCAACTACATTTTTTAGTGGATTATTGACTGCTTGGAGGGCAGCAAAGAGGTTTTACGCCGAGGGCTTTGGTTTCCTCTTTGATAACACATCGAGTGTTGTCCTTGTGTTTGCATTTCTCTTCCCTTCATCTTTACCATTTAATTACTGCTGTGTTTATGATTATTTATGGTTTAGATTGTTTATCAATTCTGGTTTAGCTTATGTTCATATTCCACACATTTATTGTTTGATAATAAGCTTGAACTGATAATTTGTAATTTGGGGTCTAAACGTTCAAGGGTGTTTTATACACATTTTGAACATTCAATTGGTATAAGAGCAGGTACACTCGCTGTGGTTTCATTACCTGAGTGTAATCCTAGACCCCTTGGCTTGCTATGGAAAGAGCTATGACAAAGGCCAATTTGAAAAGGAGTAAAGGTGTTTGTGATATTGACTCTATGAGCATCTTTGGAGGTTTGTCTAATAATGAAATTGTAGAGCTATTCAAGTTGAAGAAACATGCTAAAGTTTTCATACGCATGCTGAAATCATTAGTTCATAGAAATCATGATGTTCATAATAGCTTGTGTGAGTCAATTTCCTTGGTTGAAAAATATAAGAAAAGGAATAGACATTTGTGTGATAAACTTGAGGGTTTGAAAAGAAAGTTACATTTCTATATAAATGAAGAAAATAAGGATGAATCTTGCTTTGATGATCAAGAATGTCTATCACGTGCTTGTCTTTTTATTCATATCGCATTGAAAGTATTTAATTCATGTTTGTGGTATCTTGATAGTGGTTGTTCAAGGCATATGACAGGAGATAAATCTTTGTTCAAGTCTCTTAAAGAGAAGGAAGATGGTTATGTGACCTTTGGAGATGGTAGTCATTCACAAGTTCTAGGAAATGGAACTGTTGAGATTTCAGGATTGCCATTGTTGACTGATGTGTTGTATATCAAAGGATTAAAAGCAAACTTGCTGAGCATTACTCAAATATGTGATGAAGACTTCTTAGTCCAATTTTCAAAGAAAGGTTGTCTGATTCTAAATGACGAGGGTGTTCAAGTGTTGAAGGGACTTAGGACCGCCAATAATTGGTATGGTATCATTCCCAAACCAGGCATAGCATGTCAGAGTGCTTGAGTGGATCTCTTGGAGCTGTGGCATCAACGACTTGGGCATGCTAATTACAAGCAAATGACTAAAGTCTCAAAGCTAAAAGCAGTGGTTGGTTTACTAAAGTTTGGAAAAATTGAGAAAAGCGTTTGTGGTCCATGTCAGATGGGAAAACAAACAAAATCAACTCATCCTAAAGTGAATGTAGTTGCTAATTCACGACCTTTGGAGTTACTTCATGTGGATCTAATGGGTCCTACAAGAACTGAAAGCATGGGCGGAAATCGTTATATTATGGTAGTAGTTGATGATTTCTCAAGGTACTCTTGGGTGGAATTTCTTAGAGAGAAGTCAAAAGCATGTGATAAAATGGAAAGGCTATGCAAAAAGCTACAGAATGAAAAAGGGGTTCCCATAGTCAAAATCAAAAGTGATCATGGGAAGGAATTTGAGAATGCTAAGTTTGAAGCCTTTTGCAATAAGCATGGCATCAAGAAGGAATTTTCAGCTCCAAAGACTCCACAACAGAATGGGGTGGTTGAAAGAAAGAACCGGGTGATCCAAAAGATGGTAAGAGTCATGCTACTCAATAAAAACATTCCACAAAAATTTTGGGCTGAAGCTGTGAATACATCATGTCACATTGGTAATAGAATCTACTTCCGAGCAGGGACAAAGAAGATGTCATATGAAATATGGAGAGAAAAGAAACCCAAGGTGAAGTATTTCAGAATATTTGGGAGCAAGTGTTACATTCTAAATGACAGGTAAAATTTGGGAAAATTTGATACTAAGAGTGATGAAGGGATATTCCTAGGATACTCCACAAATAGCTGAGCTTATAGAATGTACAACAAGCGCACTAAGATGGTGATGGAGTCAATCAATGTGGTCATAGACGACACCATATCAGAAAAGGAAATTGATAATGATGGAAAGGGTTTAAATCTTAAGAAGAATGAGGATGATGATGATATGTCCCTTAGTGATGATGCTGAGAAAGAATCACCGAGAAAGGAGTTTACACCCCCTATATTAAGAAGAAAGACTAGATCAACACAAGAAGTTTCAAGTCCACTCACACCTCTGGAAGTTCAACCCCCAATTTCTTGTGATGAGGAACCCTCAACTTCTAAGAAACCTTCATCAAGAGTAACTCTCAATCACCCATCAAGTAATATCATTAGTGATGTAAACGAGGGACTTCGTTTGAGAAAATGACCAAGGTATAGTGCTAACCATGTGACATATAACTATTATCTTGCTCAATTTAAACCCAAAAAGGTAGAAGAAGCTTTGAAAGATGAGAATTGGATAGAGTCTATGCACTATGAGCCACATCAATTTGTTAGAAATGATGTATGGGAGTTGGTTCCAAGGCTTAAAGATAGACATGTGATCGGCACCAAGTGGATTTTTAAGAACAAAACTAATGAACATGGTGAAGTTGTCCGAAACAAGTCTAGATTGGTGGCTCAGGGGTATACTCAAGTGGAAGGCATAGATTTCAATGAATCGTTTGCTTCGGTAGCAAGACTAGAGTCCATTCGAATTCTCTTGTCCATAGCATGCATTATGGATTTCAAGTGAAACAACGGAAAGATGGAATATTCATCTCTCAAGAGAAATATGTCAAAAATCTTGTCAAAAGATTTGGCCTAGATTCTAAGAAACACACCTCTACTCCCATGAGTTCCTGAGCAAAACTAAGCATAGATGTAGCCGGTGTTGACGTAGATCCAACACTTTATCGAAGCATGATTGGCAGTCTTCTCTATCTCATAGCAAGTAGGCCAGATATTGCATTCAGTGTCGGGTATGTGCACGGCTCCAAGCTGCTCCTAAAGAGTCCCATTTGACAGTAGTAAAGCGAATCATTCACTATGTCAATGGCACATCTGACTATGGGATTTGGTATTCAAAAGATTCGAATGAGTGTTTGGCGGGATATTCAGATGCTGACTGGGCAAGGTGCATTGATGATAGGAAAAGCACTTCTGGTGGTTACTTCTATCTTGGGAATAACTTGGTCTCATGAATCAGCAAAAAACAAAATGCAATCACCCTTTCAACGGCTGAAGCTGAATACATCGCAGTAGGAGGTTGTTGTGCACAATTGCTATGGATGAGAAAACTACTACATGACTATGAAATTTCTCAAGACACCATGTGTGTGTTCTGTGATAACACTAGTGCCATAAATCTGTCAAAGAATCCAGTTCAACACTCCAAATCAAAGCATATCGAGATCCGATATCACTTCATTCGAGACTTGGTAGAGGATAAGATAATGTGTCTGGAATTCATCAATACAAAAAATCAAAAGGCAAACATATTCACTAAACCTATTGATGGCCTGAGGTTTGAATCCCTGTGTAAGACCTTTGGTGTCGGAATCATTCCTTAAACTCTATCTTCCATGTGGGCTTCTTGAATTATGTTCTACATTTTGTTTGTTTTTAGCATTCCTTCATATGAAATTTTTTTTTTTGGTGTTGTTTTTTATCAATCTTATTCTTACTTTTGCGTCAAAAATCCAAAAAGTTTGATCGACTTTGTTGAGTTTTGTCTCAAAGCATGTTTTGGCTTGTACCTTTGTACTAATGGCTTTGTGCATCTACGAGCTTAGCTTGTTTCATATGCACTCATATCATTGTGAGAGAAATTTTGAAATCTATGTGACTGTTGTAAATAGATCTTCAACCATGTCATGAATGATTAGTGAATGGTTTTGTTGATCTTGAGACATGCATAGACTTATGCCTATATATCTTCCCACTCTTTATTTTATTGTTTTGCTTAAAGAGCTCACCAAATGTAAATCTCCAAATGAAAAGAAATATTGAGCTGCAAAAGCCTATCGCACATACTAGTATTTGACTAGGAAAAAGGTAAAGCGACCAAAAATAAAATGTATGATGCCCAAAAAGCCAAAGGCTAGCTCACCAATTGAAATATCAAAAATTTCAGGCATCGATCTCACAATGAGATGTATGTATTCAGAAAGATCAAATGATATGATGTATTTGGAGCCAAATGAAAAGCTTCAAAGTTATGTTATCAAGTTTTGTGGGAGGTCATATATGCATATTTTTATAATTGAGATGGATCACATTATCTAGTGCTAGTTGTGTATGTCTTGTTTGAATTGATCATTGAAGTTTCACATTAGACTAAGGACTATCTCATTGTTGATACCCACACACATCACACATGTCTATCTTCAATGAATGTAATATTCATTTGTGTGATTGCACTTGATTAAATGTGTTTTCACATGCTCAATCTTTGTTGATCAAACACAAAAAGATTTTTGAGATTTTGTTTGTTTTTGGAAAGTATTTTGTTTTTACAAAAATTTTCAATATTTCAAAAACAGTGTTGCCCTGTTTTGACGACTCAGTCGCGGGTTGATCCAACCGCATGCCCCAGTCGTGAGCCTACTCCGAGATTTTTCGTGGCTCACTGGCGGGTCAATGTCCCAGTCGCGAAAAATACTTAGAATATTTTTCAAAATTTAGGTTTTTATGTTTCTCGCGGCTCAGTGTGGCGACTTGTTCATGGGTGGAAGGTCCAATCGCGAGGGTTACACAGAGATTTTCGCGGCTCACCTCGCGACTCTCTCGCAGGTAGACCTTCCAGTCGCGAAAAACACTTAGGAAATTTTTCAAATTTTTGGATTGAAGTGTTCTGGCAGCTGGCCTTGACGACTTGCACGCGACTTGATTTAGTCGCAAAAATCATGTTTTCTGCACAATGAGAGTCTTTTTCAAGACTAGTTTCAAAAACTTTTCATTTTGCCCTCGCACCCCATGGTTATTCAAACCGTCTCTATTTCAAAACCATCGTGTTCACACACAAAACCTTCATTCTCCTTGTAAACATTTCATCATTCTTTAAGAACAGGTATGGGTTTTGTTTCTTACACATTATTTCTCACCCATCTGCATATATTTCTTTGATTGTGTTTATTTTCTCTCTACTGATATTTGTATATCTCTTATTTGAACATGGGTATCTGATTTTCTGATGAAATTGATTTGAGATTTTTGGTGGTTTTGTACTGATTTACTCTATTTTGAGAGAACATAGTGTTATTGGTGACACCCACACACTCATTGTCATGATTGGGCCCTAAATCCCAAATGTTTAGGGTTTTCTTCATTATTCATGTTTTGGTCCTAACCCAATGCTAATAATGTTTGGTGTTTTTTTTTTTTTTTTTTTTTTTTTCTCTTGTTTTTGATAAACCATGATGCAGAGTGGATATGTCTCCATTCAAAAAAGCAGCTATGAAAGGGGGCAACAGCAAAGGTAAGGAGCCTATCATTGATGTTGATGATCTCTCACCTCGAACAAAAAGAACCCGTTCACCATCAGGTGCATTCGATCCAAACAAGTTCAGATCCTCTGCTACCTTTCAGACTCATGAGAATTATTTCAGAAATGCTACATCGTTAATTGAAAGGGTTGTTGATCAACCTTCTCTATTTGACACCGACATTCCTAAATGGTTTGCTGACAAAGATTGGAATTACCTTCTCTCTGACCTTGATGATGCTTATGAGAATTTGGTCAAAGAATTTTATGCAAATGCAATTGTTGAAGGTGATGAACTTAAGTACTGGGTTAGGAGAAAAAGTTTCTCTATCTCTCCCGCATATCTGGTAGAGATTCTTCACATCAACTGGCCGATGCTTGGAAACTCACCGGTTTATGATGATCTATGTCCAGATGAGGACTTACTTCAGGATGCCCTTGGCAACGACTTGGAATTATCACCAAATAGGAACTCAATTAATGTTTCCTCTCTTCCTCCAAAATTGAGGGTGCTTACAATCATCATGTTTCACAACCTGTACCCCCTATCCAGCACCGGGTATATGAACCTCGGTCGTGCTTTGTTTCTTCATGATCTGATCTTTGATGTAGAGATTGACATTTGTGCACACATCTTTCATGTTCTGCGTAAAATGGTTCAACAAACTGAGTCACGAATATGCATTCCATTCTGCTATCTCATTTCTAGGATTTTGAAGCTCAAAGGGATCCATCCATCTGAAGATGAATCTCCCTGCACAAAATTGAGTCCAATCAACATGCGTACATTCAACGCGAGCATTGGTCATAGTAAGAAAGGAATCAAAACTAAAACTTTAGCGTCTTACAGTGATTCGTGCTCTAGCTCATCCTCCTTCGACGAGAAGCTAGACAACATTATGGCGTCTGTCCATAGGTTGAGCACCAAAATGTCCGAACTCACATCTATCTAGCACTACCACAACATTCGGTGTGACATAAAGTTCACTTCTCTCCAAACTCAATTGGATCAGATTCAAAGTAAGCTAGAAGAAGATGAGGACTAGCTATTCCATGACAAAAAGGGGGAAAAGATACTGAGTACAATGATAGGGGCAGAAAGAGCTTAATCAAAGGGGGAGATTTCAACAAGCAAGCTTATGCCTTTTATTTTGATTATGCCTTATATTTTGCTTTTGATTATGCCTTATATTTTGCTTCAAATTAGTCTATTTCAATGTTCATGTGATGTTTTTCATATTAGTGTTTGTATGGTACTTTTGTAACCGTTTGCTTTTGTAAGCTTTTAGGTTTTTGTACCCATGCTCTGTAGCTTATGTACTTGCTGTTAAATGTCATGCATTTTCTTTAGTACTTCACTCTTGTGCCATTTGTTGGATTTTTATCCTTAATGCAATTACCTAGTGTTATTGCATTGGTTGAATGTTGGACATGCAAATGATACTTTGCAAATGAGCTTATTAGCTTGCATGTCCGGATATTCATTCCATGTGTGAATGAGCATTGTGGTCACTATTATATAGTGATTGCTTGTTTGGTCAAGCCTTGATTTATTGCTTTATTGCTTAAGTCCATTTTTGCTTAATCACATTATGCTTGCTCCATATGCATTGTAAGTTTTCTGCATACAATGATATTATTGTGTTGTTGCGTTTCGGGAGATACTTATTCTTATGGTTCAAGAGTTTTACAGAATCTACAGTTAGGTCTAGAGTTTGTTGTAGGGTTTAGTCACGGAATAGCCAAAGGGGGAGATTGTAAGGTTGAATTTAATCAACCATTTTGTTGGCTTTATTCCGTGCCAAATTTGCTTGTATTTTAGCAATTAATAACCCTGTATTTAGGTGGGAATCATGTAAGGGTAGTGTAATGACCCAAGGAAAAGCGCTAGCCACATCTGTGCTATACCTCAAAAGGATTAGTCACAATTAAGGCTCCTTGTAGTTGTTAATAAAGCCCAGTTCAACCCAATAATTACCCGATGTGGGACTCATCACACACCCACACACATCACACAATCAATCAAATTGGGGTATCACAATCTCCCCTAATTAAAACCCTAATGTCCTCGTTAGGGCCCACTTTGTGGGTAGTGTCTCTGTGCCCACACAAGGTTACCAACCTAGCTCTGATACCATCTATAACGACCCCGCCCCAATTGTGTAGATATTGTCCACTTTGGGACCCATACCCCTCATGGTTTTGTTCTCCCCCAAAGCACACAGCAGTGGGGGAAAATGCCTCTACACATTAAAAAGAGGTCATTCCTTATAAACACATTCTCATGTGCTTCCTTAGGTGACATGGGATTCCATGGAATGCAAAACCCCCCCTTTTTGGGTCACTACAGTATCAAATTACAATAGAACCATCATGATTACAGAGACAAATTAGGAATTTGACAAGATCCTTAGCAATATTGTTAACTGAGTTTGGTTTATTCTTGAATATTTTGTTTACAGAAAACTAATTTGATAAAATCTCAAAAGGGGATTTTAATCTATTGACATGCTATTGTTTCAATTTTTCAAAATAAAAATCTATGTTGTTAATTATTAATCTAACAGTTGCTCGAAATATCATAGAAACTTTTCATTCATGAAATCAAAGCCCAAATTATGAATTAAGAGGAAATTACTTGTACAAAAACCCATGACAGTGGCAAAAAGAAAACCAGTTTGGCCTGCCCCATCAAACAAACAAAGTGATCTTTTGAGTTTTGACAAAGGAATACATAAGAATAGTGTCACAGACATACAAAGAATAATAAGAGAGAGAAAGAAAGAGAAATGGAAGCAGCAAAGGGATTGATAAGAAAGAAGAATACCTCTGAAGCAAACGGAAACGGCGCTCTCTGCACTCCCCACCCTTTTGCCTCATCACTCTTCAGATAAAAATAACCCCACCTCTCTCTCTCTCTCTCTCTCTCTCTCTCTCTCTGATTTTCAAAATCTAAAACAAAGTGTGGGTTTATGTGAGGGATTACAATTTATATCTATACGGAGAAAGCAGGGTAAGGGCATGGCCTCAACACAACGGTAACATTTTTTGAAATTCAAAAGAATTTTGTAGTTGGACTTGGATCACTGCTGAACGGTATGGGCCTAAGCTCATTTAATTGGGCCCATTACTATTAATTTTAAAACTAAATTAAACAATAGTATTTTCTAGCCCACTAAAAAAATATGTATACTAAATTTATTAGTATATAAATTAAAAAAATCGGTAGTGTATGAAGTGAAATAAAAGTTTAGTTTGCTTATAAAAAAAAAAATGTTCTCTTTTGTTTCCCATAAAAAGTAAATAAATAAGTTGATTTTTTTGGTAGGTTTTGATTTCTAAATTTTGATGATATTTAGTGGTCACCCTTTATCCATCATGATATTATTAAAAAAAAAAAAGTGATAATGTTTTTTTTTTTTTTTGGTAAATAAAAATGGGTAGATGGGGGTGATTAGTGTGGGTTTTCTACCTCAATGTGACTACAGTAATATCCTACTTGCTCCCGAGCAGGACCCCATATTCTTAGTCTGTGCAGGAAACTCACTTATTTTTTAGGTCGACCATTTGGAATGAAGATGGGATATAAAGAGCAATAACACACAACTAGTTGTTTTGCTCAAACCCAAATCCTAAGACTTGTTAGCCCAGTATCTTACCAACTAGATACTGTCTAAAGATTCTAGTTGGCATCTTATCTTACATTACAAAAGAACAATTGTCTTCCATGGATATATCAAATATTATTAGAGATAATATCAGCTTGCAGTTCAACATGAAGAAGTTTAATCAAAACCATTATAATCATCAATCTTCTCACACAATTTCCTTTCATTGTCACTGCCCCCCCCCCCCCCCCCTCCCTTGTATCTTCTTCTTTTTTTCTTTTTTCTTTTTTTTTTTTTTTTCTTTTTTTTTTTTTTTTTTTTTTGAGAACCTAGGAACTTCTATTATATGAATACTAAAATTGAAACCATTATTTATAGGTTCAGGAATAAGATTTTTGGTTAGTAACAACAAGTGAATTTTTTAAATAATTTTCCATAGTTGTTTCTAATGGATGAGCGAATAAAATTAAAAAGTGAGAGTAAAATAATGGAAACAAATATTACTTTCTCTTATTTGGTTTGCACAATTAATATTACTTTCTTAATGATTAAATTTCGAAAATATCTATAATGATTAAATTTTGAATTTTTTTAGTTACTAATGAGTTCGTAAAAAAATTATTTAAGACAATTAAAATTTATATTTTTCTAAATATAACGTTATCTAAAATATCAATTCCTAGGAAAATCGATTATCAGCATATTTGAGCAACAAAAAATGCCATTTTTTGGAATTCTTTTTTTTTTTTTAGTGGGATACTTTTTTGTTTATTTAAAATCTCAAAAGCTATTGATACGAAGGAGGAGTTGTATAAGAAAATTGAATTAAGATTAAATATGTTTCCTTTTGAGTTAAACAAGTTTTTGGTTGAACATACGTCTTGGCTAAGGCCTAAGGTTATGGGTTTTTAAGAATTCTATAATGTCATTTGTAATTGTTTTATGCTCTGTTTGTTTAGATGATAATGTTTTTTAAAAAGTGAATCATTTTCTAAAACTATTTTCTATAAAATTATCTCATTTTCTTACATTTATTAGTAATCTTAAATGAGATGAAAAATAATCTCTTAACTTCCCTTATTTAACTTAATGTGAGATAGTTTCTCAAAAAAAAAAAAAAACTTAATGTGAGATAAAGTTGTTTTCTAACTTCCACAAAATATTTTTAGAAAACAATCTCTAAAAATAAGTAATACTTTTAATATTGACTAAAAATAATTTCCATTTGACTCATTTTTTCTGATGCTACCAAGTATTGGAAAATCCAAAAAACTATCTTTACACAATATTTTTTATTAAAACAAACAGAGCATTAAAGTTGGGAAAGTGTGTAAGCAAATTGACTAATTAAGTGACAAAGTTTAGTTACAAAACTAATTATAGCCTAAGATTACAACCTTACGCAATAAAATAAACATGAGTAATGCTACATATACAAACTATTTTACAACATTTTTACAAAATTTTGATATGATCAACCTCTTATTGGTTTTCAACTAGACCTACTATTAATATTACTTTTTCATTTACTAATAATCACTTATCATATCAATAGTTTGTATCTCTAACATTATTCAATAAACATTACTAAATATTTTGAAAATCTAACCGTTGAATTGTATGTTCTTTACGCTTTTAGTACACATGTCAAATTCTGAGTCAATCGGATATTATACTATATTATCTATAAACTTATATTCTATGCATAATTTTAAACTATAAAAACTTTGATTTAAATAATTTATTGATGATATAGTTATTAATTTTTAATTTTTTAGAAATTTTGCAAGTATGAAAAATATAAAAAGAAAATGTAATCTAATGGTGTATTTATCAAAACTCACCTCCAATAAAATATATATATATATATATATATATTGAGTAAGATTGTAATCTAATGCTACAACTAATTTTGTAACTAAATTTTTTTCCTACTTAAAGACTTGATCTGAATGAATAAATCTTTAGAAGTCCTCTAATTTATAATTTATTGGGTGAAACTTGAAACTTGAAAGCACCAACATGAAGGGTACTTCAAAAACACTAATCAGTTTCAACATATATATATATATATATATATTCATCAGAGGGAAAGCGTACTACCGCACTAGTAATAACTAATTGCACTGCGAGGTGAGAGCACAAGGGAATGGCCTTATTATTTTCTTGTTTGATTTTAATTTGGATTCTATTAACCAATATTTCCGTTACACCAAACATCATAAAATGTGGTAAAAATTTTGTGACATGATTGAAACTTGAAAGGCAAATCGACGGCCTAAGGGTATGCATTGAAAATATAAATTTGGCCTTTGGTTTTTTGGTAAAGCATCAAATAATTGAATTTTGTGAAATGTTTAAATATCAACCATTCATTTCTAACTTTGTTTATGTGTAACTTTCTCCTGAACAGAAGAGAAAATACCTTGATACATATTAACTGAAGGTTAAGTCAAATTCCCAAATCCTCAACTTCATAACTGAAATTAGATTTAGAATCCAATGAGATGTGTCTTTTAGAGATAAGCCTTGAATTAATGACATACAAATAGAGGTTTGTCTCAACTTGGGAGGATAGAAACGTTGCAGCTATGGGGGGAACTCGGTATTAGGATACTTGTGGTAATTATGGCATTGGTGTTGATCTTGCTTGCAGTGGCTGAAGCTGAAAGGCAAGAGTTCACATCTAAGATCTATCTCTAATGATTGCCATTGAAAATGTTAAAGTAAATACTCTTTTAGTCAACCCAGATAATCTCTGCAATTGTACTAACAGCTGCTCAAACTTTGTGTACAAACTAGTAAGTTGCCCGTGCAATGCACGGATAATTTTGTAATATTTTATGTAAGATGGTTTTGGATAATATTGTGTATATATATTATAAAGAAAAAGTAAACTAAATTAGAGTAAAGAAACATATACATTTTAAGGTATTAAAAATTAGTTCAGTAGCTTCATTGCATATTTGTACCCTTCTTAAGGTAAGATATATATATATATATATATAAATATATATATTAAATCATGAAAACAAAAATAAATATAAAAGAGTAACGGCACCATGAAAATTAACTAATTTGTATTGTGTTCACATATTTCATACCATGGAATGAAAGTTTGTCCAACTCTCTAACCGTCTTCCACTTATCGATAGTGCGACATTATGACATGGTTTAGACAAATGTGTATGCATGTGTCTTATAGATGATTTAAAATTGAACCATGGTAGAATATAGTTTTACATTGTGCACTAAATATTCTCTCTACTTATATACCCAAAACAAAAACTATCCAACCAAATTACCCACCCCTAATTTTAAAAAGAAAAAGGAAAAAAAAAAAACCCATAGTGGTTTCGGTGTCTTGATGGTAGTGGGTGGCCTTTATAACAAAGGCGGTGACCCCTTAGATTCCTCTTTTTCTCTCTTTCAAATGTTTTGTCAGTTTCAGGTTTTTTATTTTGGTAATATATACTGAAACAGTGCGTTTTATACAAAAATCCACAACATTTTTGTGTCTCTCTATCTTTCTTCAGAGCCTTATCTGGTTAGTTATTACTATTAGTCCTTAATTATTATTATTATTTTTTTTTTTTTTTGCTTTTTTTAAAATACTAAAATGGTGGGTGTGCTAAAAGACATGAAAAATAGAGAAAGGTATGGTGTAAGCTTAGTAAATTAATGAGACATTAATAAACTAACAGTAAAATAAGTTAATATGAACTTTTGGGTAACAGTAAAAAAACTTAATGAAAGAGATAAAAAAAAAATGCTAAATGTAAAATTAGAGCGTTACTTGGCAAGATCTCGTGCGGGAGTGCATGAGATCTCTACTTTATATATATATATATATATATATATATATATTGATGATTATTCCTTTATAACTCCTAATCAGCATGAGTCTAAAAAATCTTTGTGATGGGACTTTATCATACATACAAAATAAGCATAAATTTTTTTTTATCTTTTTTTTTTTTAAAAGGATATTGCTATTGTGTTCCTCCTTATAAGAATTTAAGCATAGATTTTTTTTTTATCTTTATTTAAATAAATAAAAAAAAAGGATATTGTTATTGTGTTCATTGTTATTGTGTTCATTCTTATAAGAATTTAAGCATAGATTAAATTTTCATTATTTTTGACAATTTTTCTTTGATTCCTTTATAATTTATATATTGTGTTGGTTTAAATGAATTTTTTCTCAAGCTTTCAAAGGATGAACTGTAGATAAGATGTTCAACTTTTATACACCAAGCATTGATTGTAAGTCTTGTACATGGAACAAATCAAGATAAGAAATTAAGAATATGGTCCATTTTGGTTGGCTTGATTTGTCTAAACATCAATTTTCTCTCTTGTCAAAAGTCCGACTTTTAGGCGGAAGTTTCCTTGATTATTACTGGCATACAAAATTCTAAGATCATTAAATTGGGATAAGTCCCTTACGGACCTAACCAATTGGAATAGGATGAAACTTCTTCCCATCCACACTAAACGTTGTGTACACTCCAAATTTTTTCTGCATCTCAAAATGATATGTTGTGGAAAGGTGTCATCCAAGTCCAACATGATTGAGAGTTGTAGTTGAGACTATGGCCTAGAAGCTTTACTATTCAATACTTTGCGAGAAAAATTAAACACTCACTTGATGTAATAGGAGACTATGGAATTTGACACTATATCAACTGGGGTTTGTTCTTGATGTTGTGAAATTGCTGTAGGTACTAAAAACTATAGGTTTATTAGTTGGCAAGTCATGTTCTCTAAGCGTGAAAAGTCTACGATGGAAAACTTTTATGTTCCTACAATAAATGTTTTGGAGAGAAAATTGTTAGCCCCCTTATCCCATTGGAACCCCCCCTATTTATACAAAGGAAAAAGGGTCCAATATTCCTGAGTGTGACTTAGTTACATGAAATTTTTGTGCAATTGTGCCTACATTTCTTTTAAAAATTTAATTATAATTTTAAACTCTAATTTGGTGATTTTTATATGATTCTTGTGGTTTGATTTTGATTTAGTAAAGACATATTAGCTAAAAGAAACGAAGGTAAAGCTATTAAAGAAATCTATACTTTCAAATTAGCAATTACCGATGGCAAATGCTGCATTTTCATTTATGGTTGTGGAATGAATAAGCAGTATGTTGTTTGGGCGACTAATTGAGGCAAAGCAATTAACCATATTAAAAGGGATTAGCAACTTTTTCTTTCTCCTTTGCCATTTGTGGTATGTATATGCCTTTTTCACATATGCTCAAGTGAAGTACCCATTAGGATTTCCCTTAATTATAATAAACATATTAATTTTTATTTAAAGAAGGTTCTATATTTATTGAATGAGATATATATATATATATATATATCGAGGGCCATGTAACTGAATTGGCACTTTCCCATACACAAAGTGTCTAGGGTTTAAGGGAGAAAATGTTCAAATTGTGGGAGTCAAGGAGAAAATGTTCAAGTTGCGGGGTTAGCATAGATACTGTAATTATTTCTAAAAAAAAAAAAAAAGATATATATATATATATATATTGTTTTCCTTGAGCTAAAGTAGTTGCAATGGATGTGTGGAGTGGATGGCTTTTTTTTTTAGTCCTTGAGTATTTTGGGTTGTTTCAAATGAGTAATGGCTCCTCTTAGGCTCCTAAAATTTTTGGTTTGTTGATTTTGCTATCTATAACTTGATTCTTCTTTACCTAATAAAGTTTGGAAATTTTTGTAAGTATATTTTTTTTTCAAGAAAATGAATAGAAATCTACCTTCATGTTCATGCTCATGTTAATGTTCGTATTTGTAAACCTAAATCATATTTAAGCCCCTAATTCTAAAAAGAAAAAGGAAAAAAAAAAAAAAAAAAAAACCCGTAGGGGTTTTAGTGTCTTGATGATAATGGGTGGCCCGTATAATAAAGGCGGTGACCCCTTAGATTCCTCTTTCTCTCTCTTTCAAATGTTTTATCAGTCTTAGGTTTTTTATTTTGGTAATATATAGTGAAACAATGCGTTTTATATAACAATCCACGACATTTTTGTGTCTCTCTATCTTTCTTCAAGACCTTATCTGGTTGGTTATTATTATTAGTCCTTAATTATTATTTTTTTCTTTTTTTAAAATACTAAAATGGTGGGTGTGCTAAAAGACATAAAGAATAGAGAAAGATGTGGTGTAAATTTAGTAAATTAATGAGACATTAATAAGCTAATAGTAAAATAAGTTAATATGAACTTTTGGATAACAGTAAAAACACTTAATGAAAGAGGTAAAAAAAAAATGCACAATACAAAATTAGTGTACCACTTGGCAGGACCTCATGCACTCCTGCACATGGTCTCTGCTTTTATATATATATATTGACGTGGGCTCTGGGACTAACAAAAAAAACCCTATGCACAACCTTTTCAACATACAATTCAACAGGTCCCCATGCATCCAACATTTTATTTCAAGTTAGAAATCCATCAAATTGGGTTTCATTCTTTTTTTTCCCCCTAAAATCCTCTTTTTAAAAAGAAATTAACAAAAAGTAATAAGTTCAAGTAAAATTTCCTTCACTTTAATTATTCTTCTCCCAAAAATGAATTCAATATTTTACATATTTGCTTTATGTTGCAGATCTGGATAACAGTGCGAAGCTAAGTGATGAGCTGCTCCAGTCCATTAATACACCTTTCATGTTATTGAAATAAGAAAGCAGTAAGACGCATATGATATTAAAGAAATATTTCAATATGGATCCTGGCCTATGTTCATATTTGTGTGTTCTTGTACTCAGTTCTGAATGCCAACTTTCTATTGCCATCATTTGCTCAAAGCAGACATAAATTCGATGAACAATCATCTCAGGCCAAATCATTTACATTCTTAATATGTGTGATTATAGGCTGGCAAAACCTATAACTAAAAGGAATGACCTACCATTCTAGGGAAAGTTAAGGTGACTAGCTCTGGCACAAGGTAGCATATAACTCTATACATTTATAGAGTTATATATAACTCCAAAACTGTGGTAACAAGATTACAACTAAATGCCAATATATGAATGTAGAATCTCCAAGCAATCAATCCAATCCCTCTTCTTCTTTTTTCATAGTACCAAATTTACATGGCCAAGTGTACATTTGAAGCTTCTGCCCAGAAGTTATAAACACAGCTCCTAAGGTTCTGTTATCTAAAGCAACTTTGCAGTACTCATCTTCAAACAAAGCAAGAAAATCATGTTTATTTCTTCAGATATTTCAGGCACAGTTAGAACATGCTGCCTGAAAAGATTATCATATGATTAGCCCTGTTTCTCATATTTATTGAAAATAGTTTCCTCCAAGGGAAGAGAAAGAATGCAAGGTTGCCTAGATAGCGAATCCTCCACCCAGACTCTGATTTGTGTTTATGCTGTCAGAAACAGCTCATCACTACCAAAAACCCCTAACTCCTTGATGTCTGCAACAATAGCCAGCCATATGAATTAAATTTTCTATATACTATCTCCAAAAGAAGTTTTCAGGGGATTGATTGAAACTGTTAGGTAATCATGAATGGTAGACTATCCTCTTCTTAAGCAATAGTTGATAAATGTCTAAACTTCAAAAAACTTATTAAGCATATTCAAACTGGCGTATACTCCAGCACCACATTCCATTTTAATTTCTCTATTCATTACTATCTCAAAGCTAAATCCAACGGGGAATTACTTAATGTCTTCACTTAAGGCATTTGAATTGATTATTATAAGTTGTATAGGAATCTATTTGTGTGAGTAACTAAGTTGCTTCAATTTTCAATTTTCAACAATTTTAGCTGATTATTTCTCAGGGATGATTTTATTCTTTGAATTGCTAGGTTAAAGATTAAGGAATTATTACATTGCATTGGCATTCAAATATCCCTCAACAATGCACATAGGCCAATATCAGCAAAATTTATCCCAACAAAAAGTTCTGCATTAAATTAGATAAGACAAACAAGATACTACCCCAAAAGGGGCAGATCACTTGATACTTGTTGAACTCTGGATGCACCTGACGAATATGAAATCATGCATCAGCAAAATAAAAGTACCAAACCAGCCCCTATGGAAAGGAAATAAAATGGATGCAAGATAAAGATATTGAAAATTACCCGTAGGCATTCCCAAAGAGTTAGGATGTGGCCGGGGAGAAACTTACGTTGCATAAGTTGTTGACTGTGGTGGCATTTATTGAGGAGAAGAGGAGTTAAGGCTGGAAGCCTGGAAGTGTGCAATAAACTTGGCACCATTCTTGAAGCAGACATGTTTAATACTGCTCCTTGGGAAGAACCTGTTGCAGGTACCTGACACAGAAATTTCAGATTATGAGAATTTTTTCTTCCCCATGCCATCTGCAAATTAACATAAATGTGATTACAACTATGAAAAAACTCTTTTACACCATAAGTAAAATGTAGATATTGATATCCACATTTTACACATGATGTGTGTTAGAATTATGGTTAAGTAACAAAATTCACCATTTCCTAATAGCTTAAGCTTTTGGGAAAATCAATAATTTAACAATGTGAAAGAGTGCGCACTATTGGATGTCAAATAATGATTAACCCTTTGGTTTATCACCAAACAGTTATAGAACAAGAATCCAGAGCTTCATGGATACATCGTACATAATTTAAAAAACATATACACTTCCCTAATATGTTAACATAAGGCTGGTTACAGGCTAAAGATTTAAGTAATAAAAAAGAAATAGAAAAGAGATGCAGAGTAAAAATGTGAAGCATGTACTTTGGATGACATGTATTGCCATTACAGAAGAACATCGCATGCCATGCCTGATGTTGTGGGGTTGAAATGCATACCTCCCAAGGATTGGAACATGACTCGATAAATAATTAGCAGTAAAAGGGTCCTGCAGACCATTCAAATTGCTATCATGTTATAACAACAATAACGAAAAGCACATTCAGGCTCCACTCTTAGCTCTCACATTATCAGTTCTTTTTTCTTTCTTTCTTTTTCTTTTTATTACAAAAGTGCATGTACCCAAAAAAAAATGAAGCTCAAATTGCACTGCCCTAAATAGACCAAATATTGGATGGAAGGAAAAATGAGAAATCAATAAAAGGAAAGTCTGAGAGTATCACCTCTAAAATTCTGTTCTTTCACTATACACTTTCTCTGAAGGAAGATTCAGTTACACACCAGCAGAACCAGTATCAGGAGACTTCTTTGAGAAAACTTGAGATGGCTGCAAAGTAGAGTACTCCTGACTCTTGGCCATTGGGTTCAAGCAGATTACTGCAGGACTATGGCAAGCATGCAGAAAGCAAAAGGATAAATCTAATCACCTCAAAAAACAAAATCAAAAAGTAATAGAGAACATCTGTCAAGAACCTTACAATTCTTATGGTCTTACCTTACAGGAATCACCATCGCTGATAGGTAATAATGATGATGTACCTGAAGATGCAACTGCAGGGGCAGGAGCATTGTTGCCACAGGGCGAAATTGATGCAGTGGCAGAAGCACCACCAATTGTTAATGCTGGAATGTTATCTGTGTGTTCAGTGTGCAAATTTCCTGTAATAGGAAACATTGACATGTTCCTTAAAGGCGCAGCTGCAGGAACTGACAATTTGGAGCCCCCATTGTTTATTTGTCTGAAGCAGCCTGGGATATCTTCTCCTCGTTAAAATTGTCAAAAGCTACCAAATTATTTTCAGAGGACATTATCACAGATTGACCAGCTGAAGATGATATTACTAGTTTTTTCTGGGAAGGTTTAGTAACTGCATCAAAATCTATCCTGACTCTTGAATTTCCCTTTTAATTTCCATGGCATTCCCTGTTGGAAAATTTGGTTTTGTATCTCATACAAAACACACAGCGGAAGCAACAAACATGGATCTACTTCAATCATGAAAGATAACATGTAACCATGAATTCTAGAACAAAGAATAGAAAGCGTACCTTGGTGCAGTGAATTTCAAAACCAAAACTTGAGAAGTTCTCGGAAACACTTTCAATCTTCACTCCAATTCCACTTGATACCCAAGATGAGTGGTCTCTCAATCAATTTCCAAGGAAGAGTAAGAGGGTGGCTTTCACTCACACGTACAAACCATTTCATAAAGATTTCTCTCTATGTTGTTACTTACCAAATTCTGTATGTTTCTCCCTTTATATCTAACTGATTATCTAATTGGACTAGCCTTTTGGGCCTTTTCAATTGGGTTTAAGCGTGTGGCTTGGAGTGGGACCAAAAGGGACCAATAAGACATTAGCTCCAATGGGCCTTGGGCTTTTCTGTTAACTCTTGACAAGTCCAAAGTTACCATTAACTATATTTAATACCACTATATAAATATAGTTGCACTCTAGGCCTTATCTATAAATTATATCCCAAGACTTTATTATACATACAACCCCTTCATTAAAATATTCGTAGTAATACAAAGTCATGAATGTAGACTGTCACTTTGAAGATTATTACATCTTAATCTTTAAGGACCCGGTTTAATCATTTATGTTATTCAACATATATTTATGAAATCTAATTTCACAAATATATACTTTAGTCTTACTAAAATGGTTAGGCCTAACTCTCTGAATAACAAACTCATTAAACTTATCTCAAAAGAATATTTTATATCTCCGTTAAGAAATTATGAATTCCATCTTGAGAATATATGTTCCATCAACACTAAATGTGGTTGTCCAACATACTGAAGTTTTGACCGTAACTTATAGATCTCACTCCTGATATATCAAAACAACCTACATCTTATGATTAGGTCCATTATTCTCTCAGGATTTAGAGTTGATGTAGATAGAAGTCGTGAGATTTATTATTCATTTGACAGTCATTAGGAGAATAATAAATCTCACAGCGGTCCAGTTCAGTATGTCTTAACTCTTAAAACATATCAACATACCAACTAGAAGTCTCCACTTCCATGATCAAGACAAATCATCTTAGTTGATATGTTATAGTCGTCGTAGATGAAATGCCCAATTTCATCATTGACTACGAACTAAAATTTTGAGTTTACAAAGAACTTGTAGTTTATATCTTCTATGACTTTTCACATAAATCACATACTATGCATCTCATGGACTAAGATAATGTTCCATTAGTTCATTAATAAATAGTCTCATATAATTGCACAATTTAATTATTTATGTCATGCCAATAAATTGGATTTTAGGGCACAAATCCTAACATTCCCATCTATAGATCCTATGCTACTAGAAGATGCATTTCTCTGCAACCAGAATTCTCATTAGGTTAAGAACCATGCATATATTTTCATCTAGAGTATGTTATGATAATGACAAAGAATGAGATGGCTAAACAATAGTCATAAGTTTTATTTACAGTATGATATCATTATGAGCAAAGTCATTTCCAAAAATAATAAGGTAAAGTCAACTCAAAAACATGGACAGCAAAGCAACAGCATTTAGGAGTGCTACTTTGCTAAAGCAGTTTCACTCCATCAACTAGGTTTGGATTTTGATAGGTGCCTTGTGATCAGTTAGAAAGTTTGACGCAATATGGGAAAAGTATGTCCTTGATAAAGTACCAGTTCAGAATTTTTAGCATAAAGCTGCACTACACCATCCCAATTTACAGTTTAAAACTGTACAACACACATTCCTGATGTCTTAGACCTTGTGGCTCAAAAGAGTAATTTGATGCAAGTACAAGAACAACAAAGCCTTAGTCCCAAAATATTGAGGTTGGTTATGGATTCTCAAAAATTTGATGCAAGTTGAGTGAAAATAGTCCAAAGGGAAGCCGAAAATGAGATGGGCAGAAGTAATGAGGAAGGACATACTATCAAAGATGTAATAAGGAAAATGGAATTAGTGCTAAATGATGGAAATGGATTCTTGTATGGATCAAATTTAGATCATGACACTCTCAACAACCAAGATAACATGTTAGCAGAATACTCAACTAAAAGAAAGAAAATAAGCTGCAAAAATGCTGCCTACCTCAGAAATGTTAAAAAGCCAGTTGCATAGCAAACAATAAAACAAAAATGGGGGCCAGGCGAAGCACTGATTGAACATCCTGTTTCTGAGCAGAATCATCAGCAGCTCCATCACTATTTGCTCTAGAATGTCTCTCTCCTTAGAGTTGGAAAATGTTCCCATATATCTCAAACAGGATGCACCATAGGCGAGCTGGATATATCTTTTTGCTGGTTTAGTGATCTGCCACAAGTATATACATGAAGGAGCTAACAAACAAAAAGAAAAAGAATAACCAGTACATTAGTTGTAAATGAATGTCAAAGTATACCTCATTTCCTCCTCCTTGAAGAGCACTAACTTCTTCTGCACTAAAGTTGGCCATTGATATTGATTTCACTCGATGTGTGAATTCCCGGCTAGAATTGTTTTAAACACAAAAATTAGACAGCATATAAATATCCAAAAAAAAAATTTACAAGATGAAAATGTAGATAGCCCCAATTATCAAAATTTTTATATGAGCTTGAAATAGAATAGGAGGCAACATATGTGATGAGATATGTCAGCATACTGTACTCTACTGCAGATTGTGCAGACAAATGTCCAAAAGTTCATGTAGACATATTGTGGTCCCTGTTCACAATCCATACAATAGTCAATGTATTATTCCACCAAATAGATTCTTAGGTGCAAAAACCAGGAAAGCATTAATTAATGTAGAAGTTGATTCTGTCATATGAAAACTAAAGCATCTTATATTATACACAAGCAAGAGTAAGCTTTAAATTGAAAAATAAAGACAATTAATAAGATACAAGAAACTCAAGGACTATGTATCCTAAAAGTCTAGGAGATGTAATTCCAAGCTATTTCAAAATAACATCCATCAAACTTGTTAAAATACAAGGTTTAATAAGATACAAGAAACACAAATAAGAAATACAAGTAATATTACTTAAAGCTACACCATATTTAACTTGAACCGTTCTATGTGTTTTACATAGGTGGAAGATTCTTGCGAAATAATAATATTAATGCTAAAGGGTCTAGCAAAAGAAATCTAAAGGTTTCTCATGATATTTATTTAGTTTTGAATTTTGGATTTCTCACATTATTAAGTATAAAAAATGAGTGAGGCCAGTTATTACCAAATTTATTTGTACAGAACCGATAAACTGGTTATAAAAAATTTAAAAAAAAAAAAAAAAAAAAAAAGAAGAAAAAGAGTAAAAAAAGTAATAAACTGAAATATCAAATTTTAAAACTTAAATAAATAAAAAGCTTAAAATAGTAATTTACAAACTATTGTGTCAATTTTTGTATTGTTAAAAGGCAAATAAACTATTTAACCCATGATCTTGCTAAATGGGCAAGCTTTTATAATGTCGATGACTTTGTTTGTATCTTTCTCTCTAATTGGGTTTTTCTATCGAGAAATGAGAGATAACCTTCATTCTTATCTTTTCTATCTTCTTATGGTATTTAGTTATTTCCTTAAAGAAAAAAAATATATTTTTGTAAAAAGATAATATGCATTAGCTAGTGGAAGACTTACTTAGGTATTCAATTATTTCGTTAAAGAAAAAATATATATGCTTGTAAAAAGATAATATGATTAGCTAGTGGAAGACTTACTTAGGTGATATGTTTGTAAAGTTATGTTTATGAAATTTTTTTTTTTTTAGTCACAATAAATAAATGGTGATTACTAAATATCATCAAAATCTGGAAGACAAAACTTATCACAAAATTCAACTTTTTTATTTATTTGTTGGGTGGGAAACAAAAATCAACTTTGATTTCACGTCAAACACTAATGATTTTTTTAATATATATACTAATAAATTTAGTGTTTTTTTTAGTGGGCTAGAAAATGTAATCATTTGTTTCAGTTTTAAATTTTTAAGAATAATGGGCCCAATTAAAACAAGCATAGGCCCATTCCGTGAGCAGTGATCCAAGTCCAACTCTCCCACTTGAATTTCAAAAAATGTTACCGTTGAACAGTAAAAAATCCGAGGCCACGCCCCTGCCCTGCTTTCCCCATATAGTTATAAATTGGAATCCCTCACATAAGCCAGACTCTGT
The DNA here is from genome assembly GCA_023621385.1 of Quercus gilva. Taxonomy (NCBI): domain Eukaryota; kingdom Viridiplantae; phylum Streptophyta; class Magnoliopsida; order Fagales; family Fagaceae; genus Quercus; species Quercus gilva. The sequence continues at coordinate 30,466,405 of CM042477.1, forward strand.
TTTAAATCTTAGATTTGGAAATCACAGAGAGAGAGAGAGAGAGAGAGAGAGAGAGAGAGAGAGAGAGAGAGAGAGAGAGAGAGAGAGAGAGAGAGAGAGAGAGAACTGAAGTGTTGTCTCCGTTTGCTTCGGAGGTATTCTTCTCTTCAATCCCATTGCCTGCTTATCAGGCCAGAACAACATGAAAAGTTATTGGGTTTGTGATTCATTAGTTTATTGAATTCACGTTTCTGTTATCTTAGGCATCTCTGACTCTGCATATTAGTTTAGTACATAAACTCGGCTATGATGTTGTCTCCTGGTCCCCTTTTTCTTGGGTTAAAAAATGTCGTTTTTTAGTTATTGATTGGCTTTGTGTGGTAGGAATTAGATAATTTGTGATTAGAATAATCTATGATTCGGAAATTTGGTCAAAATTAACAAAATTGGTTTTCTTTTTAACATGGGAAATTATAGGTTTAATTTTGTTTTATTAACTAATGGGTTTTTTTAATCCATATAATGTAGAAAGTTTTGTAGTGAAAATGGACTTTTTTTTTTATGGTTAATTTGCTTGTCTGTGTAGGAATAAATTGAGGTTTGATTGGGTCTTGTTCATTAGTTTGTATTCTTTTTTATTGTTTAATTAATTCAGCTGAGTACTTGATTTTGCAAAGAAAAGTAGGGATCGACAAGGATTCTATGAAATGAACTTCCTCAAGAAATCTAAGATTGATGGGGGGTTTGGTATTTGTTTGGGCTTTATGATCTCAGTAATTTTATCTTTCGTTTAAGATGTAGGTGAGGAAACTTTAATCCCTATTGTTATGGATTTCACAATTGAACTGTTGTTTCAATTCTTTCACTGATAAAATTGGTTTTTTTCCCCACCAGGGCCTCTTTATATTGACGATTTTTTTTTCAAGCCTCTTATTATTCAACCTTGAATTGGCAGAGTCCATAATTGTACGTGATGATAGAGTTTTGTTAGTACATTCAATTAGTATAGCATGTTTTATAATTTTTCAGTATTTTTTTTTTCATGTTATTCAATTTGACTTCATATGTCTGTCTTGTTATAGTGTCTATAAAATGGTAAAGAAACTATTTTTTTTAGGACCTTAGTCAGGTTGGTGCAGCACTCAATCTTTTCCTCTTTTTTTTTTGGTGGCCCTGATATTAGGACATAACCATAGTTGATGGTTGTTAAGCTTTTCTCAATTGGTCAGGATTTCTATAATTTTAATGTCACTCACTTGAATTCTTCTTTGTGGATGGATATTTTTGGTGATGGGCATTTTTGTTTGGTGTAGAATCTTAGGGTTTGCGGTAATCTTCCATTGGTTAAGGGTTTCTAATCACCTGATATTAGAGTTGATAGAATTATTTACCCTCAAAAACAATATTATGCATTTTTATTTGATAATAAAAATTTATTTTCACATTCATAATTTTATAGGTATATTTCATTGTTTAAATGTGGTATGTGATGTCACCTCTGTACAAAAATCATGTTAATGGTTAAGGAACCAAAGACAGGGAGTAATGATTTTTCATAGATTATTAAATTGTTCTAGGTGGTGGATATTAATTGAATATTACTACTGAAGCCTACACTTGTTGTGCTATTATATGATAGGATGATTTACTCCATCATTGAGGTAGTGACTTTAAGCAGACAAGTGGGTGTAATGTAACAAGTACATACACTGAATTGGATCTGATCAAGAACACCTTATGGAGCGATCACTGTTAATTAAAAGGTTGTCCTATCACATGAGGGGTTTGTGTATATTTATTTATTATGCACATAACTTTGACAATGTCAACTGGTGATGTCGATTTTAAAGACTATATACAGACACGTTGGGTTATGTGTGTAATAAGTAAAATATATAAATGCTCAACAATGAATCCACCAATCTCTAAAGAAGATAGTATATTTAGTTGATTTTCATATTGAAGTTGGACTTAAAACAAAACCGGCCAGTGACATTTTTTGAAAAAAATTTTCATATATCTAATATTGTATATATATATATATTTAAAGAGTTTTTTTTTTTTTTCAAAAATATTTTGGAGTCCAATAGAAATTATGAAATCAAGAAATTAAGGGTTACATAAGCTAGGGACATGACAGTGATATTAATCCAGTCCTAGTAGCTTGTGGGAATATAGTATGGTGGAAGGACATAGATATAAAATTGTAAGTAATGAGACCTCATTTGTAATTCTCTAATCTTCAGGGGTCAATTGCAATGTATTGATGGATATTATTACAATCTATAGAAGGTCAAATATTTTTCTTATATGATTGAGAAAATTAAGGAATAATTTTGGAAAGAGTTTCAAGATAAGTCAATAACGTTCAAAAAAAGTTATTGATGAATCCTACAGCTGAAGATTAGGATCCCACGTCCAATCTCTCTCTAGGGTTTTAGAAGTCTTAAATATAAATAAGATTTTAAAAATCACATCTATGGTTGGCCATCAAAACTACTAAGTGATACTGCATTCTGCTGAAAACTCAAAAAGGAACAGAGAGAGAGACATGAATACCTTGGGAGGCAACACATTTGGGTTGCTAAGAGAGGTACGCAATTTTGTTTTGTTTAGAATCTATGGTGGTGTGGTACAACGATCTTTAAAAACAAAAATATAAATTTTTTGTTCTATATTGCTTCTGCAAAACTTTCAAGAGTCATTATTGACGCTACGGGATTTGAGACAATCCTTAGTTAGTTAACTTGTATTAACTTCCAAAGTGAATTTTAGGCTAGGAACATCTGTTTTGCATCAAACATGTCTACATTAGGGGCATTGGCCCATTGGTTTTGGTATGCAAGCATGTCATCAATTTTCTGTGCAAAGCATGTCATCAATTTTTTGTGCATGCACGTCTAAACTAGTTCTCTACTTATTCATTTGAATATGAGGGTAATATTTACTATTTAAGTGTTGCGTTTTGTGCACTTTCTCTAACTGTGCAGGTAGCCTATAAATTGATGTGCATGAAGAATGTTTGGAAGGGAAATTTCAGTCTATTGAAAGACTAAGGAAGCCAATCAGCAAAAAGCTTCTGTTCATCATGTCAGACACGTGATTATAAGTAGAAATCTTGGCCTGAATCATTTATGCTCCTTAGGCAGAATAATTCTTATAAGGTGTCATACTTCTGTTTTTCCCTTAGATTATAGTTGATTCATGCTGTTAAACCTGTGAGACAGTAAGTATTTTTAATGAACCTAAATGTATCATAACAGGTGCATCAGTTGATATGATGTAGGTAGTTTCTTGTAATAGTTATAACCAAATTATGACTATCCTTTGGGTCAAAAGGTAGTTTCATACTTCTATTTTAAATATATATATATATATATATACACACATTCTGGTTTGGAGGGGGCTGATGCTTATTAGCTGTATATTTTAGAAAAATAGAACTACTATTGTTTAGCAGATGTGATTTTTTATTTGGTTATACCAATGAAAGTGGGACTAATGGTGGAGACTAAGAAATATGAAAATTTGTTAGCAGCATTTTAAGAAACCATCAACATATCAATATATATAATGCTTTAGTAATATATTTGTCATTTTTATTGTAATGGTCTTTTGTGTTGTAAAAGAATTTTAGATGATCACAATTATGCATCAATTATGGTAGTATTTTAGATAATCATGATTTGTTATTGCTTTTGAATTCATTCCTGGAGGCTGCTAAATTAATATTCATCTAATGGATGCACATGAATTTTTTTACTTTATTCATATTGATGCTTAGGATGGACTTTTCAGATATGGAGGAGGAAGCATTAGAATTTGTCATTTATTAAAAGGGTAGAAATGGATTAGCATCATTGCACATTCTGTACACACACACGATACAATAAAGAGAGAGACATTATTATTGGATGCATTTGTTGAGTTAGACTGTTAGAGGAAGCTGTGATACCAAATTGTTGAACTAAACACCAAATTGACTCACATACACTGACACTAGTGCACAAGCACACTCACAGCACTTTTCTTTCACTTCACACACTAGGTTTTTATTTAATGCACTCACTCACCAAATAAACTTGCACACACCTGACACTACTAACACTATGAGGACGTTACTTGCTTCACATTACTCTAACTTGGTGCTTATGACACACGAAAACTGAGCACCACTTCTACATATTTATACATGCTTAAAGCCGGTTAACTCAACGACTATGAATTCTCTAGCACATTCTTTTATTGTCTCTCACTATCAGTAAAAATTTCTCTCTTTCACCAACCTTCTAGACAAGTTAAAAATTTGTGGCTGAGACTAAACTATGCAGGGAAGCTCTAAAGAATTACAGAGAGAAAGAGATTGAGTGAGAAACTCTAGAAATTTCTAGAGAGAGGTAGTGTTAATTTTTAACAGCATTTGCCTTCAATTAGTCTAAGAAGTATGAACACAAACATGAACATGACATGGATACTCAGGGCCGGTAATGAGCTATGTTGCCTTCAGTTACATGGCTGGCCTGTAGACCTTTCAAAATATGGGTACTCTGAAGAAAGCAAATTAGATCTTCTATTGGTTGAGTGTTGTAAGGTTGAATTTAATCAACTATGTTGGCTTTATTCCGTGCCAATTTGCTTGTAATTTAGCACTTAGTAACCCTGTATTTAGGTGGGAAAATTGTAAGGGTAGTGTGTGAGAAGATGTGAAGAAATGCTCAAGAATGTGCAAGAAAACAGAGTCTCGCGACTAGATCTCATGGGTGAGTCGCGGCTTGCAAGTCACCAAAAGTTCGCACACGTGCCAAGCATGCCAAAAGCTAAAAAGTCGCGCCAGCTGTTGCACTACAGGACAAAAGTCCCAGGCTGGCCAGGCCGTTGGCTCGCGGCTTGAACTCTCGACTTGACCCAGTCGCGAGGCCAAGTCGCCAAAATGCCCTGTTTGGCAAAAACTGACATTTTACATTCTTTTCTCACTCTACTATATATATACCCTTAAACCCACCATATTGAGAGTGTTTCCAAAGAGAATTTTGTAAGAGAAACCCTAGAGAAATACAAGATTGATTCATCCACAATCTTAACCTTAGAGACTCTACAAATTCCTCTACTCTCTTCCTCTCCATTGTCATACCCTTGAGAGGCCTTTAGCCAAATCCTTATCTCACCACACCCACGTCTATGAGAAGGTCTGTTTGGTACTGTTGGGAAGCAGTTAAGAAGGAACCAATCTACATTGGTTGATGCTATGGTCTAGTAGCGGAATCCGATAAGCTAGAAAAGAAAAAGGTTTGGCGCAACCTCGTTGGAGCAAGAAGCTTAGAGGGCTTAGGTACCTGGGTAGATTAGGCTTGGAGGGTCTATTGCTGTTCATGTATCCCAACTACATTTTCTAGTGGATTATTTGACCGCTTGGAAGGCAGCGGAGAGGTTTTACGCCGAGAGCTTCGATTTCCTCTTCGATAACACATCGTGTGTTGTCCGTGTGTTTGCATCTTCCTTCCCTTTATCTTTGCCTTATATTTACTGCTGTGGATGTGTTTATATTTGGCTTAGATTAGTTATCAATTTTGGTATAAGCTTGTTATCATGTTCCGCACATTATTTGTTTGATATAAAGCTTGAATTGGTATTTTTGTATTTGGGGTCCAAACGTTCAAGGGTATTGTATACCCCTTTTTGAACTTTCAATTGGTATCAGAGCGGGTACACTTGCAATGGTTTTAATACCTAAGTGTGATCCTTAACCCCTTGGTGTGTTTTTGAAAAGTGATTTTGTATTAACCACCATGAAGGATTGTAAAAGTGTTTGTGAAAATGACTCTGTGAGCATATTTGAAGACTGTTCTAGTGATATGTTTTTAGAGTTATTTAAATCAAAGAAACATGCTAGAATTTTCTGTCACATGCTGAAATCCCTAGTTCATAGGAACCATGATATACATAACAGCCTATGTGAGTCAAAATCCTTAGTCTATAAGTATAAAAGGAGAAATAGACACTTGTGTAATGAACTTGATCATCTTAAAAGGAAACTACAACCATCCTTGAATGAAATAAAGGAAAATGAGTCCTGCTTTGAAGGTCAAGAATGTCTCTCTCATGCATGTCTGTTTGTTCATACTACTTTGAAAGTATTTAATTCATGTTTGTGGTACCTTGATAGCGGTTGTTCAGATCATATGACTGGAGATAAGTCTCTGTTCAAAACTCTTAAAGAGAAGGAAGATGGCTTTGTGACATTTGGAGATGGTAGTCATTCACAAGTTCTTGGAAAGGGAACGGTGGACATTCCGGGACTGCCACTGTTGACAGACGTGCTATATATTAAGGGATTGAAGGTGAACTTGCTGAGTATTACTCAGATTTGTGATGATGACTTCTTAGTTCAATTCTCAAAGAAAGGATGTCTAATCTTGAATGAAGAAGGTGTTCAAGTTCTGAAGGGACTTAGGACCACAGATAATTGTTATGGGGTCATTCCCAAACCAAGCATAGCATGTCGGAGTGCTCGGGTAAATCTCATGGAGTTGCGGCATCAACGACTTGGACATGCCAATTATAAACAAGTGGCCAAAGTCTCAAAGCTTGAAGCAGTGGTTGGTTTACCAAAGTTTGGGAAAATTGAGAAGAATGTTTGTGGTTCATGTCAATTAGGAAAACAGACAAAGTCAAGCCATCTGAAAGTGAATGTGGTTGCAACCTCTCACCCCTTAGAGTTATTGCATATGGATCTCATGGGTCCAACAAGAACAGAAAGCATGGGTGGAAAACGTTATATTATGGTGGTGGTTGACAACTTCTCAAGGTATTCTTGGGTGGACTTTCTTAGATAGAAATCAGAGGCATGTGACAAGATGGAGAAATTGTGCAAGAGACTGATTAATGAAAAAGGAGTACCTATTGTCAAGATCAGAAGTGACCATGGGAAGGAGTTTGAAAATTCAAAGTTTGAAGCATTTTGCGATAACTCGGTATCAAGAAGGAATTCTCAGCCCCAAAGACTCCACAGCAGAATGGAGTAGTTGAAAGGAAGAACCGGGTGATTCAAGAAATGGCTCGAGTAATGTTACTGAACAAAAACCTTCCACAGAAGTTTTGGGCTGAAGTTGCGAACACTTCATGTCACATTGTGAATAGGATTTATTTCCGAGCAGGAACGAAGAAGACATCGTATGAAATTTGGAGAGAAAAGAAGCCAAAAGTGAAGTATTTCCGAATATTTGGGAGCAAATTTTATATTCTCAATGATAGAGAGAATCCCAAAAAATTTGATGCTAAAAGTGATGAAGGAATATTTCTAGGCTATTCATTAAATAGTCGAGCGTATAGGGTGTTCAATAAGCGCACTAAGACCGTAATGGAGTCTATAAATGTGGTGATTGATGACACAATACCTAAAAAAGAAAGTGATGATGATGATGGGTCGAACCTGGGAAAGAGGAGGTTGAGGACAACATGTCACAAGATGAGGATATTGAGAAAGAATCACCGGAAAAAGAGTCCACACCTCCTATACCAAGAAGGGAGACTAGATCGACACAAGGAACTTCTAGCCCTCTCACTCCTCCAGAAGTTCATCCTCCCATTTCCCGGAATGATGAAGTCTCCACATCAAAGAAGCCATCATCAAAAGTGATTAAGAACCATCCGGATAGTAACATCATTGGATCATTAGATAAAGCTCTTCGACCCAGAAAAGGAAACATACTGCTGGCTAATCATGTCACATACCACTGCTACCTTGCCCAATTCGAGCCAAAAATGGTAGAAGAAGCTCTCCAGGATGAAAATTGGGTAGAGTCAATGCATGAAGAGCTGAACCAATTTGTGAGAAATGATGTATGGGAACTTGCACCAAGACCTGAAAATGTTCATGTCATCGGCACCAAATGGATATTCAAAAACAAGACAGATGAAGATGGAGAAATTATCAGGAATAAGTCTCGATTAGTGGCTCAAGGATACACTTAAGTAGAAAAAGTAGACTTTGATGAATCCTTTGCACCTGTTGCTAGGCTTGAGTCCATTCGAATTCTCATATCCATTGCTTGCAGTATGAACTTCAAACTCTATCAAATGGATGTTAAATGTGCGTTTCTAAATGGATATCTGAATGAGGAAGTGTTTGTTGAACAACCTAAAGGCTTTGAAGATCCTCACTTCCCTGATCATGTGTTGAGATTGAAGAAATCCCTTTATGGCTTAAAACAAGCTCCTAGAGCTTGGTATGATCGGCTCACCCATTACCTCCTGGAAAAAGGTTTCAAAAGAGGTTATGCTGATCGAACTCTGTTTGTCAAGAATGATGAAGACTACCTTCTGGTGGCTCAGGTGTATATTGATGACATAGTATTCGGTGCTACAGTTGATGAACGAGCCATAGAGTTTTCTGAAGAGATGAAGAAAGAATTTGAGATGAGCATGGTGGGAGAACTTACCTTCTTCTTAGGCCTTCAAGTCAAACAAAAGAAGGAAGGCATATTCGTTTCACAAAAGAAATATGCTAGAAACATTGTCAAAAAGTTCGGACTAGACTCCAAGAAGCATGCCTCCACTCCTATGAGCTCGTCCACAAAACTGAATGTTAATTCTTCCGGAGAGGAAGTGAGTCCAACCTTGTATAGGAGTATTATCGGAAGCTTACTCTATCTTACTGCAAGTAGACCGGATATTGCATTCAGCGTTGGTGTTTGTGATAGATATCAAGCCGCTCCCAAGCAATCTCACCTGACAACGATAAAAAGAATTATACGCTACATCAATGGCACTCCTGATTATGGGTTGTGGTATTCCAAGGACTCAAATGCTTGTCTTGCCGGGTATTCAGATGCAGACTGGGCTGGGAGTATAAATGATCGAAAGAGTACTTTAGGAGGTTGCTTCTACCTTGGTAACAATCTTGTCTCTTGGATGAGCAAGAAGCAAAACTCAGTGTCTCTTTCTACAGCTAAAGCGAAGTACATAGCCGCTGGAAGTTGCTGCACACAACTTCTTTGGATGAAGAAACTTCTTCATGATTACGGGATTCCTCAAGATACTATGTGTGTTTTCTGTGACAACACCAATGCCATAATCTCTTAAAGAATCTTGTTCAGCATTTGAAGTCAAAACACATAGAGATATGCTATCACTTTATTCGTGATTTGGTGGAAGAAAAAGTTATGTGCCTTGAATTTATACACACCGATAATCAAAAGGCAGATATCTTCACCAAGCCTCTCGATGGTCCTTGGTTTGAATCTCTCCGCAAGACCATTGGTGTTGGTACAATCCCTTGAAACTCATGTGTGTTGTGTGCTTTACCTCTTTATATTGAGCTACCTTATTTGTAGGGCACACATTCTCTTGTGGTCTTTTGTGCATTGCATTCATTGGTTAAAATGTTTTTACATTTTTTATTGATTTGTTTTTTATCTATTCTTTACTGCTTTTGTGTCAAAAATTCAAAAACACATAAAAAGTAGAAAATCCAAAAAGTTTGATCAACTTTGTTGAGTTTTGTCTCAAATCATGTTTTGCCTTGTACCTTTGTACTAATGGCTTTGTGCATTTATGAGCTTAGCTTGTCTTCTATGCACTCGTATAATTGTGGGAGAAATTCTGAAATCTATGTGACTGTTGTAAATAGATCTTCAACCTTGTCATGAATGATTAGTGAATGGTTTTGTTGATCTTGAGACATGCATAGACTCATGCCTATATATCTTCCCACTCTTTATTTTTGTTTTTGCTTAAAAGAGCTCTCTAAATGTAAATCTCCAAATGAAAAGAGATATAGAGCTGCAAAAGCCTGTCGCACATACTAGTATTTGACTAGGAAAAAGGGAAAGCGACCAAAATAAAATGTTTGATGCCCAAAAAGCCAAAGGCTAACTCATAAATTGAAATATCAAAAATTTCAGGCATCTATCTCACAATGAGATTTTCTTTGCTCAAAAAGTGCAAATGATATGTTAAAAATGGAGCCAAATGAAAAGCTTCAAAGGATGTTATCAAGTTCTTGTGGGAGGTCATATATGCATGTTTCTATAATTGAGATAGGTCACATTATCTAGTGCTAATTGTGTATGCCTTGATTGAATTGATCATTGAAGCTTCACATTGGACTAAGGACTATCCTATTTTTGATATCCACCCACAACACACAAGTCTTTGTTCAATGAATGCCATAGTCATTTGTGTGATTGTACTTGATTAAATGTGTTTTCACATGCTCAATCTTTGTTTAATCAAACACAAAAAGATTTTTAAGTATTTTTAGTTGTTTTTGGAAAGTCCTTTGTTTTTACAAAAATGTCAAAATTTTCAAAAACTGTGTTGCCCTGTTTTGGCGACTAAGTCGCGGGTTGTCCCAGTCACAAGTTCCAGTCGCGAGGGCCACTCAGAGACTTTTCACGGCTCACTGGCGAGTCAGTAGCCAAGTCGCGAAAAAGACTTAGAAAATTTTTCAAAATTTGAGTTTTGCATTTTTCGTGGCTCAGATTGGCGACTTGTTCACGGGTGGAAGGTCCAATCGCGAGGGGCACTCAGAGATTTTCGCGGCTCAGTTCGCGACTCCCTCGTGGGTAGACTTTCCAATCACGAAAAACACTTAGAGAAATTTTCAAATTTCTTAACTTCTCAGTGTTTCGCGGCTTACCCTGGCGACTTACTGGCAACTTGATCAAGTCGCGAAAAACACATGTTTTGCGTTTTAAAGTCAATTTTCAAAAACTTTTCAATTTTTCCCTCGTACTTTGTGACTGTTCATTGTCTTCCCCATTTCTCTCTCTGAAACTCACCAAGAAACTTTTTGAAAACCTCCATTTTTGCATCAATCTCACTTCATCCATCAAGAGAAAGGTATGGGTTTTCATATTTTCACTTCATTATTCATGATTTGAACATTTTTGTATAAGTTAAGTTGTTGACTTGTAATTTTTTAAATGGATCTCTGATGTTGATATAGTTTCTTTTCGCATAATTGAATCTCAGTTTGTGTAGTGGCATTTGTCTTTGAGCCTATTTTGTTTTACTACTCTTGTGAGTTCATTATGTCTCTATTGACACCCACACACACTCATTTTCATTCTTGGACCTAAAATTCCCAAATTCTTAGGGTTTCTCCGCATTCACATGCTTTGATTATAACCCTATTCTAATAGTGGTTTGGATTTTTTTTGGGGTGTTTCCTTTTTGATAATCCATGTTGCAGAGTGAACATGTCACCATTCAAGACTTCAGCTGTGAAAGGTGGTAACAACAAAGGGAAAGAACCAATCATTGATGTTGATGAAGATTCTCCTACACCAAAGAGAACTCGTTTTCAAACAAGAATGTTTGATCCCAACTTGTTTAGGTCTTATGCTGCTTTTGAATCCTTTCAAAACCATTTTCAAGATGCTAACTTGTTGGCTGAAAGAGTCATTGATCAGTCATCTCTGTTAGATACCAAAATTCCTACATGGTTTGCTACAAAAGACTGGAATTTTCTTCTCTCCGATCTTGAAGATGCCTATGAGAACATGGTGAAAGAGTTCTATGCCAATGCCATTGTAGAAGGAGAAGTGATCAAGTGCTGGGTTAGAGGAAAGCGGTTCTTGGTAACTCCGGTTTATCTTTCTGAAATTCTTCACATCAACTGATCCATACTTCCTATCCCACCTGTCTATGATGACTTGATTCCAAATGAGGGCACACTTCGGAGAGCATTAGGAGCTGATTTGGAATTCTCTTCCAGTGGATCATCAATCAATGTGGCATCACTTTCTCCAGAACTAAGACTTATGTCAACAATCATATGCAACAATCTCTATCCATTGTCAAGTACAGGTTACATCAACCTTGGACGAGCACTATTTCTTCATGATCTGGTATCTGATGTGGAAATTGATGTATGCTCCCACAACGTTCACATTTTGGCTAAGACAGTTAACTGAACTACTTCAAGGAATTGTATTCCATTTCCTCGTCTCATATCTCGGATTCTAAAGTTCAAGGGCGTCCGTCCCTCTGCTAATGAGTACCCTCACTCCAGACCAAGTTCAATTAATGGTCGTACTCTTTAAGCAAGTATGAGTCACACCAAAAAGACTATCAAACAAGAACATCACCCTCCTCAAGGAAGCTCAAGTTCTACCTCTCCTTCCAATGATGAAAAATTCAACCTCATCATGGCTACACTTCAAGACCTCAGTGCCAAAATCTCAGGACTTACTCAGACCATGTACTGCCAACACTCACGTCTTGATAAACAGTTAACATCTCTCGAAACTCAGATGGTGAAATTCATCGGAAGCTAGAAGAGAATGATAACTAGCTATTCCATGACAAAAAGGGGGAGATGATGTCATTGGTAGGGGGAGTACAGTGATAGGGGGAGTGCAGTGATAAGGGGAGAAGTAGCAAGAAGTCTATGTTTTTAGTTTTATAACTGCTTAATTAAGTCTTTTGCTTTTGGTTTAAAGCTTTGATACTCTGATGTTATTCAGTTATTTCAACTTGTTTTATCTGTTTTTGTACCCATGTTGCTTATGTAAGCTTTAAGGGTTTGAATATGCATGTTTGTAGGCTTTTATGGTATGTGCCATGTATTTGCAATTCTTTGCTTATGCAACCTTTATGCATTGTGCTTTTGTACTTGTTAATGCTTTGCATTATTTTAAGTACAACACTCTTGTGCCCTTGTAGGATTGTTCCTAGATGCATGCATGTTTGTATGCATTGGTTGAGTGTTGGTCATTCAAGTGATGTGCCTTGTGTTTGTCATCTTGAATGTCTAGATGCTCATTCCAAGTGTGAATGAGCATTGTGATCACTTGGTTATAGTGATTACTTGTTTTGGTCTTACCATGGTCTACTAATTTATTCCATTTTGCTTGATCATGATTTTTTTTGCTCCATATGCATATCAAGTTTTTCTGCATATAATGATATTGCTATGTTATTGTGTTTCAGGAGTTACTTATTCATATGTTCAAGAGCTTTACAGAATCTAGAGTTAGGTGTGAGTGAGTTTGTTCAACTGTTCCCTACTCACGTTTTAAGTCTAAAGTCTGTTGTAGGGTTTTGTCACGGAATAGCCAAATGGGGAGATTGTAAGGTTGAATTTAATCAACCATCTTGTTGGCTTTATTCCGTGCCAATTTGCTTGTAATTTAGCACTTAGTAACCCTGTATTTAGGTGAAAAAATTGTAAGGGTAGTGTGTGAGAAGATGTGAAGAAATGCTCAAGAATGTGCAAGAAAACAGAGTCTCGCAACTGGATCTCGCGGGTGAGTCGCGGCTTGCAAGTCGCCAAAAGTTCACACACGTGCCAAGCATGCTAGAAGCTGAAGAGTCACCCCAGCTATTGCACTACATGACAAAAGTCCTAGCCTGGCCAGGCCGTTGGCTCGCGGCTTGAACTCGCGACTTGACCTAGTCGCAAGGCCAAGTCCCCAAAATGCCCTGTTTGGCAAAAACTGACGTTTTGCATTCCTTTCTCACCCTACTATATATATACCCTTAAACCCACCATATTGAGAGTGTTTCCAGAGAGAATTTTGTGAGAGAAACCCTAGAGAAATACAAGATTGATTCATCCACAATCTTAACCTTAGAGACTCTACAAATTCCTCTACTCTCTTCCTCTCCATTGTCATACCCTTGAGAGGCCTTTAGCCAAATCCTTATCTCACCACACCCACGTCTGTGAGAAGGTCTGTTTGGTACTGTTGGGAAGCAGTTAAGAAGGAACCGATCTACATTGGTTGATGCTATGGTCTAGTAGCGAAATTCGATAAGATAGAAAAGAAAAAGGTTCGGCGCAACCTCGTTAGAGCAAGAAGCTTGGAGGGCTTAGGTACTTAGGTAGATTAGGCTTGGAGGGTCTATTATTGTTCATGTATCCCAACTACATTTTCTAGTGGATTATTTGACCGCTTGGAGGGCGGCGGAGAGGTTTTACACTAAGGGCTTCGGTTTCCTCTTCGATAACACATCGTGTGTTGTCCGTGTGTTTGCATCTTCCTTCCCTTTATCTTTGCCTTATATTTGCTGCTGTGGATGTGTTTATATTTGGCTTAGATTAGTTATCAATTCTGGTATAAGCTTGTTATCATGTTCCGCACATTATTTGTTTGATATAAAGCTTGAATTGGTATTTTTGTATTTGGGGTCCAAACGTTCAAGGGTGTTGTATACCCCTTTTTGAACTTTCAAGTGTATCAACACAAAGTTGGGCTTTGAGCACAATGTAAAAACTTATGAACTTTTAGTTTTAGTGTTAGATTTCACTTTTGTATTTTTTTTTTTTATTAATGAGAACAAATTATGTACGCTTATATCAATTTTGTTTTGGCTAGGGGATGTCTAAGATGGGATGAAGTGAATCTTGTTGAAAATGAGGCAAATAGACCTGTACGGAAAAATATTTCTGAACCCAAGACACCATTTCACTGAATGATTGAGAAAGATGGTAAGGACTAGGGTGGTTTTTTTTTCTTCCCTTAAAGCTCTGTTTTGAGAATATGTTGAACATTATAATGCTAATGATATAATTATAATGGTTGATTCGTGTAGATACACCATCCGCTATACCGGATTCTGTTGCAAGTGTTGGTTATGCTGCACATGCTGAAGCTATAAGAAATGCTTTAAATTTGGTTTCGACTCAAAAGTATTCTGCACCTTTAGAGGGATGTGAGGATGACGTTGATGCCATGGAACAAGATGAAGGTACTTGATTTATCTTAATTACGATAGGTCTAAATGATTGTGAGAGAAATATTATGCTAGTGACTTTTTTTTTTTTTTTTCCTTCTTTTTCTCTCCCATTTACTATTTTCATGTTGCTATTTTTGAATTCAGCATATAGCTCATTGTCTTCTGTACCATTCATTCTGTTGCAACTTTTATCCAATAAAACTTAAGCTCAGAAAGCCAAATGATTCTCAGGAAAATATAAATTTCCCTTCACCTAAACAAGCAATTAGGTTCAATGCCTAGTTTTTGTCTTCTCAGGTCACGAACAATGTAGTCTTAGAATTTTACCCTATGCTATCTCAGCAACCAAATTTGACATAGGTTTGTTAAGAATTGCAAACAAATTAAAAGTAAAGCTTACGAGTCTACGTTGCACAGCATCAGGTTTTACCATTATATAAGTCTCTTCAACTTGTTCCTGCACACACAATGACACCAAGAAAGACAAAAAAAAAAGTACAAAATTTTCAAATGGGGTTCTAATAAACTTTGCAAATACTGAATAAAATGAGAGAAGACTCAAATGGGTTTTTGATAATTGAGGTAATAAGTTGAAAAGAAAGAGGGAGAGAAGCAAACAAGTGGGGCTAGAAGATAAGGGATTTGGTGGGGTAAACTAAAATATGTTTATGTTTCATAGTTATAAGTGGGTTTTCTGTCTTGTAATGGAAAAACCTAGGATATGGAGTATAGACCAAAATTTGTTTTTTCTTTGCTTTTCCTACATTTCCCGGCTACCAAATAGTTAAATTTTTTAGCTTGCTTCATGGGTTTGGTTCTGATCTCTTAAGTCAATTATTTGCTTGCCCACATTTGTATTTGGCTCAATTGAGTGATGGTTTGTGTTATGTGTTTTGGTCTTGAATATGGAACACTCTTAGGTATTATGTTTTATGATGATGAGTTGGCGAAAATGGGTAACTAATTTAATTTTTCTAACTATCTAGTTAGTAGTTAAGGTTTTCAAACTATATTTTTTATTAGCATCTCGAGTCTATGAAGCTCGATTTTGGACTATAAATCGAGTCTTTGAGAGTCAATTTTCATGTACCAATCGGGTCTGATCTGGCACTTTTTCCACGTGGAGTCCACATGTAAATCGAGTCTCTAAGACTCGATTTACATTTATAGTAGAAATATTTTCAAGTGTCTGAGACCCAGACCCAGATCTTCTCCCACTCTCCTTTCTCAAACTTCTAAAGTCCCAAAAAACCCAAGAACAAAATCCAAAATAAAAACTGATCAAATCGGAAACCAAACCCAAAAATCAAAAAATACACTGACCACCGCTTGGGCCGCACCACCACTGTGCGCGACTCGGCAATTTGAGGTGCCAGAGAGTTGAGGTGAGCTCTCTCTCCTTAGATTCTTTCTCTCTCTGATCTGATGGGTTTTGGGGTTTTTATTTTTTTAATCTGGATTTTAGGTGGTTGTTGGGGTGGAATCTAGATTTTAGGTGGTTGTTGGGGTGGATTTGGTTGGATTAATGCTCATATTTATGGTTGTATTTGGGACTTTGGAAGTTTGAGAAAAGAGAGTCGAAGAAGAAAAAGGAGAGTCGGAGAAGAACTAGGTCTGGGTCTCCAGACACTTGAAAATATTTGTACTCTAAATGTAAATCGAGTCTGTAAGACTCGATTTACAGGTACGCCACATGGAAAAAGTGCCAGCTCAGACTCGATTAGGACATGAAAATCGACTCTCAAAGACTTGATTTATAGTCCAAAATTGAGCCTTTTAGACTCGAGATGCTAGTAAAAAATATAGTTTGAAAACATTAACTAGTAACTAGATAGTTAGAAAAATTAAATTAGTTACCCATTTTGGGGAGGTCTGCCTTCTGAAACCAATGAGCATCCAAAGATTTATCGGATGAAACTTTGGGCTACAAATGAGGTTCGTGCCAGGTCGAAGTTCTAGTAACCTTATCTCTATGTATTATTCTTGCAATCGAAATTGGAATTAAAGTGAATGAATTTCATATGGAGAAACCCCAATTTTACTACTACTAGTGCTAGGTGAAGGGAAGGGTAGGGTTCTGGGTTCAACATCCATTGGATCCATAACTTACCAATAAAAAAAGGGGACAAAGTTTAGCCTAACTAACCCTAGTTAACTACACCACCTATTTAAAAAATAAAAACTAAAAAATCTATATATATATATATATATCTCCCTTATTGACTTCTTTGAAAGTTGTAACCCAAAAACCCAGCTCTCACCAGTCACCCCAAACCCTCCTCTATCTCCACCGTTAGTCCACCCAATCTCCGCGACTCAAAGCCACCTTTTGTACATTGCTCCGCTACTTCATCGGTCAAAACTAAATCTCCCTTTTTTCCTTGATAACCACGATTCCTTCAAAAACTGAAGTGGACTTGCTTGCCTTTTTTTATTTTTTATTTTTTAAATGTTTGGTTGAGGTTTCAAGCTGATTTCTCATCAACTCTCACATTCTTCAATTGGGTCAAGAATGATTTAAGTCTCAAACCCCACTATCTATAATTACTGTATTATTGGTCTAGAAAATTTTATCAAGCCATGAACTTGTTGTTTGAATTGATAGAAATGGCTAAGGTTTGAAAGCTCGAATTTGTGCTAAAATACAAACCCTCAATTAAAAATTACGGCTAGATTACAACTTGATTTTAGAGTAGGCATTCAGCAACTTTTCCTTCAGCTCTTCAACTTCACATTTAGCATCCTTAAGTTGCACAAGAGTGGATTTGTGCTCTTCCACAATTTTCTTCATCTTTTTAACAGTACTCTTTGCAACCTTAGCATATTTGCCACAATCTTCAAGCAACGCATCGTACACTTCTTGAAGATTCTTTTCACCTTCGTTGAGGTGCACATCCTCATCATTCGAAACTTCAACTTCTTCGCCTTCAGAATGTACACCAAATCATCAACCAACTCACTCAATTCATCTCTAGAATCAACCGCAGTAATCACCATGAAAGGTGAATAGTTTCCATCACTATCACATTCTCCTTCCGCATCGAAATTTGAGCTCTCTGAATCACTAAGGGTAGTTTCCATCACTATCACATTCCCATTATTTTTCATCTTAAGAAATTTTTGGACGTTCTTTGCTAAAAACGCCACCTCCTTTTCAACATCATCTTCATCGGAGGAATCACCAGTTCTCTCATTTATGGTTTTGAGAGCTAGTGATTTGTTGGCTCTCTTCAAACCTAAGAGCTCGAACTGCCCTTCCAAACCATAAATAAGAGAACTGGTGATTCCTTTGATGAAGATGATGTTGAAAAGGAGGTGGCGTATCTTGCAAAGAACTTTCGAAAATTTCTTAAGATGAAGAATAATGGGAAGTCATTTGGCAAAGGGAGATTCTCATCATCCAAAAATGATAAGAGAGAATTCAAGAAGAAGGATAGGAAAGAATCATCATTAACCCAAGGAATTGTGTGCTATAAATGTAATGGGCATAGGCATCTAAAGAAAGAATATCCAAACTACTTGAGAGGAAATGGTTAAGTGTTTGCTGAATGTGATAGCGATAGAAACTATTCAGCTTTCATGGCGATTACCACTATTGATTCTAGAGATGAATTGAGTGAGTTGGTTGATGATCTTAGTGTACATTCCGAAGGGGAAGAAGTTGATGTTACGAATGATGAGGATGTGTACCTCAACGAGGGTGAAAAGAATCTTTGAAAAGTGTACGATGCGTTGCTTGAAGATTGTGGCAAATATGCCAAAGTTGCAAAGAGTGTTGTTAAAAAGATGAAGAAAATTGAAGAAGAGCAGAAATCCACTCTTGTGCAACTTAAGGATGCTAAATGTGAAGTTGAAGAGCTAAAGGAAAAGTTGCTAAATGCCTACTCTAAAATCAAGTTTCTTGAACTTGAAACAATTCAAGCAAATGTCAAAGTGAAGCGCATTTCCACTAAGAAACTTAACAGCGTACTCTAATCTCAAAAGCCTTCAAATGATAAGACCAGTTTGGGCTACACTGGTGAAGGAAGTTCAAGTAGCGAACCTAAGAAGGAGATGAAGTTTATGCTGGCAAAGGTAGAGAAGCCCAAGTTTGAGAAACATTTCTGTGAAGCAAAGGGTCTTATGTGAAGCATGAGAAACATTTCTGTCATCATTGTGGTGTATGAGGACATACAAGGCCAAATTGCTTCAAGCTACAGGCACTCAAGAGGGCTGATTCTTTGCGTGGTCCAGACAACTCAAGAAGAATGCCAAAGGGAAATCAAGCTAAAGGAGAAAATGAAGGACAGAAATGTTATGGAGATGTTGAAAAACATTTCATTATACCTAGATAACTTCATCCCAAGGTTTGAGAGTTATATCAGCCATACCCCCCTCCTTCTAAGGACCTCACCCAAAACACTCGTATAGTGTGGGTGAAGAAGGGTACTCATGCATGATCACTCACTATGCCCATGCATTAATACTTCCAATAGATTCATAGTTTCATGCATCATGGCATACACTGCATGTAAAGTTGTGTTGGCTTTAATTCCGTGCCAAATTTGATTGTAATTTCTTTAGTCGTTTCCCTGTATGTATGTGGGTTGTAAGGGATGAGTGTGAGAGATCGGTGAAGAATTAGTGCAAGATACGACTAGCTCGAAAGAAGCAATGCACGAAAAGGCCATATGCTAGCTGAAGAGTCATGCCAGGCTGTCAAGTTCGCAAGTGTTTCACGAGAACAGCCATCCCACGAAGTACCTATGA
Source organism: Quercus gilva (assembly GCA_023621385.1). Lineage (NCBI taxonomy): Eukaryota > Viridiplantae > Streptophyta > Magnoliopsida > Fagales > Fagaceae > Quercus > Quercus gilva. The sequence continues at coordinate 30,485,818 of CM042477.1, forward strand.
AACATTCTGTTTGACAAAAAGTTAAGTTACTAGTTAAGTTACTTTACCAAATTCTTTACCCACACTATAAATACACCCAAGAATAGTGAGGAATAATTTTCAGAGAGAAAACCCTAGCAAATACACTTGGTAGCAGGAGCTTGGAGGGCTTAAGTACATGGGGTAGACTAAGCTTGAAGTGTCTTTTGTTATTCGTTTACTCCAACTTTATTCTCTAATGGATCGATTTCAACTTGGAGAGTCACGGAGAGGTTTTTCTTCTCTCTTCTGTACTCCAACTTTATTGTTCATTGCGCATATTTACTCTTGTTCTGTACTTTGTTTAAGTTAGAGTAAAAACAATCTAGCCGTAATTTTTAATTGGGGGTTTGAACAAGCTTTTGTGTTTTAGCACAAATCCGAACTTTCACGATTCACTAAAGAATAAAGTTGGAGTACACAAATAACAAATGACCCTCCAAGTCTAGTTTACCCCATGTACTTGAGCACTCCAAGCTCCTACTACCAACGGACTTCTAGGAGTCTTATCTTCTCTAGCTTTCTGGATCCACAATTCAGTCTGATTGCATCCGCCACTAAATGGCTCCTTCCAATGGTTTCCAACAATACCAAAATCTCAGTTAACACTCAAATCTGGTAGGATAAGTGTTTGAGTTATGAACCTCTCAAGGATGTAGAGATGGAGAGGTAGGAGTTGAGGAAAACCACTATGAAATGTGTAGATGATTGTGAGTATTACAATCTCTAACTCTCAAGTGTATTTGTTAGGATAATGAGGGTACTTATAGTGTGGGTAAAGAATTTGGTAAAGCAACTTAATTTTTTGCCAAATAGAATGTTTCGTGGGTAATTCGCATGATGGCCCTTCTCACGAAACACTCGCGAACTTGACAACCTAGTGTGATTCTTCAGCTTCTAGTCATGTGCTTCATACGTGGCCTTTTCACAAGTTTCTTCTCACAACTCATGAAAATGATCTAGAGATGGAAAGATAGGAGTTAACACTCAAATCTGGTATGATAAGTGTTTGAGTTATGAACCTCTCAAGGATGGAGAGATGGAGAGGTAGGAGTTGAGGAAAACTATAAGGAAATCTGTAGATGATTGTGGGTATTACAATCTCTAACTCTTAAGTATATTTGTTAGGGTAATGAGAGTACTTATAATGTGGGTAAAGAATTAGTAAAGCAACTTAACTTTTTGCCAAACAGAATGTTTCGTTGGTACTTCGCAGGATGGCCCTTCTCGCGAAACACACGCGAACTTGACAACCTAGTGTGATTCTTCATCTTCCAGTCATGTGCTTCACACGTGGCCTTACTTCTCGCAACTCGTGAAAAGGATGTAGAGATGGAAAGGTAGAAGTTAACACTTAGATCTGGTATGATATGTGTTTGAGTTATGAACCTCTCAAGGATGTAGAGATGGAGAGGTAGAAGTTGAGGAAAACCACAAGGAAATGTGTAAATGACTATGGGTATTACAATCTCTAACTCTCAAGTGTATTTGTTAGGGTAATGAGGGTACTTATAGTGTGGGTAAAGAATTTGGTAAAGTAACTTAAATTTTTGCCAAACAGAATGTTTCGTGGGTACTTCGCGGGATGGCCCTTCTCGTGAAACACTCGCGAACTTGACAGCCTAGTGTGATTCTTCAGCTTCCAGTCATGTGCTTCACACGTGGCCTTTTCACAGGTTGCTTCTCGCAAGCTTCTCGCTAGCTAGTCACGAATTGCACTGATTCATCTTTTGAAACTTGATTTTTCACCGATCTCTCACACTCATCCCTTACAAATGAACCCATATACATATGCTAGTTGGAAATCACAACTTTACAAGGTTGTTTCACCAGATGATGGTGATGTTTTTGAAAGTTTGGTTTTGTGCGGTGAACATTGTCATTTGGCAAAATTTGCCAAATAGCATGTTTTTAGAAAAAAAAATTTAGGAAAGTAGCACACGGACGAAGTTAATTAGTTAAGTAGACTGTTTTTGGAACTTGAGTTTGTCAAACTAGAATTCCAGCCCAAACTCGAGTTCCAAAAATAATCTACTTAAGTAATTAACTTTAGCCGCATGCTATTCACCAAAAAGTTTTCTAAAATGCTACTATTCAGTAAATTTTGCCTTGTAATTGGGATCCAATTGTCTTTGAGATGCTTATTAAGGCATATGTGGAAGCGTGATTGAACAAGGTTTTAGGACTTTTAGGAGGTTTGTGGAGGTAGGTTTTGTCCCTAGTGTAGTTGCTTGCAATTTTTGTTTGAATGGGTTGCTGAAGCTCGGATGTGTTGATCGGTGTTGGGAGGTATATGAAGAAATAGGGAGAATCGGGATACACCCAAATGCTTATACATTTAATATGTTGATTAATGTTTGATGAATGGTCTTTGTAAAGATGGGAAGGTCAGGGAGGCTCATCAGCTTTTTCATCGAATGGTTCATAGAGGGTTTATGTCCAGACACTATGTCTTATAATACTCTTATTTGTGGTTATTGGTTTTTAGTTTTTTAGTTTTTATTTTTTTAATAGGTGGTGTAGTTAACTTGGGTTAATTGGGTTAAGTTTACTTAAGTAATCATGCCATTTTTTACACATTAGAAGAGTTTGTCCTAAACTTTGTAGCTAAACTTTGTCCTAAAAAAATAATAAAACTAGATTTTAAATAGGATTTGCTCTTATTTTATGTTTCTGCAAGGCATGTTGAAAGCAGAGCAGCCCGGCACTAGCAAAATATGGAATTTTGAGCTTATTTAGACTAAAATAATCTTGTGAGATGTCATATATATAGGCTTTCATAATTTTATCTTTCCTATAGGCAAATGTTTTTGTAAACAATATGATGATTTTTCAAACCAAATGCCCTCTACTCTAATTCCCTAGAATTTACGCAGAATCATATTTCTTGTACTTATTTTTTAATGTGTATTTTGTTATGGTAATTAGTGCCTTGGTTTAAACGGATTCTTTTTATGTTCTTGACTTTGTTGGCATTGGTTTGCAGATATTTATTCAAACTGGATACCTTCTTGATTTACCTTAGGGGAGTTAAGGGAGTTTCTGCCTTTATGAATATCACATGGTAAGGCACCACCTATGAGTTCTCCCTCCTGCCCCCTTCTTTTCTTTTTATTGTATTCCTTTTTCTTTCTCCCAAACTTCTTAATTTATGTGTACATGTTTGTTCCTTTTTCTTTCTAACATATAACTAGAAAATGTTAGGTGTAAAAGCTACTGCATCATCTGCATGGGCTTGCTTGAAATATAACTAGGGTTCCTAACAAAGAGAAATTAATAGGTTATAGTGTGTGTTATATTAATTTTTTAGACATCTCAGATTTATTAATTTTTGCAAGATGCTTTCTGTTTTTTCCAATTTCTCCTTTATTTACTCTTTAAGCACTATTAGAAGGTAAAAAGAGTTGGGTGTTCAATGTACTAGGATTGTCTTTTACGCTTTTTTGAAAAAAAAAAAAAAAAAGTGGTAATCAATTATGTGTGAGGAACATGCACCATTTTGTTTGATTCTCATTACTGCATAAAAAGGTTATAATCTGTCCTAGAAATTATGTGAAAACTAAGTAGTAGTTTTATTTTTTATTTTTTGGTAATAAGTATTACTAATTAAGAGGCATTTCCTCTAGTACACGACGTATATATGATGTAGTGTTAAAGAATTACAATGAATGAAAGTTACAATAAGAAAGAGAGAAAGTCAATAAAATCTACAACAGAATACGTGACTAAAAGTAACTTGTTTTATTCCCTTGTGAAATATGGCATCTAGTTGTTTGCCTTTAATCCTTCAAGTCATGCATAGCTGACAATTTGTCTTCTCTTTCGGATTGACAGCCTTGTTCAATGGGATTTGCTACTGGTTGAAAAACGTTCTTAATGTGGGCTTTGATTTTTGCCATGGACATGGTATCTTGGGACAAAATTGCCCTTTGCCCTTTTCGGGCAAATTATATAACTTTATACCTCCTTTCCCAAACTAATTAGGGAAATGTCCCTTTTTTAAAACTTAATTTGTAATCAATCGAGTTAGGCTCTATAGTGACGTTTTGAAGGACCTATAGTGGCGTTTTGTAACTCGACCTCAATAAAATCGAGTTATAGGTAAAAAAAAATTGCCTATAACTCGATTTCATTGAAGTCGAGTTAAAAAACGTCACTATAGGTTCTTAAAATGTCACTATAAACTCATTAAAATGTCACTATAGACTCCTTAAAACGCCACTATAGAACTCTAGAAATTTTTTTTTTTAAACTCAATTTATCACAAATCGAGTTTTAAAAGAGGGACATTTCCCTAATTAGTTTGGGAAGGGGGGCATAAGGCTATATAATTTGCTCGAAAATGGCAAAGGGCAATTTTGTCATGGAATCTTGCATAGGTAATTTCTTTTGAAACTACTTGTCTTTTTTCTATTTCTTATGATGATTGATATTCCTCCAATCAAGGGCGGCTTACGGCGCTACTTAAGCCTTGGCCTAAAAGTCGGTAGAAGTGAATGTGTCTTTCAAATTATGACTATGAGGTTGTTCAGTCAATTCATGTGTGATCTAAAAATTTAGAAAAAGCTATTCTCCACTAATAAGTAGCAAAAACTAAACAATATACCCAATTTCATTTTTTATTGGTAGACAATTTGGTAATTTATAATGAAAATAAAAATTTTAAGAATTTCTCTATGGAGATAATAAAAGATGAATTTTTATTCTATGAAGATAGGAAAAAGCAAAGATACTAAGTTCTGATAGATTTATGTGGTTGTGCATTTGGTTCTATTTGGATAATTTCACAAGTTTCTTTGCTTTTTCTTTAGATTTTTTTCCTAGGCTAGCTTTGAACTATATTTCAATTCTTGTTTTAGCCTTGTCAACAGGTTTGTCTTGTGCACAACCGAAGAAGGCCTTTAAAGGCTTTCAAGGAGCTGAAGGCTTACCTTGCATCTCCATTCTTACTCAGCCCCTCTAAGTTCGACAAAGAGTTCTCCTGCTACTTAGTCGTGTCATCATGGCTTTCATAGGAGAGGTATCCCCCCCATGGAAAAGTTGGCATTCACATTAATCACAGTTGCCCATAAGCTAAGGCTATACTTTCAAGCTCACACAATAGTAGTCCAAACAAACAAACCCTTGCGGAAGACCATGAACAATCTTAAAGCTACTGGACGGTTAGTCTTATGGGCCATTAAGCAAATTTGATGTGCAGTACCATCTGAGAATAGCTATCAAGGCCTTGGCTGACTTTATCGCTAAGTTCATAGCAAAGGAGGATGAAGGCTAAGGAGTAGCCCCATGGATGGTTAAGACCAATGGCTCATCCAACCAATATGTCGAAGGGATTGGAGTGTCCTAAAATCTTCGGAAGGGGATGTAATAAAATATGCTGTGCACCTCCATTTTTCGATGACCAACAATGAGGCTGAGTATAAGGCCTTGTTGACAAGCATCGACTTAGCTAGAGCTACAAGAACTTCCTCTGTGGTTATTCATAGTGAGTAATCGTCGGGCAAGTCAATGGCAACTATGAGGCCAAAGGCAACATATAAAGAAATACCCAAGTCTAGTGAAGCATCATGTAGGTCAAAACTTAAAGAACAAGTTCGTACCAATCCTAAGGGAAGAGAATATAAACGCCGATCAATTAGCCAAAGAGGCATCCTCAGAAAGGACGTGCGTGAACCTTTATACAATATTCTACTGCTACTAATGAGGTGGATGTGTGTGATCCCAACATGAACTGACTAGATGGCCCCTAATGATGCACAAAATCATTAGTGAGTGAATTGTCAACATGCGCATCAAATGTATGCACTTGAAGAATGAAAGGTGAATAACCTATAGAGAGCACCGGAGGGGTGTTGGCCAAAAACCATCCTTTGAAGGCTAAAAGTATAATAGTGGTATAAAGCTTACCAAGATCCTATGAATGTAGCATCTTTGGGCTTAATTTCCCATATTTGGAGGATATGACCAAGATCCCATGACTGAAGGATCTTCGAGCATGGTGCGCAAGTTTTTTCCATACGAGGATGCAAGAGTGGAGAACACACAAACGGTGTGGAACTACGTATAATGAGTTGTCGATATGGAGATGCTCATTGATATCACGAGCCATATTGACTGTCTTTAATCCATTGTGGTATTACAGTTCCTCATAAACTAGAAATGATTATAAGCCTGATGACCCAAAACGAAGCCGGACTAGGCAAACAAGGTGACATACTTCTTTAGTGACCAAAGGCCCCTTAGAGGCCAAAGACACTTCACAAACCAAAGATCCTTCATAGGCCGAAGACTCCAAGATTTTAGTTAAATTTTTAGAAGTTGAAAATAGTGCTTATCAGCTACCCCCTATTCTGTGTTTGTCGTGTATACCCGATGAGCTACAAAATACGATAAGCAATTATGTTTGCATTTAATCTCGGGATCTATGCCTTCCTTGTGATTCATGCAATTCCAAGGGTATAACTGTCTTTGCATTTAATGAGGGGGACATGTGTCACCCTATGATTAGAGGCCAAAGACACTTCACCCTATGATTCGCTTCGTTTCTCATGCTCCGTCGCCTATAAATAGCTCATTCCCTTTCCTGACCTTCCTACTTGCTTATTTTACATTTCAAACCACTTTGTCGTTGGAACTCTTCATTTGTCAGGATACTCTCATCTGTTTCCTATGAAGATCGTCTACATTTATTCATCGTCGTCCACTTATGAGGGTAAGTTTTTTGTCATTTTAGCTATATTTATCTTTTTTGAATAGCCTTTAAGAGATTAATTTCTTAGTTTTTATTCGTTGCTTGTAGGTGTGAGGATGTTAAGTGATAATGAAGCGACGAGTAATTATGGGTTATTTCTCCGTGTGGAGTTGGATGACGACCTAATTTCCCAACATGGATATGAGTCCTTGACTAACGAGCCAACACATTCTTCTAATAGGAAGCTATCGATGGCAAAGGAAAGGGGCCCCATAACTGCACAACCTTTAGACTCCAACCTTTCTACTCCTCTCTTCGTGAAGGACTAAGAGTTTGCAGTAGCGAGGGCCCATTCTTTCATCGGGTCTTTATGATTTAACAAAGGTTGGTTCTTTTTAGCTTGTTTCTTTAGTTTGGCTCTTCCTACTGACTAACTACCTTTTTTCTTAGGCCTTGTTGAAGATGAGGATGTGTAAGTCGAAGGAGTCTTTAGTCACTCGTTTGAAGGAGTGCCACACCACCGATGTTGATAGGGTCTCCAAGTTCAAGGATGCGTCCAGACTATTGAATGAAGAGCTCACCACCTACAAAGCCAAGGTCATCAACCTGGAGGCTAAGCACTCTCGACGAATTGAGAAGCTGATGAAGGAGAGCTTTAGGCTAACGTCTGAGCTGAATTTGCTGCATAAGAAAGTGGAGAATGCCAAGGTTGATGCCATCTCAAAGTTTTAGATGTCAGCTAAGTACTATGACAAGCTTGCGTCCAGACTGTTAAATAAAGAGCTCACCACCTACAAAGCCAAGGTTGTCGGCCTGGAGGCTGAGCACTCCTGAAAATTCAAGGAGTTGATGAAAGAGAACTCAAGGATAACATCTGAGCTGACTTTGTTACGTGAGCAAGTGGAGAATGCTAGGGATGATGTCTTCTCAGAATTCTAGACGTCAGCTAAGTACTATGACGAGATGGGGGTGCAATTCAATGAGGGCTTCAAACACTTCAACATTCAAGCGTTAGAGCTCTTTAAAGACTCTAGTTGGGATTTTTCATAAGTTCAAATCAACCTGGAGGAGCCTCTGCCGACGACACCTATTGCTGGGGAGCCTGTCCCTAATAGTGTATTGGACCTGGATATGAAGAAAGATGTCGACAATAAGGTGGTGGCCAATGAACCCAATACTTGAGCTATAACTAATTTTTCTGTAAGTTTTAAGCCAATTTTTATTTTTATGGGTGCCCCTATTTTGTCACAAACAAATAATATTTTATTTAATACCATGTTTGTTGTGTTGAACATGTGCCTGTTCTCTTATTCACTTTGCTTTGTACATGGGTACCCAACGATTGATATGTTGCATGTTACCTGTGCTAATGTTGATGACTAGTTTAGCTCCAGTACTCTATTCAATTGTCGATTTCTATCTTGTGTTCAACGACCCTTTTAATTAGCTTTGACCTAACAACTCTCATAGGCTAAGGAATGTTTTAGTTATTTGTCACCCTTTGGATTTAGGTACGAGGACCTAAGCAGGTGTTCAAGTACTCATCAGTTACCTTGGTTAAGAGTCCATCTTATAGGGGGAAGTGTGGATCAGGAACTTGTTGTGACCATTCGTCCATTTTAAGACTTAAGTTTGGGTCAAGAACCCATTAGTTGATGTGACCATCTGTCCATCCTTCAGGTAGGAGGATTTGAGTAGTTGACTAGGTACCTGTCGGTCAACTTGGTTGTTGGTCCACACTATAGGTAGGACTTAGGTTTGGGTCAAAAACCCATTAGTTTTCTTGTCCATCCCATAGGTAAAAGGATTTTAGTAGATGACTAGGTATATATCGATTACCTTAATCGTCAGTCCGCCCCTATAGGTAGGACTTAAGTTTAGGTCAAGAACTCATTGGTTTCTGTGACCATCTGTCCATCCCATAGGTAGGAGGATTTGAGTAGGTGACTAGGTACTCGTCAGTTACCATGGTCAGTCCACCCCATAGGTTCTTAAGTTTTTTGCCTTCGTGTAGCAATGCAATGGTGGATGAAGAACGATGCTGTTATTGAATAAAGAAAAAGTACACTGAATAGTAGATTAGGTGTCAAACGAACATGCTGTAGATACCTAAAGAAAAACTAAAACATAATTGTAGGAGGTGAATTACTAGTAATATTTCCTCAAATGCTCAGCATTCCATGGGTGGTGTAACCTCCATCTGTCGAGCATTTCTAAATGATGGGCACCTCTTCTATAACAGTCAACCAACCTATTGGGTCTTTCCCAGTTAGGGCCTAACTTGCCCTGTGTAGGATCCTTTGTGGCGATTGTCACCTTTCTTAGAACTAAGTCTCCAATATTGAAGTGTTAGGCTTGATGTGAGTGTTGTAGTGATTAGCCATGAAGTCCTGGTAGCATGCCATTATCTGTTCAGTTGTTGCCCTTACTTTGTCTAGTAAGTCCAAGTTTAGGCGTAGGCCTTCGTCATTCTTCCTTTCTTCGTGATAACTCACTCTAAAGCTGGCAAGCCCCACTTCTACTTGGTATGACAATTTCGCTTCCAAATGCAAGCTTTAAAGGTGTTTCACCTGTAGGGGTCCGAGTTGTTGTTTCATCCGACCATATCCCCTTTGTCCCCCTCAAGTCGAGTCTTGATCTTCTTGCACAGGGATCGGTTTGTTACCTCGAAATGGCCTTTGGCTTGTGAGTGGGCAGGTGACGAGTAGTGGTTCTTTATTCCCAATTATTGGCAGAAGTCTCTAAATGCATTGTTGTCAAATTGCTTTCTACTTCAGAGATGAAAACCCTTAGAGTCCCTAAGCGATAGACAATGCTCTTCTAGACAAAACTTCAGATATTCTTCTCGGTGATGGTGGCAAATGATTCAGCTTCCACCCATTTAGTGTAGTCAAATGCCTACCACGAGGAATTTAAGTTACCGTGCTGCTGTAGGAAAGGGTCTCATTATGTCAAGTCCCCATTGCATGAAGGTCCATAGGACTATCATTGGAGTTAGCTATTCTAACGACTGCCTTATAACATTGCTAAGTCCTTCTGCATGGAAGACTTCTACTACCTTAATCGCATAAGCTTGTGGGCTAAAAGATCGTGCCCCCGAGTGGTTTCTATATATGCCTTCATGAACCTCCCTTAGGACTAGGGGTGTGCAGCTAACCCATTAACCTGCCAAAACTAACCCGACCCAACCCAACCTACCGAATTGGGTCGGTTTTTAAGGATTGGTGTGGTTGGGTTAGGTTGGGTTATGAAATTTGGTTTAGTAGTGGGCCGGGTTGGGTTCGGGTCATAACAATCAACCCACCTAATTTGACCCGACCAACATTTAAAATTTAAATTATATATATTTCAAATATATTTTATAATTAATAATTTTTTTATTTAATTTATTCCCCTTTTCAACTCCTCTTATATAAAATTCAATTACCTCGTAAACTCTAACAATTTTATTTCTATCTATGCCTCCTCCCACTCTCACTCTCCCACTCCACTCCTATTTGTTTATAACTGAGTTAGGATACTAGCTCATGTATATTTTATTTATCAACTCAATTGGATCTATTTTGTTAATAACTGAGTTAGAATACTAGTTTGTGTATATTTTGCTTATCAACTCATGTGACAGGTGGGATATATATTTTTTCTGATCAATTTAATAACAATAGTAAAAATAATAATAAATAAAAACTCTCCAACCCATGGGTTCAACCAAATCCATGTGGGTTGGGTTGGATTGAATTTTTTTTAACCCACAATGGTGGGTTAGCCACCCCTTGCTTCATCAGGTACCAAACACCTTAGATATGGAAGGGAGAAGCCCCTTTTGTATAAAACATCTCTTATCAGCAAGAAGTGTGATGCTTGGACCTTCAACAACGTCATGGTCTGGGAGCTTCCTATCCAATCAGCTCCTGTTGGGATCATATGCTCATCCACTTCATTAGTAGCAAGAGAATATTGTATGAAGGATAATACCTATCCGTTGAGAGTCATGCTCTCTGAGGATGCTGCTATGGCTAATCAATTAACGTCTATATTCTCTTCTCTTGGGATATGTACGAACTTGGCCTCTAAGTTCTAACCTACATAATGCTTCACCAACCTTAGACATTTATTCATATGCTCGCCCTTGGCCTCATAGTCATTGCTAACATGCCCAACTATCACTTGAGAATCACTATGAATAACCACAGAGGCGCAAGGCCTCATACTCAACCTCATTGTTGATCGTCGGGAGCTGGAGGCACATAGCACATTCTATTATTTCCCCTTCTTGAGATTGTTTCTATTATTTCCCCTTCTTGAGATTGTAGGACAACTCCAATTCCTCTGATGTATCGGTTGGATGAGCCATCGATCTTCGTCATCCTTTGCCGTGATCTCAACAATGAAGTCAGCCAAGGCCTGGGCTTTAATGGCTATTCTCAGATGGGTTTGTCTGCATGTCAAATTCGCTTAACTCAATGGCCCATAAGACCAATTATCCAACAGTTTCAGGATTGTTCATGGTCTTTTGCAAGGATTTGTCTATTAAGACCACTATTGTGTGAGCTTGAAAGTATGGTATTAGCTTGTGGTTAGCTATGATCAGTGTGAATGCCAACTTTTCCATGGGGGTGTACCTTTCTTCTGCTCCCTCAATGCCCTATGGTCAGCTAAGTTTTTCTTAAAACAATTTTTTGCTGAAAAAGGTATTCACCAACTTAGCTATGTACAAAACTCAATTGTGGAAAGAAAACATCAACCCATTTTCAATGTTGCTCGAGCCTTAAAACTCCAAGCTTCATTGCCTTTTAGGTTTTGGAGTGATTGTGTTCTTACAGCAATATACTTAATTAATAGGTTGCCTATCTCTCCTACTAATCATTCTACACCTTTTGAAATGCTATATCAGAAATCACCATCTTACTCACACTTAAAGGTTTTGGCTGCTTAGCTTTTGCTTGTACTCTATCTCTTAATAGACATAAGTTTGATTCAAGGGCTAGAAAATGTCTATTCTAGGATATCCATTTGGTGTTAAAGGTTACAAGTTATTGGACCTTAACACTCAAACCATTTTTCTCTCAAGAGATGTCATTTTTCATGAATCTATTTTTCCTTTCCATGTTGATACATCTTTATCTCATATTTCCACTAATGATGCTTTTGTGTTTCCTAAAGTCACTCTTGATCAGTCTAGTTCTCCTACATTTATTCCATTGATTTTTAATGATAATTCCATATTTTCTTCTGCTCTCCCTATTGATAATTCCATATTTTCTTCTGATCCTTCTACAGATTCCTGTCCACGAGAACCTCCTACTCCTTAAACTATTTTTTACCGTTCTTCCAATAGTTCTATTGAGCCATCTATCCCTATACTTGAATAGTCCCTCCTCCCTTAGCTCTTAGACATTCCACTAGAACCCATAAACCTCAGCTAGTCAACCTTATAATATTGATTCCCATCTCACTTATTCAAACTGTAAAGTTGAATTTAATCAACCATTCTGTTGGCTTTATTCCGTGCCAAATTTGCTTGTATTTCAGCATTTAGAAACTCTGTATTTAGGTGGGAATCATATAAGGATAGTGTATGAGAGAATGTGAAGAAAAGCTCAAGTTTGTGTACTTAGTAAGTGGCTCGCGATTGGATTTCGCAGCTTGCTCACGGCTTGCAAGTCGACAAAGGATGCACACGAGTGAAGCATGCAGAGAAGCTGAACAATCATGCCAGTTGGAGCACTATAGGACAAAAAGTCCAGTCTGGCCATTCAGTTAGCTCGCGGCTTGAACTCGCGACTCAGTCAAGGTGCTAGGCCAAGTTACCAGCCAACTCTGTTTTGGAAAAACTGACTCTTCGCATTCCAAACACACACTAATATATATATAGACCCTTATACCCACAAAATGTAGAGAGCTTCTAGAAAGAATTTTAAGAGAGAAACCCTAGAGAAAAACAAGATTGACTCATCCACAATCTTTACATAGTGACACTTCAAATTCCTCTACTCTCACCCTCTCCATTGTTACATCCTTGAGAGGTTTTTTACCCAAATCCTTTTCTCACCATACCCATATCTGTGAGAATGTCATTTGGTGCTTGGGAAGCAGTTAGGAAGGGACCAATGAATATTGGTTGATGCTATGGGCTAATAGCGAAATCCGGTAAGCTAAAGAAGACAAAGGTTCGGCATAACCTCGTTGGACCAAGAAGCTTGGAGGGCTTAGGTACACTAGGTAGATTAGGCTTGGAGGGTCTTTTGCTGTTCATATATCCCAACTTCATTCTTTAATGGATTATTGACCACTTGGAGGGCAGTGGAGAGGTTTTACTCCGAGGGTTTTGGTTTCCTCTTCGATAACACATCGTTGTGTTGTCCTTGTGTTTGCATATCTCTTCGCTTAATCTTTACCATTTAATTTCTATTGTGGATGTGATTTTATTTGGTTTAGATTGTTTATCAATTCTGTTATAAGCTTATGTTCATTTTCCACACGTACATTGTTTGATATTAAGCTTGAATTGGTAATTTGTAATTTGGGAGTCTAAAAGTTTATAGTGTTTTACACACTATTTGAACTTTCAATCGGTATCAAAGCAGGAGAACTTGCTGTGATTTAATTACCTAAATGCGATCCTAGACCCCTTAGCTACGGATGAAGCTATGGAAAATGCTATGTTGAATTATGGTTTAAATGTTTGTAATAATGACTCTATGAGTATGTTTGAAGGGTGTCCTAACAATGAACTCTTAGAGTTATTAAAAACAAAGAAACATGCTAGGATGTTTGTTCACATGCTGAAATATTTTGAAAATAAGAATCACATCTTACACAATAGTCTATGTGAGTCTAAATCTTTGATTAAGAAGTATAAAAGAAGAAATAGAATATTGAGTGAAAAGGTTGATAATCTGAAAAAGAAAATTCAATCTAACAAAAGCATGGAAAATGAAGATAAATTTTTGTTTGAAGGTCAAGAATGCTTGTCCCATGCTTGCATGCTTGTGCACACCTCATTGAAGGTATTTAATTCATGTTTATGGTATCTTGATAGCGGTTGCTCTCGTCATATGACAAGAGATAAATCACTGTTTAAGTCACTCAAAGAGAAGGTTAGTGACTATGTGACATTTGACGATGGGAGTCATGCTTAAGTTCTTGGCAAAGGGACTGTTGAGATACCGGGATTACCTCTATTGAGAGATGTCTTATACATCAAAGGGCTAAAGGCAAATCTCTTAAGCATCACTCAAATATGTGATGAGGACTTCCTTGTTCAATTCTTAAAGAAGGGGTGCATAATCATTGATGAAGAAAGGATTCAAGTCTTGGAAGAAAATAGGACTATCGATAATTGCTACAGAGTAGTTCCTACAGCACCCATTTCATGTAGAAGTGCTCATGTTGACATGTTGGAACTTTGGCATCACAGGTTTGGGCATGCAAATTTCAAACAAGTAGCTAAAGTATCTAAACTTGAAGCTGTTGAGGGACTTCTAAAGTTTTGAAAGGTGGAGAAGAGTATTTGTGGTGCATGTCAAATGGGAAAGCAAACAAAGGCAAGTCATCACAAGGTGAATGTGATTGCTACCTCACGTTGTTTAGAGCTTCTTCACATTGATCTAATAGGGCATACAAGAATTGAAAGTCTAGGAGGAAAGAGGTACATTATGTTCATTGTTGATGATTTCTCAAGATACACTTGGGTTGAATTTCTTAGAGAAAAATAAGAAGCATGTGAGAAATTGGAATTCTTTGCAAGAGATTACAAAACGAAAAAAGGGTTCCCCATTGTCAAGATAATGAGTGATCATGGCAAGGAGTTTGAGAATGCAAGATTGTGAGAAGAATGGAATCAAAAAAGAATTTTCAGCTCCCAAAACTCCTCAACAAAATGGGGTGGTTGAGAGGAAGAATCGGGTGATTCAAGCAAATTCCTCAGAAATTTTGGGGAGAAGCTGTGAACACCTCATGTCACATTGGTAATAGAATATTCTTCCGAGTTGGAACAAAGAAAACCGCTTATGAAATTTGGAATGGAAAGAAGCCGAGAGTGAAGTACTTTCAAGTGTTTGGAAGCAAGTGCTACATTCTAAATGATCGAGAGAACCTTGGGAAATTTTATGCAAAAAGTGATGAAGGCATTTTTCTTGGGTATTCTACTATTAGCTAGGCATATAGAGTTTTCAACAAAAGAACAAAGACGGTGATGGAATTCATCAATGTAGAAATTGATGATGCCATAACAAAGGTAGAGATGGTTGATAATGGAGAAGGACCACGCATTAAAGAACCCACTGTTGAGGTCGAAGCTCTTAATATAGATGTTGAAGGACCTACTCCAGAAAAGGAATCAACTCCCATGAACTCAAGAATGGAAACAAGATCAATGTCGAGAACATCAAGTCCTCTCACTCCTCCAGAAGGTCATCCTCCCATCTCTCGGAATGATGAAGTCTCCACATCAAAGAAGCCATCATCAAGAGTGACTAAGAACCATCCAGAGAGCAACATCATTGGGTTTTTAGATGAAGGTCTTCGCCTTAGAAAGGGAAACATACTTCTGGCCAACCATGTAACATACCATTGCTATCTTGCTCAATTTAAGCCGAAAAGGGTAGAAAAAGCTCTCCAAGATGAATATTGGGTTGAGTCAATGCGTGAAAAGCTTAATCAATTTGTGAGAAATGATGTATGGGAGAACACAACAATCTTTCCAAAGATCAAACGCCAATATTCAAACATTAAATCACAGAGATTATCATAAACAACCAATCCAAGAAATCTTATGTATGAAATGTGAAATACAATGAGAAAGAAACGGAACCCATACCTTTTCTTGAAGATTAGTGAACAAGTTATGGAGAATATAGAGATAGTGTGTGTGAACACAGTGATTTTGAAACAGGGGAAATTGGTGAAGAAGATGAATAGTCACTAGATGCGAGGGAAAAATGAAAAATTTTTAAAACCAATTCTGAAAAAGACCCTCATTGTGCAAAACATGCGATTTTCACGACTCAGTCAAGTCGCGTGCAAGTCACCAAAACACTTAAAACAAAAATTTTGAAAAAATTATCCAAGTATTTTTTGTGACTAGAAGGTCCACCCGTGAGAGAGTTGCAAACTGAGCTGCGAAACTTTCAGTATGACTTTCGCGACTGAACCTTCACTCGTGAACAAGTCGCCACATCAAGTCGCGAGAGACTAAAAAATCCAGATTTTGAAAAATTTTCTAAGTATTTTTCACAATTGGGACATTAACCTGCCAGTGAGTCGCGAAAATCTACTATATGAGCTCGCAATTGGGGGCATGCGATTGTACTGACCCGCGACCAAGTCGCCAAAACAGGGCAACACAGTTTTTGAAAAAATTTGACAATTTTTTGTAAAAACAAAATACTTTCCAAAAACAACTAAAACACTCAAAAATCTTTTTGTGTTTAATCAACAAAAAATTAAGCATGTGAAACACATTTAATCAAGTACAATCACACAAATAAATATGGCATTCATTGAACATAGACATGTGTGATGTGTGTGGGTATCAAAAACGAGATAGTCCTTAGTCTAATGTGAAGCTTCAATGATCAATTCAACCAAGGCATACACAATTAGTACTAGATAAAGTGACCCATCTCAATTATAGAAATATGCATATATGACCTCCCACATAAACTTGATAACATAACTTTGAAGTTTTTCATTTGGCTCCATATACATCATATCATTTGATCTTTTTGAATCATAACATCTTATTTTGAGATCGATGCCTAAAATTTTTTATATTTCAATTTGATTAGTTAGCCTTTGGCTTTTTAGGCATCATATATTTTATTTCAAGTCGCTTTCCCTTTTTCCTTGTCAAATACTAGTATGTGCGACAAGCTTTTGCAGCTCATTATCTCTTTTCATTTGGAGATTTACATTTATTAAGCTCTTTAAGCAAAAAAATAAAACAAAATAAAGAGTGGGAACATATATAAACACAAGTCTATACATGTCTCAAGATCAACGAAACCATTGACTAATCATTCATGACAAGTTTGAAGATCGATTTACAACAGTCACAAAGATTTCCAGATTTTTCCCACAATAATATGAGTGCATAGAGAAAAAGCTATGCTCGTAAATGCACAAAGCCATTTGCACAAAGGTACAAGGTAAAACATGTTTATGACAAAACACAATAATGTCGATCAAACTTTTTAGATTTTCTACTTTTTACGTGTTTTTGGATTTTTGACACAAAAGCAAGAAAAGATTGATAAAAAACAGCAATGTAAAGACATTTAAAACAAATAACAAACAAACAGAACATGCTACACAAATAGTGTGTGTGAACACAGTGATTTTGAAAGAGGGGATTGGTGAAAAAGATGAATAGTCACTAGATGTAAGGGAAAAATGAAAACTTATTGAAACCAATTCTGAAAAAGACCCTCATTGTGCAAAATACGCGATTTTCGCGACTGAGTTAAGTCGCCAAAACACTTAAAACAAAAATTTTGAGAAACTTTTCTAAGTGTTTTTCGCGACTGGACGTTCCACCCACGAGTTGAGTCATGAAACTTTCAATATGACTTTTGCGACTGAACCTCCACTCGCGAACAAGTTGCCACATCAAGTCGCGAAAGACTTAAAAACCCAAATTTTGAAAAAATTTATAAATATTTTTCACGATTGGGACATTGATCTACCAGTGAGTCGTGAAAATCTACTGTATGAGCTCGCAACTGGGGGCATGCGACTGCATTGACTTGCGACCAAGTCGCCAAAATAGGGCAACACAGTTTTTTGAAAATTTTTGACAATTTTTTGTAAAAAAAAAATACTTTCCAAAAACAACTAAAACACTCAAAAATATTTTTGTGTTTGACAAACAAAAATTAAGCATGTGAAACACACTTAATCAAGTACAATCACACAAATGAATATAGCATTCATTAAACATAGACATGTGTGATGTGTGTGAGTATAAAAAACGAGATAATCCTTAGTCTAATGTGAAATTTCAATGATTAATTCAACCAATACACAATTAGTACTAGATAGAGTAACCCATCTCAATTATAGAAATATGCATATATGACCTTCCACATAATAACATAACTTTGAAGCTTTCATTTAGCTCCATATACATCATTGTGAATCATTATATATCATTGTGAGATCGATGCCTGAAAATTTTGATATTTCAATTTGATGAGATAGCCTTTGGCTTTTTGGGCATCATACATTTTATTTTAAGTCGCTTTCCTTTTTTCCTAGTCAAATACTAATATCTGCAACAAGCTTTTACAGCTCATTATCTCTTTTCATTTGGAGATTTAAATTTGGTGAGCTCTTTAAGCAAAAATAATAAAATAAAGAGTGGGAAGATATATAGACACAAGTCTATGCATGTCTCAAGATCAACAAAACCATTGACTAAACCATTGTCTCAACATCAACAAAACTGTAAGGTTGAATTTAATCAACCATCTTGTTGGGTTTATTTCGTACCAACAAGATGGAAGAAATTAGTAACCCTGTATTTAGGTGGAATTCATGTAAGGGTAGTGTGTGAGAAAATGTGAAGAAAAGCTCAAGTTTGTGCATGGAGGCAGAGTCTTGCGGCTAAGACTCGCAGGTGACTCGCGACTAGAAACCGCCAACTGCAGGCACGTGAGAAGCACGCAAGGGAGCTGAATGGTCACGCCAGCTGTCGCACTACAAGACAAAAGTCCCAGGCTGGCCAGGCCATTACCTCATGGTTGGAACACGCGACTCAGACCAGTTGCGAGGCCAAGCCGCCAACCAGCTCTGTTTGGAAAAATCTGACTCTTCGCATTCCAAACACACACCACTATATATAAACCTTTATATCCACGAAATGTAGAAAGCTTCCAGAGAGAATATTGAGAGAGAAACCCTAGAGAAAAACGAGATTGATTCATCCACAATCTTCACCTAAGAGACTCTTTAAATTCCTCTACTCTCACCCTCTCCATTGACATATCCTTGAGAGGTTTTTTACCAAATCCTTTTCTCACCATACCCATATCCGTGAGAAGGTTTATTCGGTGCTTTGGGAAGCAGTAATGAAGGGACCAATCCACATTAGTTGATGCTATGGTTTATAGCGGAATCCGGTAAGCTAAAGAAGAAATAGGTTCGGCGCAACCTCGTTGAAGCAAGAAGTTTGAAGGGCTTAGGTACATTGGGTAAATTAGGCTTGGAAGGTCTTTTGCTATTCATATATCCCAACTAAATTCTTTAGTGGATTATTTACCGCTTGGAGGGTGGCGGAGAGGTTTTACGCCGAGGGTTTCGGTTTCCTCTTCGATAACACATCATGTGTTGTTCGTGTGTTTGCATATTGTTTCCCTTTATCTTTGCCTTTTATTTTTTGTTGTGGATGTGATTATAATTGACTTAGATTGTTTATTAATTATGTGTTTGGCTTATGTTCATGTTCCGCACATTAATTATTTGATAATAAGCTTGAATTGATAATTTGTAATTTGGGGTCTAAACGTTTAAGGGTGTTTTACACACATATTGAACATTCAATTGGTATCAGAGCGGGTACACTTGTTGTGGTTTAAATACCTAAATGTGATCCCTGACCCCTTGTTGAGATGGATAGGTCTCAATCTCTTAATGTACCACAATTTTTTTATGGTAATAATTATGCATTTTGGAAAGTCCGTATGAGGGCGTTTTTGTGTTCTATTGATGATGCTGTGTGGGATGCAGTTGAAGTAGGTTGGACAAGACCGGAGGCTGCCAAATCCACTTGGGATAAGGCTGCTCTCGCGGCGGCTAATGCAAATAGCAAAGCCTTAAATGCTATTTTCTGTGGTGTCTCTCTAAAAGAATTTCACAGAATTTCACATATCACCATTGCTAAGGAAACACAGGAGATTCTGGAAACAACTTATGAAGGGACTAAGAAAGTGAAGGACACCAAACTTCAGATGTTGACTACTCGCTTTGAGGAGCTAAAGATGAGTAAGGATGAGTCTTTTGATTCGTTTTATAGTAAGTTGAACGAAGTGGTTGTTGGCAAATTCAATTTGGGGGAAAAGACGGAGGATTCGAAAATAGTAAGGAAGATCCTTCCATCATTGCTAAAGAGTTTCCGTGCCAAAGTTACAGCCATTGAAGAGAGCAAAGATCTTGACGACATTAAAGTTTAAGAGCTGGTTGGTTCTCTGCAGACGTATGAATTATCATTACCCACACAGAAGAAGAGAAAATCTCTTGCTCTTAAGACATTTGATGAGAGGGTGGTCTCTCATGACTCTTTGGATAAGGATACAATAGATAAAGATGTGGCGTATCTTGTGAAAAACTTCCGGAAGTTCTTGACACTTAAGAACAGTGAGAAATCTAGTGACAAAGGAAAATTTCAGAGTTCTGGGAAGGAGAAGAAAGAATCCAGAAGGAAAGATGGTAGAGATTCCCAATCCTCACAAGGAATCATGTGCTTCAAGTGTAATGGACATGGACACCTCAAAAAGGAATGTCCCAATTATTTAAAGTCCAAGGGCAAGGTCTATGCTACTACTCTAAGTGACACCGACTCATCAAATTCTAATTATGAGGATAGTTGTGACGGAGAAGGAAACTACTCTGCATTTATGGCCATTAAGCATGTTGAGTCCTCGAATGACCTGAATCAACTTGTTCAAGAACTTGGGGAGCACAGTGATGAAGAATTCGTAGGGATTGTTGAGGAATCAAATACTGAAGAAGATAAAAATACAGCTAGTCTTCAAGAAAATTACGCCTTACTTCTTGAGAAATCGGGAGAGTATACAAGGGTGGCAAAGGCAGCTATGAAGAAGATGAAGAGAGCTGAAGAGGATTACAAAAGTCTCCTAGTCAGATATAAGGAGGCAAAGTGTAAGATTGAGACATTAAATGGTGCGCTATCTGAAACTTATACGAAAGTAAGATTTCTTGAGCAAAAGGTAGTGCAAGCACAGGCCAAGATAGAAAAGGTCTCCTCTAAGAAGTTGGAAGATGTTATTTCATCTCAAAAACATTTTTCAGATAAGTCCAGGTTGGGTTATACTGTAGGGAGTAGCTCATCGGCCAATGTCACCAAAGAGATAAAGTTTGTAAAGGCCAAAGAGATGGTTGTAGAAGAGCCTAGATTTGAACAAAGGGTGTTTAATAAGTCCCATAATCAATCAGAAGTCAGATTTGAAACTAGAGGAAGATCTCTTCCAAGATCACAACGAGGTCCTAGAATGACTTATGTTTGTCACTATTGCGGATTGCAAGGAAATACCAGACCCAACTGCCAAAAGTTAAGAGCATTGAACAATGCAAGCGCACCTCGATTATGAGGAAGAAGACATAACAAGAGATCTTGGAGTGGTGAGCAACCGAAAAATCAAAACGATGATCCCGAAATGATGGACGTAATGAAGATGATCGGTGTCTTCACAAATTGCTTGGAAAGCTTCACACGAAGGTTTGAAAGTCCTAACTCTTGTACCCAATCCGTCAAGGATATCACCCCAAACGCACGAGACGTGTGGGTGACGAAGGGTACTCATGCATAAGCATTACAACATGTCCATGCATTAATACTTCCCATGTTTTGTGTATATGTTTGTTTATATGCTTCTTGTGAGTTTGAGTTGAAAATTTTGTTTATGAGTTTTTGTTTTAAAATGTTTTTACATTGTTGTTCTGTTATTGATCAACCTTTATTGCTTTTTGTGTCAAAAATCCAAAAACACATAAAAAGTAGAAAATCCAAAAAGTTTGATCAACTTTGTTTAGTTTTTGTCTTAAAGCATGTTTTGCCTTGTACCTTTGTACTAATGGCTTTGTGCATCCACGAGCTTAGCTTGTTTCCTATGCACTCATATCATTGTGGAAGAAATTTTGAAATCTATGTGACTGTTGTAAATAGATCTTCAACCTTGTCATAAATAATTAGTGAATGGTTTTGATTGATCTTAAGACATGCATAGACTTATGCCTATATATCTTCCCACTCTTTATTTTTTGTTTTTGCTTAAAAGAGCTCACCAAATGTAAATCTCTAAATGAAAAGAGATATAGAGCTGCAAAACCTGTCGCACATACTAGTATTCAAATAGGAAAAAGGGAAGCGACCAAAATAAAATGTATGATACCCAAAAAGCCAAAGGCTAACTCATCAATTGAAATATCAAAAATTCCAGGCATTGATCTCACAATGAGATGTTATGATTCAAAAAGTGCAAATGATATGATGTATATGGAGCCAAATGAAAAGCTTCAAAGAACTGTAATTAAGTTTATATGGGAAGTCATATAAGCATATTTCTATAATTGAGATAGATCACATTATCTAGTGCTAGTTGTGTATGCCTTGATTGAATTGATCATTGAAGCTTCACATTGGACTAAAGACTATCTCATTTTTTATATCCACACATAACACACAAGCCTATGTTCAATGAATGCCATATTCATTTGTGTGATTGTACTTGATTAAATGTGTTTTCACAAGCTCAATCTTTGGTGATCAAACATAAAAATATTTTTGAGTGTTTTTAATTGTTTTTGGTAAGTATTTTGTTTTTACAAAAATGTCAAAATTTCAAAAACAGTTTTACCCTGTTTTGGCGACTCAGTTGCGGGTCAATCCGGTCGCATGTCCCAGTCGCATACTCGCGAGTTAGTTTTGGCAACTTGTTCGCGGATGGAAGGTCCAGTCGTTAGGGTATACAGTGATTTTCGCGGCTCAACTCGTGACTCTCTCGCAGGAAGACCTTCCAGTCGTGAAAAACACTTAGAAAAATTTTCAAACTTTTCTCTTTCAAGTGTTTTGGCGGCTGGACCTGGCGACTTGCATGCGGCTTAACCCAGTCATGAAAAACGCGTGTTTTACGTTTTAAAGTCAGTTTTTAAAACTTTTCAATTTTTCCCTCGAAATTTTGTGACTGTTCATTGTCTTTCCCATTTCACTCTTTCAAACACTCCATGTAACTCTTCGAAAAACCTCCATTCCTACACCATTTTCACTTCAATCTTCAAGGAAAAGGTATGGGTTTTCTCTTTCTCACTTCATATTTCATGTTTTCAGTATTATTTTCCTAAATCTGTGTGTGGTGTTGTTGCCATTATGTTATGAGAAATATCTTGTTCGTACATGGATTTGTTTTATTTTGTTTGAGTGCTTTTTGGTTGATTGTTGGTGATTTTGTTTGTCAATTGAGTATATCACTGTCGGTTTTATGAAGTGTGTGCTCTATGGTGTGTCTCATGGCTATATTGTTCTGTGCGTATCATGTTCATGGTAGTTTGTCACAATGTCAGTTATTTGTGACTTTGTGATATTCAGTGTTTACTTGACACTGAGTTGTATCTGAACAATCATCATTTTTGTTCACTTGCTTCTTACAATACTTCAGTGTTGTATATGATTTCTTAATGTTGATCTGGTTCATATTTTGTGATTGAGTGAAATCTCTCTGATTCACATTCTAATCTGAATCTAATCAAGTTGATGTTGGTACCCTGTGGTATTGCATTTGGTTCTCTGCTGTGTGTCTGTTCTTTTGTAGATGACTCGTCGTTCCTCTAAAGGCAAAGACATTGTAACCGATGACCCATCAACCCCAGTGGCTAAACGAACATGACTCTCATCTCAGTTATCTAGAGAATCTACCATTGAAAGATTCAAGACACCTCTTAACTCAAAGACCTACACAGTCATTTTTAGAGAGGCTTCTCCCATTATGGAAAGAATTGTCAAGTTTGATACCCTAGGGACAACGTTTATACCTAGGATTTTTGAAGAAAGAGATTGGGCTGACCTCTTTGGGAATTTTGAGGATCCAATTGAAGAATTGGTTAAGGAATTCTACTCTAATGCCAGATACACAGGGGTAGAGTTGAAATGCTAGGTGTGAGGAACAGAATTTTCCATCAATGCAGACTACATTGCTCAGGTTCTTCGAATCACTAGACTAAAAAATATGGATCGAACTCCATATGATGACAGAGTACTTCAGGCACGAGACATTCTTCAAGTTCTTGGGAATGAACATGAAGTGGGAAGCACAGGATCATCTATAGGCACTGCACAATTTTCGCCTGAACTAACAACTCTAAAGCTGATCATGTTCTCCAACCTCTACCCATTGTAAAACACTACTTTCATCAGTCTTGGAATGGATAAATTCCTGTGTGACCTCATTTTCGGTGTCCCGATTGACATCTATGCCCACATATTTCAGATCATTGGGAAAACAGCGGCTCGATCAGCAGCATGAACAAATCTTCCATTCTGTAGTCTCATCATGAAGATCATCCTTCGTAAAGGTGTTAGTCCTCCTCGACCAATATCCATATACACTCTCCAAGCAAGTAAGAGTCACTCCTCTAAAGCACCTAAGAGTGAACTAGTTACTTCATTTGGTCAAAGTTCAGCCACACCTGTGCAATCAACTGGTACTCCATCTATTCCTCCAAGCAAAGTCACTTGATTGAAAATTTGATCGGATCTTTGATCTACAACGGCTTATCTACTTAACTAACAACCAAGTTCAAATGCGTCTCATGGCCATTGAAACACAGTTGGATGCTATTCAATAAAAGTTGGAAGAGAGCCCTTAGCTATTCGTGACAAAAAGGGGGAGAGTGATAACATATAGTAGTTAGGGGGAGAACGACATAGGAAGGAGAAGATGTGCATACTGGAAGGGGGAGTTGTGTGTTTAGGATGTTGATATACACTTACATACTTTAGACTAACAAACTTATGTCTAATACAGTTCTAAAACTTTGGTTTTTATTTATACTTATGATGTTATTCAGTTAGTTATTTTTTCATTGCTTCTGTAAGCTTTTAAGGATTTGTTTCCATGCATTTTGTAGGCTTTTATGGTTTGTACCATGCTTATGCAGCCTTTATGCTTTGTACCCTTGCTTTGTGGCTTAAGTATTTAATGTTAAATGTCTTGCATTTTTCTTTAGTACATCACTCTTGTGCCCTTGTAGGATTGTTTTTAGATGCATATACGTTTTTATGCATTGGTTGAGTGTTGGACATGCAAATGATACTTTGCAAATAAACTTATTAGCTTTCACGTCCGGATGTTCATTCCTTGTGTGAATGAGCATTGTGATCAGTATTGTATAGTGATTGCATGTTTGGTCAAGCCTTGGTCTATTACTTTATTCCATTTTGCTTGATCATTTTATGCTTGCTCCATATGCATTTTAAGTTTTTTCTGCATACAATGATATTGTTGTGTTGTTGTGTTTCAGGAGATACTTGTTTATATGGTTCAAAAGCTTATCAGAATCTAGAGTTAAGTGTGAGTGAATTTTGATCAACTGTTCAACTCACACGTTAAGTCTAGAGTCTGTTGTAGGGTTTTGTCACGGAATAGCCAAAATGGGAGATTGTAAGGTTGAATTTAATCAACCATTTTGTTGGCTTTATTCCGTGTCAAATTTGCTTGTATTTTAACAATTAGTAACCCTGTATTTAGGTGGGATTCATGTAAGGGTAGTGTGTGAGAAGATGTGAAGAAAAGCTCAAGTTTGTGCAATGAGGCAGAGTCTCGCGGCTAGGACTTGCGGGTGACTCGCGATTGGAAGCCAAGCACGTGAGAAGCACGCAGGGAAGCTGAAGGATCACGCCAGTTGTCGCATTACAGGACAAAAGTCCCAAGCTAGCCAGGCCATTACCTCGTGGCAGGGAATAGCCAAAAGGGGAGATTGTAAGGTTGAATTTAATCAACCATCTTATTATCTTTATTCCATGCCAAATTTGCTTGTATTTTAGCAATTAGTAACCATGTATTTAGGTGGGATTCATGTAAGGGTAGTGTGTGAGAAGATGTGAAGAAAAGCTCAAGTTTATGCAAGGAGGCAGAGTCTCACGGCTAGGACTCGCGGGTGACTCGCGATTGGAAGCCGCCAACTGTAAGCGCGTGAGAAGCACGCAGGGAGGCTGAAGGGTCACGCCAGCTGTCGTACTATAGGACAAAAGTCCCAAGCTAGCCAGGCCGTTACCTCGCTGCTGGAACTTGCAACTCAGAACAGTCGCATTCCAGACACACACCACTATATATAGACCCTTATACTCACGAAATGTAAAGAGCTTCCAAAAAGAATATTGAGAGAGAAACTCTAGAGAAAAATAAGATTGATTCATTCACAATCTTCACCTAAGAGACTCTTCAAATTCCTCTACTCTCACCCTCTCCATTGACATTTCCTTAAGAGGTTCTTTACCAAATCCTTTTCTTACCATACCCATATCCGTGAGAATGTTTATTTGGTGCTTTGGAAAACAGTTATGAAGGGACCATTCCACATTGGTTTATGCTATGGTTTATAGCGGAATCCGGTAAGCTAAAGAAGAAATAAGTTCGGCGCAACCTTGTTGGAGCAAGAAGCTTGGAGGGCTTAGGTACATTTGGTAGATTAGGCTTGGAAGGTCTTCTACTATTTATGTATCCCAACTACATTCTTTAGTGGATTATTTACCGCTTGGAAGGCGGCGGAGAGGTTTTACACCGAGGGTTTCAGTTTCCTCTTCTATAACACATCGTGTGTTGTCTGTGTGTTTGCATCTTCCTTCCCTTTATCTTTTGCCTTTTATTTTCTGTTGTGGATGTAGTTATAATTGGCTTAGATTGTTTATCAATTCTGTGTTTGGCTTATGTTCATGTTCTGCATATTAATTGTTTGATAATAAGCTTGAATTGATAATTTGTAATTTAGGATCTAAACGTTCAAGGGTGTTTTACACACATATTGAACATTCAAAAACCATTCATGACAAGTTTGAAGATCGATTTACAACAGTCACATAGATTTCGAGATTTTTCTCACAATGATATAAGTGCATTGAGAACCAGCTACGCTCATAAATGCACAAAACCATTTGCACAAAGGTACGAGGAAAAACATGCTTGTGACAAAACACAATAATGTCAATTAAACTTTTTGGATTTTCTACTTTTTATGTGTTTATGGATTTTTGACACAAAAGCAAAAAAAGATTAATCAAAAACAACAATGTACAAATATTTAAAGTAGAAACAAACAAACAAACAATTTTCAACTCAAATTAGCAAAAAAAAAACACACAACCAAGCATAGTCACAAAACATAGGAAGTATGAATGCATGGACATGTTGTAATGCTTATGCATGAGTACCCTTTTTCACTCACACGTCACATGCGTTTGGGGTGATATCCCTATAGGATTGGGTACGAGTGTTAGGGCTTTCAAACCTTCTAGTGAAGCTTTCCAAACAGGTGGTGAATGCACCAATCATCTTCATCATATCCATCATTCCAAAATCACCATCTCGACCTCTTGATTACTCAATAGCCCAAGTCCTCTTTTCATTTCTTGGTCCTCTTGACCTTTGATCACTTGCATTATTCAATGCTCTCAACTTATGACAATTTGGTTTGGTGTGTCCTTGAAGTCCACAATGATGTCAAAATGGACCTCTTTGTGATCTTGGAAGTGATTTCCTTCTAACTTTAGGTTTGACCATTGCTTGGTTACAGGGCTTATTCAACACCCGTTGGTCAACCACATTCTTCTTCTTTTCATCCTCTACTTTCTCAGGAGTAGAGGCAGCTATTACTGGTTCTTTGGCTTTCACAAACTTCATTTTCTTTGTGATTTTAACAGCTGAACTACTTTCTCTGGTATATCCCAACCTGGATTTGTCTGAGAAATGTTTTTGTGAGGAAATGACATCATCTAGCTTCTTGGTGGAGACCCTCTCTATCTTGGCATTTGCTTGAACCACCTCAAGCTTAAGGAATTTCACCTTTGTGTATGCTTCTGACAACTCTCCATTCAGCTTCTCTATCTCACACTTGGCCTCCTTATGTGCACTAGGAGACTTTTATAGTCCTCCTCTGCCTTCTTCATCTTTTTCACGACTGCCTTGGGCCACATGTGCATATTCTCCTAATTTCTCAAGGAGTGAGTTGTAGTTTTCTTAAAGACCCTCTATACTCTCATCTTCTTCAACATTCGATTCTTCTACAATTCCCATTAATTCCTCATCACTATACTCCCCAAACTCTTGTACAAGCAAATTCAAGTCCTCCGAAGACTCAACATGAGCAATAGTCATAAAAGCGAAGTAATTCCCTTCTCTGCCACAGTTTTCCTCAGAATCAGAATTGGATGAATTCGAGTCACTAAGAGTTGTGGCATAAGCCTTGCCCTTCATTCTCAAATAATTAGGACATTCTTTCTTTAAGTGTCCATGCCCGTTGTACTCGAAACAAATGATTCCTTGTATTGGGATTCCTTTCCATCTTTCCTTTTGAATTCCTTTTTCTCCTTCTCGGATTTCCCTTTATCACCAAATTTTACATTGTTCTTGAATTTCAAGAATTTCCAAAAATTTTTCACAAGGTAGGCAACATCCTTCTCGACAACATTCTCATCCGATGAGTCATGAACTTCCACCCTTTCATTAATTGTCTTAAGAGGAAGAGATTTGCTCTTCCTTTATGTGGGTAACGACAATTCATAAGTCTGAAGCGAGCCAATCAGTTCTTAGACTTTGATATCATCAAGGTCCTTACTCTCTTCAATTGCTGTCACCTTCGCACGAAAGCTTTCTGACACCAAAGGATCTTTCTCACTATCTTGGAATCCTCCATTTTCTCCCCCAAATTAAACTTGTCAATGACCACTTCATTCAGCTTGCTATAGAAAGAGTCAAAGGACACGTCCTCACTCATTTTGAGCTCCTTAAATCGGGTAGTCAGCATCTGCAGCTTAATGTCTTTTACTTTCTTCGTTCCTTCATAAGTGATCTCCAGTATCTGCCATGCCTCCTTGGCAAACAGTGATGTGAGATATCCTGTGGAACTCATCTGGAGATACACCACAAAAAATAGCATTTAGTGTTTTACCATTCGCATTAGTCGTCGAGAGAGCTACCTTATCCCATGTGAATTTGGCAGCCTCCGGCCTAGTCAATCCTATATCAACAACATCCCAAATAGATTCATCTATTGAACATAAGAATGCCCTCATTCAAACTTTCCAAAATGCATAGTTGCTATCATCAAAATATGGTGGCGCATTTAAAGATTGAGATCGGTCCATCTCAATACGAGGTCAAGGATTGCACTAAGTTGTTTAAACCACAAAGAGTACCCACTCTGATACTAATTGAAAGTTCAAATAGCATGTAAAACACTATGAACGTTTAGACCCCAAAATTACAAATTACCAATTCAAGCTTCATATCAAACAATGTAATTGCGAAAAATGAACATAAGCTTATAACAGAACTGATAAAAAATATAAACCAAATAAAATCACATTCACAGCAGAAATTAAATAGTAAACATTAAGGGAAGAGAAATGCAAACACAAAGACAACATAACGATGTGTTATCGAAAAGGAAACCGAAGCCTTCGGCATAAAATCTCTCCGCCGCCCTCCAAGAGTCAATAATCCACTAAAGAATGAAGTTGGGATACATGAGCAGTAGAATACCCTCCAAGCCTAATCTACCCAGTGTACCTAAGCCCTCCAAGGTTCTTGCTCTAACGAGGTTACGCCGAACCTTTGTCTTCTTTAGCTTACCGGATTCCGCTATAGCCCATAGCATAGCATCAACCAATATCTATTGGTCCCTTCCTAACTACTTCCCAAGCACCAAATGACCTTTTCACAGATATGGGTATAGTGAGAAAAGGATTTGGATAATGAACCTTTCAAGGATGTAATAATGGAGAAGGTGAGAGTAGAGGAATTTGAAGAGTCACTATATAAAGATTGTGGATGACTCAATGTTGTTTTTCTCTAAGGTTTCTCTCTCAAAATTCTCTCTGGAGCTCTCTACATTTCGTGTATAAGGGTCTATATATACTAATATGTGTTTGGAATGTGAAGAGTCAGTTTTTCCAAAACAGAGCTGGTTGGCGACTTGGCCTCGCGACTTGACTGAGTCGCGAGTTCAAGCCACGAGCTAACTGAATGGCCAGACTGAACTTTGTGTCCTATAGTGCTCCAACTGGAGTGACTGTTCAACTTCTCTGCATGCTTTACTTGTGTGCATCCTTTGGCGACTTGCAAGCCGCGGAGATCTAGTCACGTGCAAGTCACTTGCTGAGTGCACAAACTTGAGTTTTTCTTCACACTTTCTCACACACTGCCCTTACATTATTCTCACCTAAATACAGGATTTCTAAATGCTGAAATACAAGCAAATTTGGCACGGAATAAAACCAACAGAATGGTTGATTAAATTCAACCCTACAATAGCTTCTAGAGAAAATTTTAAGCGAGAAACCCTAGAGAAAAACAAGATTGACTCATCCACAATTTACATAGTGACTCTTCAAATTTCTCTACTCTCACCCTCTCCATTGTTACATCCTTAAGAGGTTCATTACCCAAATACTTTTCTCACCATACCCATATCTGTGAAAAGGTCATTTGGTACTTGGGAAGCAATTAGTAAGAGACCAATGGAAATTGGTTGGTGCTGTAGGTTATAGCGGAATCCGATAAGCTAAAGAAAACAAAGGTTCGGCGTAACCTCGTTGGAGCAAGAAGTTTGGAGGGCTTAGGTACATTTGGGTAAATTAGGTTTGGAGGGTCTTCTACTGTTCATGTATCCCAACTTTATTCTTTAGTGGATTATTGACCACTTGGAGGGCGGTGGAGAGGTTTAACGCCGATGGCTTCAATTTCCTCTTCGATAACATATCTTTGTGTTGTCCTTGTGTTTGCATCTCTCTTTCCTTAATCTTTGCCATTTAATTTCTGCTGTGGATGTGATTTTATTTGGTTTAGATTGTTTATCAATTCTATTTATAAGCTTATGTTCATTTTTCGCACGTATATTGTTTAATATTAAGCTTGAATTAGTAATTTGTAAATTGGGGGTCTAAACGTTCATAGTGTTTTACACGCTATTTGAACTTTCACAAACCTTTCTATTAATCTTTGTGTTGTTCTTGTGTTTACATCTCTCTTCCCTTAATCTTTGCTATTTAATTTCTGCTGTGGATGTGATTTTATTTGGTTTAGATTGTTTATCAATTCTGTTATAAGCTTATGTTCATTTTCTGCACGTATATTGTTTGATATTAAGTTTGAATTGGTAATTTGTAAATTGGGGATCTAAACGTTCATAGTGTTTTACACGCTATTTGAACTTTCACAAACCTTTCTCCATTATACTTTAGCCTTTGTCTCAGCCATTACTTTATTCCTGAACCTACCTTTTACCATGAGTCCATTAAGTCTCAATAATAAAGAGATGCTATGGCTGCAGAAATTGCAACTCCTAAAGCAAATCACAGCTGGGCTATTACTCCATTACCTCCTGGCAAGTCTTCTATTGGTTGTAAATGGGTATATATGGTTCTATAGAGAGGTACAAGACCAAATTGGTTGCAAAAGGTTTCACAAAACAAGAGGGATTGGATTACATTGAATTTTTCCCCAGTCATCAAATTCATCACTGTGAGGTTGGTCATGAGTATAGGTGCTGGGAATGGTTGGCCTATCCTACAAATGGATAACAATAATGTCTTTTTACATAGGGATTTACATGAGGATGTTTTACATGTTACTGCCACCTGGTTTTCACAGTAAGGGGGAGTCCATCTCAGCCCATAATCAAGGGGTCCTTTGGTGTGTAAACTTCTTTAGTCATTATATTTGTCTTAAGCAGGCTTCAAGGCAATGGTTTGCCAAATTTTCAGCTGCTATTCTTGGTCTTGGTTTGCCAAACTTCTTTAGTCAAGCTTCTCTTTATGTGGTGTTGATCTATGTAAATGACATTTTACTTACTGGTAACAATGTGAACTTTATTAATCATTTAAAGCACCTTTTGGTTACCAAGTTCAAACTAAAATACTTGGTTCTGTGAAGTACTTTCTTGGTATAGAAGTTGCAAGAAGTAGTTGAATCAAAGGAAGTATACCCTTGAGATTTCACAAGACACAAGAATGTTAGGTGCTAAACCTGCTAAGACACCTATGGAACAGAATTTAAGGCTTTCAAAGTTTGAAGGGAAGTTGATTGCAGACCCTACACAGTACAGGAGGTTAATTGGAAGATTAATGTATCTCACCATGACTAGGCCAGATATCACCTATGCTAGCTCACTTAAGTCAGTTTTTTGATAAGCCTAGAGAGCCAAACTTGAAGGCAGCTTACAGGATAATTCAGTATATCAAAGGATCACCATGTCAAGGCCTTTCCTTATCTAGTACCTCTAAATTGCATCTTAAGGCATATTGTAATGCAAATTGAGCTGGATGCCTTGACACAAAGAGGTCCTTGATTGGAAATTGTATGTATTTAGGAGATCCTTGCTTCTTATCTAAAAAGCAAGGAATAGTTTCTAGAAGCTCTGCAGAGGCAGAGTATCGTTTCATTACTACAACTACATGTGAATTAGTTTGTGAATTAGTTTGGTCGCTTCAATTTTTGAAAGATTTAAATGTGAATCATTCCAAACCAGCACTATTGTACTGTGATAACCAACCTGCAATTCACATAGCAGCAAATCCAGTATTCCATGAGCATAGTAAACACATTGAAATAGATTGTCATCTAATTCGGAAGAAAATTCAAGAAGGAAGGATCCAAAACGTTTTCATATTTCCAGTGGTCATCAACTTGCTGATTTGTTTAGTAAAGCTTTAGAATTTCCCATATTTACAAGGTTACTCGATAAGCTAAGAATGTTGAATATATTTACAGTCCTTCAATGAGCAATTAGAAAGATCATGATGATATCACTAAAGATCAAGATAGTGTTGCTAAAGTCTCCAAAGTTCTTACAACAACTGCTATCTTGAGAGGGAGTGTTAAGAAGCAAGGAAAACGATGTTGTTCAACTAAGCAAGAGCAACCAACAACTACATCTTCCACACGTGCAGCAACCAACTGATCTTCAACTTTGACACTAGTCTAACTAACTGAAGCACGTGTGAGTTTCTTACCGAAAAGATTGGAACTAATTAGATATTTTCTTGTTAGCTTAGATATTTTCTTTTGATGCTCTACTTGAATATATAGAACAAAGCTCGTTCTTGTAACAGAGAGATGCTACATCTACAATATTTTAACAACAAATTATAGGTAGTTAATTGTGTTATTGGTTCAAATTTGAACCTAACGCTACAATTATTTTTTTGTCTTAATAATAACAACCAGTAACAACCTGCCACTTAAAATTTGTTATAAAAATATTATAAAAATGTTATCATCTTTCACTCTTCAATAATACAAAGAGAATCGTTCTATTTACTTAAGTATTTTTCTTGAGAGAGAGTGAAAACTTTGTTATTCATCCTAAGCATTAATATGAATAAATTAAAAAAAATCATGTGCATCCATTAGATGAATATCCATTAAGCAGCCTCCAAGAATGAATTCAGAAATAGTAACAAATCGCGATCATCTAAAATACTATCATAATTGATGCATAATAGTGATCATCTATAATTCTTTTACAACACAAAAGACCATTAAAAATAAAAATAAAAAGACAAATATATTATTAAAGCATTATATATATATATATATATATGTGACATATTGATGGTTTCTTAAAATGCTGTGAACAAATTTTCATAATTCCCAGTTTCCATCATTAGTCCCACTTTCATCGGGATAGCCAAATAAAAAATCACATCTTTTTTTTTTTTTTTTTTTTTTTTGAATAGAAAAAAAAAAAAAAAAAAAAAAAATCACATCTTCTAAACAATAGTAATTCTATTTTTCTAAAATATACAACTAATAAGCATCAGCCCCGTCCAAAGACTCCAAACCAGAATGTATATATATATTTAAAATAGAAATGTGAAACTAACTTTTGACCCAAAGGACACAGTCATAATTTGGTTATAACTAATACAAGAAACTACCTACATCATATCAACTGATGCACGTGTTTTTGATACATTTAGGTTCATTTAAAAATTATTTACTATCACACAGGTTTAATAGCATGAATCATTTAGAAATTAAAGAGAAAAACAGAAGTATGACACCTTATAAGAAAAATTATTCTGCCTAAGGAGCATAAAAATGATTCAAGCCAAGATTTCTACTTATAGTCACCTGTTTGACATGATGAACAGCAAGCTTTCTGCTGATTGGCTTCCCTTAGTCTTTCAATAGACTGAAATTTCGAAATTTCTGCTTATAGGCTACCTGCATAGTTAGAGAAAGTTCACAAAACCCAATACTTAATAGTAAATATTATCCTCATATTCAAATGAATAAGTAGAGAACCAGTTTAGACGTGCTTGCACAAAATATTGATGACATGCTTGCATACCAAAACCAATGGGCCAATGCCCCTGATGTAGACATGTTTGATGCAAAACAGATGTTCCTAGCCTAAAATTCACTTTGGAAGTTAATACAAGTTAACTAACTAGGGATTGTCTCAAACCCCGCAACGTCAATAATGACTCTAATATCAGGTGACAAAATGGTCTAGAAACCCTCAACCAATGGAAGATTACCGCAAACCCTAAGATTCTACACCAAACAAAAATGCCCATCACCAAAAATATCCATCCACAAAGAAGAATTCAAGTGAATGACATTAAAATTACAGAAATCCTGGCCAATTGAGAAAAGCTTAAAAACCATCAACTATGGTGATCTCCTAATATCAGGGCCACCGAAAAGAAAGGGAAAAGATTGAGTGCTGCACCAACCTGACTAAGGTCCTAAAAAACATAGTTTCTTTACCATTTTATAGACACTATAACAGGACAGACATCTGAAGTCAAATTGAATAACATGAAAAAAAAAAATCCCGAAAAATTTTAAAACATGATATACTAATTGAATGTATTAACAAAACTCTATCATCACATACAATTATGGACTCTGCCAATTCAAGGTTGAATAATAAGAGACTTGAAAAAAAAAATCGTCAAGTTGAGCTTTCTAAATCATCAATATAAAGAGGCCCTGGTGGTGAAAAATACCAATTTTATCAGTGAAAGAATTGAAACAATAGTTCAATTGTGAAATCCATAACAATGGGGATTAAAGGTTCCTCACCTACATCTTAAACGAATGATAAAATTACTGAGATCATAAAGCCCAAACAAATACCAAACCCCCTATCAATCTTATATTTCTTGAGGAAGTTCATATCATAGAATCCTTATCGATCCCTACTTTTCTTTGCAAAATCGAGTACTCAACTGAATTAATTAAACAATAAAAAAGAATCCAATTTAGTGAACAAGACCCCCCCAATCAAATCTCAATTAATT
The DNA here is from genome assembly GCA_023621385.1 of Quercus gilva. Lineage (NCBI taxonomy): Eukaryota > Viridiplantae > Streptophyta > Magnoliopsida > Fagales > Fagaceae > Quercus > Quercus gilva. Next base: position 30,520,788 of record CM042477.1, read on the forward strand.
CCTATACCGACAAGCAAATTAACTATTAAAAAAAAAAAAATCTATTTTCACTGTAAAACTTTCTACATTACATAGATTAAAAAAATTCATTTTCACTACAAAACTTACTACATTATATAGATTAAAAAAAAAAACCATTAGTTAATAAAACAAAATTAAACCTCTAATTTCCCATGTCAAAAAGAGAACCAATTTTGTTAATTTCGACCAAATTTCCCAATCATATCGTATGCTAATCACAAATTAGCTAATTCCAACCACGCAAAGTCAATCAATAACTAAAAAACGACATTTTTTAACCCTAGAAAAAGGGGACCAGGAGACAATATCATAGCCGAGTTTATGTACCAAGCTAATATGCAGAGTGAGAGATGCGAAAGATAATAGAAATGTGAATTCAGTAAACTAATAAATCACAAACCCAATAACTTTTCATATTATTCTGGGCTGATAAGCAGGCAAAGCCAAGAAATGTAATTTAAATTTTAACCCAAAAAAAAATGTTTAAATTTGAAGTTTAACAAGAAAGATATGAGATTTTCCTTAAAACCAAAACTGTTTTCAGTAATCACTGACGCAACTTATGTTAATAATTTTAAGGATCTTAACCTTAATAAGATGTGTAGAACTAACAAAAATTAAGAAACACTGAATTAAGAGGAAATTACCTGTGCAAGAATCTATGTCCGTGGCAAAAAGCAAAACCCTTTTGCCCCATCACCCTACGGATCAAACAAACAAAGTAAAGCATCTTTCTCTCGATCTTTTGAGTTTTGACAAAGGAATACATAAGAATAGAGTCACAGACGCACAGAAAATAATAAGACAGAGAAAGAGAGAAATAGAAGCAAACGGAGACGACACTCCATTGCTGATCTCTCTCTCTCTCTCTCTCTCTCGCTCTCTCTGATTTCCAAATCTAAGATTTAAAACAGAGTGTGGCTTATGTGAGGGATTTCAATTTATAACTATATGGGGAAAGCAAGGCAGGGGCGTGGCCTTGGATTTTTGACTGTTGCTCAACTCAACGGGAACATTTTTTGAAATTCAAATGTGAGAGTTGGATCACTGTTCAACGGTAATAGGCCTATACTCGTTTTAATTGGGTCCATTATTATTAAAAATTTAAAACTAAAATAAATGATAATATTTTCTAACCCACTAAAAAAACTAAATTTATTAGTGTGTGTATATATATATATATATATATATATTTTTTTTTTTTTTAAATCGGTAGTGCTTGACGTGAAATCAAAGTTGATTTTTATTTCCCATAAAAGAAATAAATAAAAAAGTTGAATTTTGTGATAAGTTTTCCCTTCTAGATTTTGATGGTATTTAGTAATCACCATTTATCTATCGTGACCAAAAAAAAAAAAAATTTACAAACATATCACCTAAGTTTGAATGACAAAGAAAAAATAGTAGATCTATATAAAATTAACAAGTTGTCAATCATAGATTTCTCCATAGGATAATTGTAAAAATAGCTGTGGAATAGATTTTAGTTCTAGAATACATAACTCATTTTATTAACTATTTAGTAAACTCTATCCCCCAAAATTCTTGAATTTTATGTATCCATTTCAAGACCAGTGGATTATATCTAGTCACAATCATCGATCTTTAATATAATATTCTTATCATTTTTCCTTCTTTCTTTTCGGCTAGATATGAAATTTTTATAATAATTGTTAAAAAAAACATGTATTATGCAAGATTTTGTTTCTATATGAAACGGGAACTCACATCTATGTGCTTTGTGCCCGAATGGTAAGTAGCATTCTTGCTCAAGTCCATAGCACTTGAACTATCACAGAATACCATATACTCGTCTTGCCTTACACCTAGCTCTAGGAGAAATCTCTTCATCCATAGCATATCCTTAGCAGCCTCTGTTGTTGCAATGGCCTCTGCCTTCCTTCCACCCCCACTCTAGCTTGGGAGAGGAAGAGAGGGATGAGTGTTCTCATCGAGTCTCCCAACAATGGACTTAACTATCTCAATCAAGTTCTTTTATTGCATTCAAAGTATTAGTCCTCTTATCTGTTAATATGATGACGTTATTCTCTTCGATCAGTGGACATCGGCATCTCAATGGCTGAGGACTACCTTACTCGTAATAGCCACTATGACCTCCTTTCTTATTGTCAGTGCTATCCCTTCTTTTTAGTTTTAGTTATCCTCAAGATTTACTTGTCCGGCTTCTTATTGTCAGTGCTATCCCTCCTTTCTTATTATTATTATTATTATTATTATTATTATAGATTTAGCAATAATAGTTTTGCATTTAGCTATTTGTCATCTTTTACCAAACAAACTATTTTTTCATATAACTATTGTTTAAAAAATAAACTGCTTTTTTTTTTTTTTTTTTGTCTCACTTAACAAATAAGTTACCGAAAACTAGATGTCAAGCTCACTCTTACCCAAATATTAGTTATCACCATTTTGGTTTTAAATTATTTATGATGTTATAATTAAATTTTAGTGTTGACTTCTTCCATGACTTTGCTTGGAAAAATTCAAAATTTATGATGTAATTGTATTCCTTACAAATTAAATATGGCGAAGATGTTGGAAGAAGTGCATCCTAGAAAGCTCGCTTGAGCGAGATGAAGAGTCACTCAAGCAAGATGGTAAAACACGCTCAAATGAGAAAAGAAACCAGCTTAAGAAAAAAATATAAAAATCCAAGAGTCTAGCTTAAGGCTCGCTCAAGCAAAATTGAGAAAATTAGATTATGTTTGATAACAGTTTTTATTTTCTATTTTCAAAATTTTGTTTTGAGAATATAAAGAAAAAACAATTTTCTTGTATTTTTTAAATCAAAAACATGTTTGGTTAGTTAAAATTTTTTAAAAAAATAGTTTTTTGAAGAAAAAAATAAAAAATACTAAAATATGTTGTTACTAGGATTTGAAATTTAATACTAACTCATTAAATGAGACAGACTCATTAAATTAAATGTGTATTTTCATTGATTTTTAAAAATTAGAAACTGAAAACAGCCTTTTGCATGTTTTCAGTTTCCTTCACAAATTGAGTTTTGAGAACAATTTTTGTTTTCTATCCATTTTGAGTTGCCAAACAAGTTTTTTAGTTTAAAAAATAGAAAATTATTTTTGAAAACATAAAATAAGGGAAAAAAACTGTTACCAATCATGCCCTTAGTTTTTTCCTTATTTCTACAACCTTAATTGAGTAGTCACTTAAACCCTACTTTTAGCACCAAACTAAAGTGCTTTGTGTATGATTTTTCATAAGTTTTAGAGGCAGCAAAACTCAGAGCTTTTAGGAGAAAATATATGCCTCTTCTCTTTTGAATAAATTTTAATTTGTAAACAATTGTAACATCACCTGAATGTTAAGCAAGGTGACACATTTTCGGTACTAATGGTGGAATTATTTTCTTTAAAATGATTCGATTATAAAAAATAATTTCTGGACAAATAACTCATTTTTCTATATTTGGTTGTGACACAAAAAATAAGATGACAAATGTTTTCCCTTAGTTGACTTGCAACCATTAACACTTTGTATAAGCTCAAATAATATTTGAACAAAACTTTTAATTCATAACATGAATATAATGTAAAACAACTAGAAAATCAGCGTAAAAAGCAATTTTTTCATGGCTTCGAAAAACAGTTTTTGCTCAAATGGACTTATTTTTCATTGACCATGAGTTTTGTTGTGTTTTAATTTCTATCGTATCAAATACCAAAACATAAGAAAATCGTTTTTTCCCTAAAATTAGCGGCAACTAAATTTAGGGGAAAAACAAATCGTTTTTTCCCTAAAACAAGCAGCATCTAAATTTAGGGGTGGAGGGGAAAAGCGAGATGGTGTTACTTCCTAAAACTTATTATTAAATTCCTGAAAAATTAAAATATTATTGTAGGAGGCAAAAAGTTATCAAGCCAATTACAAAATGCCACGTCAAAGTTTAGTGGCAAATTCTAAATTAATATGTCATTAAATTAATTAAATTAAATGATGACATGTGTCTTCCAAATTGACATCGCATTGGCATATCAAAAATTTGCCATATGTCATTTGGCCCATAAAATAAAGATAAATTTCCTATTTAAAATTTATGGATAATTATCTTTATTAAAATAAATAAGATAAAGATAAATTTTCTATTCAAAATTTGATAGATAATTATCTTTATTAAAATAAATTAAATAGAGATAATTATTTATCTTTATTGATTATTATCTTTATCAAAATAGATAAATAGAAATAATTATCTCTAAGAAGAATTTGGGCCAATCAAAAGCCTACTACATACTTTCAAGTATATCAATTCAAAGTGGAGTTTATCCTCTAAATCACTATAAATAGAGGACATCCCCTTTCATTTTTGGAACCAAGTTTTCAAGAGGCCCAAGCTCTAGAGAAATTTCGTCTCAAGAAACTTCGAAGAACTTGAAGAACATTCGAAGAACTTGAAAAACATTCGAAGAACTTGAAGAACATTCGAAGAACTTGAAGAACATTCGGAAGGCTTGAAGAACTTGAAGGACAATAAATCTCTAATAAGCTCGAAGCTAGAGATTTATTGTGAAGACCGATCAATCCATCTTCCAATTAAAATCAAGAAGATTCTTGTTCGAGTCAAATTCGATGAAGATAGAATCAGAGGCTATTCTTTTGTAAAAGAATCAAAATAGAGATTGTATCCATTATACATCAATACAAATATTATATTTGCAAACCATATTTCTTTTTCAATTGTTTGATTTTCTGCAATTGAGAAAATTTTGTGTTTACAATTATATGAAAATAGATTTTTTTTTTCCCATTTTATTTAAACAATAGGTTTATATAAACATAGAATTTGCAACTTGTTGAGGTAGTAAATTGTGATTAATGGTGAAAACAATAGTGATTTCATTTTTGAATTTACGTTAAAGCTATGACCATTGGTAACTTATTTTTAGCAACTTGTAAAAAGAAATACATGTAAGAAAAAATATAGTATTTGTAAATTGTAACATAAACTTGGTTAAAGTTTTTTTTTTTTTTTTATGAAACATAAACGTGGTTTAAAAATTAAAAGTAATGGAAAAGGAGTGGAGATTTATTTCTAAGAGGAAAAAATGGCCGCCAAAAAAAAAAAAAAAAAAAAAAGAGGAAAAAATGAAGATAGCGTAAAAGGCAAAAACACCCCCAGGGTTTGAAACGTTTTCAAAAACACCCAGTTTAAAACACTAATATTAATATTTTCGTATATGTTCTAATAAGTATTACTGTTTACTCAAAAAAAAAAAATCTTGTACTACTGTATAGCTAATAATTTTTGCCCTATTGGAGATAATATCATTTGTAAAGGAACATTAAAATTCATGACATAATATTTGAGTTCCAGTTAGTTGAACTATTTTTATGGTTGAATAAGAAATAAAAAAAGAAAATTATTAAAAGCATAATTACTACTAAGATTTTTTATAATATATAGGCAGCAAACAATAATGATTTTTTTTTTTTTTGTTTTAGTGAGCAAGGATAGAGAGGTTCGATCCTATAGAATAGATCTTGTTCAAGTAAGGTCGATTTCATTTTTTGATGTGTTGACACGTTGACGGATAAACGAGATTAACCGCTATACCTAACCAAATGCAAAGGTTCTCCGCGTTCTTAAAAAATAAAATATAAAAGTTGATGAAAAAGGGGAAGAAACATGTTGGTAATGATATGGAAATAAACACTGTGTCCCACCTGTATAATAACAAATTTTTATTTATCCAATACTATAATACTTTCTTTTTCTTTTCTTTTTTTTTTTTTTCTTTTTTTTTGTGTGAATCAATACTATAAGTCTATAACACTTGCATTGTACTTGGCAAAAAGATAAATGAATAAATAATACATGCACATTTTATGATATATAATTAGTTTGAGATTTTTCTTTTGCTTTTTCAGTATTTTTTTATTAGTAACTGGCATGTGAAAGGTGGATAATTTATTATTGGACCAACTTGCTTCGTAATTAAAACATCATTACCTTGTTCTAATAATAAATTAAAAAAATCATTACCTTGTGATTGATTTCAAATTCACTTATGATACTTTTCTTTATGTGAAATGAAACTCCATTTCTACGTCTTTTTTAGGTGCTCGAGGCCGGAGCTACAAACGTTGCTCAAAGCTCACACAACCTTTGTGGCCTTGGGCCAGGCAGTTAATAAGTGTTAATAATGGCATCACCGAAAGTCAATGGTATGTAAATGATGGCAAGTCACTCGCAGAGAGAGAGAGAGAGATGTGAATTGAAACCCAACAGCAGAGTTGCAGAATTTTAATCCAGGAAATGCATTCTCTAGGAGTATTCCACGTTTAAATTTAGCTTGTGACCTGTAGCTTTATATATAAAAGAGAGATTAAAGGCCCATTTGGTAATATTGTTCTAATAACATTGAAAAATGGCCCATTCGATGTGTAGAAATACCTGTAAATAAAAAAATGTTGTGAAAATACGTATTGTATTGTTTAAACAACGAAAACCGTTGTTCAAACAACGTTACCAAACACAAACAGGCCATATATTTCATAAACTTCGTTGATACACATCCAGATTGACTTTTACGCCAAGGATGATCCAGATCATTTTCATTTCACTTTAAAATGGAGAGAGTCCATTTCATGGATAGGATTTTTTATGAATAGAATGTGTCATCTCATTTAAAAGACACTACTAAACATAATGAGAGATTAAGAGCATGTTTAGCATCGGCTTTAACTTTTAGCTTTTAGTTTTTATATATAGCTTTTTAAAACCTAAATTTTTCCTGCATTTTTTCAAGGTACAAGTATATCTTAGCATATTTTTAACAAAATGTTTTTAGCAAAAAGTTAAATAAGTTATTCCTAAACGGGGGAGGGGGGGGGGGGGGAACTAATTCTTCTAAATTATCATTTAAGTTTATAGAGAGATGGAAAAAAACTAAATTAAAACAAAGTTTAGTTACAAACTTTATTGTAGCCTAAGATTACAATTCCTACTAAAAAAATTAATATGACTAAGTATTTTAAAAATCTAACATTCAAATTGCATGTTCTTTATGTTTTTAACACACATATCAAATTTCATGCAAATTGAATGTTATTTAGCATTTGATCCATAAACTTATTTTTTATGCGTAAGTTAGACTTCAAAATTTTGAAAATTAAATATTTGATTAATAACATAACTATTGATTTTTTATATTTTGGATATTTTGCAAGCATGAGTATATAAAATAAAAATGTAATCTAATGATAAATTTGTCAAAATTTATATCAAATAGAAAGATATTGAATAGAGTTGTAGCCTTATTTGTTGCCAAACATTTTCCTTATTTTTTTTGCTAATGAGGTAAAGTATACTTGTACTTAAAAAGTAAAATTAAAAAAAAAATACATAAACAAAATAAGATAAAAATTAAATAATAATAAAAAAAAGACTCGTGGCAAATGGACATTGAGTATGGGATTGGTTTGTAAGCAAGGGAGAGATCAGACAAAGAAAATAATGAAAGAAACAAAAAGAATAAAAAAGAAACCTGTGAATTTTTGTTGCAAATTGGTGAAAGGAAAACTTAATAGCAGTGTGAGAAGCCAACATTTTATAGTTTTATTACAGATAGGCATGGTGGAAAATCAGAGAGAGACGGGGATTCTAGTTTGATCATCTAGGTTTGATTGTGGATGATCAGGGGTTCGATGGTGGCGAAGGGATGAGACCAATGGGTTTAACGCTCAACAGTGGCCGAGAAAGAAGATCAGTGAGAGAGAAAGTCAACAGGATAATGGACAATAGTAGGTTAATTTAGAGATGGCAACTTTTGGCCTCTCACACATCGATTGGATCTAGACAGTGGACAATGATGGTTGTGTGAAAGGAAGAGAAAGGTTGCTTGGCTTGAGTTACGTTGAGGTGTAAATTGTTTTACGCCATATGGGCGCATAAACCAATTTACACTCTTTGAGGCATTATTTTCTGGTCAAATTGAAATTATTTTCAACTTGACCGTTTTAGTTGGGCCAAACCATGGTTTTGAAACCCAGACCAGACCGTACGGTCCGACCGGAAAAACCGTGAACCTCTCACCACAACGGTTCTTTTAGGCATAAGAACCGGTCTCTGCCCAAAAAGTAGGGAACCGTTCAAACCGCGATTCAACCGCACGGTTCTAAGGACCGGATTCAGATCGCTTTTCACGGTTCCTTTGAATCTGAACCTTAAAAAAAAAAAAAAAAAAAAAAAAAAAAAAAAAAAAAAAAAAAAAAAAAGAGAAAAACAAAAGAAAAAGAAAGCGTCTGATCTGACCCAGAAAACATTTGATCTTTGTTTCAGTCTCTTTGCTTCACTCTCAAAAAACGTCTCACATAATCCAAACACAAAACACAAAACAAAATCCAATTCTTACAATAAAATTGAATCAGAACAAGCAAATATGAAAAAAAAAAATTGAAAAAAAAGAAAGAAAAAGGAAGAACAATCCGATCTGACCCAATCTGGTGGTGGGGAGGAGGACGAACGGCGGTGGGGCGGCGGACGAGGCCTTCAATCTCCACGATCTCCATCGGCCTTCGATCTCCACGATCTCCACCGGCCTGTTCAATCTCCACGATCTCCACCAGCCTTCGATCTCCACCGGCCTGTTCGATCTCCACCGGCCTTCGATCTCCACCGATGCCGCTTCAGATTCTCCTCTCTCTCTCTCTTCTCTTCACTCTGATGTGAATATGTTTTTTATTTTTTTGAGAAAGCCTGATGTGAATAATGAATATGTGAGTAGGAATGTAGGATAAGTGATACTGTGAAATAAATGAGAGGTTGAGAGTTGTAATAAATGGGTCCGTATGAAAATGTGTGGCAGTCATTATCCCTAATTTTTTTTTTTTTTTAATGTAATCGGTGTGGTTTTTTTTTATTTTTTATTTTTCAAAAGTGTGATATTTAATATTAAGAAATGACAATTAAGAAATCCTACCACAATATTTTTATAATAAATTTTAAGTAATAGATTGTTATTAGCTAATATTGGTAAGTAAAAAAATAATTTCAGTAGTGCGTTCAAATTAGAACTAGTAACAATTTTTCACATAAGATTTTGATATGATTCTTGTAAAAATATTGCAACAAATATTGTGGATATAACATCACAATTCGTTCTTCATCTGCTTTTGTTTGTATTGCTTTTTTTATCTCTTCCTTTAATTTCATTCACTTTTGTTTCTAGTGCTTTTTTAGGTTTGTGAATGCGAGCTAGACAGCTAGTCATGTGAGCATTGGAAAGTGGAACTTAGAAAGACAATCTAATGCTTTTAATTTTCTTTTTATAAAAAAATGGTTATTATTATTGGATAGATATTTCATATTTGGGCTATAGATGGATATATTAGACATAGTTAAAATATGGATTTATAGTTTTAATTAGACTATTTTAGTTAATTTTTCTATTTTTTTAAGAATTTAATATTTTTATATATATTTAAAATAATTATTAAATTAATTATGACGTCATCACGGTTCGACCCCGGTTCGACCTCAAAAACCTTGAACCTCTCCCTTTTACGGTTCAATGAACGGTCCGGGTTTGAAAACCATGAGCCAAACAACTGAAAAATGGAAAATAAAAATATTTTTTCCATAAAATATTTTCAGTCGAAATTAACGTAGCCTTAGTATATTAAATTAAATTGCATAATATGAGTCTAAAAAGAACAATCATGCATAAGTTTACATGATAAACTGCAATCTTATTATTCAAGAAAATGTGAGGTTATGGGAAGAAATGTAGAGGAACTACTAGCCATAACAGTGATACAAGGTATACAATTTACCAAGGAGATAGCAGTGTTGGTCATCATTCTGGAAGGAGAACCAGGCCATATTCTACAAGCACAACGTTGCAAAGAAGAAGACCTAGCTATCAATATATGGGCATCTCACAACTGATGCGTAGAAGAGCTAGATAGTAGATAGGCTTTTGGCGTTGAGAGATCTAATGCATTAGCAACGACAGCATTCGAGCGGCATTGCCTTCAGCACAAAATGTATGTGGCTGCACACTGATGACCAAATTTCGATTGAGGAGACTATATATCCTACACGAATGTCTATAAACATTATATTGTGTTGGTCTATCAATAAAACATTCTGATTGGTTTTAAAAAAATAAAAAAATTCGGGTATGTTTGTGAGACAAATAGAGGAAAAAATTATGGTGTGATGAACTTATAATGAGATCCCAAATTGTTATATACTATATATAATAAAAGTTGAATCTTAAAAAATATAATTGGACCGTATGGCAAAACTTCTTTCGGTGACAAGTTCTTAGTTCTTACACACTCTCATTAATTATTAAAATAAATTTTCTAGTTGATAATGTTAAGATAGTTTATCCTTGATTAAATACAACTACCGATAGTTTATTCTAAGTAAAAATCTATTTTTTGAGTTTCAATAAATTTAAAATTATACTTCAACCTTAATTTTATTGCCAAAAGTTTAAAGTAATTCAAAATAAAATTTAATATTTATTTTAATTATTAATATTTTAAAATTTAAACACTACACACCATGTTTTATGTATTACACGTCTTAAAATTAATTTAGTTTTTTTCATTTTACTCATTCATTATGAAGATATTTAATTTATTTTATATATATATATATATATATATAATCGAAGTCTTTGATTTTTGATTGACCTCTCCACAATTTTTCACATCAGTATTTTTTATTTATATTTTTTAATTTGATTTAATTCTTTTGATTTTATAGCACCAAATTGTAGAAAATATATTAATTTTCTTTTATAAAAATATTAAACTTAATTGTTTGGTGCCATACAACCACTATACTTAAAGGAGACCTAAATTATCACCTAATTAGAGAATTTTTAGATAATCTTAACAAACTATATAATAACTTTATTAATATTAATCTATCCCAAAAAATGGAATATATCTTCATTAATTTGATAATTTCTACGTTAATTACATTTTTTTTTTTTAAATCTATCATATTTCCTTATATCTATCAATCACATTTTCTTTCTCTCTCTTTTTTTTTTCATTTTTTTTATATTAACGTTAATTAGAAATTATAATTTCAATAGGATTTAAACTTAAAATTAAACTTAGTTGTTTGGTGCCATACAACCATTATGCTTAAAGGAGACCTAAATTATCACCTAATTAGGGAATTTTTAAATAATCCTAACAAATTATATAATAACTCCATTAATATAAATCTATCACCAAAAATGGAATATATCTCCATTAATTTGATAATTTCTACATTGATGACATTTATTAAAAAAAAAAAAAAATCTATCATATTTCCTTGTATCTATCAATCACGTTTTCTTTCTCTTTTTTTTTTTTTTTAATATTAATGTTGATGAGAAAATTATAATTTCAGTAGGATTTAAACTCTATAATTATATCAAATGAGACTCAACAAATATATATCATTTTTAATTTCAATAGGATTTAAATTTTATATCAAACGGACTCTACCAACATATTCATCCTTAAAAAAAAAAATTATATAACCAAATTTGATTAGGAATCCATAACCCTATATTATATTATAAATATTTTTTTTTTTTTTTCAATTTCAACTCGACTTTTCATTCCTATATTATATTTTAAATAGTTTTTTATTATTATTATTATTCTTTCAACACCACTTTGCTATACAATCTCTTGCATTGATTTTGGTTCTTGAAGCGCCTTCAAAACAAAAGGTATATAAGGTTTTCTTATCAAGTTTAATGTTAACATATATGAGAGATATTTTGGTCAATTAGAAAAAGTTTGATGAAACATAAAAGGAAAAGAACTAAAGAACGCACAATCTGAAGAAAAATAAAAATAAATAAATAGTGACTGTATTAGGCAGAGGCTTTTGGAGATTGTTGTTTTTATTTTTGGAATTCTTTACATTCATGTGTGTGTATGTATTGGGTTTAATTGAATTTGAATTATTTTTGAAAATTTGGCTTTGATTGAATAATGAAAATGGCAGAAGAAATATGTTCCAATATTTGAAGTCTTCTGTATATGTGTTGTTGTTGTTGTAATTTAAACTTGGTATTTGAATTGTTAAATTGTTAATTAACAGTTTCATTGTTCATCTATTAATCATGAATAATAATATTGATATTTGCAACTATCATGATATGATATCAATGATGTGATCATTCCAAATGTTTTCCTTTAGAGTTTAGATAGAGTCTATGATATGATTAAAAAAATTTACAATTAAAAGACTTTTGAATTACATTTTTTTTTTATAAATTATTGAATACGTTAGATCTTAAATGACTTCTATTAAACTCCATCCTTTATGGCATCATTGAAAAGAAAACTCATATAGATAGGTATTAGGATATTACACATGGTACGAATCTAACGGTAATATTCTATGCTATAAAATAAAAATTGGGCCTATAGTTATCTTCTCTTTGCAAAAAAAAGGTTAAATTCTCATTAATTGTGATAGTTCACTTTTAGGTAAAATAGAGACTCTACTAACTAAATTTTAAAAAATTTAAAATTCTATTTCAAAAAATTTCCAAAACATTACATTTTATTTTAATTATTTTAATAATTTTATATTGTAAGAGAATAAAATTTATACATTACATACAATTATTACTTCAGTTACCTTCTAAATGATGGAGGATATAAGAATGCAATTTATAGATCTACTACCAAGATAACATAGATTAGATTGGTGGTGTATGGTAGATTCAATTGCAGTTGAGTATTGTGTGAAATCATCACCATAGAATAGCCTACACTGGGATGTGTTATGTGGAACCAATGATATGAAAGAAAAAGAATTTTTCTAAACCATTATATTGAACAAAAAATTACTTATTTTCATTCATTTTCAAGTTATACATTTTTTTAAGTCAAGTCATAGACCTTTAAGCAAAATAAATACTTTTAATTTTTATTTAACTATCTCGTGCATCGCATGGATTAGTGACTAGTTAATATAATTTTAATTTATTGACTTATAATTTTGGATAAAACTATGCATGCTAGTAAATATAAAAAAAAAATTAGCTCAAAAATTGTGTTAAGGTATAAAATTGGAAGACATAACTTATGTGGCAAAGTTTTAAGAAGTTAATCAAAAGTAAAATATTTTTAGTTTTATATATATTTAGAGATAATAGATATATAGATATAGATACTGATAAATTATATATAATATATAGACTGCCCATAAAAGAAAAAGATAAATTATATATAAATAGATGGATTATAGAATATAATATAGATGAAGTATTGATTGATAACGTTTTGAAAAAAAATAAAATAAAATAAGGATTTCGTGAATTAAATAAAATGTGCTTTTGGAAAAATCACTATCTTTGTACTTATTTTCACACACTCAGAAATAATTTTTAATTTAGAAACATTTTTCATATAATATTATTAATATAATTTTGAGTAAAACCAAGCACACTAATAAATATAAAAAAATTAACTCAAAAATTGTGTTGAGGTATAAAATTGGAAGGCATAACTTATGCAGCAAAGATATATCAAGTTAATCAAAAGTTAAATATTTTTAGTTTTATATATATACTAGTGAAAGTCTTGTGCGTTGCACAGCTTTAATTATGAATTTTTTATATATATTTTTTTCGAAAAATTATAACTAAAAGTGTTATTATTACATAATTTTATAACTTGTTTCTAACTAAATGAATGGTTATAATTATATAAAATGCATAATTTTGTATATTTTTCCTTATATATAATATCTCTAATTAAAATTATCAATAAAAACTTTTCTAATTATTTTTTTATAAGTCCTTATTTATTAATGAAGAGGCAATTTGAACTCAAGCTGTTAAATCTTTTCTAATACTTGGATAAATAAGTTTATCCTAAAATAATTAATTCCAAACTTAAGATTAAAAAATCAATTGTATTTGTACACCTAAAAGAAATTTTATTTTTAAGTCTTATTTTTATATTTAAATTATTTGTTTTACTGTTGATTTTATTCAAATGGTTAACACCCTAACTTATACAACTTGAGTAATGTCTCCAATTATATTGTGTTAACCTTTAAGAACACATATATTAATATTACATGATGGTGTAAGAAATCAGTTGATTGAACACTTCGGCTTCGATGGACTACGGCGGTAGCGAAGGCCTGTAAAGAGAAGAAACAATCAAGGGGTGACCGGGGTGGACCGGCCAAATACCCTCCGATGGCAAAGTTAGTTTCTCACAAGAAAATGGAGTTCCAACATTTTGGGAATAAAATCTCAGAATCTCATCCCTTTACCTGATTCAGACCAGTTCTTATATAGAGAACCTTAGGGAAGTTATTTGGTTTAGTAACCTCCCCAAGATTCGTGGAAGTCCGAAATTACAGAAATAACTTCCCCAACGGCTATAGAAGTAGTAACCGCTGATGGAAGTTACATACATAAGAGAAATTGTTGGCGATGAACACGGGTTGATTAACCACTCCAAAATTTTGTCAAGTGTTATATGGTCGTCCATGTGCTTTGCACATGGACGACTCTTTGTATATAGATTGATGTTGTATGGTCGTCCATGAGCTTTGCACATGGACGACTCTTCCGACCTGATTGCCTGAGGTCTATTCAATTGATCAATACTCATGGACGACCCATCTGGACGAATCAGAGATGGTCTAGCCATTTGGCTGACTGGCGATCATGGACGATTCCCTTGGACGAACCATAGATGGTAATTTTTTGCTATCCCATCAGTTGCCCTCTTATCTAGGGATTGTCCAAGGATATTGTGGGGATTTAACCCACGCCTTTACACAGCCACGTGTCATGGTTTAATTGGTTGACACGTTGTGTTGATTACATTTTCCCAGGTAGTTGCCACATGTCGTTATCTTAATGGATGGTGTCGCTTCGTTGGTCCCACTTTTGGGCCTTATAAATAGGCACTTTCTCTTTCTTACCCTTCACCTTTCTCATAATCTCCCTTTTGCCATCTTGTCCAAGAGTCTCATCTAGCTCTTCATCCTAGTTCTCAGGTATTTCCTCTTCCTTTCTTAGGTTTTTCATCTTAATCTTAATTTCAGTCATGTCTTCGTCTAGTAGTATAGAGAGAGAAATAGATGAGTATCAGGACGTCTCGTCTGGGAGTTATGAGAGTGGTGAGGGTAGCACAAGTAATAGTAGCAGTAGTTCCTCGGACGAGCATTATTCGTCCGGGGTTCTTGGCATTTCCCTAGAAGAATTTCAGGAAATGCAACGCAGGACGGCCTCTGGAGCTGGGACTAGCTCGTCCAGAACGCCACCTAGCCCTTCTCAGGACAAGGAGGAGGAAGAGAAAAACGTAATATACAACTGTGCACCTGAAGTAGCGTCCACCTTAGACACCCCTAAGTTAAAAACTCTTATAGATAGATACCAAATTCCTAGGGAATTCAACCCTCGTCTACCCAGGTAAGGGGAATGGTGTTGTTCCCCTTCTTCTGGTTTAAGAATGTATGCATCTTACCTTTTGGCTGGCCTTAGATTTCCTCTAAATTCTTTTTGTAAAGGTCTTCTATATAGGTTGGGTATTGGACCTAACCAGCTCAACCCTAATGGATGGAGGACGGTAGTGGCCATGCAAGTATTATGGCGTGACGCATTAGAAGGGGACTGTCCTATAACAGTAAACGAGTTCCTTTACTGTTATAAGCCCTCAGAGATAAAAAAAAAAAAGTCTGCTGGTTTTTACCAGTTCTCATCCAAAGGCTCATACTATAGTTTAATTAAGGGCTGTAGCTCGTCTGACAGGCTTTGAAAGAAAGAGTTTTTTATTATCTCTAGAAATTAGGCTGGGAACCCAGTAGATGTGAGTAATGCCCCTTTCCACCTTTTACTAGCCCTATAGGTCGCCTTCGTCCTAAGGGTATGATTTCTTTCCATGTTATTTCTTTTATTCCTTACACTTTTTCTAACTCTCAATCATCTAACCACCTTTCTTTTAATTGGTGCAGCTGTTGTTTGTCCATGTTTGGACAGATCTTACTTGGATCAAATTGACCAAGTACGTGCCTTCCCTAGAAGGACTTTTCATGATCTAGTAACTTTTAGCAGTTTGGCTACGTGGGGCCTTGGTCCAGAACCTACTGCTGAGAACCTAGACCACGAAGAAACTACTCGCAGAAGTAAGTATTGTCCATCTCTACTTCATTTCCTTTTTCTTTCTTTTTTTTTTCTTTTTTTTTTTAATTGACTTCCTTTGTCGTAGGAATAATTACGATGAGAGAGAATAAGGAAAAAACAGTTACTAGTGGGGACGAGGGTACTCCTGTGCCACCAGTCGTCCAGAAGGCTTCCGTCCAAGCTGGGAAGAGAAAATCTAAAAAGATTTCTAGTGCTGTGGACCTGGACGACCTTCCTAGTCATCGAGGCCCCAAAAAACCAAAAACCACCCAGACTTCATCTCTTCCTAAGGTCCCCAAAGTCACACCTCTGACGGTGAATCTGGACGACCCCCCTACCAACGTGGAGCCCGTCCAAATAATTCACCCTGTTCAAACTGATCCTACTCCCCCTCCAGCTAAGACTCTTCACAAGCCTCATCCGTCAGAGCCATCTGATCGTCCTTCTAACTTGGTGCTGGACGAGGGCTATGCATGGAGGACGTTCAAAGGAATCGTCACTGACAATGAAGTTAACGAATGTTACA